>JARQAC010000009.1:0-1200000 GCA_036172945.1 Meloidogyne incognita | reverse complement strand
TTAAAATGGTTTGAAAATTTTATTTTTGAATTTTAAAATAAACCATTCTAGTTAATGCTTCATTACAATATACCTGAATTTGATGATTGTGATAGTTTTTTGGCTTTACTTGCAAAACGTTCTGGACGTATGAAGAAAGGTGGAAGGCCAGATTTGAATGCAGCTGCAAAACAGGTTTTTGATTTTGAAATTTTTTTTAGTTTAAAGAAAAATTTTTAAGGTCTTAAATGACTGGAACAGTGGGAAATTACATTATTTTACTGAACCTCCAGAACAACAAATTGTCTCAGAATTTCAACTTGAGTTGGTGTCTGAATTTGTAAATGAATTTGATTTGGACAATTTAGAGGAGAATATTCGAGTTTTGGTAGATTGTGAGTTTGAAATCTAAGTTTTTTTAATTAAAAATATTTTTATAATTTATCAGCATTGCCTGACCAAAGAATGGTTTCTGTCTCTGCTTATGATGCATCTTTACCAATTTCTTTCCATCAGAAATTGGTAAAGATGCATCATAAGCAGAGACAGAAACCATTCTTTGGTCAGGCAATGCTGAAATATGGACGTAACAATTAATGAAAGTGAAGTGAATGATGGGGAAATGGAAGTGGATGATCAGAATAAAAATAATAAATTTTGTGAAGACAAGAATGCTTTTGTGTCACCTGAAGTTTTGAAAAATACAGATGGAAATTCACAAGTTGGAAAAGTAATGAAGAAGCAACGAAGGAGAATTGGTATTTAATTTTTTTATAAATTTCTCACCACAGTTTTAGAGGTTATTTAATGTTTTGCGAAGAAATATAGTGAAAAATATGAAAATTCATCCTGTTCCCCTAAAAAATTTTTAACAATTGCAAAAGTCAGCTTAATTGCAAAAGTCAGCTTGCCCCCCCCCCTACATTTAGTTTTTCGGTTTCAATGCTCTTTTTTCCAAGTTGTAAACCTTTTTAATATTTTAGAACTACTTACCTATTTATGATTATTGCTATAGGTTTTCATTTTATTAATGAGCGAAACATTGCCTTTGTTTTACTGCACTGAAGAGTCCCGGTATTATCCTCAGGCCGATTTTCATCGAATAGGCAGTGTTTGGAAGCTTGTACTTAAATTCGTATGAATATCCTTGCAAAAAAATTGAAATTTCCAAACACGTCTATAAATTTCAAAATGTGTAAATCGAAAACAAACAATCTACCAAGCCTAAAACTAGGCATACCGATTATTAACCTTTACCCAACTAAACCCAAAATTAAAACACTTTTGCCAGCAGAATTGTCATCAGAAATTATTAACTTTATTCCTTTTAATGAAAAATGGGCTGTCACTAGAATTTCTAGATTGTTTGATTATTTCGTTTTTAAACTCCAAAAAATCTGGATAATTAAGTTAAGAATTGTAAGTTGAGTTAAATTATAAATCAAATTATCACTATAGGGGAATAATTTTATTTTCAAAAATTTTATAACCGTAAAATAAATTGATCTAGAAATAATTTAATAAAAATTTTCTTTAGGAAAGAACGCAATGTATTGCAATTTTTAATCAAATCAAAGATGACTTTACTCGTTTAAAGGCTCCTGCATGTGCTGGAAATTTGAAAGCTGAGCACCTCCCAATTTTTACTTTTGGTTTTAAAGGTTTGTTACTTTTTATTAAATTAAGTTGAAATACTTTTACACTTTTTACATCTTTGGTACAATTTTCTATCCCTGTTTTTATTTTATACTTTGTCTAGAAATAATGGACGTAAAATATAGATTTTATTGAAACATTCTGAGGGGTTCATTGAGTGCTAATTTAGGAGCCACAGACAAATTCTTAGATTTAAAGAATTTACCAAAAAATGGCAATTGAAGCGTTACGATTAATTTGGGAAACGGCTTTCCGGAAACGGGTATAAAAATCCTCGGATAGCTGAACTTAATTCCGATTTACCTCTAGAATCAGCTTCTATTTGTGAGTCTGGCAGTTAAAAAAGAACTTAGAAAATATAATTTACTTTTTAGATATTTATTTTCGCCTTCATGCCAATTCAAATCTTATAGGATTGAATCCTCTACTTGCAGTAAGTTTTATAATCTTTTTGGGACCTAATTTTTGTTTTTGAATAATTATTTAGATATTTTATTAAAAATGTGTTTTAATATATGTTATGAACTTTTTATTTTAGGTTGTTGCAGGGTGGCCAAATGTGGATATTTACACAGGCGCGGCTGATGTTTGTTTTTTTCTGTTTTTTTGACAATTTTTGATTCTTTAGTTGAAAAATGACTACATTACTAAGGTGGAGATATTGTCTCCTCTTTTTGACAATATTCGCAATATGCTAAATAATTCCGCATGGGGATTTCGTGATTATGAGCTGTGGAGTCAATTCGGGAGAAGTTAATTTTAAAATTTTTGCAATAGTTTTAGAAAAAATTTTGCTATCAATCAAAAGAAAATTTTTCAAATTAGGTGTTCGTGGATCTGCTCGTCGTCTCGTAACGACATATAATAATGTGAACATGCAAGCCGCGCGAGCCGCCCGCAATGATTTGCAGTAAAGTGTTAATTTTTGAAATTGAAAAAATTTGTTGCTCTTGTTAATAAAAATTTATTTTATTTTGTTTTTATTTTACATCATTTATTATTCAGTTTTAATATCTGACAGATTATTTTCGATTAAATTTGTAATCTTATTCTTGGTTTTTTGTCGAAATTTATATTTTTAGTTAGAAAAATGGCAAAATATTGTTTAAGTGAGTTTGCCTATTTAAGATAAATGAATTATAAAAATTTTTAGAGAAACCCAGTAGACGTTTGACTTGCAAAAAGAAGTACAAAATTCAACGCAAAGTTAGGGAGCATTCAAAGAAAATCAAAAAATTGGATAAAGGTTTATTTTTGGCTAAATTTCATGTGTTATTTTTTAATTTTAGCCTCAGCAAAAAAGAAAGGAAGAAAAGGAGAAAAATCTATTGCAGTGCCAGGCAAATGTCCATTTAAAGAAGATTTATTAAAAGAAGCGGAGTCAAGACGTGAACAAATTAAAGATGAGGCACGAGAAAAGAAACTTAAAGTTAAAGCGTCTTTAAAATTAAAAAAGAGTGGAAAACAAGTGAATAAGGAAGTAAAGAAATCTTTGGAGGAATTTGTTAAAAAGGCTGAAAATGATAGAGTTTGTTGATCTTATAAAGAGTTTCATGGTTTCTAAATTATTTATTCCCTTTTCTAGGAACTCTTTGAATCCTCACACGATCAATATCTCGTGGACTCATTGCCTGAAATTGTTGAAAGTGATGGAAAGTCGGCGAGAACTTACGCTTCTGAAGTGCGCAAAACAATCGAAAATGCGGATATTCTTATCGAGGTTTTTTATAATTTTTGGAACCAAGAAAACAGGTGAGGGATTAAGTCCGTCTTCTTTCATTGTAATATGATTTCCTCTTCTCCAACACGAATTTTGATTTCTAAAAGAACCTCCATCTTTTTTCAGAAAAATTACTTATAATTTAAAGGTTCTTGATGCTCGCGATCCTATTGGAAGTCGCAGCCCCAAAATTGAAAAGCTCGTTATTGATAAAGGCAAACGCCTTGTTTTGTTGTTAAACAAAATTGATTTGGTGCCTAAGGAGAACGTGAAGAAATGGCTTTTGTATTTCCGAAATTATCTACCAACAATTGCTTTTAAAGCTTCAGTTCAAGAACAGACTCAGAAATTGGTTTTTCTTGTTTAATTTTTTTAATAATTTCGATAAAAATTTAGGGCCGATTTTCTCACTCAAATTTGTTGTCAGCTTCAAATTCTTCTAAATGTGTTGGTGCTGATTTGGTAATGAAACTTTTGGGCAACTATTGCCGTGTTAAAGATATAAAAACTTCTATTCGTGTTGGCGTTATAGGTAAACAATTAAATTATTTTTGTGAAAAATAAACTCAATTATTAAGGTTTTCCAAATGTTGGAAAAAGCAGTGTGATAAACAGTCTGAAAAGGAAACGCTCATGTCAGACAGGTGCAACGCCAGGATTGACTAGGTTCGGGAATTTTTCATTTTTGTTTTCGAATAATTTCCTATAAATTTAGGCAAATGCAAGAAATTCAACTGGACAAACACATCTGTTTAATTGACTCTCCTGGTGTTGTTTTGGAATCAAAAAAGAACGGCGAAAGTTCTGATTTGGCTGAATTAGCTCTTAAAAACGCTGTCAGAGTCGAAACACTTTCTGATCCATGTACACCAGTTAAAGCTGTTCTTCGACGTTGTTCTGTTAAAATGGTTTGAAAATTTTATTTTTGAATTTTAAAATAAACCATTCTAGTTAATGCTTCATTACAATATACCTGAATTTGATGATTGTGATAGTTTTCTGGCTTTACTTGCAAAACGTTCTGGACGTATGAAGAAAGGTGGAAGGCCAGATTTGAATGCAGCTGCAAAGCAGGTTTTTATTTAATTTTTTTTTAATTTAAATAAAAATTTTTAAGGTCTTAAATGACTGGAACAGTGGGAAATTACATTATTTCACTGAACCTCCAGAACAGCAAATTGTCTCGGAATTTCAACCTGAGTTGGTGTCAGAATTTGTAAAGGAATTTGATTTGGACAATTTAGAAGAAAATATTCGAGTTTTGGTAGATTGTGAGTTTGAAATCAAATTTTTTTTAATTAAAAATATTTTTATAATTTATTAGCGTTGCCTGACCAAAGAATGGTTTCTGCCTCTGCTTATGATGCATCTTTACCAATTTCTGACGGAAATATGGAAGTAACAATTGATGAAAGTGAATTGAATGATGGAGAAATGGAAGTGGATGATCAGAATAAAAATAATAAATTTTGTGTAGACAAGAATGCTTTTGTTTCACCCGAAGTTTTGAAAAATACAGATGGAAATTCACAAGTTGGAAAAGTAATGAAACAAGCATTAAAGAAAAGGAAGAAGCAACGAAGGAAAATGGGTATTAATTTTATTTTTATGGGTTTCTTACCACAGTTTTGGAGGTTATTTAATATTTTGGGAAGAAATATTGGGAAGATTTTGGAAATTCCTCATGTTCCCCTCAAAAATTTCTAACATAAGCTTCTTAATTCTTTGAATTACTTCTTAATTCTTTGAATTACTTTTTCAGTGAAAAAGACGGAGAATTTGGCAGACAAGCTTTTTACAGGGATGGAACTTTCGTAAAAAAAGAATGCAAATGATAAGTCTTGTATTTCGTTATTGCTTAAATTGTTGATAAAATTTATTTAAAATTTTAATCAAAATTCTTTATTTGACTTGTAGGTTACGTTTCCATATTTTTAACTTTTAATTTCTTGATTCTTTAAAAATATTTTAGAAAATGCCCAAAAACAAGAAATTAAATAAAAAAGCCTTATCTGGCAAAGATGATCTTCTTCTTGACCTTGCCAAAAATCCAATATTTAATGAAATGCCCATCAAGAAAAATAAAATCAAAATTGACAAGCGTTTTGAGGCCATGCTTACTGACAAACGCTTCGATGATCGCGATTTTCGTGTGGATAAAAGAGGAAAACCAATTAGAGGACAAGGAGGAAACTTTGCGAAGAGAATATATGAAATGAGTGAAGGGAGCGAGGAAAGTGATGAAAATGGAAGTGAGATTGGCGATGAGGAAGAAGAAAAAAATGATAATAAAGATACCGAAGGACTTGAAGACGTCAAAGATGTGTAATGATTTTTTGCTTTTTCTTTACTAAGGGGTGAGGCAAACCTGATTAAACAAAATTTTCAGGAGTAACGAGGAAAAGGATGACGATGAGGAAGAAAGCGATCAAGAAGAGAAGGATGACGACGAAGACGACGAATCAAGCGACGACGATGAATTACCTCAAATTTCATTGGATTTAGCTAGAGGTGAAGCACCGGACGTTAATTCCAGTAGCAGTGAAGATGAAGAAGTTAAGTCTGAGATTTCTGATGAAGAAAATGCTGGGCCAGACTTGGAAGAGGGAGTAAGACGTGTGGAATGGGCAAGTACTCGTCTGGCAATTTGTAATATGGATTGGGGCAAAATTAGTGCCGAGGCCTTAATGATTGTTTGTTATTTTTTTACTATTAAAAAAAATTTTTTTTTATTTTTGAAAAGGTCATTCAATCATTAAAGCCGGCCTCCGGTGTAATCCATTCAGTATCTGTTTATTTGTCAGATTTTGGAGCAGAACGTTTAGAATATGAAAAATTACATGGACCAAAGATTATCGTACAGCCCTCAAAAAGAAAAGATCAAAGCGATTTGGAAGAGTAAGTTTTCTTTATTTTAATTTCTTGATTTATTCGTTTTTATATTTATTTTTATGCCTTGTTCTTAAATTTTGGCTTGTAGAAACAAAAACAGGGGCAGTAAACTTTTAATTTACACATGACTTTTTTGTTAATTAAATAAAACAAACATTGTTACGAATTTCACTGTTTTACTTTCAATTAAAAATTTTACAGGCGAACTCGTCAAGCAATTCACGCTTATGAACTCGATCGTCTTCGTTATTATTATGCTGTTTGTCATTGTGATACTTTAGAAACAGCAATTGCCATTTATGAAGCTTGTGATGGCGTTGAATATGAATCTAGCGGTGTTCGTTTTGATTTACGTTTTATCCCAGATGAGATGGAATTTGAGGTTTTTTAGTTGAAAATTTTATTTTAAAGAAATTATTAAGGAAAATAGACTTCGCGACAGAATAACCCAAGAAGAGATTAATTTGGCTAGATTTAAACCAAAGAATGTAAAAACCCATCCATTACAATGCTCAAATCCAAAACTTAGCTGGGAAGAAGGAGATTTGGAAAGAAAAATGAAAATGAAGAATGCTTTTGGAGCTGAAACAAAATTGGAAGATTTTGAGTTTGTTTTTAATTTTTTACGATGGGTATGAGTTCCTCAAAAAATTTCGCTCCTTAAGTCATTTTTTTAAATTCCATTTTAGATCTTTAGTCGCCCCTGGTTCAGACGAGGATGAAGAAACACAGAAAAATCGTTATCAAATACTTATATCTGCTGCTAGAGAATCAGCAATGGAAAAAGGAGATATGTTTTCTGTTAAACAATTCTCTAATAAAGAAGAAAAGGAAGAAACTGAACTTTTGTCTCATGAAAAGTTTGTGTCATTAAATGATAAAAAAGATGGAATTGTAGAAGATTCTAATGAAGATTCTGATGAAAATGAGGAAATAAATATAGGAAAAAAGAAACAAACAAAATTTCAAATTTATTTGGAAAGAAAAAAGAAAATTAAAGCAGAAAGAAAGAAAAAAGAATTGGAACAAAGAAAGGAAAGAAAAAGACAAAATAAAGGAGAAAATGAGGTTTTTTTAAAGAATTTTCCCTTTGAAATTAGAAAAATTTTTGTTAAGGAAGATGATGGAAACAATGAGAAAAATGATGATAATGCAAATTGGCATCAAGTAAAGAAAGATGAAAGGTTTACAGCTCTCTTTCATGATAGTGCATTTGCGATAGATAAAACACATTCTCAATATAAAGGAGGGGATTTAGCAAATAGACAGGTTAGAAGAAATTTTTAAAAAAACTTAAAATTAATTTTAAAAAACTTCTTAACATGTTCTTAACGATTTATAAATAATTTTTTAAGGTTTACGGCAAAATATCTCAAAAAAGACGGATAGAAACAACTACAAATGATTTATTACCTAATAATGAGGATAATAATTCTTTGGTAGAAAGACTAAAAAGGAAACAAAAGAAATTAATGGAAAGTGAAGATATTGAAAAATAATATTTAAATTTAAAAAAATTTTTAAACTTTGTGGATATAGAGAAAAAATATTTTTAAATAAATAAAGGATTAAACGAAAACTTTACAATAATTTTGTTCTCGAACAATACTTGATATTTTTTATAATATCTTATAATTTTCTATATTTTAATTAAGATACAAAAAATTTTTTTAAATGACCAGCACAAGTAGCACACCAGAAGAAGCAGGAAGCGATGATTCTTTTTATGATTCTGATCTAGACGAAGAATTCGCGGATGCAGCAAACCGTTCAGTTCATGATCCAAGCACACCTTTTGTTCCTGTTCAGGAATCTCCTAGAGAGGAAAAGAAACTTGGCACAACTCTGTCTGGTAGAACGTTAGGATCTATGGATAGTGCAAAGGCATCAAAATCAGGTTGGGTTTTCTTTGTTCTGTAAATTTGGATAGGGACCGATATGTGAACCGTCTGGGAAAGTCCCTATCCTTATTATATGGGTAGTGTTCTCCCACTCCTGACGGTTCCATTTTCATTTAAGAAAATCAATGCTAATTAATTTCCTAAAGCCGAAACAGCCCCAATTTAAATCTGAAAGCCCTAAAAAATTTTTACAAAAATAGTTCTGGAAGAGTGTACAACAATCCCAGAAGTTGAATCAACCGATGAGGAAACGGAAAATATCAACAAAAACAGTCAGGTTAATTTAAATGTGACACCAATGAGGACATTTTCTGCTGCCAACAAATCACCAAACCCTTCATTTATTCGGGCTTCCTTTTTTTATTGTGAAGCAAAGGAGGTAAAAATAAATTTAAAAAATTTTCTCAATTAAAAAAATAATTTTTAAGAAGTTAAACAAAAATAAGGATGACAGGGAAGAAACACCTCCATTGAAAGAAACTTCTTGTGTTGTTGAAGACAATATAACGTGTGAAAAGGAGTGAAAATAAAGAGACTTGAGAATTATTAAAAATAAAATCTCTCATATTTTCTAACAAAAAATATCAGACTTGGTAATGGACATGGATTTTGGTATCCGTATCCGGATATCTACGGCGGATACAGACGGATATCCGCAGGCACTTTGAACTTATCCATTACCAAGCCCGAAAAATATTTAGCTAAAAATTTACATGTTTATTTTTTGTTTTATTTAAATTAAAAAATCTTGTACAAACAGAAATAATTTTTGAAAGACAATTTTAAAAAAATATAGAAAAGATCGAACAAGTTAAAGGATAAGGCTTTGTTTAAAAGGAGTTGCAGTGTGTTTTTGCCCACTAGGACCTTTAGCTATATTTCTATCTCAGAAACCGTAAGAAATGAAATCCCCCCTCTCCCTATCAGAAATAGTGAAAATCAGATCTTATTTTAAAAACCTTAAAAGGCTATTGTCTAAAACGATACTTTACCCAATATAAACAATTAGTCCAATCCTTTAAATTTAAAAGTTCGATCTTCAAGTTAAATAATATACAAAATATTTTTAAAAAATAAACTAGTTTTTCTTATCACAATTTTAGTAAAATATATATATTTTTTAGTTAGATTTTACAAAAAATTATCCACCTTCATCCGTCTGATTTATTGTCTTTAATGGCCAAGCACGTTCATTACCGAGATCTTAAAAAATTAGATTTTTAATTAAACAAATTTTTATATTTACCAATTGGACTAACATAATCTTTTCCAACCTGTCCAGGTAAGGGAGGCAATGGAAGCTTTTTAACTAAAAAATTAAATATTTTAAATGAAAAATAAAAATAGATGAAATTTGTTCTAATCTAAAGTAATCTTTGAAAATAAAAATTTGCCAATTTAAAATCCCTCCAAAGAAATTCCCCCCTAATTTTCAACTAACCATTCTTTTTCACTGCTTTTAATCCCTTTTGTTCTGCTTTACTTCCCGTTGTTTGCACAGACACATCTCTAGTCGGGCTAGGTGTTCTACGGGTAATATTATAGTTTTGCTTTGTTAACATTCCATTGAGAGGAACCGGAATGCGAGATGGAGGAATTGGTGCAGTTTGTGTATTTACTTCAACTAAAGAAGCTCTTGTTGAAGTAGTTAATGATGATTGACCGGAAGTTTCTCCTCCTTTTTGTTGTTTCTTTTCACCAATAAATGATCCACCATTAGACCAAATTGGTTGAAGAACGGCACGGATATGTTTAGAAAATTCATTATTTGAAGAAAGAATTCCGTTTGACGGCAACTTTAATAAAAGTTATTGTTTTAATATTCAATTTAAAAAATTTCTTTCATTCGCTGGGAATCGAACCCTTAAACGGACAAGCGTTAAATATTCTAAATGTTTCCACCACTACACTAAAGAGAACACAGAAGAATTGTTCCCGAATTTTTAAAAACATGCTTGATTGTGAGAAATATTAAATCATAAAAATTCTATTTCATTTAATCTCTAAATTAATTCTCAAAAAAAAAAACAAAAAAAACCTTTTTTGAATGTTCCTCAGTCAAAGTACTTAATGGCTTTGGCGGCGCCATTCGCAAAACAACAGGTCTACGAATTGATGGTTTTGAAATAAGAGATTGAGGTGGTTCAGTAGATGATGAACAAGAAGTTGTTGGAAGTGTTTTTGGAATTGGGGAAGTTGGAGGATGTGGAGGTTCTGTAGACGAATTCAAACCAGAATCTATACAAAGCATTTCCGATGTTCCCAGATTTTTGTTGAATTGATTATTCTGATTTGGAGGTGAAGTAGTTAAATGTCCTGAAATTTATTTTAAATATTTACTAAAATTATAAATAAATGGAGATTTTTTGAAAAAAGCTAAATAAAGTAAATTGTAAAAAAATGTTTGGAGCCTGGTGGAAATTATAGGGAATCTTATTTGATATTAGAAACAAAAATTAAAAACGAAAAAAAGAGGTTTCATAGGCGTTATATTTAAAAGGTGTTGATTTAAAAAATAAATTTAAAAAAATAAAATTTTCACAAAAAAACAAACCATTAACTTCGTTAAGTTGTTCCGTTGAATTTGGCCTGTTGTATAAACTTCCACCCCCAACCTTAATTGAAAATTAAATTAAAAATTCTTATTCAAAACTCACAGATTCATATTCATTAATTTCAGAATAATAATGTTCAGGTCGTCGTTCACCAATATTTCTATCAGAATTTTCGTTGTTTTCAGCACTAAAATAATTTTAAAAATTATTCAAAAATAACATATTTTCAAACAGAAGTGCTGCAGCAGCTGCAGCCTCTTCTCGGCGTCGAATCCGTTCTCGAACAATCCGAGGACTTTCACGAACTTTAAATTAAACAAAAAAGTAAAATTTCAATAAAAAATTTTTATACCCGTCAAATATCGATAGGAAGGTTGGCTTCCACTTGTCAAACTCCCAGAGGCACTATCTTGTTGATTGTCTAGCAAAGATTTACCATCGACAGAGAATTTTTGAGAATTGTCCAAATTATTATTAGTAGCTTCTACTGATGTTGATGGAAGATTATTTGGTTTGAAATCTTTTCTAGAACGTTGATTGTGAATAATCTGAAAAAAATAATAATTTTACAAAGGAATATTTCAAAAATACCTTTGAATAGAGGTCATGAGAACTTTTCGGCTCGTCCACATTCAACGACTTTGTCTTCTGTTGTACTGGAATTTTTCGAATTTTTGAATAACCAGGTTCGTAGATGCTCGATTCATCGCCTTTAACACCCGATGCCCGGTCGCCCATTACGCTTTTTATTGAGCTATAAAAAAATTTTTTAGTCGATAATTTATATAAAATTGAAAAAAGAAATTTCATATACCTATAAGGGTCCTCACTCCAAAAAGAATATGTCTGTGAAGCACTAGCATAAAGATGCTCATCTGTACCACCACCACCATTTCCATTCCTCAAAAATGTTGGGTAGTCATATCGTTCTCGAAAGTGTATATCCTCCCCTTCCAATTTAGAATATCCATCAGTGTCCAATTCATCATCAGGTTCATCCACTCGACAAGAGACAGCATTCTCCTCAATAAATTGATTTTTGCCATAATTTTCTTGGAAATAAAAAGATACTTTTTTCTGCCCAGATTTTCTGCCCTTTATCAATGATGAAGAGAGCGGCTTAAAATTATAAACAATTTTTTAAACAAAAAATATTATTTAAAAAACCTTTGACATCCTCAATTCTTCTTTTGACCCTCCCTTCCGTGTCTTCTTCCGGCGTCTTGCAAAGCTGAAAAATCCACGGCTGGAACTTTGAGTCGTATTATTTTGTTTAGAATTTGGAGTTAGTCTATTTACATATTCTGATTTATAATTAGAAGAATTAGATATTTGCCCATCTCCATAAGAAATATTTTCATCAGAACAAATTTGTCGTTTTTTAATATTTAGACAACCACAAAACATTTTTTCTAAAAATTACTGAAAAAAAATAAAAAAAAATTTTAAATTTTATTTTGTTAGAATCGATAAAGAAAAATAATTTTTTAAAAGTTTTATTGCTCTTTTTGAAAGTTTAGTGTTGAAAAAACAACAAATCAAAAAGAGTGCCCAGCTGGATATTGCAGATAACAAAAGCAAATTTTCCTAGAGAACTTTTTTTTTGTCTAAACAAGGAATAATTGTAAAGAAAAAGTTTTCTAAACTTACTAAACCAAAAGAAATTAAGAAAAGCAGTTATTTGGAGGTAAAAGAAAGGTAATTTTAATAAAATAAATTTAATTAAGAGTTAAAAAGGAAATAAAACAAAATCAAGAATTTGTAAAAGTAAAATTAATTTGAAGTTGGAATTGTAAAAAATCACAATTGCAATTGCAATTGAAGAAAATAAATGTTTGAATTTCCACTTAATTTCTTTATTTCTTTTTATCTCTATTCACACAATCTTTTTCCCAAAATTCTGGCATTATGTTTTTTTAAATCATGGGGTGAAAAAAATCTTTTCCTTCATTTTTAATAAATTTGCATTAACTTTCCCAGAATTTTTTAGGGACAAGTTATGATAAAATTCTTTGGACTGGAATAATATATTTAAAAAGCGATTTGTCCAATTAAAAAAAGACAATGGGCAATAATCAAGGTGGATTACACAAAAGAGAGCGTGCTTCGGATTCTCAACGCCGTCCAATTCCATCAACACCGACCTCTACTATTCCATCTTCTGGCCATCATGCATTGCAAAGTCAGTCCTCGACTGGTGATGATGGCTGTCCTGTTCAAGTTTTTTTGTTTAAAATTTTTGTAAAATTTTTTTTTAATTTTAGATGAAAATAGCTAAAGCAGAGTTGGCTGATGCTTTGGAGCATTTATCGGCAAATGAATGCCCTGTTGTTTTTAAATGGACTTCTCAATCACAAAATGCTAAACATGTTTACTTAACGGTAAATATTTTTATTTTTAAATAACTTAGAATTTTGAGAGGAAGTCAGTAATGTACTTTGACATTTTCCTTTTTTGCCTTCATAACTTTTCATAAATTATTAAAATTCATTTTTAATTTACAGGGTTCTTGGGACAATTGGAAAAGAAAAATTCCACTCGTCAAATCTACCAACGATTTTACTACCATAATTGATCTCTGTCCAGGTTTCCATTTTTTAAATTTCTATTTTTGTTTAAACATAAATAGGTCGTTATGAATATAAATTTTTGGTTGACGGTCGTTGGATGGTTGATGATTCTGGTGTTAAAACTGACAATCCAATGGGTAGTCAAAATAATGTTATCTCAATTGACGAACAGGATTTTGCTGTATTTCTTTAATTTTTTTGAAATTTTGTTAAAAAATTTTTAAAAAGGTTTTTGATGCTTTGGACAAAGACTTACAAGCTAGCAATGCTGGAGAAGCGATGCGAATGATGAATACAACTGGAGCTGCACAGCCAACACATGACACTCCAAATGATCGTGAATTGGAAAGGTTGCGGGAATTTACTCAACAGCTTCCTGATAGACGTGATTTTGGTTTGTTTTTGTTTATAGGATTTTTGTATAGGTTTTTAACCTTTTCCATCAAAACCAGGCCCGTAGCCAGGGGGGGGGTTCCCCCCCCCCCGAAATGGGGAAAAGGAAAAAATTTGGGGAAGGGCTGTGGCAAAAAAAGTGAATTTTTTTGGCCTACGGCCTCTGAAATCTAAAAAATTTTTAGCGCCTGCGGCGCTAAAAAGAAGAAATCTGGCTTCTTGAGCCCAAAATTCAAAAAATTTTCGCCTGCGGCGCTAAAAATCGAAATTTTGGCGCCTGCGGCGCCGAAAAAGTGAATTTTTTGGCCTACGGCCTTCTAAAATTCTCTAAATTTTCGCCTGCGGCGCTGAAAATAAACAATTTTTGGCGCCTTCGGCGCCAAAAATTTGGCGCAAGGCCTGCCAATTTCTTATTTCATAGGATTTACTTGACCTCTTTTGCCCTGTTTTCTTTTGAAAAATTTTAATTGTCTAATTAATTTTTAATTTTAGAGAAAGCTTCGAATCCTCCAATTTTGCCACCTCATCTTTTGCAAGTATTTCATTACTTTCAAAATTTAATTATAATTAATTTTTAAAGGTTATTCTTAACAAAGACACTCCTGTACAATGCGATCCAAATGTTTTGCCTGAACCAAATCATGTAATGCTCAATCATCTTTACGCACTTTCCATTAAGGATGGCGTTATGGTTTGTTTTTTTTTAATTTTAAAAGTGTAGTTATAACATTTAGGGGTTTAAAATTTTATTAGTTTATTTCTGCATTTTATTTTTAATATTAATTTCGGGATAATATTTTAACCATATTTAGTCGACTTTTATAACATACTCTCTAATTCCCCGACTTTCGGGGACAGGGACCAACCCTACTATCCACCCTTATTTTTTGCTCGTACCAAGTATGAGGTTTTTGTACGAACGTCCAAGCGCTGAAAATAAACCCTAATAATTTTTAAGTGTGTCAGATATTTAATAAGCTAACAAAATTTTGTCTCTTATAGCCTTGTCTTATTAAACCACCTTATTTTCTTTTTTAATTTTTAAAGGTGTTGAGTGCAACTCATCGACATCGAAAGAAATATGTGACAACACTACTTTATAAACCTATTTAATTTGAATATAAATTTAAAAAAAAGCTTCTATAAAGCTTTTTAATTTTTTTTTCCAAAAAAAGCATATAAATAAATACCTATATAAATGTATAAGACTAATTAGCCATTTTAAATTTAAATGGATTTTTTTTCAAATTATTTTTTTTCAATTTATTATGTTTGTATGTATAAAAACTATTTAGACAATTTTTGTCTTTTTTAAATCAAATTGTTAGATTTTCAATTTGGATATCTTAATAAATTTATTTAACTGGATGCTAATATTTCTAGAGAGGGCAATTCGCACAATATTGCTAATTTTTTGGACTTTCCGGTAATAGTTAGTTCTATGTTTCCCCTTTTTTCAAATCTCCCAAAATTCCCTCTTTTTGCCTCCAACATATCACTTTTCATCTACATGAAAATCTTCATTTAAGTGATGACGATTTCGATGACCAACCAACTATTACCAACTTTCCTTTTTTAGAAGGGACAGATTTTCTATATCTTACCTTGTTAAGTTGATTATTTTTTCGAAAATTTTTTGACTTGTGAATTGCTCTTTCTTTCCGATATATTCTAAACATTTTCTTTTTTAGCCTCAATTTTCACACAAAAAGTAAACGATGGCCTATAGAATGAATTCCCTATTTAAAAGACTCAGTTTCAACGTCGAGACATCTCCAGTTTCTGTCAGAATACCTCAAAGTGCTTTTCAAATTATTCTTTCGGTTTGAATTTAAATTTATTTTAATTTAAAAATAAAATTAAGGCCAAAAAATGTGAATGTCAAAAAGAGGATGAGGAAAATAAAAAAGAACACGCGAAAGTAGAATTGGCAATAGAACCAGCAAATTTGTCAGGAGATGAAAAAGGGGATGGATATGAACTTATTGTTGATTATAAATTGGTTGTTGATTCTGAGACTAAATTGGTAAAAATAATTTTTTAACATTTTTTCTATGAATTTGTTTCTTGATTTTATATTGAATTTTCTATAAACCTTTCCGTCAAAAACTCCCACTTAATTATCCTATCTCCTTGAATTCTCATTAGAATTTATATTTGGCTTTTTTTTTAAGTTTTTTTAGAAATTTAAATGAATTAAAAATTTTTTTTAGATTGAACGTGATAGATGGAAAGATAAAGAAGTTTTACAAGAAATTGAAACTAATTCGTGTACTATAGATTGGCTAGAATTTTCCCTTTGTGTAAGAGAAATGCTTGGAATTCCTGGAGGTTTTTAATTAATTTTTAAAATTTTGAGATTATTTTATAGATTTGAGTGTTTCTAACGGATTTCGCAATTTTGCTATTTTGGTTAGTCCTTCGATTTCTGAAAATTTTTTCAAAAAAATTAATTAGAATTCAGACAAGACTTGGTATGTCAACACAAATCAACTAAACACATTTGGAGGGCGTTTATTTAAAGAATGGTATGAAAGGGATAGTCAAGGTATTTTCAAAAAAAATTTTTTCTAATTTTTAACAATTAGGAGAAAGTAATTGTGTTGTCCAATCTTTGACTGTAAATGAATTAAATCAACTTTTAACTGCCTGTTGTGCTTATTCAACGCCTGTTGTTCACAGGTTTAATTTTTTTTCAAAAATATTTTAATAATTTTTCTTTTTAGTAGAAATTTTGATGTTCTTTTAGAAATTGCTGATAAAGAAAAAATTACTGGTCTTTTGCGTTTATTGGAGTCATTTCTTGTTGAAAGCCGTGTTGTACATCCAATTAGGAAATTGGAATATTCTGCAGGTTTTTTTCAAATTTTTTAAATTCTTTCTTTAATTTTTGAGTTCCTTCGGATTTTTGTTTTTTTTTCCTTTATCATCCAAAGTTTGTAAGGTCTATCCAAGAGCCAATGATTGTTTTTTTAAAAAAATTACATAAGCAGAACAAAGGAATATGAGAATAATTACTGACTTAACTGTGGACGGGAATTAAATACGCGAATTAATTTCGAATTAAATACTCGAAAACTTTAAATTTTTAAGGAATATTTCCCAAACATTAAAATTTTTGGGTAAATCATCCAAATTAAAAATAGTTTTAATTTTTTTGAAATTTTTATTTTAATAGAATATAGAATGACCCGTCTTGCAACTTCAGTACTTCGTTCTTTCCCTAACCGATTGGCCAGACTTGATTCTTTATTTTCTTATTTATCTGAAAATGGGGAAAATATAACTGATGTTGTATGTTTTTTTATTTAATTAATTTTTATTTATTCAAAAATAATTTTTAAGCATTTGGATGTACTCGAAATGCTTGAAATTCAACCGGAAAGTATAATTATTTGAAAATTAAACAAGGTTATTTTCTCAATTTTAAGAATTTTTTAAATATTTTTTTGTTATTTTTTAAATTATTTTTGTATTTTTTGAATATTTTTCTTTATTTTTTCACTTTTTTGTTGAATTAAATGTTTAAAAAATTATTTTTAATTTTCAAAAAATTCGAGAAAATCGCTTTGACTACTTAAAATAATTTTTCTATTTTATTTTTATTTAGGGCCCACCCTGAATACCTACAACATTTTGGAAGTCGAGGGATTTAGTGGATATTGAGTAATTGAAAGGGGATACTTACCCATAGTTATGCTATGCGCACAATACTGGACTATAGTTTTCTAAAATACAGAACTGGGTACTTATCGCCATAGAGATTCCCCTTATCCTCCCAATCCCCTCTATGTTCTCTCTCAAAATATTGTAGGCATTCAGGATGGACCCTTTATTTTTTTAAATTAATTTTTTTTCTAGATTTCCCTCCTTCCCCTTCAAATGTTTGAAGATTTTTCTTTTTTACATTTAATTTCTTTATTTATTACTTTACTTTTAATCTTAAATATTTTTTTATTTATTTTAAATGTTTCTTTACGTTTATTGAAAGAAAAGGAAAATAATAAAGGTTTTATAAATTTTTGTGTTTTCTAAATAAATTTTAAATATTTTTAGTTGGTGAAAATGGAAATTTAAAATTGATGGCAATAATTGGCTCTGGAGGACGTAAATAAATAAATTATTTTTTAAAAATTATTTTGGAGTCTATTTGGAAATTAAAAAAAATTGCCAGTTTAGGTGTCCAAACAAATTTTTATTCCAAACAAAATCCAAACAAATTCTGCGTTTTAGTTTTAGACTAATGGTCCGGTACCGCTACCATAACTTTTGGTGAGTATTGCAGCTCTCTATGCCAATAGTATTTATGGTACTAATTTGAACGCCTAATCTGTACAAGAGGCAAAATTTTTTTCTAAAAAAATTTTCAAAAAAAAATTTCAAAAAAAATTTTTTTTTATTTCTTAAAAAGACACAACAGAAATGCTTAAATTGCTTATTTCAACGATTGACAGCAATTTATTTTCTGATAGAATTTATGTAATTGCTGATTCGGATAAATTGAGTAATACAAAAGTGGGAATTTTTTAAAAATATTTTTAAATTAATTTCTTAAAAGGTTTCTGATTTTGAAAGACAAATTGGAAAAAATAATGTTTTTATTTACAAAATTCCAAGAGCCAGGAATGTTGGACAATCCTATTGTTCTTCTATTCTAACAACTTTAATAGCTTCTTGGCATTCTGCAAAACTTTTAAGGATAACTAAGTGATTTTTTTAAATATGAAAAAAATAAAGGGCTAAAATTTATAAACTTTTGAAATTATTTCTCTTTATGATTTCTCGTTTGGAAAGATTAGATATTTTCATCAAAACGCGAAAAAATTTAAAAAAATTTTTTGACGTTGAAAAATCAGACAAATTCTCTAAAAGTGGTTGGGATATACTGTCATTTTTTGTAGAGACCTGAGGACCGAATAAAGTTTTGAAAATCAAAATTTTGTTTGAAATTATTTTTAATTGGGACTTTGATTTTGGGGCATTTTGTCAACCCCTAAGTCTCTTCCCTTTTAAACGAGAATAGGGATCTAATAATTCCTGTAAATATTTTCCCCACTCTTTAAAACAAAATAATTTTTTAGTGCAGATTTAATACTTTGCAATGGCCCAGCAATTTGTTTACCAATTTGTTTGTTTGCCCGTCTCTTCAATTTTTTAAGAATAAAAAGAATTAAAATTATTTTTGTCGAGTCAATATGTAGAGTCCAAACACTTTCACTTACTGGACGTTTGTTTAAATCAAAAAATTTTTTTTTGAAATAAAATATTTTTAGGTATTCTTTATCATTTAAATATACCAGATGCTTTTCTTGTCCAATGGCCCTCTTTAAAAGAGAAATACATAAGAACTCAATTTATTGGCCGTCTTGTCTAATAAAATTTTTTTAAATTTCATTGCATAATATTTGTTAACGATTAGTTTTTTACAAAATTAAATTTTTATTTTAAATTTTTTAGATTGAAAAAAACTTTTTTTGACTTTTTTATAACTTTATTTAGAAATTGATCAAAATCGAATTTCCAAGGGAAGATTCAAATTATCTTCCAACGAAATTTATCGCACGTCACAAACTCTTGGTACAAACCAGGGTTTCGATCTCAAATTTTTAAAAATCCGCAAAATTGATCGGAAAAATCCGCATTTTATATCAAAAATCCGCAAAAATTTATCAAACACAAAAATTGAATTAAAATCACTTTATACATTGTATTTTTCGTCTTCTACAATTGAATTAAGCAATTTTTCTATTACTCATGATCATCTTATGAAAATCCAACAACTATTTGAAAAATTACACTTGCATTTTTGTCGCGGAAGATGTCGCAAATTTTTATTTCTGCCATTTTTAGCGCCGCAGGCGAAAATTTTTCCAATTTTGGAAGATCCTTAAGCCAAAAATCGTTCATTTTCAGGCCAGGCAAAAAATTTTGAGGATTTTGGAAGATCAATGACACAGATTCTTTCCTTTTTTGCGCGGTCTTAGCGGAAAAATAATGACATTTTTGCTAAAAGCCACAAGAAAATATAAAAAATCCTCATAATCTTCAAAAGACCACAAAAATCCGCAAATCCGCATTTTTAAAAATAATCCTCATCGCCCTATCAAAAAACCACAAAATGAGGAAAAATCCGCAGATATCGAAACCCTGGTACAAACACTTTAATTTATATTTTTGTCGCCTTCAATCAAACCCCCTTAAACATACAGTGAAGCAGGCGCGCCCGCTTCACGGATATGAGGACTACTGTATACAGCACCAGGAATACTAGAACTTCAAAAATAGAATAAGTATGCTCTTAATTTAGCAACAATTTGGCATTCTTTTCTTTGACAAAGAATAAGCATAATTTTTGTCGCAACATGAGGTTAAAAATTCTTTCAATGGGTTTTTCAGGGTACGGCCCACTTAGTCGCGCGGCCACTTAGTCGCAGAGCCATAACTTGCTTTAAGATTTCCGAATCTTTCCAACTTTGGTATTAAACGATTCCTCTCATCGAGCTAAAGAGATTGGTACCAAAAGCCAGAAATTTTTTAGCAAGTTATGTCTCTGCGACTAAGTGGCCGCGCGACTAAGTGGGCGTGTCCCGGTTTTTCAAGTTGACTTTTAAGGAAATTATAGGATCGACACCCTACAAAAACTCAATTTTTACCTAACATTTAAAAATAATTCAGAAATTAATCCAAATATTTACTCAACAAAATTTAAATTATCCAACTTTTTTAGATGGTCGAAAGACAAAAATATAATCATAAACAAACAAATACTCAAATAAATTTAAAAAATTGTCTTTCCTTATATTTTCCTTTCTTTACCATTTATAATTATTTACTCCCCTCTCCTTCACTTAATTTGTGCCTTCGGCATCAGCAACAATTGGAGCCGTCTCCGGTTCCTCAACGCCGCCATCAGAAGTCCACAGAGTCAAATTGTCGCGAAGAAGTTGCATAATGAGAGTCGAGTCCTTGTACAAATTCTCGTCAAGAGTGTCCAACTCAGCAACGGCCTCATCAAAAGACTAAAAATATTTTAAGAAATTATTCAAAATTATCAACCAAAAAACCTGCTTAGCCAACTGACAAGCCTTGCTCTTATTGTCGAGAATCTCAAAGTAGAAGACCGAAAAGTTGAGAGCCAGCCCAAGACGAATTGGATGAGTCGGCGGCATTTTGTCCTTAGCAATATCTTTTAAATAAAAAAATATTTTTCAAAAAAAATTAACAATTCAAACCGAAAGCCTCTTGGTAACTCTGTTGTGATTTGTCGATAACATCTGAATTGTAAAAGATTTTTAAAGAATTATTTGATTTCCAACAAACCAGTCAACTCATCACCAGAAGAAACCTCAGCCAAATAACGATAGTAGTCGCCCTTCATCTTAAGGTAGAACACTTTAGAATCAGGAGTTCCAGCTTTCGGAATAAGAAATTTGTCCAGAAGATTCTGAAAATGAATTGAAATTATTCAAATATTTTAAAGTCAACGGTATCAATTTCCCAAAGCGGTATATGGAGTGGAACAAGAAAAGTTGTACAGCATCGTAAAAAAAATCCGAACTAGTTCCCAAGCGCTTTGAGTTAGAAGTTTAATCGTTCCCAACTATCACCCATACCTATTCCATTTCTCTTATAAGCTGCGGAGATATCGATCAAGAATATCGAAGAGCATTTGGAAAAATTTCGGAAAACGAACAGAGCCGAAATAGGCCGAAATATATGTCATTCGAAAGAGCTCGTCGAGTTGAGTCGAATGGTGAAAAAATTTTCGTGCGGACTCATACAGGGGCTGAGATATAGGCCCCCGAAAATCGAAAAACCATAGGGGGGACCAAGCACTTTTTTAGGGTGAAAAATTCGAAAATGCAAATTATACCTCATTCGAAAGAGCTCCTCGAGCTGAGTCGAATGACACCAAAATCAACGAAATCTGACTTGATTGGACCGAGATATAGGCCCCTAAATACCGAAGATCCAAAGGGGCGATTTTTGGAATAAAAAATTTTTTGTACAAATTATACCTCATTCGAAAGAGCTCGACGAGCTGAGTCGAATGACACCAAAATCACAGTGATTGATCAAGATTAGACAAAGTTATAACACAAAAAACCTAAACCTATGGGTCGTCGGCGAGGCGCTTGTGCAAAACCCCGCGCTTCGCGCGGGGTTTTGCGGCACGCGCCTCGCGGGGAGTCTACGGGCGATGGGTCTGGGCTCGTAACATAAACCTATTCCTATATCCCTTCCTCTGGACGTATTTGGGGCCTCCGTATCAGCAAAAATCAGCACAGATGCCATAGGTAAGGAGCTAAAACAAACGGTCATAACTTTGTCAAATCAAGTCCGATTTCGTTGATTTTGGTGTCATTCGACTCAGCTCGACGAGCTCTTTCGAATGAGGTATAATTCGAACTATTTCGGCTTTGTTCGTTTTCCGAAATTATACCGAGCATTTTTTGCTTACTTTTACAAGAGACCAATGATCTTAAGGATTACCGAAAATCCAAACTAGCTCCCCAGCTCTTTTTGTTTAAAGTTCCCAACTATCCAAAAAAATTACAAAAAGTTAAGCTTACCATAACACCTTTGCAAATGTCACGCAATTCACATTCAATCTTCTCACGGTATTCCTTAGTCATCGTCTTCTTCCCACCTTCGGTCTTTTGCTCAATAGACGAAAGAACACGCCAAGAAGAACGACGAGCCCCAACAACATTCTTATAAGCAACCTTTGAAATTACTTAAATTTAACAAATCAAAAAGGTAAAAACCGAGAGAAGATTGCGCTCCTCATTAGACAGTTCGTCTCCAAATTCGGTAACCTTCTTCATTGACTCTGCCATGTCATCATAACGCTCAGCCTGTTCGGCGAGTTTGGCAAGCTGAACAAGTTCTTCCTTGGACTCAGTCACCTTGTCAGAGCAATCCAACATTGTCTCCGTCATTATTGTTGAAAGAAAATTAAGCGTAAGAAGATAATATGTAATACTGAAATAAAAAAGAAATTGATAATTTTAATGAGGAATTGATGTAAAAATAAATACTAAAAAGGATCGAAACAAAAAGAAAATCCTGGATAAGAGGTGCCTATAGGGAAGAAGTCGGAACTATGCGTTTATCGGCCCACATATCTAACGCGTAACGCTGTGTACTTATCGACGTGAGGTAAGGCTTGATCTACGATGTCTAGTGACCAACTAAGGTGTCTTTTCCTTATTTTAATCGTTATGAGAGGCGAAAGGGACGAGAAGGAAAAGTCAAAATGTTCGGACAAACATTTCGGACACTAATAAAAATCACAAAGAAGTTCAAACCCAAAAGAAGAATGACAATAGTTATATACTTCTCGTCAAGCTTAAATACAGAAAAAAATCAATTTAAAAATAACATCAGATCCTACGGACTACACATAATCAGTTCCATACTAAACAAAAGAAAAAAAATCAAAAACATGGGGAAAAATAATATTTAATTTTAAGCATCTAAAAATGACAAAAAATTAGAAACAATTCGCTTTTAAAGCAAATTTTGGGGTAGGGGACGTTTGAGAATGGCCGTTTGAGAATGGCCGTTTGGGAATTGGCCGTTTGAGTATAGCCGTTTTTTGGCCATAACTTTTGTTGTAGCTGATCTTTCAGAAAAATTTATACGTGTTTCTATAGATCTCAAGGTGCTTCATCTTTTTTATAATTGGACTTATTTGATCTGATCACTCTACAAAAAGATCATTGATAAACGATGTCGCAAGCAGAAAAAAACGGTTTTTCGTCTGTAACTTTTTTTGTGATGATCAGTTCAGATCGGTCCAATAATGAAAAAGATGCTGCATTACGAGACCTTTCGAATGATATGAGAATTATCAGAATCGGACGAATATAAAGAGAGTTATGGCCATAGACCGAAACGGCCAATTCTCAAACGGCCATACCCAAACGGCTATTCTCAAACGACTATACCCAAACGGGCTTTACCGCAAATTTTGAGATAATGGATAAAATGTCGAAAAATTAAACATTATGCCAAACTTTTATTTTTACATTAAATTGAAGTGCAAATTTAAAAAGGATTTCTAACTGTTTGAGAGAGGAGAGGACTTTTTCTATTTAAAATCAGACGTGCTCACGTGTAGGATATATTTGCGGATATTCGCGGATATGGACGGATCCGTCCACCACGTTTTTTCAAATTCATAACTCAGATCCCCGAATGCCGAGTCAGGGTCAGCAAGTTCAGGGAGCTAGCTTATTAAGTTAATGCTAGTTCAAGTCTAACCAGTCTTCCAACTTAAGACGCTAAAAAGGAAGAAATCTAGTTCTTGACCAGATGCAGTAAAACAACAATCCCAAACCAGAAAATATTTAAAAAAAACTGGATGAATCTTAGCGAGGCAAGATTAACTTCTGTTCAAACATTCCCCTCAATACATATAGTCAACGATGTTTGGGGAAAATAAACCCTTTAAACATTTTTTGAATATAAAATTTTATTCTTTCAATTTCTACAAAAATTAAAGTTCTTATATAATTTCTATTGGCAAAGTAAATTTTTGATGTAGATTTTTCATAAATTTAGTCAAATCTGAAAGAAATTTTTTTTTAATTCTTAATATTTTTAATAAACTTGCCGTTGGTGGTAGCCAGGGTTTCGATCTCAAATTTTTAAAAATCCGCAAAATTGATCGGAAAAATCCGCATTTTATATCAAAAATCCGCAAAAATTTATCAAACACAAAAATTGAATTAAAATCACTTTATACATTGTATTTTTCGTCTTCTACAATTGAATTAAGCAATTTTTCTATTACTCATGATCATCTTATGAAAATCCAACAACTATTTGAAAAATTACACTTGCATTTTTGTCGCGGAAGATGTCGCAAATTTTTATTTCTGCCATTTTTAGCGCCGCAGGCGAAAATTTTTCCAATTTTGGAAGATCCTTAAGCCAAAAATCGTTCATTTTCAGGCCAGGCAAAAAATTTTGAGGATTTTGGAAGATCAATGACACAGATTCTTTCCTTTTTTGCGCGGTCTTAGCGGAAAAATAATGACATTTTTGCTAAAAGCCACAAGAAAATATAAAAAATCCTCATAATCTTCAAAAGACCACAAAAATCCGCAAATCCGCATTTTTAAAAATAATCCTCATCGCCCTATCAAAAAACCACAAAATGAGGAAAAATCCGCAGATATCGAAACCCTGGTGGTAGCGAATATTTCCTCTCTGTAAAATAATTTTTAAAATATTTTCTATAAATTTGTTAAAATCCCCACCCAAGGCCAATATGTTCTATATGTATAAGTACTTCCATAGCCATAAGGGGCTGGACGCCAAACAGCGCGAACAGTGTCCTAAACGTTTAAAAAAGTCAGAATTCAAATTGAATCTCCTCCTTCATTACTTCCACGAGGTAAAATAAAAACGTTCTTTTATCCTCGAAATAATTTACTATTATTTTACCCAGTTTAAATTTATGTCAAAATCAGGATGTATAACAGGGATGGGATCACTTCCGATTTCTTAAAGCTGGAAAGGGTAATTAATTTAGTGTAATTATTTGAGGGAGAGTAATCAAAAAAACTTTCTAAAAATATTTTTATATTTTAAAACTTGCCAGTAAATAAGTGTAGTAATTTGAATTTGAATTAAAATCCCTTAGAAATATTTTAATTTAAAATCTTCAGTTTAAATACCATGTGGGATAAAAAGTAGGTACTCGAGTATAATATGGAGATTCATAAAAATATCGAGTACTTTCATGTGTTGAATAAACCTTTAAAAAGAGGGGAGGAGGAATAATTTTTAGAAATTAAAAAAATATTTACGGGGTATAGAGAACTGCTTCGATGGTGGGGCCAATAATAATAAGTCCGACTGTTGTGATAAGGGTTATAAGCTGTTGACCAACGTTGCTATAAAATACATAGTTTCTCAAAAATTCTTTTTAAATTTTACCTTAAAATAATCGCTAGCATTTGTATATGCTGAAATATCACTGACTGAATAAGTCCTTGCCAACTATATTTAATAAAAGAATTATTTCATTTTTGAAAAGCTTACTCGAGAATGGGAATTCCAAGCAATCATTGGAGAGGAACGTGAACGGTGAATTGGATGGCCACTCATTTTAGGCTGTCTTTAAAAAAAGTATCTAAATTATCATGTCAGGACAAAACACCGCCCACACATAATTATCTCGGTTAAAGTGAAAAAATTTAAAAATAAGCTGTAAGGTCTAAAGATAATAAGATAACAGGTAATATCGACAAACGACCTTGAGGGTGTTTTTCACTCTAATATAGTGACTGTATTAGGCCGGTGTTTTGCCCCTCATAGATTATAATAATTAAACTCAAAATAAATATGAACAAAAGTTTATGCTTTTTTGATAATTATATTATGATTATTTTATAAAAGTTGGGATGAAATTGGGATATATTTCCCCACGTTATATACAGAGGAGATAAATTTTAGAGACATGGATCAAACATTCTTTTAATCCATAAATATTGATCACTTTTAAACAATTGTTGAATTAGAAAAAAACTAAGGGCAAAATCGAGGAAGGCTGGCACCTTGCCATTAAAACAATTGGTGAGGAATTTAAGTCTTAATTTAAATTGAAGAATTTAAAATTTAATTGGGAGCTCTAGTTCAATTCCAAACAATTTTGTTATTAAGGAATATTAAGGACCGAACAAATTATGTAATTAATTGAGTATAATTCTGAACAAAAAATTATTAAAAAATGTTTATTCATTTTTAACTGATTATTATATTTATATGTACTTATCAAAAGTGGCGCTAGTCCCATAAAATACGAGACAAAAGATTCTCAAAAAAATTAGAACGAGATCTCTCAAAAAATACGAGATTTCACGTTATACGAGACTAACGCCACCACTGGTACTTTTTGTTTACATAATTATTACATTGAGCAGAAAAATTGAAATATACAGATTGAAGTACTGAAAATTTTCTAAAGTAAAATACTTAACAAAAACTTAAAATTGAAAGGGAAAAGAATCTAAATGAGGTTAAAGAATCATTTAAGATATATATTTAAATTCGATATAGATTCATTTATTTTAATGTAGAATAATTTCACAATAATTGCAAGTATTTCCAACTTTCCATTAACATTCAAATTGCAACTGGCTGTAGAAAAAAGTAAACTGTGAGAATCTGAAATAAAGGAAAAAAATTAAACTTAAATTATCCACTATAGTCCTTATTAGAGATCGAAATGGGAAGGTCGTGCGAGAATCAAGATCTGGTAAAAATTTGGATCTCGATAACCAAAATTTTTGACCGAATCTCGTCTCAGTCCAATCTCTAGTTTTTATACCCTTGTAAAATTATAACACAAACAAATCTGGCTATAGTGACACTGGAAACCTCAGAGAAAGCTAATTTTTAAGTTTTTGGGAAATTATTATTAACACAAAAAGTAAGTTAATAAAATGAGAATTTTCTTAGGAATTTTAATTCAAATTTATTAAGATTTCCCGATTTTTTATTTATTTAAATTTCGTCACAACTTTAATTTTTTTTAAATTCCTTTACCCCCAAAACATAACTAGCAACACATTGACCAGTTACTGATGGCCGTAGCCAATTTGGAATAAATGTATATTGTTGTTGTTGTTGCTGTTCTGTATCTATCCATCTTGGAGTCAAAAGAACAGAAACACAAAAAAGAAATGAAATTACTGCCAACCAGTAAAAGCTTTGAGTATTCTAAAAATAAATTTTTTTTATTTTAAAAATTTTACCCTAAGACTTTGAGGATAAAATAATTTTTTAAATAATTTAGAAATTCCGAGAATAAAGAAAAAGACCAAAATGAGTGATAAAAAGTTTCCCAATTTTTTATTTTATTTTTTCTTTACATTTTCTGCAATTCCCCCTCCATCAATTCTTCTTCCTCTATTAATATTTGTAGAGAATTTATGTATTGATCTATTAGAATTTATTGTTGCTTGTCTACTCGTTGTTGGAAGTTCATTTTCATCAAATTCCAACATTGAAGTTGAAGAAACATTTTTTGTTGGAATTGAAGTTTTTAATGTATTTAATTGTATTGATTTAATACCGGAAAGCTTTAAAAAAAGAAATTGAAAAATATGGGTAATTTTGTTGCCCTCTCCTAAATGTCCCCGGATGGTGTTTCAAATAATAGAAACTTATAGCTTGTCCGACACGAATTATCGACACAAACGGATTATCGACAGTACAAAAATTAGAAGATTAGGTCAATTTTGGACCCTCATATAAAAAATTTTTTAGTGCCATTGGGGGCAAAAACGGTAAAGGAATCATCCTATATCCCCCCCCCCCCTCCAATAAATCCTTCCAAGAGTTAACTTTTTAACAGACCACAGAATCATTTAAAGAACAAATTTCTATTCTCAAACAATCACTTCCAATAACTGTTGGATTTCTGTGCCTTATTGTACTTAAAAATTAAATTTATTTTTTAATTCAAAAATTAATTACATATCAATATAACACCCAGCACGAATTGTTCCTTTAGTAAGGCCGAGAGCATAATTAGAAGGCGCATTACAAAGAACTAAAAGAAATAATTTTTTAGAAGTACTATAATTCCTCAAAAATACCTCGAAAGTAAATAGGGAAAGGATAAGGGTTGAAAATTGTCAGCAAAGATTTTTGGGTATCTGGTTTGTCGACTATAAAATTGATTTCACCTAAAATAATTGTTAAATATTTCTTAAAATTTTCTAAAAAAATTTTTTTACCCGGTTGAACAAAGACAGGTAAACGCTGTGCTTTTTGATTGTGAATATCCATTTTAGCTGTTCAAAATAATATATTATGCAAAAAATAAAAGCATTCAGGCTCTAAAAAATAATATTTTTCTGAAAAAATAATTAAAAAAAATATTTAATGTTCCTCAAAAACAATTAATAAAAATTCAAAAATTAAAAAAACACAATTTATTTATCTTTCATTATATTTAAATAAAAAATTGACAAAAACTCACTCCCCATAATTTTTAACAAAAACAAACAAAGTTTGACTGTATGAAGAGATAAAGGAAATATAAAAACAAAATTTAAAAAAATGAAACAATTTTCACATTTGAAAATGAAGAAAAAATGACAAAACATAAATTTGGTAACAAAATAAAATTATTATTACTTTGATAAATGCATTAAACATATTATGTATCTGGCCACTTTTTATTTTCGCATATTACTTCGTTCCTTTTCTCCTAATAATTTCCAAACCAGGGCCAAGCGCAAAAGACAAACGCGGAAAATGCAGAAAAGTTTTTCTTTTTGATTCAGAAAACTGGTTGGACAGAAATGACTGGATAATCAAAAAAAATTTGATCTGGATATCGGTTCCAGATAATCAAAGATAAGGTTCGGCTCTCAGTAATGACAGAATTTGCTCGAAACCAGTGACTAGAATTTCCCCGTTTTGCCTGTGTCGCGGGGATTTCGAGCTTTTTGGACTTCCGAAATCCAATAATTTTCACGTGTAGGAAAAATAAAGATTATATGACATATTAAATTCTAAATTTTTCCCTTGCGATAAGAGGATTCCTAATTTCTTTGCCATTTTAAAATTAATGTTTTTTTTATTTTTATATGGTATTTGAAATTTTAATGTGATCCGATATTGAAAAATAAACGCCCAATCTCTAATATAAGTACGCTCGAGAGGAGTAGAGCGTTTACTCTTTATTCGGAAAAAGATTTTTCAAAAAATATTATTTGAGAAATTTTTTTGGCAATGCAAACAATACAAGTAATGGAAAATTTTAAAGTTTCAGCTTAATTTCAATAAAAAAAAACTCGTTCATAATAAACAGGAAACTCAATAATCGAAATTTTTGATCGAGATCGCATCTCATGTCAGTTCGATCCTATTTATTGTTAGTCTAACAATAAGACCTAATTTTCCAATTTCCACAACCTACATATTGAGACACAAACCAAATACATAAACAAAACAAAAACTTAAAAATTATTTTTGGTCCTTAAATTATATAAAACTTAAAATCCTTTCTCTTAATTAATATATTATGAAAAATAAATAAATAATATATATTGAAGTCCGACGAGTAAGAAATAGAAAAAGGTGTTACACACGTAATATATTAATAATATTACAATAAAGACGCACAAAAATATTTTAGATCAATTTTGGCGGCAGATAAAAAAATAATCCAAATTAAGTGTAACATAAATATATATAAAAAAAGAGATAAGAAGTAGTAAAAAAATTATATTATTATATATTAGCCCTAAAAATAGTTTTTATCTGCAAGTATCGGACTTCAGGATGTGAAAAGAGCTGCCAATTTATGTTGTCCTTCATTATGTGTATATCCTAATCCCACCAATTCTGCAAAAGGGAAGGGAGATGTAATTACTCGGATAAAGAATAGAAGAACAAAAAGGGAATTCTCAAAGAGAATTAGAAATAAAAATTGAATTTCAAAGTCCGCTTAAGTTAAAATCCACTGAAATAGATAACCTAAACAGAAAACAAGGGACTATTCAAAATTATGACCAAGAATTAGACATTTCAACATAGCCTATAGTATATATTAGACTTGGAAACAACCGGGTAATAACCGGTACCATTGATTTTAGGTCTAATAAAGGGTCAAAAATGGGAATAGGAAATTTATTTCCACTGCACGATGGTTCAGATATTGAAATGCCAAATTTTTAGTTATAATCCGAGAATAATTAAACCTATGTCAAAACTAATCTAAATTATAAACAATTTCCATTAAAATGACCTGTTGAATTTGCTGAGGCGCCCGATTCACCGGTTTATGTTGTTGCTGCTGCTGTGGTATAGCAGAAATGCGTGGAGAAGCAGAAGTACTTCCAACGCCTGAATTTGGCACAAATCCGACTGGATTTGCCACAAAACCATTTCCACGCCAATCATTATTTTGATGACCAAATTGATGCATTCCACCACCAACACGAACTTGTGGAGTGTACTGCACACGATGGTCACGTCTATTTGTTTTTAAATAAATTTTTAAATATTTTATTAGGCTAACCCTCCAAAACGATTTGAACTTCCACCACGCCGCCCACCACCGCCTCCATGAGTCCGAACACCTCCATATTTGCCTGACTCGCGAGAAATTTGTTCAAGCCAATCGGGTAATTGCTTCAATAAAGACAGGTAATTTATCTAAAAAAATTTCAAAAAACCTGATTAGTTTCAACAATTAATTCAGCCAACTCATGAGTAATATTTCTATTTTTATCATTAAAAAATGAAGTTGCCAATCCTCAAAAAAGAACAAAATAAAAAACAAACAAATTTAAAAATTAAACCAATGTTTCCTACACGTCCTGTACGTCCAATCCTATGAACATATTCATCAATATCTTTAAAAGAAAAATTAAGAAGTTTATAAAAAAATATAAAAATAAACTGTTTGGAAGGTCATAATTTATCACATGTTTAACATTCGGAATATCAAGTCCTCTAGCAGCAACAGCTGTAGCAACAAGTATTGGTGTCGATCCAATTCGAAAACTATCCAAATGACGTTCACGATCCATCTGCTTCAAATCTCCATGAATTGCAACACATTGGTATCCATCACGTTGGAGTAGATAAGCAAGCTATAAAAAATCGTAATATAAAAATAAAATAAAAAACAGACATCGCTACATCCACGCTTAGTTTCAACAAAAATTAAAGTCAAAGCATCAGGTTCACTGCCATCCAACAAATCTTAAATTAATCAAAAATATTTTTTGAACACATTTAAGGTAAATACCGGCCAAAAGGTGTTTTTTGTTATGTTCTTCGACCCAAAGAACTATTAAATAAAAAATATTAAGAGATAAATAACAATAAAAACCGTTCTGACGAATATTTTCAGATGTTGAACCAACACGTCCAACAGCAAGAAACACCTAAAAATTTAAATTAATTTTAAATATTTGAAAATTTACATAATCAGGCATTAGAAAATCCTGAGCTAAAACTTGTATTTCCTTTGGAAAGGTGGCAGAAAACATTGCTTCAAAGATAATTTATGAATAAAAATACTTCAAAATTAGCAAACCTGTAATTCGTTCGCCTTTAACTGGCATATTTGAAGCTTCAACAATTTGACGAATTTGGGGCTCAAACCCCATATCTTAATATTTAACAAAAAAATAACTAAAAAAACCAAAAACAAACCTAACATACGATCAGCTTCATCTAAAACAAGATAATGACAAGAAGTCAAAGCAATATAGCCATTTTGCATAACATCAATTAAACGACCTGGTGTAGCAATTAAAATGTGGCAACCTAACTAAAATAGCCAAAAATTAAAACAAAATTAGGTAACTTCACATTATCCCAACATACATTTTTAACTAATCAGATGGTATTTATTATAGAAATGGAAAAATCTGTACAAATCATTTGAAAGATCAGCTGTGTCGAACGAAATATAACGTAAAACGAATTAGCTGGACAAAATTGTGACAAGTTGAGAGAAGGGTTTTTGTTCAGAATCGATTAGTTTAATTCATCTCAACTCGATGACTTCGTTTAAATGAGCCATCGTTTGCACGTTTTCCTATTTTTATTTTTTAAACACAGTTTTAACACAGTTAAACGCAGTTTATAAACGATTGTAAGTCGTTAAGAAATTTATTTGTTAATAACAAAATCAATGAATTCCTGGATAAGTCCAAAACACTGTAAGGAAAAACCTAACATGGGTTTCCGAACCTTTTCGCTGCGCAGAAAATCGTAATTTTATGTGCTCTCAATGTCAAAAAATAAACGTTAGGTTGACCTGCCCCTATATCTAGTTAGTTAAAAATGTGTGTATGGGGATAATGAAATGTATTATTGACCCGTAATTTGTTGATTTGGTCACGATAGTTCTCCCGCCCTCCATACAACAGGGCAGAAGTGATCGGCGTACGATACGAAAACTTTCGCGATTCATTGTAGATTTGAAGTGAGAGTTCACGTGTTGGAGAAATAATTAAAGCCAATGGATATTGACAGGTACGGAAACTTTTATTTTCAATGGTTTTCTATATAAATTTATTAGGAAAATTAAAAAGAAAAAACAACCGGTTTAACTTTTGAAGGTCCATCTCGAAGAATTGAATTTATGACTGGAAGAAGAAATGCAGCAGTTCTAAAGAAATAATTCTAGAGAAAAAAGAAGTTAAACAAACTTTCCAGATCCAGTTTGCGCACAAGACATTAAATCACGACGAGAGCTCAAAGTCGGAATTGAATATTTCTAAATATGATTGAAAAAAGTTCTTTTAAAGGAAAAAACCTGAACAGGAGTTGGTCGATCATATCCACACTTTCTAATATTTTCTTCAATCCAAGGATGGAGGCTTAGACTCTGATCAGTAAACTGAAAGAAAAAAAGAAATCTGATCTAATTTAGAAAGTATTTTACAGTTTGGATAGGTTGTGGACAATTAATACCAGTCGCCTCAACAGGAATCTCTTCGTACTTATCAAAATTGATTCCAGTATTCTGTCCAGAAAACCTAAAAAGAGGAAGATTCAAAGGAACAAAAATATAATTTTAACGAACAATTCAGCTTCAATTCGAGGATCCGGAGGTCCCCTTTCTTCCCAAGATTGTGCTGCTCCTTGTGCTCCTTGTTGTGGCGCTCCCTGTTGTCGCCAATTACCACCGTCTTGCGGCTGCCGCCAATTACCGTTCTGTTGCCGCCAGTTACCGTTCTGCTGTTGACGCCAATTACCATTTTGCTGTTGGCTTTGTGATCGGTGTAACAAATTTTCACGATTCATTGTAGTAAAGGGAGAGTTAAGTGCTGGGGAAATAATAGTACAAAAACTTTTATTTTCAAAGGTCCTCTATAATAAGCACAACAGGCTTAACAAAAAAAATACAATAAGAAAAAAAACTTTTTATAAAAAAATTTTTTTGACAGAATGCCAAAAATTTAATCTTTAAAGAAAATTTTGTGAATCCGAGTCTGAAATACTTGGAAAATTTGTTTACTGGGTCTAAAATGGTCAGGCTTTGTTTCAGAAATACGGAGGGGTAGAAGATGTTTCTCTTTCTTTGGTTTCCGGAAATGGGCGTTTTTATCTTTTTAAATTAAATTAAATGGTTCCTCTAATTAATTTAATCTAAGCTACTTATATTTACAACATTTTATTAATCGCAGACAAAAAAAGGAAAAATAATTAAGATTTACAATTAGTATATGATAACGGAAAAAGGATCCTCTTCGGATGCTGTCCATCTGTACACATAACCATAAACTGCACCCACTTCGCCATTAAAAGAGGAGGAAATTTATTAGCGCATTTTTATTGATTTGTTTTGGTCATTGCTCTTGTCCACCATTTTGCGCTTAAAGAATTTTCTTTCAGTTATAAACCTTAACTTCCGGATTACTTATTTATTTGTCAATATATTAGTTGCGCTTTGTTTTAGAAGAGATTTATTGCTAATTTTTAATGTTATTTTTAGTGCAATTAATTAAATTTTGAACGCTTTAACCAGCAACTTGGAAACGTAACAATATTTTTTTCCTTAATGGTTTGAAGCGCCTTTTCATTACTGAACCTTGTAAATTTTTAATACTTTAAAAAATTTTATTATTTATTTTTTAGACTTTAGTTTAGATGTTGGCATTCTTTGAAGGCTCCTCTATTATTTCTTTTAGGATATTGTCAATTCTTTTACTTTTTACTTTAACCACGGTAAATTTTGAAGTTAAATTATTTTTAAAATTTTAATTTAAGTGTCAGTCAAACAATCAAAATCTTCCTACTTCCATTGCAAATCAAGTAGATTCAAGATTGGATGAGGTTGAACCTTTGTCGATTCCACAGAGAAATTCACAAGATGATTTTGAAGGCTCTGGGGTTAATCCTGACGACGAAGACGGGGATGTAGATGAAGGATCTGGAGGTTTTGCTTAAAATTATTTTTAATTCTGTTTTGAATTTAGATGGCATTGAAGGTTCAGGAAGCCCCCCTATTGATGACAATGCTCAGATAGATACACAAACGAATATAAATAATATTGAAGAGGTTATTTTGTTTTTTTTACTTTTCCTTTAAACTGCTCATTCAAGTTAGAAATTTAAGAGGGGTCGCAGCTCTTTGACCATTATGAGACCAGTGTTCTCTTTCTACCAATCAAAATTTATCCTTTACTCCTTAACTAACATTTATTTTCCACAAATGAAATGTGTGTTAATTGAAATTTAGTGCCAAAGTTATAGTCTCAACGGTCGGAGAAACGCGGTACCCTTACACTTAAACGGCAGGATTACCAGAAAATTTTTTCCTAAGTTTTATACTTTCACACCCTCAATTCATATTTCTTTGATATATTAATTTTAAAGATACGGAAGGGCAATATTGGATTAACTGGAGTTCCATTTTCTACCAAAACAAACGGGACAGCAACAGAGAGCGAAAGTTCATCGCGAACATTTAAGCCTCCCACAAAAACTGAGCAACCTCTATTTTCTGATACACGGGTTAATATAACCAAAGAATCAACGCCAACATCTACAACAATTATAAAAACCAAAGAAATCAAAACAAGTACAACAATTAAAGAGAAAAGTGAAAAAGAACGTTTTCCAACAGATTTTGTCCCTCCCATTCCAACAACAACTAAAAGGCCAACAACTACTTCAACAATTAAAACAACACCTAAAACAACAGTTTCATCTACTAAAAGCACAAAATTGCCAAAACAGAAAATGCCTCCTCCGCCTTTTATTGTCGATCCAACGGGAACTTTGGAACAGCTCAAACCTGGAGTTTTTGCACGTAAACTTTTCTTTATTAACTCTTGTTTTTAAATTTTGGGTTACAGAGTATCGAAGCAGGGATTGCATGGGTTAAGAAAAAATGACGGGTTGGGGTTTCAGAATTTTCTTCGGATCGGGCTTCAGGTTATTTTGAGTAACCCGTAACCCATATCTTGGCCAGATCAAAAACGGGCAAAAACGGCTCAAAATCCTTGCTAGAGAGGGCACATTCTCTATCGAATGAGCCCGGTCTTGACCGTTTTAGGTCGGACACCTCGCAACCTTTCCTTGTTAAATATTTCTTGTCTGTCCTCTACTTTTGTCCGCAAAATTTTAATTTCCAATTTTTTTTAATTTCCAATTTTAGGTTTTTACCCTCTACAATTTATTCTTTTTTAATTTTTAATAAAAATTTAATAAATTTTCAGTTATTGTTGGTGGTGCAGTTGTTTTTGTGCTATTAATTATATTAGTGATTACTTACATTTTCTATAGGATAAGGAAAAAGGATGAGGTAATTTTTGTTTGTTTTAATTAAAAAATTAATTTTTTTTCGAAGGGTTCTTATATTTGTGAAGATCATGTTCAAACACATCGTTTTTCAAATTATTACCAAAAAGCATCGACAAAAGAATTTTACGCTTGAAAAGGTATAAAACAACGAATCTATATTTAAATATCTAAAATTATTTTTGGGTCTTTTTTCTTAAATTTTTTCCCCAAAAGTTTTGCACATCTTTTTTCGTTTTTGATAATTGTAAATTTTGTTGCGAAACTTTTGCTGAAAGAAATAATGTGAACATGAGACATTACCTAGATATACGTGAAAGTTAAAAAAAGGACGTAATTTGAAAATTTTAGTGACTACTTTAATTCTCAAGTTTTTCTTAATTTTTGGGAAGTTAAATTTCTGAAAGAATTTTTTAATTTGTAAACGTTGCCATTTTAAAATTTGTCGGGAATATTTTCAGAAAAAATTTCGAGAATTTTTATAAATTTTTTAGAATATTTTTAGTATACCCAGGCATTGTCTTCATGTTCTAATTAAAATGAATTTTTTAAATTCACTTGTTCTCTAAAAATATATTTTAATTTTTGTATTATCCAAAAAATACTTTTTCTACACTCAATCCATTATTTTCAGTATTTTTGCTTTTCTTTTAATTTGTAATCGTTGCCATATTTAATTTTATTATTTTTTCTAAAAATCCTCTTTTCTCTCTATTTAATTAAAATAATTATATTCTCATTTCTAAATTTTCTTGTGTGCATTGGCTTTGTTTTTTATATTTTACTGCCAAAAAACTAATCACCAAAAAAGATATGTAATTTTAAATAAATTGATATTGATGATTTTAAATATTCTCTCCTTTTTAATTATTACGCAATTTTGTTAATAATTTTTTAAAAGTTTTTTTAATGCCAAATAAATAAAATTAATTTAAAAAATTAGTTTTCGATTGTTAATAGAAAGTTTTTATTGAGAAATCCACAATATCTATAAAATAAATTACCATATAACCTATATTAATTGTCCTCCCTCAAATAATTACACCACCCCTCCAGCGTCAGGTCGAAAAATTACCCAGGGTAGTTATTAAATAGAGTTGGACAGGACGAGACCGATACCGAGACTCTCGGCTTTTTTCCAATATCGGTCTCGGTTTTTTCATTCTCGGTCTCGAAACCGATATTCTCGGTCCATTTCTCGGCGAGAAACGATACTGACTCAAAGAAACAAAATCCTCAATATTGTCCAAGTTTTCGTCCATAATTTTTTCGGATATCCGTCCATAACATATAAAGTGATTTTTTTCGAATAAGGTCTTCTAAAATTCAAAAAATTTTCGCCTGCGGCGCTGAAAAAGGAAGAAATTTGGTGACTTGGCCTTCCAAAATTTAATAAATTTTCGTCTGCGGCGCTGAAATGTTGAATTTTCCGAGCCCTCGGGTTAGATTTTGAAGATTTTGATTACAGAGCCTTCCTATTTTCGGCAACTGTTGTTCCCACCAGTGAATTAAGGGAATTAATCCATTGTTCCCACTAGTGGATTAATTCTCAAATTTTTTTAAATTGATCGGAAGCAGGGATGAGCGCATTGGTTTTTACGTATCTGAGGGCAAAAATTGGAAGAAATCTGGCTTCATGTCTTTCCAAAATTCTCAAATTTTTGCCTGCAGCGCTGAAAATTGGAAGAAATCTGTTGACTTGCACTTGCTCAAAATTTTTGCCTGCGACGCTGAAATCAATGGTTTGGTTAACCGAAATTTTCACTTCGGCCATCCGCGGATACCTGCGGATGGATATGCCTCAAAAGTTGTACGGACATATTCGGATACGGATGTCGACCTCACGGATATACCTATTCGGATACGGACACAAAAATTTGTATCCATTGCCAAGCCTGATCGGATCCAGATGATGAAGAGTATTTATCTGATGATTTGGATGATGAAAATAATGAATAAATTATTTTTACACGTATTTTTTGACATAAAGTAAAAATTTTTGTTAGTCTCGGTCAGTATCGTTTCTCGGTATCGGTCTCGGCTCAAAATGTTGGTATCGGTCTCGGCTCAAAATGTTGGTATCGGTCTCGGTATCGGGTTCTTGAGTATCGGCCAATCTCGGTCTCGGGTTGGCCGATACCAGTATCGTTTTGTCCAACTCTATTATTAAAGGATATACGGTTAATATGAAATAGCATTGGCAGATTGAAATTTAAATTTGTTCTAGCTTGAATTTCAAAAGGCTAGCAATAAGACTAAAAAATACAAAAAAAAGAATTCATATATTAATTCAAGAATCTAGACAGAAAAAAAGTTTGGATTTTAAATATATGTAAATCTCTACTTTTTTTAAATAAAAATTTAATTCTAAATATTTTTTCATCATTTCTATCAATTTCACTCAATCAAGTTTTTCATTAAAATAATTTCCTCTCAAATTCAAAAAAATCTTCATTTCCTCTAGGCAATCGATCCCTTTATAAAATACTGGCAAAGAGGAACACGTCGAGAATTACTAGAAAAGAATTGAGGAAAGGAGGGAGGGGATTGTTTGGGACAAAAATATATGTAGAGGAGACATGTCTATATTTGTAGAGAAAATGCAAAAAAAGAATGTGAAGGAGGAACGGGAGGAATTTATTTTAAAAAAAAAAGGGAAAAAAAATAAAACAAGTGTGGTGGGAATAACAACAGAAAACACTCTCGACTGTCAATATTTTTATAGGTGGAAAGAGGATATTTCAAGCTGCGGCCACACAAAATTTTTTTTCGCTTTTCGTTTAACTCAAGTACTTTTTTAGACGTGAGAATTTACTTAGGGTACATATTTAAATAAATATTTTTTTTTGAATTTTTCGTTAGAAAAATAGGTGAATTTATTTGCCTGAAAAGTTAGCCTTTTAAATCTTTAAATTTTCGTATGGAAGATTTTCAAAAATATTTTTCTCTGAAGGCAGAAAAATTAAAAAAATGTTCTAGCAAAACCCTTCAATTAAAATTATTTGGAATATCCAATGATTCTCGAATTTTATTTTTTTTCTATATTTTTTTGAGAGGGAAACAAAAAGGTAAAATAGCCAGTTTATAAGAATAAGATATAAATTTTGGATCAAAAAAAATTTTTTAAATATTGATTTCCCAAATATCTCATTCTTTTTTTTAGTTAAAAAATACCCGGAAATTTACCAATTTATTTTACCAATTTTATTTCTTTTTTCTCTCATCTGTCGCATTTTACCCCCATCTGCTGTTGAATTACTCAAAGTATTTTTACATTGACGTTTATTTTGACTAGCCTTTTGTTGCAGCCATAAAAGTAAAAAAAGGAGATGCTAACGGGGGGGAGGGAGGAGGGGAGAGGGAGGAGGAGGGGGGAGGGAGAGGGGGGGTATGGGAGGAGGGGGGGGAGGGGGGAGGGAGAGGGGGGGGAGGAGGGGGGAGGGAGAGGGGGGGGGGTGAGGGAGAGGGGGGGTGGGGGAGGGGGGGGGAGGGAGGGGGGGGGAGGGAGGTATCTTTTTTGTCATTTATCTTTTGTTATTTTTTTTCCTTAAAATGTAAAGAAAGGGGGCATTTTTATGGCTAAAAGGCAGTGCAAGGCTCTAGAAAAAATCGGAATAATTGAAGGATTTTTTGGCTAAAAAAATTTTTTTTTTAATTTTTGTTGCTTTTTTTGAAAAAAATTTTGAAAAAAAAATTTTTTCTGAAATATTAAATGAAAATAATTTTAAATTAAAGTTTGTCACAAAAATTGTCTAGGGAAATAACTAGTAAATAGGTACTATACTTTTCCTATTTTTAATTTCGTTTTTTTCAATAATTTTTTTGTTCATTTTTTGAATTTCCTTTAAGGACCTTTATTTAAAAAATAATTTAAAACGATTTAAATTTTATCAAAAATATTTTTTTGACACATCAAAATTAATTTAATTTATTTTCTTTAATCCCAAAACAATCATTTCTTTGTTTTTGATCATTAAACATTTATTTTTTTGTTTAATCCTTTCTATTTATCATGTAATTGTTACAACAATTAGATTACTTAGTTGCGGTTTTTAACTTGTTAAACAACAATTAATTAATTTAAAAAATATAAAAGAAGATTAAGCAAAAAATATTAAATTCTCTCTAGAAATAAATTTAAACCGAACATTTCAGTCTTTTGTTTCGATAAACTTTAAGTAAGAATAAAAAGATAAAGTGAAAGAAACAATTCAATTAACTTTTAATCTTTTAATGTTACTTCCTTCTAGATAAATGCTAAAAACGTTAATAGGCTCTGCTTCATAACTACAACCCCACTCCGATTTTTCGAGTTTAGGCATGATTTTAAAGCCTAACTTAATAGAGTAATAAAAGGTGCTGTTCAAGATTAAAAAGATTTATCCTTCAATTTTCTGATATCATTAAATTCGATTCAATAACCATCATTTGATTTCTCTTTTCTCAGGTGCCTGTATTTCGAAAACAAAATACAATATTCAGAATCCAACTTTCAAATTCATGATCAATCCCTTTATTAACTACACACATTTTTAGCCTAATTTTTAGAGAGAAGGTGACTGGCATAAATTATTTAGTTAATTATTTTTCTATTTCCAGTTTTCTTTTCCAGACACACATTTTCTACTCACCTTTCACTTAAAAATTCCCCTCTTTATTTCTTCCAATTTTCCATTATCCCCCAAAAACGAAAGAAAATTTAAGTGTAATATTATATCGATATGGGGGAGAGTATCGACGAGAATTGAGAGTTGGTTGGCTTTTAATTTTTGTATATTTATTTTCTTTTTTTGTAGAAATCGATAGGGAAAATGAACACTTTAAAGATAATTTTTTTTAAAAATCAGTTCTTATTTTTTAATAAAAACAAAAATAATTTTTATGTACTAGTGCAGTTTTACACCTACTTATTTTATTTTCTAAGATTGTCTAATTTAATCAAAAAATGTTCTTGACCTAAATATTTACAGTTTAACATTTATTGCTCACCTTTTACCGAAAAATTAACAACTTTTACCCGCCCTCATTTTCGTCGCTTTAATTTTTCCTTAAATATTGAGAAATTTAAAATATGTTGATTACGACCACACCGCGTTGAAAGCACGCCATCCCGTCCGATCTGGCAAGTTAAGCAACGCTGGGCCTCCTTAGTATTTGGAACGGAGACGTCCTTGGAATCGGGGGTGTCGTAATCTTTTTTTAATCAATTTTTTGTTTTAGATAAATCAAAAAAATAATCTTTCAACTTTTTATTTTTAGATTTATTTTTTAATAATGTAATTTGTCAATTTCTGCTTGAATTTAAAAAAAAAATAAAATTTTGTCAGGCGGTATTTTAACAAAAATTGTGTATATTAAATTTATTTATTAGTGCCTTTCGATTTTCTCTCAACAATTTATATTTTTTTCTTCCATTTTTTATTTCAAAATTGATTTATTAATTTGGCAATTATTGATCGACATTCCCAAATAATTTATTTAAAAATTTTAGGTAGGTTAAAGTTTAATAATTTCTTTTTAAATTAAAACAAAATATACTCGATGCCTAAACATTTGTCTTGAAAATCTTGGATTTTCTGAAGCGACTCGAAGAACCAAACCGTAGAAAAATCCTCGATTTTCCAGTTCGGTACTGAACCGACAATCCTACAAAAAACAACCCTACAACCCTACCTATGATTTTAGGGGTAAACCTTTGAATAGGTAAAACATTATCTTTTGCTATTGTACTAAATAAAAAAACAAAATTTAAATAAATTTATTATTTTCAAAACAATAGAAGGATTATTTTAAGAAAAATCAAAAATTAGTATTTTTTCCGTTTACCTTCGAAAATTTATCAATAATTAATAAAGCAAAAAAAAACATTTTATTTTTGCTAAAAATAAAATTTATTATCATTCAAAGAATAAAAATTTGTTATTTAAAGGGTTAAAGAATAATACTCACATATGTTTATTGAGAGAATCAATTGTTTAAATAATTATTATTTCTTCCAATTTATTTTTTATCTTTAAATTAAAATTTCCGGAAGATATTTAATTTCAGGAATTTTTTTTATTTTTTAATTACTTCCTGAATTAACACAGAAATAGTTCATAATTGATTTGAAATTCTTTTTTCCGTTCTAGAAGAATTATGTACTTTCCTCCATTAGAAAAAAAAAATTATTGAATGTATTATATAGACCTATCCAAGGATACGAATAATATCCTGATATGGACGGATATGGATAGCAAAATCCATGTCCATGGGCAGGTCTGGTATTACATACGATCAACTCTCAATATAAAATTAACTTTGAAATAACGAATCTTTTAACTGATCCCAGGCTAGGATTTCTCTTTAAAATGACCCTCGATTTATCGAAGTGATTGATATAACTAATACTTTTCTTCGTTTCTTTTGGGGTCTTATATTGAGATTGGATTGCATATTGCTCCATAAACGTCAAGAAATTTAATTTAAAAATAAATATAAATTAAACAATTTTTTAAATTTTATATTTAATTATTTAAAGTTTAACCCCTTCCAAAAATAAATGGAAACAACAAAAAGAAATACAAATTCATTTAATAATAAACAAACAACAAAATTATTAAATGCTTTAGCAACTCTATTACCCCCACTATTCCTTGAAGCAAGAGTTTTTGGAGGTGGAAAACATCTTGAATTGGTTACACAATTGGGGCTATCTATTCCGGCAACACAAAATATGGATATTGCTATTTTTAGTTAGTAAATTGAGTTTTCTTGAATTAAAATAATTGTTGGAATTTTGTTTTGTTTATTTGTTGCGCAAGGCGAGAAATACTTATGTATATTTTACTAATCTCTTATTTTTCTCAATAAGTCATTTTTTCTCTCCTAAATCTTTTATTTTTTGAATCTCCTAAATTTTTAACTGTTTATTTTTGTTTAATTTACTCTCATTTATTTTACGAAAAATCTGTAAGAATATAACTAACAAAGATTTGACTATCGGGCAGGAATCAATGCTCGCTTGGTCTCGGTTATCCCTTTGGAGGCGACAACTTTCACAAAAGAGCTTGTAAATTCGTCTTTGTCTATTTCACCTAATGCCTTAGTGCTTTTGCTTTTAGCAACCTTTAATCTAAAGAATCATCTAAAATCTTCAATCCTCCTTTTAATGATGTCCAAAACCGAAAATTTCCCTAAACTCAATACCAAGAATCTACCTCCTTTTATCCTTCTTTCCCACATCCTTCTAAAAACCTTTTGTAGCAATACATACAACAACTGTTCAATTAATTTCAATTCGCGCTCTTTACCTTTTGATTACAATTTTCGGCATTTTAATAAAATATTTAAAAAAATATTTTTTTTATTAAAAATCAAAAATATTTATTATTATTTTCCTTTCATCTCAATAATATTTATTTTGTCAATCAACAGTCTATTCACTTCCGCTTTTTTTATTTACCTCATTCAAAAAAAATTATTTTTTCCTTCCTTTCTCTAACCCAAATCTTTTCCCTCTCTTAATTTCCTTTAATATATCAACTGACCAAACAAACAAAACAATTCAATCCATCAATCTGTGGAAAGAGATAAAAGCCAAATGATGCTTTTTTATATTTTTTTGGAAGGCAAAATTAGCAGTTAAATGAAGAAAAGTTTCCGTTAAAATTGTTTCTCCTAAAACTTTAATGTTTTTATTTGCAAACTTTTCTCTTATTTTTTTTCAAAATTCCGATTTTTTGCGTTTTTAAAATTTCTTTTAACAGTGATTTTTTTGATATTATTTTTAGTTTTCGGCAAATGGCCTTTTTCGGTAGCTGGTATCGGTATTTTTCAAAATTTTTCCGTTAACGGTATCAGTAAACCGGAAAAAATACCGCGATATACAAGGAAAAACGGTGTACGGAATTTTGGTCACCGGAATTTTGGTCACCAAGGATTTTCGGAACTTTGGTCACCAACTTTTTTGGAATTTTGGTCACCAGCGGAATTTTGGTCACCAAGTCAAAAAACGGAATATTGGACACTGGAATTTTAGGCGCGGGGAATTTTGGCGTCGGAGCGAATTTTTTGATTTATTCAAAAATAACACAAAATCAAACTACGTAACTATAGGTTACAAATAGATTTGGACAAAATATGTCATTCGAAACAGCTCGTCGAACTAGGTCAAACGACTCCAAAATCATCCCGATTCAATCATTCTCAACAAAATTATGATTAATTGAATCTCGCTTGAATAAATAATTTTGTGCTGATACATAGCGGGTAGGTCGGCATTTCAAAGCTGAAAATCAGTAAAAAGGGATAGGTTTATGTTACTGTTGTAGAACCCAGCGACCGTTGACTCCCGCGAGGCGCGTGCCGCAAAATCCCGCGCGAAGCGCGGGATTTTGCACAAGCGCCTCGCCGACACCCATAGGTTTACGTTATTAGATTTTGTGTCATTTTTCGGAAAAATTCAGTAATTCGCTCCGACGCCCAAATTCCCCGCGCCTAAAATTCCAGTGTCCAATATTCCGTTTTTTGACTTGGTGACCAAAATTCCGCTGGTGACCAAAATTCCAAAAAAGTTGGTGACCAAAGTTCCGAAAATCCTTGGTGACCAAAATTCCGGTGACCAAAATTCCGGCACTCAGGAAAAACACCGATGTATACCGTACCGTGTCGAACACTAATTATTTTCAAATTTATTAATTTTAGAACCTGAACTGTTAAAATTATACGGAAATATAACTTAATTAAAAAATTTATTGGGCAAATCACAATTCTAAGAATATTTCCCATTTAAAATTTTATTTTTAAATTTTCTATATTTTTTTCTTTAAATTTTTCAAAAAAAATAAAATTTCCCTTTTATGCATTTATTTAAAAAAATATTAACCTATTTTTGGGTTAATCCAATTTTCAACCTGATTAGAGCTAATTATTTTTAATGATTTGAAAACTTTAATTATTTTCTTTGTCTTTTATTTCAATTAACAATCAAATGAATTTAAAAATAATCTTTAAAAATAAATTTGTCTGAAAAATTTTAATTTATTTACAAATCTTTTAATATTTTTATTTAATTTTTTGGGCTCTTTGCTTGTACATCTTGTACTTTTTAACATTTCTATTATCGTTCGCTCGAACTCGTAAACGAGGTTTAGAATTTTGGTACAAGAGTCCTAGGACACAGATTTTTAATTTTATCCGGCTTCTGACATATTATTTTTAAATCTTTTTCTCTTTTCAAATAAATTTAATATTTACAACAAGTACAACTTTTCAAATAAACATTTAGTTTTTAATTCAAAAATATACACTAAATTCCTTAATTTTGACCACAAAATCAGTTGATCTCCTTTCTAAATCCTTTAAAATATTATTATTATTTTATTAATTCTTTCCGTTCCTCTTTAAATCTTAAATTCTTAAAAATTTACTTTTTTGTGAATAGAAAAGGACAATTGCTACTTTAATAAATATATATTTATTATAACTTTTACTTTTTAACCTCAACAAGTAAATTGAGAAGATTTTTTGAAAAAAAAACTATAATATCAACAACCTTTGTGTTATTATTACTTTTTATTTATTTTATATAATTTATGTTCTTCCTTGTATACATCTTTAAAGAATGTTCAAAAATATTTTTAAATTTTGGATTTATTCTAATAGAAAGCCTTAAATAATTTTCCTGAAAATGCTCTTTTATTAGAGAGCCCCCTCTCTAATAAAAGATCTATTAAGAGGGATATGGATTTTTATTAGAGAGGGCTTCTATTAGAGCTTTAAAATTTCTTTTTTATTTATCAGAAAAATGTAGTAAAAATTTAATAAAAAATAAATGGAAGTCGGCTGTCTTTTGCGTTGGGTTCTCCGTTCATTTTCAACTTGGACTAGAAATTTATTTTGTCTTTTATCTAAGACTTCATTTAAAGAAAATTTTTGTTATTTTCGATATGGAAATATTAGACTTGGAATTAAAGGTGTTTTTATTGAAGAAAAAATTTCTAAGAAATTCTAAAAAATTAAAAATTTTTTGAATTTTTCAAAAAAATTTTTTTTCTCCAGCCCGTACAAGTGGCGCAGCTTTTGCCGTTGGCATCGGTTCTTTTGTTGCCTACAAAATGCTTTGTAGACTAATAAAATCAAATAGTATATGGACAGCTTTGGAGCAGTTAAGTCCAACTGAAGAACAAAAACATGATCAAAAAGCAAGTGTTAGCACTAATAATGAAGCTATTATTCTTGCAGAGGTTTTTTTTGAGGGAAATTTTTTTTTGAAAAAATTTTAAAAAATTTAAGGGATTTTATGCTGTCCGTTTGGGAGGAGAAAATGAGCTGCTACGAAGGTTAGACGAATTCCTGTCTGCTTCTACTGCCTCTAAAGCAGATGAAACAGAAAGGAAACCTCATGTTGCTGTTGTACAGGTGCCTTCTCTTCAAAAAAATTTTTCGAAAATTTTTTGAAAATTTCAAAAATTCTTGAAAAATTTCTAACCGATTTTCAAAAAATTTAAAAAAATAATTCAGGTTCGTCAAGCAAATGCCTTAAAACGATTATTTCGCCGCAATCAACATTTACAAGGAATTGCCTCAATGGATCAACAAATAAACTTAAATAATAACAGAGAAGAAAATACAATAGCTAGTAGAGGGGACATAGTACGTTATGGAAGTGATGCTTTAATTGGTAAAAGAAGAAGGGAATTAACAAATGAAAATGATGAAGATAATGGAGGAAATTTAAGGCATTTTTTAAAGATTGTTGAAAAAATTTAGAATTCTAAGGAAGGGGACTCGGAGTTCTATGAATTTTGGGATTCTATGAGGGTAAAGGTCTGGAAAATATACTTGTCAGTTTCTCCCAAGTATCTAGGTATATTTTAATAGAGACTGGCTTTGGAAATAGATCGTCATAATTAGTTGATCTCTCTAAATTTCCTAATTTTTCTAGCGATTGTAGTCAATTATCCTGTAATGCTTCCGCTTCTCGTGCCTTTTGTTTAAACAACCAAAACGATTCTGATTCTTCCTCAATTTGTTCTGGAAAAAGTTTAAAAACAAATAAATCAGCTCTACTTAATTTAAATTGTGAAAATGAACTTTTTTGGGAAGATGAATTTTCTAATGAAAGAGTGAATAATAGGAGGGAATTGGGGGAGACTGAAGAAATTGTGGATGATGAAGGTAATTGTGTGGATAATAATTATAATTTAAAAAAATTAGTGAAAGTTATTCAAGTTAAAATAAAATTCCATCAACAAAAAATTTCTCTAATTCTCTCTAAATTACATGCTATTTCTCATTTCTCTAACCAAATTATTTTTAGGACTTTTTATCTTTCGCGAAAGAGAAGGAAGCCTTGGTGGTCTTTCCCAACTTTCTGCAATGAAAAATCTTGAAAAAATGTTTTCAAATGATTGGCTTGATAAAAATACAAATGAAGAGGATATTGAAGATGGAGATAGTTTAGTTGACAATGCTTTGGATAATGTAAGGAAAGAAAAAAATAAAATTATCTAGAAACTATTAGATTGTCGGACTTACCCTCCTCTTCCTATTTATTCCAAATTTCCTCACTTTAGAGTAGGGCAAAACACCTAGCTAATCAGGAAAGTAGCGGTTACTTAACCCCAGTTATAGTGCTACTCAAAAGGAGTTGCCGACTTACCCTACTCAAAAGGACTTATCCCGACTTATCCCAAACTTATACCAGTCGACTTATCCCAAAAAATTTTTTAGTTAACTCCTCGAGGGGTGTATAACCTTTGTAACCTTATATCCGATTTAAGAAAGACTAAAGAAAATACCACAAAAAATCTTTCCCTTATCTTATCAAAAAATTTTTTATTATTATTTTGTAGCTACGTGAATTATCCTCACTTGATGATGTAGCTAATGCTGCTTGTTCTTGCTCTTCATTTGTAAATACTACACAAACAAAACAACAAGATAATATCAGCAATAAATCCAGAGACGAGCCCCGACTTCCATTTACAGCTTATAAAATTGTCTTACAAAAGTATTAAAAATTTCCAAAAAAAAATTCCACAAAAAATTTTTTTAGTGAACTCTCCGAAAGCTCTTCCTCTCTTTGTGGAGGAAGTACACGTTCCGACAGATTTGGACGTTATTGTTGTCCATCTTCTCCTCATAGACAACAACGAAAGAGATTGGAAGCTGCTCCTGTCAGTACTTCTCAGGGGTAAAAAATATTTATTTGAATTGAAAATTAAAAGAAATTAAGAAAAATTTAAAGGGAACTTTAGGATCAAAGAAAAATTTTATCAAAATATTTTTAGTTTATGGGAACTAACAAAAAGTGATGGCATAAATTCTCGCTCAACGTCCGAGAAGCAATGCTTAGAACTTTATAGAAGCAAAGAAAGGAGTAACAACAACAGCAACAATAATAATCAACTTGGTCCAATGGTTGATAGTATAATAAGTATTAATTCCCACGCTTCTTCTTCAATGGCAACTTCCTCTTCTGCTCAAATGTTTTTTTAAATTCTAAAAATTCTAAAAAGAATTTTCTCTCCTTTTAAAGCCCAATGCCTAATTCTGGGGCAATGATTGACTCAGCAATAGGAACAGACTTTCAATCAAGTGCTGATGATGATGATTGGAAGGAACAATGTATAGAGGATGGAGAAACTATTGAAAATGTTAACACACGTCCGAGAACGAAAAGTGGCGTTTTTAGGTAAAATTTTTGAATTAAAAATGTGAAAATGAAAGAAATTTTGTTCTTATAAAATTTCGAATGAATGGACGGGAGTTTTAAGATAAGAGGGATCAGTCAAGACAGACTCACTGTGCTACCATTATCCTATCTGAGGAAAGCTTACGAGATTGCATGGTTATCCATATTTTCTCTTCAGAGAAATCTAAACATTAAAATATATGTAAAAAATAATTTTAGAAGGTATGGAGGAGATTTCGATTCAAGTAAAGGAATTGTTCTTCGGCCTCTTTCAAAAATAAGTGAACAACAATCAGCAACGGCAACACCGGTAAAGAAAACAACAACTTTAGCAATAACTAAATCAAACAGTATATCAACTTCATCTTTAGATGGGGAGTCAGAATCGAGTTTGGAATGGTTTTAACAATTTTATAAAAATAAAAGCCTTTACGTGTGCCTTATTTCTTTTTTTATATATGAGTGAAGATCAAAATATAATTTGTTTAATTGACATTTTTGAAAAGACGTGCCATTATGGACAATTTTTATGACTTCTTTGACTTGAAGTATTTTGATCTTTACAGAAACTTGACTATATATATTAACTAAATATAATCGTGTAACAATTATTGACATTCATGCAAATTTATTTTTTTTATTGTGATTAAATAGTTTAAATTTTTAATCTAACAATAAGTCAAACATTAATTATTACGTCAAGCAAAACAATTAATAGTGGACAACAAATATAAATCTCTCAATTATTTATATGCACAATTATGTGATTGAAGAGAAAGAGAAATAGAACAACAAATGAATGAGTGAATTATCTATATATCTACATCCTTGTTTAGAACCATGGATATTCTTTTGGAATTACCTCCTCTAATTGGCAAAATGCCGCCAATGAAGTGCCTATAGCAATACCAAGAGCCAGAAACGTCAGAATGACCGAAGATACGATGCCACATTTGCTCTTTACCACCACCTTCTTTTTCGGTTTTGGCTGAGGTTTTGGTTGGACTTTTACGACCGGTTGTTCCACATCGACATTCTTCTTAGCGGGTTTCTTTGGAGCTGAAAAAAGACAGCTAAAAAGGAATTTAATTGTTATTTCATTACCAGATGAAGTCTGGCGCGTTGGTGTATCAGACTTGCCGTGCTTCTTCCCCTTTTGTTTTCCCGCTTTTTTCTTTCCTGAAAAATGAAAGAAATTATTTTTAAATTCTTGAACATTCTTTTTAAGACTTACCTTTGATAGATCCTCCCAAACACGATACCTGCATGTCATCGATGTTTTCGTACTCGGTTTTCTGGGTTGGCTTTGTAGGTCGCTGAACTTCTTCGCTTTTCGTCCTTGCCGCCGATTGCTTCCCATCATCAATCGGTGGCGGTTGTTCATAGAGTTGATCGTTTGCCGGCGGCGGTGGCGCTGCTGATGCTGCTGCTGGTGGTGGCTGATCGTAGAGATCTGCAGTCTTCATCGGCTGACCAATTTGTGACATGCTCAACGTATAAGTTACGAATTTTTGGAGGAATGAGATAGATAATTTGGAAGATTCTGGCTTTTATACTAACTAGAAATAAAAGACTTTGAACTTATTGTTATCTAGAAATAGTATAAATCGTCAACGGTCCCATCGTCAACCGGTGGCGGTTGTTCATAGAATTGGTCGTTTTTTAGGTCTAAAAAATCGTGAAATAGGATCTTGGGTCAAAAAAATCCAAAAATAGTTTCAAAAAAATCCGAAAAAGACCAAATAAGGGCTTTTCTCTCTGAATACCGTATGATTTAAAGGAATATTGTGATATAAGGTGGGTTGATGGGATCAAATGCGAGATCGGTGGGTACTTTTCGGTTCTGCCACACCCTTCCCATATATTCGCAGGTTATATATTATATCTTTCCTTCATACGAGCAGAATGGTCAGACTTTCTCCTTTCTAGGGGAAATAGTTTCAAGGGAAGACTGAGTAAAAAATAATCTTTTCTTTATTAAATGCCTCTCATTGAACATGCCACAGGGAAAATTTAGAGAATTGAATAAAGGAGAAAGTTACATATGAAGGAAAAATATAAAAAGTAACCTGCGAATATATGGGAGGGGTGTGGCAGAACCGAAAAGTACCGATCGGTGAGTTTGATGAATAGGGATTTATTGGGTTAAAGGGATTTGGATAGGTAGGTGAGTCGGAGCGTTTAATTTAAATTTCTAAGGATTAAAGACATATCTTGGATTTAGCGTCATATTGGTGGATTATTTTTCCTCCAAATCCCCTTAGATGAATTTTCTAATGAAAGAGTGGATAATAGGAGGGAATTGGAAGAAGCAGAAAAAATTATGGATGATGAAGGTAACTTGACTATATTAACTAAATATAATCGTGTAACAATTATTGACATTCATGCAAATTTTTTTATTGTACTAATTAAAGTTTAAATTTTTAATCTAACAATAAGTCAAACATTAATTTATCACATCAAGAAAAACAATTATTAACAAACTACACTACATATCACTATTATATCATACAATTACGAGACAGAGAGAAATACAAGAACAAATAAATGAGTGAATATATTTAGATGTTTAGAACCATGGATATTCTTTTGGAATCACCTCCTCTAATTGACAAAAAGCCGCCAATGAAGTGAACAGAGCAAGAGCAAAAGACAGAAGCGTCAGAAAGGACAAAAATACGCAGCAACACTTGTTCTTTACCACCACCTTCTTTTTCGGTTTTGGCTGAGGTTTTGGTTGGGCTTTGACGACCGGTTGTTCCACATCAGCATTCTTCTTAGCGGGTTTCTTCGGAGCTGAAAAATGATAGAAGTTAATGAGAATTTAATTGTTATGTATTTCATTACCAGATGCAGTCTGACCCTTTGGTGTATCAGACTTGCCATGCTTCTTCCCCTTTTGTTTTCCCGCTTTTTTCTTTCCTGAAAAATGAAAGAAATTATTTTTGAATTCTCGAGCATTCTTTTTAAGACTTACCTTTGACAGATCCCAAAAACGATACCTGCATGTCATCGATGTTTTCGTACTCGCCTTTCTGGGTTGGATTTGTAGTAGGTCGCTGAGCTTCTTCGCTTTTCGTCACTGCCGTCGATTGCTTCCCATCGTCAATCGGTGGCGGTTGTTCATAGAGTTGGTCGTTTGCTGGCGGCGCTGCTGATGCTGCTGCTTCTGGTGGTGGCGGCTGATCGTAGAGATCTGCAGTCTTCATCGGTTGACCAATTTGTGACATGCTTCAATGTATAAGTTACAAACTTTTTGGAGAAATGAGATTGATAATTTGGAAGATTCTGGCTTTTATACTAGCAAACCAGGAAATTTGCTAAAAAATTACTTTCAACCACCATATCGAAAGCTTAGCTCAATTTAAATGACTGAACTTTTTGATACATATCTAGAAATAATATAAAATATAAATAACTATAACTTCTAGTTAGTATAGATCGCGATCTTTGAAAAGCATGGGCCTGTTCCTGGACTCTAAGGTTTGATTTATTGACCTGGGCCGTATCCTGGGCCTGTACTCTAGGAAAAACACAGGCCAGGAAAAACCCAGGAAGGTAAAAAATGCCTGGGTTTGGACTCTGGCCTTGGTCCAGGTTCAGCTCGATCTCTACTAGTTAGTGATAGTAATCTGGTCAATGTATTGATAATTATTTCAATAACTAATTGTTGATGACAATACATATAAATTGCGAGATGGAATAAAGGAGTTGTTCGATGTTTAGATTGTTGAGTTAATACTATGCTTGAGAGTAATTATTTTGCGTGAGAATCCTGCTTTAATTATTTGTTATTTAGCGGGGAGGGGACCATGCAGATAGAAGAAAAACGGTATTAAATTTCTCAGTTACTAACTGTATGGGTATTTAGTTCTATTTTGAAACAAGTTAAATCTCCTATAATACAAAAATAAAATAACAAAAAAACTTCAAAATTAATTTATCACGTCAAGCAAAACAATTAATAGTGATTAATTACATATATATTACACACAATTATGGGACAAAGGAAGGAGAAATACAACAAATTCAAAAAACAACACTGAATGAGCTAATATTTACATTTTTAGAACCATGGATATTCTTTTGGAATCGTCTCCTCCAATTGGCAAAAAGCCGCCATTGAAGTGCCTATAGCAAGCACAAGAGTCACAAGTGCCAACGCGACCCAAGTTGCGATGCAACACTTGCTCTTTACCTCCACTTTCTTTTTCGGTTTTGGCTGAGGAGCTGTTTGTTGTGCTTTGGCAGGTTTTTCCACATCAGCATTCTCCTTAGAGGGTTTCTTTGGAGCTGAAAAATGATAAAAATTAAAAGTGAATTTAATTGTTATTTCATTACCAGATGCAGTCTGACGCTTTGGAGTATCAGCTTTGCCATGTTGCTTTTCCTTTTTCTTTTCCTTCTGCTTACCCGCTTTCTTATCCTTTGCTGAAAAATAAAAGAAAATTTATTTTTCATTTCTTGAACATTCTAAAACTTACGTTTGACCGACAGAATTATCGAGTTAATTTCCTCATCAGTGATGACCTCATAATCCCCTTTATTCTCGGCTGGTTTCGAAGCTTGTTGTTTTCCTTTTTTCTCCCCTTCGTCAGCTGGTGGCGGTTGATCGTAGAGTTGGCTGTCTGCTTGCTTCCCCGGCGCTGCTGGCGGTGGCTGATCGTAGAGATCTCCATCCTTCGGCGGTTGATCATATTGTGACATGCTTCAACTTTGAATTTGCTAATGTTGTGGAGGAATGAGATTTATGATCTGGATTATTCTAGCTTTTATACTAGAACTTTTAAACTAAGTAAAGCAGCTATTTCTCTCCTTTAGCTAGTGCAAAAGGTTATTCGGCGGCTGGGAGCGAACCAGATCTTGAGTAGACCGGATTGAGTGTTATCTATTACACCCCGCCACCTACTGCACAGCCTTAGGAATTAAATAGCTATATGCTTTACAACTAAAATTTTTTTATCAAGAATTTTACTAGGTTTACGAGGAGAACGAGACGAAGTTTATGAAACTTAATGAGATGGAAGTGATACAAATTTGAAATGGTTTTTTTATGTTTTAGGAAAGAAGTTTTTGAGTTGTTCTTTGAGTTTTGTTTTGAGTTAATAACGAGGATGAGCTCCGACGGCGTTCAGCAGAAAGGCACCGCCACTGTACAAAAACAAGAAAATTCGGTCATTTTGACTTTATCAAATCGAATCTTTATCAAAACTGATTTTGTAACACTGCCTAGTAGCACTTTTGAGTTAACAAACAAAAGCAATCGAATTAAAAATTTTTCTGTCTACAAGAAAAATTCCATCATTAAAATTTATTTTGTAAAACAAAGAAAATAGTGAAAAATATATTTAAGTTATCTTCAGGGCAAATATACTTAATCTCTCAATTATAAGATAAAGGAGAAAGAAAAGGTAACAACAACAATAACAATGAATGAGTGAATATATTTAGATGTTTAGAACCATGGATATTCTTTTGGAATTACCTCCTCTAATTGACAAAAAGCCGCCAATGAAGTGAACAGAGCAAGAGCAAAAGATAGAATTGTCAGCAAGAACGAAGAGAAGATGCCACACTTGTTCTTTACCACCACCTTCTTTTGACGTTTTGGCAGAGGTTTTGGTTGGACTTTTACGACCGGTTGTTCCACATCAGCATTCTTCTTAGCTGGTTTCTTCGGAGCTGAAAAATGATAAAAGTTAAAAGAGAATTTAATTGTTATTTCATTACCAGGTGCAGTCTGACCCTTTGGTGTATCAGACTTGCCATGCTGCTTTTCCTTTTGTTTACCCGCTTTCTTATCCTTTGCTGGAAAAGAAAAGATAAATTTCAATAATTAGGATTCTCCGCAAAACTTACGTTTGGAGCCCATGAACGATACCATCATTTCTTCAGAGATAACCTCATATTCCCCTTTATTCTCGGCTGGTTTCAAAGCTCGTTGTTTTTCTTTTTCTCCCCTTCGTCAGCTGGTGGCGGTTGATCATAGAGTTGGCTGTCTTCTGGCTTCCCCGGCGCTGCTGGTGGTGGCTGATCGTAGAGCTCTCCATCCTTCGGCGATTGATCAACTTGTGACATGCTTCAACTTTGAAGTTGCTAATGTTAGGGAGGAATGAGATTTATAATCTGGATTATTCTAGCTTTTATACATGAATTTTGTCCTAAAATGCTTTCAAACACCGATCTGAATTTGAAGATTATGGTTTGTTGAATAATTTTTTTAGCTCGAGCTTTAATGGTTAGTCTGAAAAGATATTTTAAGGTTTCTGCTCAGTCTTTCTAAATTGTGTGTTTTTGGAAACGAATGCTTTTGAATCATGTTTTGAGCTTAACGTGGATAAGCACTGAGGGCGAAGAAAACGTAAAATACACTCGTTTACTTTCTATAGCCAATAACTGGCAAAAAATTTTACAAAAAATTCTACCCATTTTTATAAACCAAGTTTTTATCCTACTTAATTATGGAGCATTGCTTAGTAGCATTAATTTTATCTGAACGATTTATTTTCAATGTATTTTGAATAATTTGGAGGAGTTTAAATTTTTCTGTGGCATCCTTCCAACATTAATTTACCTATTTCATAAAACAAAAAAGTATTCGGAGCAAATTTTATATAATCTGTCAATTATATTTTATGTACAATTATGCGATAAAAGGAAAGAGAAATACAACAACTCAACAACAACAATGAATGAGTGAATACATTTACATTTTTAGAACCACGGATATTCCTCTGGAATCGTCTCCTCTAATTGACAAAAAGCCGCCAGTGAAGTGAACATAGCAAGCGCAAGAGTCACAAATGCCAACACGACCCAAGTTGCGATGCAACACTTGTTCTTTACCACCACCTTCTTTTTTAGTTTTGGGTGAGCTGAAAAATTACAAGTTAAGAAAACTTTTTTATTTTAATGTTGATTACTAGATGGAGTCTGAAATTTTGTTTTAGCGCCAACCACAGATTTGCCATGTCGCATTTTTTTTTTCGTTTATTTCCTGTAAAGGGAAAATTATCTCTCAATTTAAACTTTTTCCAAAACTTACGTTCGCTTCCCATGTACGACACCATCTCACTACCAATGATCTCATCTTTCTCATATTCGCATAATTGGTGTGCTGACACCTCACTCGTTACTTGACTTACTTGAGTTTCTTCGGGTTTTGGTGTGGGTTTCCTTACTGTAAATTTAAGATTACACTTCACTTTTGAACTTTCTTCCAAAACTTACATTCCTTTGGAATATAATCAGCAAGCATTACACCACTGATAACCTCGATTTTGCATTTCGGGCCTGGCGCTATTTCATCGTAGTTCACTTCGGCGGCCTTTGGCGGCTGGTCATAGAGTTGATCGTTTACTGCTGCTGATGGTGGTGGCTTGTCATAGAGATCTGCAGTCTTCGTCGGCTGACCAACTTTTGACATGCTACCTAGAAGTTTCAAATTTTGTTAAGGAAGGATTAATGATTTGGATTATTCTTGCTTTTATACTTTGACTGAAAGATAGAAATTTTGTTATAAATTAAGAAATCCTTCGTAGATGATTAATAATAACGCGACATTTAATCTTTAGTCCTTATAGCAGTCAGTCGCGATTAAATTAAATAGCTATCATAAAATTCTCTGTGGCTTAAAATTAATTTTGAGGTCTAATTTAAAAATAGAGAAATTATTCCTGAGTAATATTGTTAGTTCACGTTGATCTATCATAAATTTGCTTTTGATAAATATTCTACTACCATTTTTTATTTTATTTTTTTTTCTTGTAAATATAAAATAATAATTTTGCCTAATTCTCCGAATTTTTAAAAATTTCCAAAAATTCTTTTTAATTATTTTTTATTTACAAAATTTTGTAGTAACGTCTTCAATTTAAACAAAAATAGTAATTTCAAAGAATATTTATTTTTATTAAACAAAATTTTCCTTTTTTAGAAATATTAATTAAATAAACACATGTTTAAGATTTATATTTTGTATTTTTTAGATTAAAGTTTCAAGAAAATTTATTTTTTTTGAAGAATATTTTTAATTTTATTAATTAGTTAAAAGAAAATTTTTATAGAAACAATGTGATTATTTTGTTTGATTTATTGTAATTATTTTTATTTTTATGGGAAAAAATCGGAAATATAAAAAAATTATTTTAACGAAATAAATAAATTAATTTTCTCTCAAACAAAAAATAACTTTAAAAGGTACATACTATATATGGTATTATCTCCCCACAAGTCCCAAATGTCTAATCGGAAAAAAATTAAATGATAATGAAGTAATTATTATTAATCCTTGCCCTTTTTTCTTTATGTAAGGATAAAGAAGATAGGGCAAAGACTAACAGTTAGACAAACATTTGCGGACTTTCGGGGAAATAATATGTACATAGTACTCTTTAAAAATTTAATTAACCTACTACATATAACGGCTTCAAATTTGTCCGAACTAAGGAAGTTAAAAATCCTATACTCTTCAAGACGTTAGGGAATTAATTTAAAAGAATTTTTTCGATACAAACTATTTAGTAATTTATTAAATTTTAAAATTTTATTCAACCAAAAACATAAAATAATTATTAAAAATATTTTAAGTAAATATATTCCGATACATATTCCAATTAAAGAATTTTATTCACGAGGAAATCCAAAAAATCTACATCGAGGGAATATTTTTTATTTATTTTTTGTTGTACTCCAACTAGAGATCGGACAAACGCCAAAATCAAATATCAAATCAAACTATTCATATTTGAAAATATTTGAAAAAATCTGATTTTTTTCTAAAACTTCTCAAACATTTGATCAAATAAAATCAAATAAAATTTGATCGAATATTTTATTTTCCAAAGTCAAATATTTGTTTGGTCCGATCTCTAACTCCAACTATTCTTTTTTATTACCTCTTTAATTCGTAAAAATTTTCAATTTTTTTGTAAAAATCTATAAAAATAATAAAAATAATATTTTGACGTCAAAAATAAAAATATTCTAGTATTTTCTATATTTGTGGATTTTCCAAATTAGTAATATGTATGTAAATATAAAAAATTGTTTTTTCTATATAAAAATCAAGAAAACTTCGAGAAAAAACAAGAAAATTAAAAAAATAAAATTTTTTTTGTAATAAATCGGATAATTTCGTGAAGAAATCTTTCTATTAATTTAATGAGAAAGGTCCTTTTTTTGATTATTTTTTCTATATAAAAAATAAAAGAATGCCAAAATTAGAAAAAAACTAGTTAAAAATGTATTTTTATTTTAGAGATCGTTTAGTAATATTTTTAATAAATTAAACAAAAAAATATTTTTATAGGAGAGAAGGAGTTTTTCTAAATTAAAAAATATGACTAAATTAAGAATATATTAAATATTTTTCTAGTGTTTACTTCCAAATTAATAAAAATTAATTTATTTTTATTTTTTTGTTTATTTTCTAATGTCAATTAAATTAATTGTTTTTTAAGTTCGAAATAAACTTTTAATAATATTTTAAATAAAAAAAAATTTTTTAGAGCTTTAGGACATGTGATATTACTATTTTTGTATAATCCTAATAGAAAGTCTCGGCGCCACATAATTTTTGCGAATACAAAGTATGGAAACAACGTAGATTGTGAGCCTCGAAATTTTACTTGCTCGTATTCGTACCAATACGAATACGAGGTTAGAAGCTGTAGCTTAGAAAAAAAACAAACAATGATTCTAGGCAGGGTGTTGAAAAGAGTAGATCCGGTCCTAAAGATGTTTATATTAGAAAATATATTAAAAGCAAAATAGCTTCAAACTTCGTTTCGAACCACCGGTCGAAAAACAGGTTAAGCTTCCTTCACTTAAACAAAAATAAAGGAAAAAATTTTTCATTCGTTTATTCATTCATAATTCAATTTGCTCACAGATTAAAATCAAAATTAGAGAGGTGATATATAAAAATAACAAAAAAAAATATTTAATTAACGAGGAGCAAATATATAATAATTAATTATTCATTATTTTACAACAAATTAATTAAAAAAATATTTTTTATTTTAAAGGAAGAGAAAAATATCGAGGATTAATTTTGTGGGTAAAAACTGAAAAGAATATTTTGCTATAATATTTTTTAAATTTTTTTCAAGAAGAAACTAAATAACTAATAGAGAAAAGAGAGACGAGATCATCCATTGGGGAGTGATTAAAAAATTTAAATAAATATATTTAGCTAAAGAAAAAGTAAAAAAGAAGTGGGCAACATTGTTAATTGAATAAATAGTAGGAGAGGTTATGGAGAAATTTAAGCTTCAATTAATGAAAAAATTTTTTTTTAATTTTTTTAAAAATTATAAAAATATTTTCTTAAAAATTTAACACTAAATTCTCATCAAAAAAAAATTTTTTTTTATTTTATTCATAAATTTATTCAAAAAATAATATATAAAATATAAACTTCATTAATTTTAAAAATTCTTTTTTAAAAAGAAGCGTTCTGCCGATTTGGAAGAGCACTAAACAAACGATAGATTTCCTAAGCAAATAATTATAATATTTAAAATTAAATTATGTCGGAACTGTATAGGGATTCTATTCTATTTAATAGACATTATCGTCCATAAAATAGAGGTTTTCTATTAAATAGAGGGTTTTTGATATTATGCCAAAAAAGAGACAATTCATCCCAAAAAGAGACAATATATCCCAAAACTTCCAAAAGAGGTGTCTACAAAATAGAGGTGTTCACAAATTAGAGTTCCGACATAATTAAGAAAATGAAAAATAAAAAAAAGAGGTGATTCTTTGGAGATTTGAAGGAAAAAATGCACAAGAAAAGAATGAGAAAAAGGTACAAAGTAAAAAATAAAAATAAAAAAAGGAATGATTGGGACAATTAAAAATTAATAAAATGGGTTTTAATTAAAAATATATTATAAAATAATCAATTAATTAATTAAATATATTATCTCCTCGCAAAACTTTCTGATTTAATTGCTGATAAATAAGCAGAAAATGTTGGTTCGCTGTTGCATAAATCATAATTGCAGACACAACGAAAAGCAAATTCTACAGCCATATCTGGCTTCATCATTGTTAGAAAACGGCTAAAATCGTAGCGCTAAAATGAGGAGAGGAAATTAGTATTGGAAGAGGATATTTTTGTGTGAATTTTTAAGAAATTTGAAAATCCACAAATTTTTCAAAAATTTTCAAAAAATTTTTTTTTGAAATTTTTTTTCAAAAATTTTTTTTAAATTTCGAAATTTTCAAAATTTTTATTTTAAAATTTTTTTTTCAGAATTTCCAAAAATTTTTGAAATTTTTATTTTCTAGTTATTTTTCCAATTCGTCATCAAAAATCCAAATATTATTCACCTCATAAATGCAAACTGTCAAAATCCGATATTCTTCTTGACTGAGTGCAAAAGCATTATTATACATTCCCAACATGTCATTCTCCGCCCCAATGCCAAACTGACTTCCGTTGACCATTTCTTTTCCAACAATTGTAGCAGGTACGAGGGCACAATAGCGCCAAGCATCGTTTTGTACAATTGTGATTTTGCCCTAAAAAAGAGAGGAAATAATTATTTAAGGATTATTTAGAGCAGTGAACAATTATAAAAAAATTTTTTTTTATTTTAAGATAATTGCTTGCGTAAAAAAAGCTAATAACGTAATAAATATATAAAGAGGTAAATATGACAAGTAATATAAAAATAATTGAATTGGAAAGAAAAAAAGAAGAAAGAAAAGAAGACTAAAAATAGAATTTTACTTGATTTAAAAATTATTTTTTTAATAAAAATTTTTTCAAAATACCCCGCAGCCCCCCCCCTACCCCCCCCCCTTCAAAAACAAATTTATTTTTATTTAAAAATTATTTTTTTCCCTTACATCATTTTTCTCTTTTCCTTTTTTTGCCTCAATAATTTATTAGCATTTTTAAGCCTTTTTTAGATTTTTTTACTTTTTTAGGATTTTAACTGAGAGAGGCCTTCAGATTAAGCGAGGGCTGACCCGACTAAAAGAATTATTTAATACCCCCCTCCCCCCTTAAATAGTATCCTTATTTAGATTCCGCCACTCTAGCAGTATGTAAGTCCAGAGGAAGAGAATATATACAAAATTTCCGGAAACTTTTTCCGGAAATGTGTCTGAATTAATTAAAAGGAGAGACAAGCAGAAGAGAGTACATAAAATGAAGAGAGACAACAATAATTTATTTAGGTAGACATACAAGCTATAAATAAAACTTTTTTTGTAATTAGCATACTTAAATGCTCTATGAACATTTAGCGCGCATCTTTTTCTAAAACTAGAAGTTTTTATAAATGTTTAGAATAAATTGTTCTTTGTGTTCTATATTAAGTTTTTCTACCTCCTCTTCAAAAAAAAATGTTTTACGTATTTAATTTATTCCTTCCTAAAAATTAAAAAAAGAGAGAGTATTCTAATTAAAAAAATAATTTGTGTAAATCTCTCCGAAAAAATTATTTTTGTATTTTATTATAAAAATAAAATAATTAATATTAAACAGATTCAAGTTAATAATAATTTTTGTTTGCATTGAAGCGATAGAAAAGATAATAATTATTATTTTTTTGTCAAGGAAATAAAAACATTTATTAAGAAAAAAATAAAGAGAAAATAAACGCCAGCAATTTTTAGAATTTGCAAAAATTTTAAATTTTTGCATCATTATTATTGTTATCTTTTTAACAATAAAAATCCTTAAAAAATTTTCTTAAAAAATTTCCTTACATTAACAGTTTCATAACAAGCTAGTCCAGCAACTGCTGGCAAATGGACGGCAAAAACGCACAGAGAGGCGAAAATGGCTGCGAAAAGAGACGAATTTGAAGAATAATTCCTCCGGCTATTATTTAGCCGGGAGGATTTCTGACAATTATTTTGCTGTTGTTTCCTTTCTGTTGATTCTGTTGTTGAACTGATAGCTGGAGAAGTGGAAGAAATGAAAGGGAAGAAAAGCCGACACATGGGGGAAGAAGAAAAGTTTTGTTGATTTAAAAAAGTATTGGTGGTCATTTTATTATTAAAATATCTTTTTTTTGTTGATTTGAAGAATTATTAAATATTAAATTTGAGAGAATCTTTTTTATTAACTTTGAATATTAGCTGAAAAAAAAAGAAAATTTAAATTTTGGAAAATAATGATCGAAAAATGAATTTTAAAAATTTTAAAAATTCAAAAAATGAAGCTAAACAAGTGAAAGAAGTCAAGAAAAAGAAGAAATAATCTACTCGAACATCAAAGCCAAAATATTTTTTGGCAAAAAAGCAAATTGGAATTTAACCCTAAAAACAATATAAATTTAAACTGAACAAAGTTTCTTGTTAAAAAGTTTTTGCCCAAGGCTGAAAATCACAAGGGAAGGGAATAAATTCTCAAGTTAAATATTTTTTCAATTAAATTAGAGATGAATGATTGATGTTTTTTCCTCTCGCGCATTCCTTGTCAAAAAATTATTTTTTTTTCTAAATTTTTTTTGCCATTAAAAATGTGCCCATAAAATTTTTTTTCTAATTTATTTTAATAAATTAATTTTTTAAAAATAACTTTGGGAATTTTATTGCAATATTTGTAAACAATTTTTTATTTAAAAATATTTGATAAAATATAATCAGATTTTAACATTTGCTTAATTAAATTTGTAAATAAATTTAGTATTACGTTATAAAGATTAAAAAATATTTTTTTTAAATTATTTAATCGGTTTAAATAAATAAAATGTTTGTTAAGGACTTTAAAAGTTTAAGGATGTTGAACGAGCTCAGGATGCCTAAATGTAAAATAAGGTCGAATCTAAATATGTAAGACAATGATCTTGGAAACGAATTGGAGATTCAATTGGATATTAACCCTTAAAATAAGCTTTATTTAAATTAGACACCAATAAATAAGTACCTTCAAAATTAAATAAGGATTAGTAATGTGTTCTGGATAATTACATGACCCAAAACAGAAAAGTTTTCAAAGAGGAATCTATTAAATAGAGCTGTCCAAGACTCTTGGTATTGACTCAAGACTTTCTTGGGTTTTTTCGGTTTTGGTCTCGAGTCTTGGAAAATTTTGGGTCATGGACAGCTCTACTATTTAATAAAAACTAGGCACATTTCTATTCAAAAATTTTGAACCTCATTCTTGGATAAAACATCCAAGAATGCCCTTGAGGATGAAGCCACTCTTGAGGATGTGTATGTTAAATAGAGGTATATATAAATAGAATATAGAGGTTATTAGTAATTAGAATACCTATTAAAATAAATAAAATCGGAGAAAATAAAAATATATTTTATTTATTTAGCTGCGTTGTAATTGTTTGTATGAACAGGGAGAAATAGACTAAATGTGTCCATTTTATATTAAAGGCTTTCGCGCAGATTTTGTATTTAAAGCACACACACCCGCCCCATTTTTTTGTCTCATACAAAAACTTCTCCATATTATATATTCCCTCATTATAAAGAAGAAAAAGGTTAAAAGGGGCGGAGCTTTAAAACTATTTGAATATGAAAATTTAGGGCGGAGTTTTTAAAATAAAAGGGAGCATTAGAGTATGGTGAAGAGAAAAAGAAAAAATATTTTTTTTGATAATTTTAAGAGTAGACAGAAGGTAAAGAAAACCATAACAGTAATCAGAGGAAAGGCTGTTTCTGCTAAACTGTTTGATCCTTTTCCTATGATTCTATGGGAATCCAAAACAAAAACTGAAGCACCGAACCAAAATCCTTGGGATTTTCAGAGTTATCCAGCATACCTTAACTATAACTATAGCTTGATTTTCTTCCGAACCTGAATCCAGCATACCTAACTATAATAAATCAGATCAGCCAGGATTTCCAAATATATATTCCAGAAAATTCCAGTAAATTCCAGTAAGATCCCTTATAGTCAAGCCTAAAATTTACATTTTTGTGTATCAATGTATCAAAAGAATTTTACATTTACTAAAAATTAAAATATGTTTTGGTAAATCCGTTAAATTATTTTTCTATAAAAATATGTAAATATATATTAAAATAACAAAATCTCTTTAAATCTTCTTAAAATAATTTAAAAATAGCTCACAGTGTTTTTGCACTTTATTTAAATTAAAGCAAAAATGTGGCAATTTATATTAATGTAATAAATATTTTAATATCTCAAAAATTAGGGCTTAAAGGTGAAAAAGTGAAGTATCAATAGGTGGATAAACAAGTATATAGCTACATGAAGGATAAATGGAATAAGGGAAAATCAGATAAATGCAAAGAAAAGATCAGAATAAATAAAATTAAATCAAAAGAGTATTCGGAGCAAACTTAGAATAGATTTTGAATATAAATCCAAAAGGAAATAGGAAAAATAATTCACTTTAAAATCAAAAAAAATCAGAATATATGTACATATGGCGACTTTACTCTAAAAATACTCTAAAAATTACTCTAAAAACTTTACTCTAAAAATACTTTACTCTAAAAATACTCTAAAAATTAATTTAAAAAAATTTATGCTCGATATTCTCAACTGTCTGATCCTCAAAAATATGGTGGCCGTAAATAAATAATAAAATTAAAAAACAAACAAATTAAAGAATAATCAGGAAAAATACAAGAAAAGAATTAAAATTAAGTAATAAATATTCCAAAAAACCCCCTTTGACTATTTGCCAAATAGAAACGTGTAAAAGAATTGCAAAAAGTCTCTTTTTAAATTTATTAAAGAAAAGTCATAAACGACACGCCATTTTGATAACCTATGATGCTTTTTAATTGTTTAACAATAAATTTTATCACCATTTGCCTAAAATATAATGAAATATAATAATGAGGGTTTAATGACAAGTTTTTGGTGTTTAAAAAGGAAAAAAGAGCCGTCGGCGCCATTCCTCACATCACTCATCATTCAATTTAAAAAAAGGAGTGAAATGCCCAAAAATGGGAATTTTATTTTTGTCATTTTATATCCAGAAATATATTAGGGTTTTCTTCAAGTTTTTCTCTCTTTTTAAAGATATCCACTTTACTTCTCAAATTTAAATATGCCAAAAATGGGATTTTCCCTTTAATTTTTTTAAAATGTTTTTTTAATGTCTCTCAAAAAATATTCATTCCTTTCCTACATTAAACCAAAAAACCTTTCTTCATTTTGAAGGCCCACTCCTTCCGTTGAAAAAAATTTTCTTTTTTGAATTATCTGTCTGGGGCCACCCATCAAAAACTTTTGCAAAATTGAAAAAAAGGAAAGAAAAAATGTGTAGAAATCTCACTTTTTCTTTGATTTCATCACATTTTTGAAGGAAAAAGAATTAAAGTCCACCCCAAAAATGAATAGAAAAAAGACGGGAAAATTTTGCGAATAATGAAATAAAGAGGCGACTATTATATAATGACTTTTGGTTGGAAAAACTTGTAAATTTAATTATAAAATATAGACAAAAATTATGAAATTCTTCATAAATTTGTCCTTGATACGGGGATATACCTAACTCTTTCTAAAATTATCTTTACATGTAGTATAGTTGATTGAATGCAAGAGATACATTGATACCCAACAAGAGTATCTGAGGGTCGACACCAGTTATGGGTATGACTTCGGGAGTTAGCTCTGGCTAAAGCAGAAGCCAAAAAAAGATTAGAGCCGAAGCACATAACACCCAATACAGGTTATAGCCCGTTTTACTGACCTTCCCTACCTGTCCGTTAAAATAAAGTTTAACCTTGTCAAGGAACTTCCGATTTGGGAAGTCCATCTTTTTTATAAAAAAGGAAATAAATTTAATTAAATTTTAAATAAAATTAAAATTAAAAAATTAGTATTCTAAATATGTAAATTTAATTTTTAAATTTCCGTTTAAAATAAAAAAATAAAAATCCAAAAATATAAATAATTTAGGTAAGTACATTAAAGGAGGAATTGAAGGGAAATATCACCCCTTTTTTATTTTAAATTTAATATTTCCGTAAAATTCGGGAAAAAAGATGAAAGAACGAAATTAAAGAACATATTAACTACTTTTTACAATTTATCACTATTACACTCCACATCATTTTCACCAAAAAATGTCACGTTGTAAAATTTACAAAAAAATATAAAAAAAGGAAATGTAACGGAAATTGGGGAAGAAAAAAAAGGAAAAATTTTTTTTGAAATTTTTTTAAAAGAGAAGTTTTTATATCAATTTAAATTTTGAAATGACGAGTATTTTATAAAATGATTTTTGAATTTTGAAGTGAAATTGAAGGGAAGAATAGAGGAAGTATATTGAAGAAAATAAAATTGAATAATAAATAGAGGAGTTTATAAAAGGAAAATTTTATTTTTAAATTTGAATTTGGAAAAGATGATTTAATATTAAAAGAGGGAGGAGGCTTCTTTTAAAGGGATCTGCAAAAAATTAAATGATATTGCCTAAAGATTCTGGTTATGCAGAGATTAACAATGTAAACTGTAATGTAATTAAAAATATTTTAAAAGTTATCCTGATTATATAGATTAAGACTGAATGCAAAAACATAATGAAAATAAATAACCTTAACAACTTCGGAAGATAAAGTCTGACTTATAATAAAAATAAGGTCACCTTGAAAAGGACTAAAAAATTAAAATATAGGCCTATTTAAGAGAAAAATACAGTATATCGAAAAGCAACATTTAAAGAATTGCCTTAAAAATACAATATACTCGATGGGAGTGTATTACTCAAAAGGTTAAAGGTCAAGGTTCAATATCCACCGCGCTGCCGAAGTCGCTCATAATTCACAAAGAAATTGCTACCTTAATTTAATAGCTACTTCTATTATTCGTCCATTACTGTATATTTACCAAAATTAGCAAAAATAAATGCTAAGACAAAGGAAGTAAAAAATAATTGACATTTTATTAGCATTTCAAAGATTCTTTTTTATCTGGCATGTTTTATTTTTTATTTTTTTATTGTTTAGGAGAAGAATATATTTTAACAAAAAAATGCAAAATATTAAAAAAATTATTATTTTTTTTCAAAAAAATAAATCGAGCATAAAAACAAAAAGTACTATATATTTTTGTGAATATTGCACTTTGCCAAAATAAAAGAAAAAAAGAAAAAAAGGTGTTAAATTATTTGCGGACAATTTACCTATAAATGTCTGTCCGCAAGTAAATAAAGGTGTAAAAAAGTAGGGGTAAATGCGTGGAAAAAATTTTTTCTCGAAAAGAAAAATTATTTTTTCATTGAAAAAATCTCTAAAAATTAATTATTTAAATATTTATTTAAGACATTCAAGCGTTAATTTAGAGACAGGTGTATTTGGCAATTAACCAAAAAGAAAGACAAATTATTATTGTATTGTTTACGTAAATATAATTAATGTGAATAGTGGAGTGGTACTTTAATATTTTTAATTGTCTAAGCAACTTACTTATATTTTTATTTTAATTTAAAAGGGATTAAAATTTCTTAAAAAAATTTTTTAAAGGCTAATTAATTTTTGGATATAAAAATTTAATATTGTATTTATTGTGTTTTGTTAAGAAAAATTTTTTTAGTTTGACGCAACGATTTTATTAGTTAAATAATTATTTTTTTTGAATTTTTTTTTACTTAAAATTATTAAAAAAATATGTAATTTTGTATAAATATTGGAGGAAAAACAAGGAAGAAAATTTTAGATAAAATTATTGGGAGAGTAAAGACTAAAAAAAGTTAAAATAGAAAAATGTACTTTTTGTAACACAAGTATTTTGAGGACATTAAAAATTATGTAAAAATATTTGGAAAATTAAAAGATTGAAATAAAAAATATTTTTTTAATTTAAAAGGGATTAGAATTTCTTTAAAAATTTCTTTTAAAAATACTTGACATAAGAAGGAAGATTAGGCAAAAATAAGGGCAATTGTTTAATAACATGGTAGTTTACAAACAGATAATTTAAGGCTTATTAAGGACGAGGAACAACTTAAAAAGAGAATTTTATATGATTAATACTTCAATTGACAACAAAAATTATAAAACTTCATGAAATTCTACGAAACACGCAAGGACGCAGAATTTTCATAAACTTGTCAATTTTTATATGTATTTTGAAGTTATTCGACTTATCAAGATCAGCACCGACATAATTATACTTAGGTTGTAATGAATTTCGGGGACTTAAAACTTAGTCTATACAACCTAAGTAATTTTTATTGAGCAAGTTGTAGTCTTGTGATGATCCGTCATTGTTTGAAATTTCTTCAGAAAAATTCTATTCCCTTTACAAGAACGAGGTCAAGGAATAAAACCAAAAAATAATCTTTTACACTCCCCGTCACTGACAGGAAAGAACACACAAAATTAATGAGTCACTAAATCGGGACACACATTTTTATATTCAAAACTCATTAAAAGTTTTTTTATTAAAAAATTTCTTTTTTTTTCTTTTAAAATATACTTTAAAATAGATAAAAAATTATATATTTTCCGCTATCCGGTTTTTAAAAATTGTGACGCTTTTATCTTTTTTTTGTATTTTTTAATAATATCTCGTTAGGCGAAAATGAATAATTAAAAAAATATTTAAAAAGAATAAAGTACTAAAATCATTAAAAAATTAAAAAAATTTTTCTATCTACATCTGTCATTCTCTGAAATATTACTTAATAAAGGGTGTACTGTTAAATTAAAGAAATTTTTGAATTTTAAATAAACAAAATTTGTAATTAAATAATTTTTTTAATCAAGGGGGAAATTTATTCGTAAAATATAAAAATTAAAAGGTTAAAAGCCAAAAATGGTAAGTAATTATGAAAGTTAATCACTCAAATAAATGTCGGATATTAAACAAGGTTTTGGAAGTATTTACTAGGGTTTGATATTACGGGGCGGGGCTGAGTTACGTGGAACGAGGAATGCCGAGAATTCGAGCCGCGGGAACGGGGAAGGGGGGGGGGGCTCTGGGGGGGGGGAACAGGAATCAAACCCTAGTATTTACTTATTGGAATATGGTAAATTATGTAAATAGAAGTTTTCTTATTAAATCTCGAAAATTAAATGAGTCATAAAAGATATTGAAAAATTAGATCATAAAAATTATAAAAAATTCATGAGATATTGCAAAATTCCTTATAGTAAACTACTTAATAAGCTTAATATTAATAGAATTTCCCAATAGAAGCGCACTTTCGAGAGATTCAAAAATAGAAGGTTCTATTTCGAATTTTACGTTAAATAAATAATAATTTTTAAATTAAGATGGTTAAATTTAAAACCTTAATTCTTAAAAGTAATAGAGCTGTAATCAGAAGCAGTAATCGAAATTTAATTCAATTTTACATTAAATTTTCAAAAACACAAAAAACTTGGGATAATTATTTTAAATAAAGTTTAGAGATTATAAATAATCTCTAAAAATAATTTCTTAAAAAGTTTAAATAAAAAGTTTGAGAGCTCAAAGAGCACAAAACAAATAAAATTTGAGCAGGTTCCAGCATATTTTACAAAGAAACATTTTTATTCTTTTTTATTACCTTAATTAACATTATTACTCGTGATTTTTTTGAGAAGAAAAATTATTGTCGGTAAATTTAGCTTTTAAATAAATACTTTGATTTTTTGAGTTTGTTAGGTGCATAAATTAATTAATTTAAAGAAGAGATTAGAGGCCAAAATAATTAAAATTAAATTTAAAAAAAATTTAGAAAAAAATAGAGAGAAATACGTAAAATAATTTAAAGGAGGCGGAAGACAGTCTGCTGCAGAAATCGGGGAAAATCGGGAAAAATCAAGATCAGCAGACTTTTCCCAAATTAGTTATAAACCCTGAAGAGGACAATGCTACGGTAATATCTACTGAGTTTCACCGGAAGTTCCGGTTCAGGTTCCGGGATTCGGAACTTAAATTGAATCCGGTTCCGGTCAAAATATCGGTTCCGGTGAAACACTAATATGTATCTACTCTTTATTTTTACAAAAATATTAGACAAATTTATAAATTTTTTGAGTGAAATTTTATTTTAAAAAACGAGTTTATTAAGGAGGCTTTAACAAAAAAATGAAAAAAAAATGTTGAAATAAATCGAAAATTGAATTTTACTTAATTTTTGCTTTTCCTGCATTTTTTGTCTGTCTATAAAATAAAAATATATATAATTTAATTTATTTGATTTTTAGTTAAAGGAATGTTTAGTGGATAAAAAAATATATTTTTTGAAAAGAAAAGTAAATAAAAATATTTTTTGGAAATAGTTTTATGTTAAATGTTTAAAAATTAATTGGTAAATAATTTTATTTTTGAATAAGTTTAACGTTCGGTATTAATTTTAGGAATGTCTTGGATAAATAATTATAATCTTTCTCTTCCAAAAATTAAAAAATGATTAAAACAAAAATAAATAAAGCCAAATCTCAATATCAAAACACTCGATTTAACAAATATCTCAAAATAACAAAGTTTTTCTACACCCCCGAGTTTCTATGCCACCGAGTATCTGATTCGGTTGTTTGCCCAAAATTTTAAATCTATTATTATAAAAAGTTTTATAATGGAGAATCAGATTCAGTAACAGATTAGCTTACTTTAAATAAAGTACCTAATTCTGACCTTTTAATTAAAAAAATTTTTTTTATTAATTTTAAATTCCCAAGTTTATAAAATTCCGTAAATAAAAAATATATTTTTGACATTTGAAAGAAATTTTTCTAGCCAAAATTCAAAAAAATATTTGTTACTTATTCAAAAAAATATTTGTTACTTATTTACCATATTTTTCAAAAATTTTTATTCAAAAGTATTTTACTCAAAAATTATTTATTTATTTATTTACTACTTTTCCGTGTTATTTCGTGATTAACTCATTTAAAATTTTTTTAATTGAATCAAAAAGTCAACAAAAATTATTTAAAAAATAATTATGATGACATTAAAAACAGGTGTTAAAAATAATTATTTAAAATTGTAAATATTTATTTAAATATTTAATTTATTTGCGTGACAGAATTTTAAATAAAAAATTTAATTAAAAATCAGAAAAAGTCTGTGGAAGTTAATTAAAGTTCAAAAATAATTTTAAGAATTGTTTTTGAAAAATAATTTAAATAATAAATTTTAAAATTACGTTGACTCCAAATAAATTAAATACAAAAATATTTTTAGAAAAAAATTAATTAAAAAATAGTTTAAAGTTGTATATGTAGGTTAAAATAATTAAAAAATATTTTTGGAAAAAAACAGAAGGAAATGATAATTAAAATATTTTTGGGGTCTGCACAAAAATTAAAATCCTCCAATACTAAAAAAAGGGAGAATTATTAATAATATTAAAAAGAATTTGGGCAATCCAGGTTGAACACACACAAAACGGGAAAACCTTGTTTAATTAGTAGGTGATCGCGAGAATAGACTTTTGATTAAATTTAATGCAAAAATTAATAAATGGGTCAAGTAAATAAATATCAAAACAGAAAACTTATTTCTGCAATTATGAATAAAAATTAATATTTTATCTGTGCATAAATTATTTTAGTGTTGCACTACGAATATTGGGGGCAGATATTTCAAGGTATAGAGGTTTTAAATTCTTTAGAAGGGGGGTGGGGGGAGGAAGGATTAAATTATGGTCAATGTCCTCCAGTACATAATCTTATTAAAAATCTAATATCAATTTATGTGTCTAATACCAAGTTACATAAATGATTAAAAAATCATGCGGAATCATAAATTAAAAATCATGAATCAATCTATTAAAAATCAACAGGAAACACTCAACACCCAAAAAATATTCTTAGAAATTATAGAAAAATTAATTGTAATTTTTTATTTATAATTAAAATTAAATTATAAATTTAATAAGAAATAAATTTAAATTATTTATTTGTTTACAAAAAAATTTTTTTATAAATTTTACAGGTTAAGTTTTGCACTTTTCTTCTCTTTTTTTAATTTAAATATTCCAGGCATTAATTAAACTTTAATAATTAAATGTCAAATTAATTTCTGATTAATTTCTTAAAAGAATTTTTTTTAAATTAAAAAAATGAGTAGGAGGAAAGGTAAATAATAAATTAATAAATAATTTAATTTTTTATTAATTGTGTGTAATAATCAAAAATTTAAAAGAAATTAAAATTTTAAAATCTGGAAAAATATTTTTTGGGGAAATCAGTTAAATAAAAGAAATGCCTGAGCCTGGACCCATTAGGCATTTAAATGATGTACTCAATCATTTTTACAAAATAAACGTCATTTCAAAATAGTTTGTTGTCCTAGCTATTAGAGTTCGAGATTTTTGAAATACCTTGGCCTGTTCCTAGGTTCCAAATTTGATTCATTGACAAGGGCCGGGTCCTAGGCCTGTATTCCAGGAAAAACCCAGAAAGGTCAAAAATGCCTGAGTCTGGACTCTGGGTACAGGAAAAACCCAGGCCATAGTCGAGACCCAGCTCCATCTCTACTAGCTATATAGAAATTAAAGTAGAGATCGGCCAACAGGAAAAATAGAATATTTATCAAATAATTTAATATTTGAAAAAAGTTGATCAGAAATGTCAAGTATCTGATCGAATATCAAATATTTTAAAGCTTTGGAAAACAAAATAGGTAGTTTTCCAACACGCTCCAAAATATTAAAAACTGATACCATTCGATTTGTCCTGATAATCCAAGTCGGATGCATGGTTTTCAGGGAGTTTTTTTCAGGGTCTGAGGAAATGTTTCGCCATTGAGAAAAGGCATATGAAACGCTTAAAACATGCGGGAGATATAAACGTAATTAGTGAAATTTTTCTAAATACGACTCCAAACATAGATCGAAGGGAGTAGTTCCGGAGGTAAATAAAAACTAATCTCTGTAATGTCTAGTCAACGAACACTTGAACTTTTAGCTGTAAACATAAGGAGCAAAAGATTAATGAACGAACAAGGTATATAAAAATAATTAAAATTCTAAAAATGGAGGGAATGAATGGAATTTTAATTTATTTAAAATATTTTTTTAAATAAAAATAAATAATAGTTACAAACACAGACAACTGAACTATTTAAAGAAAAAATATCCATAAATAGAAGTGAATAAATAAGGAAGATGGGTATTTTAAAAATTTAAAGGATACCCAAAAACTTGAAAAAAGATGTGTAAAACACAGTTTGAAGGGTATTTTAAACTTTAATAGATAAAAATAAAAATAGTTACAATAATTTACAAATAATTATTAAAATTATTAAAAATAGAATTGAAACACTTAAATGAATTGGTAAATATTGGGCTGATAAAAATATTTACATATAATACTTTTTAGGACTATACCCAAGCGTCAATTTGTTTCAAGACGGGATTTGGAGGGCTGGGGTTCAAAATATGCTCGGTATTAGCAGTTTAATAAAAAGCCTGGTAAAAATGAAAAAAAATTTCGGATAGTTTATAGTTATTATAGGTGTATCTAGCCAGTATTTCAATTAATTTAAGGGGTTAAATTGCCTTCGACTCTCCATTACTTACACTACCTCCATTTTACGCCACCTATTATGCTAACTAACCAAATCATTAAAGCGAAACCATGATTCGATATTCACTGCACTATGTATGAAAACAAGATTATTAATAGATGGAAGGAGTTAAGCTATTAGTATTAAAATATAAAAAAAGATGCCGGCTATTAAGAGTAAAACTCGAGATTGTTTAGCAAAAATCTAGTATAAAAGACATAATAGTTAAAATAAAAAATCTCTTTTCACAATATTCGAAACTTCTGAGTAGAAGCATGTCACAAATTGGTCAACCGATGAAGACTGCAGATCTCTACGATCAGCCACCATCAGCAGAGCCACCGCCGCCGGCTAACGACCAACTCTATGAACAACCGCCACCGATTGAAGATGGAAAGCAATCGACGGCAATGTCGAAAAGCGAAGAAGTTTCGCGACCTACAAAGCCAACCCAGAAAGGCGAGTATGAAATCATCGATGACATGCAGGTATCGTTTTTGGGATCTGTCAAAGGTAAGTCTTAAAAAGAATGCTCGAGAATTCAAAAATAATTTCGTTCATTTTTCAGGAAAGAAAAAAGCGGGAAAACAAAAGGGGAAGAAGCATGGCAAGTCTGATACACCAAAGGGTCAGACTGCATCTGGTAATGAAATAACAATTAAATTCCTTTTTAGCTGTCATTTTTCAGCTCCAAAGAAACCCGCTAAGAAGAATGTCGATGTGGAACAACCGGTCGTAAAAGCCCAACCAAAACCTCTGCCAAAACTGAAAAAGAAGGTGGTGGTAAAGAGCAAGTGTGGTATCGTATCTTCGGTCATTCTGACGTTTCTAGCTCTTGGTCTTGCTATAGGCACTTCATTGGCGGCTTTTTGCCAATTAGAGGAGGTAATTCCAAAAGAATATCCGTGGTTCTAAAAATGTAAATATATTCATTCACTCATTCATTTGTTGTTCTCCTCCTCTTTCTCTTCAATCACATAATTGTACATATAATTGAGAGATTTATATTTGTTCGTCCACTATTAATTGTTTTGCTTGACGTAATAAATTAATGTTGAAATGTTTTTCGTTCTTAAATCAGTAGCCTAGAACCTATAAATATATCTCATAGTACATAGAGAATTAGAGATCGGACACGCATCAGAATCAAATATTTGATCAAATTTTTTGTTATTTGAAAATATTTGAAAAAAATTGAAGTGAGATCCAACTAGCTAGCATTTAAAACGTTTACTAGGCGGGGGTTTAAGAAATGCTATGAGATATCAGGGGTAAATGACCAGCTCGCAATACACATGTCATCAAAAGGCATTATGCCTCTATTAGTTACCCCCTCCAGCGAAAGGTTGAAATAATAATTATTCAGGGTAACTTATAGAGTATATACGGTATGTAAATATATTCTAAAATATTAGGCATATCATCCTGACCTACGGTACTCGAAATATATTTACAAACTTAAATGCAATTAAAAATTAATATAAATTTAATGAAATAAACAAAAATTAACAAATAAATGTATAAACTTTTAAATTAATTTTAATCAAAAAATATTCTCTCTGTGAGAGTTCTAAAATCGCTTTTAAATAATGAAAGGCAATTTAAAATTTAATTTATATGTAATTAAGTGTTCCCAAAGGGATGTCATTACGAGAGGCTGTAAAAGATGAAAGGCACGTGCCTTCCAACACAAAATAAAAAAGAAAGTTTGACATTCCGAAAACAATAAAAATGGATGACGTAAGAACAACAGATTGGTAGTTATTTATTTTCTACACTAAAGTTTCATATCTTCTGTATAATACCATTAGAAAAACGGATAAAAATCGAAGAATAAAAATTAGTAAAGAGATAATAAATAATTTTGGTATTAAGCTATATCATAAAATAAATATTTCCGGAATTTTCCGGATTATGTTTGAATTAAATAAAAGCGTCTTGAGGAAGAAAATAGGAGAATGAGGAAAATATTTTTATATGTTATCATTAGAAATTAAGTAAGCATTAGAAATTAAAGTTCAGACTGTAAAGGTGTGCGAGAATCGTGATAGATATCTCGAAAATATCTGTCTCAGATCGAAATTGGAAATTGGAAATTGTATCAATTTCCAATAGAGCCCGAATTAGTACAGAAGTGATTTATTTAATTAAAATTTGCCGGACAACCCTAAATCGAATAAATTAAAATTACCACGTGGCCGGTAAAATTACAAGATTATCAACGGCAGTTACAAGATTATCAATATTTAAATATGCATAAGTAAATTATAAATAACAATTTTTGTCATAAAATGTTAGTTTTGTAGAACATTTTTTTGGTAGCAAAGCTTAACAATTTAATTGTTATAAACGATGCTTGGAAGCTCGTACCAAAATTCGTACTCTACTTAGGTACGAAGTACGAGTGCGAGCAAAAAAATAAGCTGGTATGAAGTAGTACGAGGTACGAAGCTAAAAATTAGCAGGTACGAAGATGAAATTTTCAGGCACTAGTTATTAACTCATTTTTATTTTACAAAAAATATGTAACAGGGGTGTGCCGTTTCGTCTTTCGCCTTATTTTCGTCTTTTTTGGTGTTTCGTCTTTCGTCTTTCGCCTTATTTTCGTCTTTTTTGGTGTTTCGCCTTTTCGCCTTTCGTCTTTCGCTTTTTCGGGCGAAAGGCGAAAATATTATACACCCCTAATGACAGTTATGTGAGAGAAAGCTGATAAAGGAGGAAAGAAAAGTAAGGGGAAAAAATTTCATTTCTCTTAAAGAACTGTGTGATTGACTGGATAGTGAGTTAGTTTCCTATTTTTTTCAATGATCTAAGTCTTGGGTTCGAAACCTTTTTTTCAAATGATTAAATAATTATTTTTCCCTTGGAAAAATAATTATTATAAGAAGCATTTTTTATTGAATGAAGCTGTATACATTTTTTAAATTGATGAATTTAGCCTCCTGAGTGTCAAAAATTCTAAAATTTTTGCCTGCGGCGCAAATAAAGGAAGAAATCTGACTTAAGGACCTCCAAAATCCTCAAAATTTTCGCCTGCGGCGCAAAAAAAAAGATTTTTTATTTAAGGATCCTACAAAATTTTCAAAATTTTCGCCTGCGGCGCTGATAAAGGGAGATACTTCTCTACGTGGGTAAACCTCAGTATTTTATAAAAATTTTGGTTACGGATACGGATATCGAAATTTTCGGTTCGAACATCGGATTTGGATATCCTGGGATTTCCCAAAATCTTTTAACTATATTCACAATCAACGATGGTCGATTTCCAATGACTGGAAAAAATAGAAATTTAAATTTTTCCATACACTTCCTCTGATATCCTCCTTAATCACTCTAAATCCTCTGATATCCATAATTTAGCGGTTAATAAGGATATCGCAAGATTTGGGGACTTTGATAGAAGATTTGAAAGTAGGTAATTAACCAAAGCTTTGGTTTGACCGATATCTAGAGATTTTTCCTCATTACAGTTGTTTCGCCTTTCGTCTTTCGCCATATTTTCGCCTTTTTTGGTGTTTCGTCTTTCGCTTTTTAAAATGACTTTCGCCTTTTCGCCTTTCGTCTTTCGCTTTTTAAAATCGACTTTCGCCTTTTCGCCTTTCGTCTTTCGCTTTTTAAAATCTGTTTCGGCACACCCCTGATATGTAAGTAGAAATATTAAAGTGTTTTCTACAGTACATTTTATGAAAAATAGAAAAAAATTAAATTTAAAAAAATTAAAAAAAATTGAGGGCAATTCTCACGTAATAAAAAATTGTATATTATAATATTTTTAGCTTATTGTTGTTTTACAAATAAATAGAATATTAATTATTACATATTAATTCTTATTTTATAAAAATGTTTATAATTAGGGTTTTGATAAAAAATAATAATAAAAGGCTATGAATATCCATAAATAATTTAAAATTATTTTTAAACATTTAATTACCCCTTTATATTTTAAATAAAATTATTGAAAATATATAAAATAAAATTTTAAAAATTTTTAAAATAACTTTTAATTAAATTAAAAAGATTTTTACGTGGCAATGTTTGTTAAATAAAATTCCAAAAAATGTCAGGCATATTAAAACTATGTACTTTATCAGTTTTACTTTTAATCAACTTAAAAAGACTTGTGCCAAGAAGTCAGGTTTCTTTCATTTCGATGACAAAAGGATTTCAAAAAATTCAATCCTTAAGGGTGTATATTTAGAAAAGCTAAAAAAAGTCGAGATCAAGACCAAAATTAAGAGTCTTGGACATCTTTACCGCTTGGTTAATTTAACCACACTCATGTTTAATTTGTTTACATTTATTAACATTGCAAAATTATTATTTTAATTTATTTTTATCCAAAAAATTTTTGTTATTCCATTAAATACTTTATTTATTTACTCCAAATTAGTGCAAAAAAATTAAAATTTATTTCCTTTAAAACATTTCTCCAATTTTTTTCTATTTTTATCCCTAATTTAATCATCATAAAAATATTTAATTTTAGTTTGTTGGATTAGAAAAAAAGGAAATTAAAGTATTTATTTTATAATGCACCCATTAAATGCACTATTTAGAAAGTTATATTCGTTTTTAAATTAATCTAAAAAATTATTTTTTTCTAAATTTAGTTAAAAAATAAATTTTTTAGTTCCTCATTTTTATGTGCTTCTGAAACTTGAGAGAAAAAAAAATATTTTTTCGAAAATAAATATTTACGTAAATAAAATATAAAAATAAACCCTCAAAAAAATAAATTTAAAAGGCTTTAAACACTAAAAATAAATAAAAACTTTAATTTTGTTTACAAAAATGTAAACGGGAAAAAATAGTTTTAGTTAAAAAAAACAAATACAAGTTTTCTGTCATTTCCGAGTGTATTTAGTTACAGTTATATTTGGGGGTAGATTTAAAAATTGGGGGTAGATTTGAAAATGGAAAAAAAGTTTTTTTGATGGTGTTACGACAATTGCTGATACGCACGTGCGGATGCGACAATTGCGGATTAAAAATTTTTTAAAAATTTTAAAAATGATTGAAATGATATTCCGTTTTTTGGTCCCAGCTGTCAGATTCAGACTTCTGAGGGTTTCTGTTGGGTATGTCTTAGTATAAAAGGCTGAGGCTTTAGCCAGTCTGGGAGTTAGTCTGTTATTCGAGAGTTAGTCTATTGTTAGTCAGTCGTTAGTCTATTCAGTCAGCCAGTCTTAGTCCTTGCGCTCCAGCAGATAGTCATATTCCATTGTTCACCTCTATTGTATAGTATTGTAGATAAACCTTGTTAGTTAGCTAGTCTTCCTGTTAGTATCTCGGACACGCCGTAAGTCGATACATAACAGTTTCCGAATTATTTTTAGACAGATGTGCATCGAAAACTTTAAAAAATCTTAAACTTTTTAAAAATTTTATATCCGCAATCGTCGCATCCGCACGTCGTATCCGCAATTGTCGTACCGCCTTTTTGATGACCTCAATTAATGTTTGACAATTTTTTTGGATAGAAAAAAAACTTTGGGGAAAATAAAATTGGAGAAGAGGGGGAAATTGATATGATAAATAATCTAGAATAAATATTTTTAAGCTAAAAAATCCAAAACTAATGATTTGTTAAAACAGTGCCTTCATCTCTATCCTAACATAGGTAGGACAAGCAACGAAAATCCCACTTTTTTAAGGGAGAAACAAAACAAAAATTAAAAACAAAACATAAAAAACAATTAAACGTTTTCAATTCTGGCTCCTACCCACTTATAAATCCTACTAAAAAGTAAAATGTGGCAAGAATTGAGAGGATAGATTTGATAAAAAATGGTAAATACAAGTAGAGATTTATTTTAATAGATAAGTAAAATAAAATAATTTTTTAAAAGATATTTTGAATAGAAAATCAAAAAATAATTTTCCTTTTCAAAATTTAAATAAAACAAAATTTAAACTCAAAAATCCCCTTATTGCCAATTGCGTCAGTGTTGAACGGAAATGGCACTGATTGCAATTGAAGCAGAAAAAAGAATAAAATAATTAGTCTTTTTTAATTGTTTTAGACTTAAAACCCTTTTAAATAAAAATATAATTGTCTCTGTCATTTGTGCAATGGTTTGGAAAACTTCTGAGAGGGGAAAAAGAAAAGAATTGGCTAATTAAAAAGAAGGCATATAAAAATTAAATTTATATAAAAGATTTTTAGTTTATTTTAAGTATATAAAATTAAATAAATTAATTAGGGAATTTATTTTTGGTTTGCATATAGAAATGGAGGCGTAATTAAATTTTTACATAATTTTTTTGTTTGCCTTAGATAAAAAATTTAATTTTTAATCTAATTATTCTAGACCTTTTTTGGCATTCTTTAACCTGTTGGGTTAATAATGGGTTGGTAAATAAAGCAGAAATCTTTAGTGTTTCTGAGTTACTGAGATCTAAATCTGAAAAAGAAGATCCGAATCTGAAAAATATCCGAAATTTTCGATTCTCCTATTGTATAAGATAAGAGGCGCACGCAATTGTGGATTGCGGATTGCGTGAAATTGCGTATTTCTTGACATGCGGATTGTGGTTGCGGATTTTAAAATTAAATAGCGGCTGCGGAAAATTTTATTCCAACTGCGCACATCTTGATCTAGATATGCGAAAAGTTCCGAAGATCAAACCCAGTTTAAGTAATAAATTAAAGCAATTCACTTTGGATTGAAAAAATAAGAAAAGAATTTAGTTATGCCGAGTAAATATTTTAAAATAAACGAAGGTTTTAAAATAATAAAGGTCAAAAAATTAAAATAAATTTATTTAACAAATAATTTTTCTTATTTTGGCAGTTTAATTTAATTTATTAATATATCATAAAATTTCTAAAAATATACCTTTCTACTTAAAAACAAAATAAAATTTTCTAATTAAATTTAAAATTAAATAAAGCTAAATTAAATTAATAAATAATCTAAAAGTTTATATAATTTATTTTTAAAATTTTTTAAATTAGATTACAGTAAAATATTTTATAAAAAATATTTAAAGCATGTGATTAAATACGCAATAAAATAAAAAAAAGTTTAAAAAAATTTTAAAATAAATAAAATAAATTGGGCAGTAGACAATGAATTTTGGTCTGGCATAAGTGAAGCGGAAAAATTAAAAAGAAAATTTAAAAAAACTGTTACGTAAAATTTAAATATTTAAAAACAGGAAATTAAAAAAAAGTTGGGAAACTCGTCACGATATAAAAAATATTTGAAAAACGCTTAATGAAGCAAAAAATATGCGAAGAAAGACGAAACTCAATAGCAACTGAAATAGTGGAAAATTAAAAAATTTTTAAAAATTAAAACTTTAATCAAATTTTGTTTAAAATAATCTAATCAAAGCATGAATTTTGGGTATTGGCTTGTGTCTATAACATGTATAAATTAAGTTTAATGTTATAGAGGAGAGGGCGGTCGGAATTCTGATTTCCGATTTCCGACGTTTTTCTCTTTTCAATCTCCGAGTTCCGACTTTTGAGCTATTTCCTATTTTCTGCTTTTGATAGAGGTGTAGATTTACTTGTAAATCCTGAAGAGGAAGGGTATTTGCCTTATCCACTACTAACAAATATTCCCACATGTAAATTACCTTATCTTGCATATATGGCTGATTTAATTACAAAAAAATAAAAATATAATTTTAAATTTATACTAGGAATGAATCATCATTAATTTCTCAATTATTTGGGATAAAATATCGCAACAAAAATAAATATTAATTATTCTCTGATTTTCTCTTTCCGATTGCGCAACAGATGTAGATGAAGAGAAATGAGAAAAGAAAAAATAAAAATGTTATTATTCATCCCTTTAATTCCTGCAAATATTGTAGAAATATAGTTGTGGAAAAATGGGGTCATATAAATAAATTAAAGTTTTGTTGTTTACTTTTGTATATTTTTGGAAATTTTAGATGATTGATAGGAGAATATGAAGAGTATTAAGTTAAGATTAAATTAAAATATAAATTTAAAAGACTTCTGAAAAATGGTTCTGAAAATAGCCTCGATTCCAGAAAAAGTTAAATTAAAATTTCGACGTGAATTCTGAAATCGAAAATTTATTCTTAAGATTCTGATTTTGAATTATTTATTTAATGTTGAAATTAATGGCCCTATAGCCAAACAATTTTTGGCTTAATTTTAGAATCAAGACCATTAAAAATTCAATAAAATGTTCACTACTAGAATTACTCCATCAGATCACTCAGGACATAAATCTAAACGATTTTTTAAAGATTATCCCCCTCGCCCTCTCCTTTCAAACTTGTTAAATTCGAAAAATAAAAGAATATTTATCTCAACATGAAATAAACTTGATATAAAAGCTTATTAAAAATTAATAAACTTAAAACATCCCTTCTGCTATCTCCAACAGCCGAGTGCACACTTCTCAACAAAGAATGCCCTCGAGTTCTTCCGGGAGTGTTGTAGTGCCGTCTAATTGTCTAATACTTATTGAAATGGTCCTTATGGTGTTTATGTAAGTTCTCTACTACTTTTAATTCCAAAATCCTCTCATCCCTTCCCATTTAAAGGCTATTTGTACATTCAATTGTTTTGTGTGCCAAACGTCAAAAACGTTCAGAACAACAATCTATAAAGGAGCGACAACAGCAAGGATTGGTAACTGAGGCTGAATGCACAAACATAGGCGGGACGCGGAATACTGTTGTCTATGCAACTCTCATTACGTGAGTTTAAAAAATTGGAGAAATTTTGAGATAAAATTTTTTTTAGAGATGCGGGCACAGGACTGGATACAAAAACTGCCGGATTTTCTGCTGTCGGAACTAAGAAGGATGCGGAAACTAAAGTGGGAACAAAAGGAGGACAGACAAAAGTGGAGGCGACACAGAAATTGTCGTAGTTTTCTGCTAGATATAGGGAATGGATGGGTGGATATTAAAAAAGGATATATATTTGTGTGGTTGTTAATAATTATTAGTTATTGTTTTTGTTTGTAGAATTTTGTAAATAAAATATTATTGCAAAAATGGACGGTGAAAATTTTTTTCCTTTATCCAAATTCCAAAAAATTTTTAAAATAATATTGTTCTCAATCCATAATTTAAATCTAATTTTTATAAGCCTCAATAAAATATTTATCGTGGTTCAATGCAAAACTCTTTTTTGACAGAAGGCTTAGAGAACCTTTCAATAAAGACTGGCGATTTCGAACTAAGCCGATCGAGCTTTTTTGGGCCTCATTCGAACCCTAGTAAAGGACTTTTCAAATTCAAAGATCCCCCGTTAAATGTTTTTCCAAGACAAAATTATAGTAATCAAAAAATTTTTTTATTTTTCTAAAAAAGGCAAAAAACAAAACAATTAGTGAAACAATTATCTTTTTTTAACAATATATTTTAAGGCCAAAGTGTAAATAAAGGATTTAAAATACTAAAATACACTTAAAAACAAAAATCTGAACAATTAAAAAATAATTAAAATTTACGTTATTTTTTGTTTTTAATTATTTAAAAATATTTTTAATTTGTAAACTATTTTTAGCATAAAATTGACGTTAAGTTAATTGTTTTGTTTTTAAATTTAAATGAAAAATAAAAATAAAAAATGAGTAAACTTCGTAGTAACTAAAAGGGAAAAAAAAGAGAAACTGTTCGTAATCTTTTTGAATCCCGTTCTTATGTCTATTGTCTGTATAGCGAAAAAGGACAAAGTGCAAAGGCAAAGAAACACATAAACTAAACAAATCCCTTCTAAATCCCACCACCAAGGTGTAATGACCATGACAGTTAAAACGCAGAAGGTAGCCAGCAAAATCAGTCAGTCTACATTTTAAATTAAGATAATCATAATAATTTCAGTAACTAAATAAATAAGGATTCAATTCCAAAATTTTTCTCTTTGGAATATATCGGAAATTGGTGCAGAAAATAAATTTTTAGTTATGTTTTTGATACAAATTTTAATTTTTTTCTCAAAATATTTGCAAATTTAAATAAACAGTCTCACTATAACTCAAAACTACATATAACCCGATTTCAGATGCATCTTTTAATTTTGGTTGTCCACAAGGCGGACGGGGTGGTGTCTAAGTGGTACCCTAAATTAAAATTATAGGGTTGTTCCCCTACAGGGGGTGGCGAGGAATTTTCATAAAATGTCTCAAATTCCCTGACTTTCGGGGACGTGAAACAACCCTAGTAAATTATTTATTTAAACGTCTTCAAGACTGTATTTATATTTTCATTAATGAATGGCATAAAGATGATTGTCAAAAAACAATAAATATTTGTATACAATAAATAATTGTTTTTAGAAAATAAATTTAACAAAACAATATTTAAATTTGAAAAAAATCTTCAATTAATCACCGATTATCTTCATTCCCAATAATTATTGTTTTGGGTTTCTCTCTGCTAAAATTACATATATCTATAGGAGGTTGATTTGAAGTTTGAGAAAAATATTCTTTATCAAGTAAATAATCATAACAACCACGGACTATTACATCAAACCAAATTCCTAAAGAAAAATTAAATTTGGAAATTAATTTTTTAGTGAAAATATGTAAATAATAAATTAATTTAAAAATAAATTGCAAGTGAATTAAAATGAAATTTTAGAACTTCGATTTTTGGTTCTAAATTTTAAATTTGTCAATTTTTCTGAATTGCATATTATTCTTTTTTCAATTTTTTTCGAAAAAATAACCGAGCCCTTTGGTTGAGTCTAATTGGGATGTTTCCAAATTTAAGAAGTTTTGAAACCCCTAAATTGCTGGAAAACTCCTAATCCAATTTCAGGCAATCCCAACCACAATTCCTTATTTTAACCAGACTTGCACACGGATACGGATACAAATAATATCAAAATGCCTGCGGATATCCGTCTGTATCCGCCCGTATCCGCCGTAAATATCCGGATACGGATACCAAGATCAGTATCCGTGTGCAAGTCTGATTTTAACAGTGAACAAAGTTCCAAAATATTTCTCTAAAAATAATCCTTTACCTAAAGCCGCACCAGAAAACGAAAGTATTGCAATATTAAAAGGCCAGATTGGTCCAGCAACTTGTTCCATTTTATCTACTCTAACAAAATGGCTAAATATCCAATGTGTAGATTCCATACCGAGACACATTGAAGATATAGAAAATACAGCACCGGCCTTTTAAATAAAATTATTTTTTTATTTTTAAATTTCAATTTCACTTTATTTAACATGGTTTTGATCAAATCAGACATTTTATTATTTATAATTACCAAATCAAATATTCAATATAAAAACACTTTTAAATTATTTCAAACGGAAATTAATTAAAATTTTAAATATTTTTTGCAAAAAACTATTTGGAGAAAGAAATTTAAAAAAAACAAAATAAAATCTCCAAAAATAAATAATTAATTAAATAATTTATTTATTGGTTCTATGAATAGATTTAAAAATATATATGTAGTACCTACCTACACTATATATAATAATAAAAAAATTAATTTTATTTTAATAATTATTTTCGTAGAAAAGATATAAAAAAATCTAAATAAATTTATTATTTATTTGGTAGGAAATTTTTTGAATAATTTTTTAGTAAAATTTATTTTTGGAATTAATGATGTTATAATAGTATAAATATTTTTAATTTTTTTGAAGCAAGAAAAAAAGATAAAAAGAAAAAATTAAATATTTTTTTTGAAGAATTTTTTATATAAAAATTTTTATCTAAATAAAAAAATTTATCAGTAGGTAAATTCTTTTAGTCCGGGTTACTAAAAGAAGGATAAGCCAGAAGCTGGGTTAATTTTGAAACAGTCTTAAGGGTAAAGAACAGAAAATGTCAAGATCGAATTAGAAGTCAAAAATTATTTAATTTTATAAAAAATTCGATGGAAGCTAGAATACTAATAATAAAGAAATCTAAACAAAAAATTCAGAAGAGAATAGAAAAAACACGTTAATTATTTGGAAATAAAAATTTTATTTAACAAAAATTGTTTTAATTTTTGTTGGAAAAATAAGTAAAAAATACATTTAAATGAATTGTTAATATATTTTAATGATTTCCAAAAATAATTTCCAAACATTTAAATAGTTTTAATTAAAACTTACCAGAAGCAAACTAATTTCCAATTTTAAAAAATAAATTTGTGGCCAAAGAAGTTGTGGTTGTTCTGTTTTAATTCCATAAATCTTTTAAAAGAAAATAAAATTAAAAAAAATTTATTTAAACCATAATAACAGTAGTTCCAATAGCTATACAAAGAATGGCTGATAATAATAATGGGGCCCAAATACCAAATAATCTTATGCCAATGTAAAAATCTGTTAAAAAATTGTTGTTAATTTAGTCTAAAAATTTTTTTGATTTTAAAATTCTTTTCAATTTAAAATGATAAAAATAATATTTATTAGTAAACTTTACAAATATTTTTTAATAAAGATTTTTTGGTAAATTTATTTGGTTAAGTTCTAATTGTAAGCTTTATACATCAAGGATGGGTGTTCTAACCAAATTAAAAAAGGAAGACGGAAGAAAATGGAAGAATGGAAATGGTAGAAACAGAATATTCAGTCAAAATTTAATTTAAGTTACCAGTTAATTTATTTATAATTAATTAAAGACTATTTAACAGGGGTGCAGCGAATTGAATTTTGAAAGGCGAGAACGAGAAAACGAGAAGCGAGAATGAAAATTAAAAAGCGAGAGCGAGAAGCGAGAGGCGAGACTACCAAAAAAGGCGAGAAAAAGCGAGAAGCGAGAGGCGAGAAGCGAGAATTTTAAAAAAAATTGTAAAAATTTTATTTGCCTAAATTAAATAGTATATTTTTATAAATCATACTTATAATCGTATATTTTTAAATTATTATGAAGAAAAAGCAATTTTTCGACATTATCAGGCAATAATCTTGTGCGTAAATTACTTACAACCAATCCTGCAGTTGAGAAAAGCCTAATTAAAAATTTAAAGGATTAAAATAAAATTTGTTCTCAATAAACCTTTCACTCTCCGATGATGTAGCTGGTGCTGAGAAATAACGATGAGACAATTTTGTCAGTAACGGCCATTTTATTGAATTTTCGCCAGACCAGTATTTAAATGGATCATCAGTTATTTGCAGCCTTTTTGAATGTAAATACTCGTTTACTTCAACCTCTGCTTTTTGATGTGCATTAAGCTCAGCAGGAGACGGCAATTGAGTATTTAGCATATTCTCCATTTCATTATCTCTTTCGTACTCATTAAATAAATCAGCAACTGCACAAGTTTTAGTTGAACTCGAATTGCTTTGATCGGAAACTCTTGCCTAAAATTAGGTATTAGAAATTAAATATTTAAAATAACCTGTATTTGTGCGTCAAATGTCAAATGTGACAGATATTGCCTCAGCCTGCAGTAAATCCTTTATCACCCGTTTCTATAGTTAATATAAATAAAATATAAAATAGAAAAAATTTAAACCTTAACAGATTCATAAATACAAGGTAACATCTTCTCGCTAAAAAATTTCTACTAGGTAAATTGTATTGAAGCTTGAGTAATGCGATCAGTCGCTTAAATCCACTATCTTGTACGACGGAAAAAGGCTGAATGTCTGTAGCTATAAATTCCATAATTGCTCTATTAACTTCTAGTGTTTTTAAGCCATCCTTATCCCAAGCACCTAAAAATACTTATTTAAATTTTAGAAAATTAAAATGTACTTTTGGTCTGAGCACATAAATCAATACGCATTTGTTTCAATGTTACTTCATTATTATCTTCTTTTGAAGATGACTGAATCTCAAAACTTCTTTTGAGTGTCATTTGCTTTTCCTTTTCCTTGTTCGATTTTTCCTTTACTTCTGTTGATTGATCCAAAAATTGTTTGTGTTGTTCCGGGTGCTTACTTTTTAAATGTGTTGCCAATGTCGTTGTTGGTGCTCTTGGCGGAAAATCTTTTTTATAATCACATTCTTTACAGAATGCAATTCGTCCAGAGAGTGTGAAATAATTCCAAATCTTTGACATCTCATTTATTTATTCCTTGAAAATAAAAATTAGAAAAATAAAGGGATAAAAAATTCTCGCTTAATTCTCGTTTTTTTGAGAAAAAGCGAGAGCGAGAAGCGAGAGGCGAGACTGCCCAAAAAGGCGAGAAAAAGCGAGAAGCGAGAGGCGAGAAGCGAGACGAGCTGCACCCCTGCTATTTAACTATTTAGTTTATTGAGTTTAAATTTTAAAATTTAATTTAATATTAATGTGTATCTGCTATCTTAAATTTCCCAATTAAAATCATCTTTAAATATTTTAAGTAATTTTATCATTTTATTAATTTACTTAAAGATCCAAACAAAGTCCCAGTAATCATCAAAACTTCAAATATTCCAACAATTACAGCAGCATCGCGGTAATGAAGGAATTGACAAGTTGGTGGTGCCATATAAAATTCATCATCCGGATCATATTGATAAAAAGATGGGGGTGGTGTGGAAGGTGGTAAAGGTGATGAAGAAATTGGTGATTTATTTGGTTCGGCTGATTTTTAAATAAGTTTAGAAGGAAATTTTGTTTGAAACCGACTCTTAATAAGTGTATATGTATAAGGAAAAGGGACTGACAGACAGAAAAGTATTTGCCCATCAAAAATTTAAATTGAGTTCTTTAGAGTGTCACTACTAGAGTTCCCCGAAAGTTACAGCCCACTTTCTTGTAGTTTCGGTTCTGGGTCCTGTTTTGACCCTTCTAGTCGCTATAATTTTTTCGAGCTTTTAACAGCGGACGAAATATTAAATTTAACTTATTGTTTACTTACATTCATTGGAACTGGCTGAGGAGGATGTTGGTAACTGGGATTCATCCTGTTTCTCTTCAATTTTATTTTCATTTTCAACAATATTATTGGATAACATAATAATTATTAAATTCTAGAGTTTATTTAGACTTTAAAAAAATTAAGGGGATAAGCAAAAAATATTATTCTTATAAGGAGAGGCGTAAACCTTAAAAGCAACAAAATATAAAATCAAATTAAGGTACAAATAATAAAATTTAAAAAATATTTTCAACTGACCAGCCATAACTTTGAAAAGCATTAAAGAATAAATCGATCAAAGAAATCAGCTTCTCACCGAAAAAGAAGCTAAGGAATGGCGACGACTTTCAAAACCCTAAGGCTGCTGCGCAAGAAAGGAGATTTTTATATATTTTTATGCAAGAATGACCCATAAATTTATTGGAAAGGAAGAGGGAAGAAGAAAGGGATATTTTTATTATTTCCTGTTTTTGTTAAATAAATAAATATTTTGGATAGAAAAAAGTGGATTTGGAAGTTGGCTGATCACCAAATGATTTGAGAGATCAAAGGGATTAGAAGAATAAATAAATAAATATATTGTTAGTAGATAATTAAATGGATATTGGAAAGATTAAATAGAAACATTTAAAATTGGTTTGATAAATTTAGAAAAAAATTTTGATCAAATCAAAGAGGGGCAGTGATTGTAGAGTTGGGAAATCCAGGGAAATTACATGATATCCGCATCCGATATCTGAACCGAAAATTTCCAGATATCCGGACGCCCTTTTGGATACGGATATTCGGATCCGCCAACTCTATTGTTCTCACTAAAAAGGATAAAAAAATATAATAAAGACTAAAACATAATTCATCTAATAGCGATTTTATCGGATGTCAAAATTCTTGATTCTTCTGTTTAGTTAAAAGTTGATCAAGTAACGTAAAAATTTCTTTATTCTAAATCATTTTTCTATAGATCAGGGAAGGATCTTCGTCTTCCTCTTCCGCCAGCCGCTTTTTAAAATTCAAAATTATCCATACCTTCTATACATCTCTCATTGTGTTTTGCGTTTTTATTTTGTTTTTAAAAACTTTATACGAGCAAGTAGTTTGTTCAAAATATAGAAAAACTTGAATTTCGAAATTAATGTCTACATCTAAATTTTAATTGTTACCATAAAAGATTTAAATTTTCATTTCTCCTTCTAAAAACACTATATAAAATAATAAAATAAAAATTTAAACAAATTACCTGCCTATTTTTATTTTCTCCAAAATTCTAATTTGTAAGATGAAACACTCCTTTTACACTTTTCTTTCCCATAATAAAATTTTATTTTTTTTATTTCTTTATTTCAATCAATCATTGCGAATTTGCAGCTCTACAACAGACAACACGTCCATGTCGCGACAGTCCTGTCAGCCAGACAAAAATAAATAAATATATTTAACAAATAAAAATTTTTTTTTCAATTTTTACCTTTCCTGTCTTCACTACTAGACTAATATATTTTGTTTGTTTATTTTTAAATGTTTGCCTCAAAAAGAAAATATATTATTCATACACCCCTCTAAATTTTGATTTTTATTCTATTTAAAAGTTTAGAAAATTTTGAAAATTAAAAAAATGAGTAACAGAGCATTACTTATACTTTCTAGCTTTATTGAAGCAAACGGCTTAGGAAGGCCTGATTTATGGGGAAAAGCAATTCTTTCGCTTCAGGTAAATTGTTAAAAAAATTTTAGAAGGTCTTCATATTTTTAAATTGATCCAATTAAAAAAGCTGATCTAAAATTTAATTAAAATTACCTAATTCCAAAATATGTATGTGTGTCTATATTGAGGGGAAATTTTAATTATTATGAATTTCTTCAATTATATAAAAAATAGCCATCAACTTTAAAAGAAAATAAAATAAACGTGGAACATAAAAAATCTTTTCCTTATTGTTAAATATAAGAAATAAGAAATGAAATCATTTTTTCGTTCATTCAGCTATATTTAGCTGTCAGCCTGCCAGCCTCTATTAATTAGGAATTGGAAAATTGGGGAAAAATTGGAATCATTTTTATCTTTTAAAAATATTTTTGGTTCTTTAGTGAAATACATAAAAGGTCTGTCTAAATTCTTTAAAACAAGCTGGACATTCTATGATTTTTGGTCATCACCAAGGACCTAACCAACACAAATAAATTTCCGATTTTCGGGAATCGGTTTTACCGACCTAAAAGTGTCACGGATATCCGATTTCTCAAATCGGATCGGCTAGCTCTTTTGGTCAATACCAGTGATGGGCCCTTGCCACTCTTAAAAGGCGGTAGATGGAAGGCGAAGCGGAAGATCAACAAAGGCGGAATTTGCAAAAGCCGAGTCGGAAGGCAGTCCATCCTTAGTCAATAACTAAATATTTTACAATTTAATTTTTAAACAAATTCCTTTCATAAAATAATAACTTTAATTTTCTATTCAGGCCATTCATTTATTAATAAATACATATTTGGAAACAGAATTTCTTTGGCCAATAATTTCTTCAATTTTCTCATCACAACCCTATTCCTCTAATAATAATAATTTATTATTCCCTCAATTTCCAACTTTTCTGTCAATTTCCCTTTCAATTTATTTTATTTTTCTACAAATTATTGCAATGATTTTATTATTAATTCAATTATTTAAATCAACTGTTTTACTTCCACTTATTATTATTCATTTATTATTAATTTGTTCTATAATGTTTCAACTTTTACAACTTTTGACTGAAGGACATCCAACAACTGAATTATTTGTTTGGTTTTGGTTAGTTATTTATTCTTTTTTAAATCTGTCTTTGGTTAATAGCGATTTGAATTGGCATGCAATGAGATTTTTGATTCCTAAATTTCCATGACTTTATGATCGAATCAAAAAAACTTACCTTGAAAAATTCAGCCCTAAAATGTTTCTAAAATCGTCACAAATTGAATATTGCATAATCATTGACTTGGGCTTTTAATAATTAATATCGAACATTGAACTATCCTAAAGGTTTAAGACCGTTCTCATTACTTGATTAAATAGTGTAAGGCCAGTAAACTTTCTTCCGAGCCTAGTAGATAAAAATGTAAATGATCGGTCAGTGTTGGATGCTTGAACGGTTAACAACCTTTAACCCTTGACTCAAGTCCCATCCTATCTTTTGATATTTTCTGAGATGGGTTCGGCCACCTTTTTACTTGTTTATTTAGTGTAATTCTGAAAAATATATAATTCCAAATCTCTATCATTTAAATTTAATTCATTAATTTTCTTTAAAGGTATTTAAGTGCTTGTATTACTTTTACACTTTATCAAGCAATGTAAATTAATTTATTTTAAATTAATTTATTTTTAAAGGCTTTTTTCAACTACAAGATCCCCTAAATTATCTGATTCAATAGCCCCCGCTCCAAACAGAGCCAGAATTGTTTGGATACAACAAACAAATATAAACATTCCTTTACAACAAAATCAAAGACTTTTAACATTAGAAAGACGTCCATCTTCCTCTAATATTCAATTAGAAAGTTTAATAAATATAAACGAAATAAATAATTAGTAATTTTGATAATTTAAAATTTAATAATTGTTTGTAATAAAAATTTTTCTTTACTTATATGCAGGGCAAATAATAAATTCGGGTTTCCTATTAACTGAAAGAACCACAAAATTTTAATTCCTAGTACATAAACGGGAAATTGAAGCTAGGATTGGCCCCTTACTCGTTGGGAAGAGCCTTTACGTGGATGTCGGGAAATGGATTTTCGGGGATCGGGTAGGACAAGTCGAGATCGATATATCGGTCTTTTTCCAATATCGATATCGTCCTACTCTAGTCGGGGATCGGGTCGAGGAATTCGGAGAATCCTATTAAATAGTATTTCAGACACTTATTTTAAAAATAATGATAAGAATTGAAATTCAGATGTTCAAACAAAGAAAATGTTCTATAAATAAAATAAATACCCAAATCTTTATACAAATCAAAATCTTTAAATATGTGTGTGTTAAAAATTAAAATTTTGAATTTAGTTAATGAACGAATTCCCTTTTTAAAATAACATAAAATAATAAATTCTTAAAAATAAAATAATGTTGCTAAAACGCAACCCCTTTTAAAAAAATAAATTTTTAAATAAATTCTTTAAAAAAATTTAAATTCCTTCAAAATTTCCTTTACTCATCTCCATCAATTTCTTTAGAAATCATTTCAAGAAAATGGTGTTTAATTGGATATTTATCTTCGCCCTCATAATCTTTGTGAATATTCTTTCGAAGTTCATTTGCAGCTTTTTGATAAACATTACTAAAAATAAACATTTTTTTTGATTTTTTAAATAATTAATTTCTCAATTTTATTAAACTGGGAAAAACAAATTAAAATAATAGGAGACTAAAACATGTTTTTTCAGCAATTAAAACTTTTTTATAATTCAAAAAAGCTTAAGTTTTCATATTTACTGATATCTAATAGAATAATCCTTTCGAGAATAGCCGTTGAACTTTTGTAAATGTTTTAATTGTATCGAAGTTATGTAAATAAATACTTCATTCCGAACTTTCTTGTCACCCTGTATTTAAAAATCTGTCATAATCTAACACTTTTAAATGTTTAAAAATTTATATATTTTTTAAAAGTTACTTTTCCTTCATCATTTCACGGAAAGCATTTTCAAAATCAACAATAAATTTTTCATTTTTAACTTCTTTTTCTTCCACTATCTTGATGAGCGATACATATTTACCAATACCCAAATGTTCAACAAGAGAGGAATTGTAGAATTGCTCTATTGCATAAGGAATACAAATTAAAGGAACACCTGCATACATTGCCTTTAAATTAAATATTTTTTAAATCAGAAAAATATTTAAATACCTCATTCAAACTGTTGGTTCCACAATGGGAAATGAATAATTTTGTATTTGTTTTAGCTGAAAATAAATAAAAAGATAACCTAAATTAATATTAGTCAACATAAGACTATGTACTATAATCTTTTGAAAATTCGTTTAATTGGTGCTTTTCGGTTCTGCCACACCCCTCCCATATATTCGCAAGTTATATTTTATATTTTTCCTTCATATGTAAATTTCTCCTTTATTCAATTCACTCATTTTCCCTTGTGGAATGTTCAATGAGAGACATTAATAAAGAAAGGATTATTTTTTACTCAGTTTTTCCTTCAATCAATTTCCCCTAGAAATGAGGAAGTCTGACCATTCTGTATGTATGAAGGAAAAATATAAAATATAACCTGCGAATATATGGGAGGGGTGTGGCAGAACCGAAAAGTACCGTTAAATTTTAAGTTGGAAGGATAAAAAATTTTTTCTTTCGGCAATTTGTCTGGACTTTTAATTTTTAAATAATTACATAATAATTCTTGTTGAGGAATATTTTCTTCGCTAACGTGAATAATTTCTTTGTTATAATTTTCTGGTAAATATTCCTTAATTAATTTAACTTTATATATACAATGACTATATTCCTCAAATAATTCAAACATCTTTTTGATATCATTTTCCATATATATCAACATGTTTTCTGTAAATATAGTTCCAAACGAAAGAAGAATAACGCATTTAGGCTAAAATTTTTTTAAATATATGCGGGGTGCGGCAAATTTTCCGCCACTTTTATTTTAGCCATATCTTTCAAAGTCAATGAAAATTGCTAATTCTTTTTTTTATTTTATTAACTCTAAGCAAATTTTTGTTAACAAAATATTCTTTAAAGTTTAGAAATTAATTTGAATATCTTTTCCTAGTTTTGGCAAAATTTTTTGGACCAAAAGTCGTCTGATTTAAAGGATTTGTGTTTGATATATGAGAAGTTTATATGATCCAAATAAGCTCTCAGCTAATTCAAATGACATCAAAACAAAGCGATTATCTTGTTCTTGAGCTGAGATATGGGCCTTTGAACGATAGATTAGGAACTAGATGCTAAATTTAACTTTTAGGTAAAATTTTCAAAAATCTAATTATAGACAATCTCGATGCTCCTCATGGAGAGTAGTCGATTGGTACCAAAATTAGTAAGATTGGATGACTAGCAAAGATATTTTGATCTTTAGACGGGAATATCTTTATTATCGTTGAATCTGGTACCACAAATTTGCTTAGAGTGTTGGTAATAAAATAAGAAAAGAATTAGCTATTTTCATTGACTTTGAAGAAAGTTGTGGCTAAAATAAAAGTGGCTATTCTTTGATAAATTCTTATATTTATTTAACTTTACTTCACTTTCCTTCGATTTTTCTTGTGTTAAAATCTTTTTATCCTCAACAACAATACCTCCAATATGAACAATTTTATTTGTCTTAGGATAATCTCTGAAATTTCCAAGTTTGTGTTGATTAATGAAATGATATTTAATTTTTGCAAATAAATGTTTAAATGAAGGAATTGATTTGTTTTGTTGAATTTCACTTTCTTCATACATATCTCTATACATTTTTGGAATTTCATATTTCCAATGTTTATTTAAATTTGCAATATCCTTTCTATGATATTTCAAAGTATTTCTGTATTTTTTAGATCCTTCTTTCCATATACCATCCGTGGTGTTCCAGTCTCCTGGTTCGGCAATGAATGCTTTAATAAATTTTGTTATTAAAAGAATTAAAAATTTCGTTAAGTTTAAATTTGAAAGTTTACAGTGAACTTGTTCAGCTTTTTGACTCATCTATCAAACAAAATACACCCTAACAACACCCAAAATTTATAAAAAATCTATTCATCTTTCCCTTAATTTTTTGCTAAGTTCATCTTTTTTGTGCCAATAAAAAGCTTTTGTAACATCCTGGAAAGCAATCTTAATAAACATTTAAACTAACAAGGAATATTGTGTTTAGTAACATCAATTCCAATAAATTGAAAGTATTCTGGAAGGAATGCACTGGCAACGACATTAAAAGTTTTTTCAATTCCTAAAATTCTGAAAGCAGCAAAAGCGCCAGCTATCTGATTAAATTCAGCAATTCCAAAAGAATAATTTTGTTGTCGAAGATAATCAAAAATTGGGTTATTGCCAACATTAGGAATGTTAACTTCAACGTTATTTAAAATTTCTACGAAAAATAAATATTTAAAAAATTGATACTTTCGCCGGAAATTGAAATTTTACTGATAACTTATATACTGTACTAAAACCTAAGTGATATGCTATAGCCTACATTGTTGCTTCTAATTGCTAGACACTTTAGAAAATTTAGGACAATCTTGCACATAACACATTGGTTTTAAATAATATAAATATGCTGATTTTTGTAATTATCTTTTTATTACATATATTTAAGATGAAGGAATTGATAATATTCGCAAAAAATTCATCTTCCAAACTTTTAATTATATCTTAATGCTCTTTCCACAAAAATGAACCCTCCCCAGAAAATGAACTTTCTATTTCCAGATAACCTTGGGTGTATTAGGCTTCCAAAATAGTACCCTTGGATATTACTTATGTTTTATGATTTAAAAATTATATATCATATTGTATCGATAACCTTCATATATTCCGACATAATTTTTATCGATTCCGTTTCTAGAACTATCTGGTAACTCAATTGTATTAAATAATGTAGATTTTTTGAAAATACCATTTGGGTTTTCGTAAACAACAATGTCCTAAAATAAAACTAGAAGTATAGACTGTAATTTTATCAAAACAAATTTTATATTAATATACCACAGAATATTTTTCTGATAAAGCTTCGGCCAAAATCATCTAAAATTTTGAAATTAATATAGATTTTTATTTGGATTTAGTCATATTAAATATAGTAGGCTGATCTCGCTTGTATACATATACGCTTATTAGGCACCACATATAAAAGCACAAACTTAAAAATAATACGTCTTATAGAAAAATAATATCTATCGGATTTTATTTAAAAATTCGTATGATATGACGTAACATTTATAAGATTTATTTCAGAATTTAATTAATTTAATTGTGTAAATTAATTTACATGTAATTGTGCAAGTGAGAAGAAATGATTCTCGCAAATGAACAAAGCTTTCTTTTTTCCATTAACTTTTTCAATCTCAGAACCTTTAGAAGTTCTATAACGTCCTCCCATTGAACTTTTTCCTCTATACGCTCCTCCTCCATAACTTGTCCCTTCCTGACCATAACTATAACCTGCTACTTTTACGGAAGAATCTTCTCCTTGACTTTTTCCAAAATATTTACTTCCTCCTAAAACTTCCTTCCCACCATAACTATGAGTTCCATAACCTCCACCATGGGTTGCTCCTCCATAACTTGCTCCTTCCTGTTGAAAACTATGACTTTTACCTATAGAAGAAGCTTCAACGTGGCCTGCTACGTGATGACCTCCAGAACCTTCTTCTATATCGTCTTCAGAACTTTCTCCAGAATTATTTTGTCTTTTTCCAAACCCCAAACAATCACAAAAACCTCTCTTAACTCGAGAATGACGCAATTTTTCCTTTCCATCTTTAGTGCATTTACATTTATTCCCAATGGAAATGTTTATCAAAATTAGCAAAAAGAAAGTATTTAAAATTAATTTTAAATACATTTTCTCTAAAATTATTTTAAAAATTAAAAATAATAAAAATTTAATAAATTAAAATGAATGTTTCTTTGGAAAATTCAGATTGAATCTCTAGGGAATTTAAAATTAAAAAAAGGGAAAATCCCGAAAAAGCCAATATTTGGGGACCGGACTCCGGTAATATTTTCTGGAAGAACGAATTTCTTTTTACTTTATTATTTTTGAATAAAATGAAGATGGAGTGAATATGGAAAGGTGTTTAAATGAAGGAGTAAATTTATTAACAAATCATGTGGGATTGATTAACAGAAAATAATTTTATTTTAGGCAAATTTGAGAAAGAGAAATTAAAAAAAAAATCCTTTTTGACATTTTTTTATAAATCCACATCTTCAAGGCAATTTAAGAATATAACAAGTCCTTAGCCAAGTCCTTAGCTAAAAAATTTTTTCAATAAATAAATTTCAAAAATTGATATCGCCTGACTATCTTTATTTATGTAAAAAATATTTTTTATTTAAACTACATATTGTTGAAATTGTTGTTGTGAATTAGAGTTGGACTTTCACCCATCGGGATCGGAAGGTAATAAGATGAAACCTTAATTTTAAAAATGAGTAACAGAGCCTTGTTAAAGCTTTCAAGTTTTCTTGGAGCAAATGGCTTTGGAAGGCCTGATCTATGGGGAAAAGCAATTCTTTCGCTTCAGGTAAATTGTTTAAAAATTTTTAAATGTTTTGAAATTTTAAAATAACTTAATTATAAAATCAACCTAAAATCTAATAAAAATTTAATTTCGTTTTCCAAAGTGTCCAAAAATATCTATGGAACGTAAATATAGAGTTGTTAAGAATTTCTTTCAACATTATTATAGTAATCTATTTGTAAAGCAATTTTCAAATAAATTTCGGTTTTGAAAATTAGAACTTAGATCCAATAATTTCTATTAAGTTTTGATAATATGTATTGCTTTTTATAACGACTTAACCATTCGTTTTAACTATTTTATTGAAATAGGTGGGTAATATTTTACTGATAGAGCGTCCAAATCAAATAAAACACCTTTATATTTGTAAATGCTAAATATCAGAAAGGGCAACCCTTTCTTATGGAATTTTTGTTGTTAATTTCTACATCCTTTAATTAAGTTTTGATTATATTTTCTTTTTATTGTATTTACACATCTATTCTAATTTTTAAATACTAAAAATTATTTTTAATAGAAAAAATTATTCTAAAAATTCAAACATTATTAATGGTCGAATAACTAATGACTGATTTTGAAAATTATAAAAATAATGGGCTCAGCCGGTGATCGAAACCGGGGCCTCTCGCACCCAAAGCGAGAATCATACCACAAGACCACTGAGCCGACATTCATCAAAGATTTATAAATTGTTTTTAAACAATTTGAACCTCCTAAAGTTTTTCGTTTTTAATCTGTTTTTTTGTAGGAAATAAAAAATAATTAATTATTCGAGTCTCCCTATGTATTAAATTAAAAATTCTATTTTTAGAATATTTATTTAGAAATAAAGTCAGAATAATTCAATTATATGTACATTTTTACATAATTTGATTATCCATTAAGTGCCGGAGCAAACTGGGCAGTACTCATCAGTATTCAATAAACACAAGTAGTGATTGTATTTTAATAACTATAATTAAAACGGCCAGAATATTTAGAAATATTCTGGCATTTGAAAGGAAAAATAATTTTGAGAAGCCTAATCTTAAACAAATTCTGAATCCTTTTAAAAATTAATTTTTTTTTAATTAAAAATAAATTTTTTATTTTTTAATTAAGAAGATTACTAAATTCAATTTTTGTTTGTATTTATTCTTAATTAAAGTTGGAAAAAATATTTAAAATTAATTTAAAATCGGAATGATTTTAAGAAAAGGTTGTTTAATTTAAAAAAACATTTTCTTCCTCTATTTTTTCCCTGTAAAAGCCGCGTCAACCTCAAGTATGTGTGTTTGTTTGTATATATTATTTTGCTTAAAAAATATTTATTTATATCCTCTTTCTATACAGTTTTATTAGTGCGCGAGACTTGTTTTTAGTTGAGTAAATGATTTTTTATTTGTTTCATTTTTACCTTTTACCTCTTAAATATATAAAAATATTTATTTTTTAATATTTATTTTAAGCTTTCTTCCTCCCAAAAATTATTTTGTGACACTTTAGGAGAACCAAACTTTGAAAATTTTAATTTTAAAAATTAAAAAATATTTTTTTGAAATGAATTTTCTCGTTCATGCTATCTAAATTGAAATTTTGATTTAAGAAATTACTCATTTCTTATTAGAATATTCAGATCAGACCACCCTTAAACTGAATATTTAAAAATTTATTTTCATGATTATCAAATAAAAGTAATGATTTTATTGATAATTACTGCCATTGTTTGGCAAATAAATGCACAACAACCCCCATTCATTCCCCCTCAGAATATTAATGGAACATTTGGGCTTCAATTAAATTCTGTATGTTTATTTAAAAATATACCTAAATTATATGGGTATACTAAAACTGAACCGCATTAAATAAAGACATCGTAAAACTTTGAATAATTACCCTGGGTAATTATTGTTTCGACCTTCCGCTAGAAAGAGTGGTAATTAATTGAGGGAAAGTAATTACCGTATTATCTCTAATAGAATGCCCGGGCATTCTATTTTTCAATCACCTTCCAAAGGGGCATTCTATTAGAGGGGGGCATTCAAATGGAGGGGGGCATTGTATTTTTCGATGAGTAAATTTTAAAATTTGGATAATTTTTGGACCATTTTGATAAGTAAAATCATAAAAATTCTTTGAAATAATATTGAATATTCTATCGAATTTCGAATAATTCAAAAATTTTAACTGATTTGATGATTAAGGAGGTCTTGGAGAGGACAAGGAATTATCAGGAATATCGAGAGTAAAGGAGATATCAGGTAATTATGAGGATATGGATATGATATTTAAGGATTAGGGTATAGATTAAGTACGAGACTCGAGGAGATATCGAGGGATTTGTAACGAATAAAAATGATTAGGATAAGTTGTGGCGATATCGATGGATTTAAAGGGCTTAAGAAGTTTAAGTGAGCCTGAGAGTTATTTAAAAAGTTTAACAAATTCGAGGGGTTAAAGAGAATTTTGAGAGATAAAATGTGTTCTCCACATCTAAGTATCATTCCTCCACCAAATAATCCTTATACGCAAATCTTATCTTATTACCAATATCCCTCTCTATTCCTCTAATCACTGATATCTCACGTACCTTCAAGTTGGTATTTCGGGCCGGGTTTTTTTCTATCGATATCTACACCTAACGGGTCACCACCCTACCAGCAGAAGTTCTCCCAGACCTCAACGACTGCCCAGAAGTCTCATCTTGCTATCGTGTTCGACCCCTAAAAAATTTCGACTTCTCATTTTAAAAATAATTTTCATGTTGTTTAAATAATAGTTCAAAAAATGGCAAGAAAAATAATTAAAAGTGAATATGTAGTAAACGTTTTAAATATAAATAGTAATATCTTTTTTTATTTAGAAAAATTTCAGTAAAAAAAGGGGGGCATTCTATTAGAGGGGGGCATTCAAATGGAGGGGGGCATTGTATTTTTCGATCTTCCGCTAGAGGGGCATTCTATTAGAGGGGGGCATTCAAATGGAGGGGGGCATTCTATTAGAGATAATACGGTAATTGTTTTGTTTTTAAATTTAAATGAAAAATAAAAATAAAAAATGAGTAAACTTCGTAGTAACTAAAAGGGAAAAAAAAGAGAAACTGTTCGTAATCTTTTTGAATCCCGTTCTTATGTCTATTGTCTGTATAGCGAAAAAGGACAAAGTGCAAAGGCAAAGAAACACATAAACTAAACAAATCCCTTCTAAATCCCACCACCAAGGTGTAATGACCATGACAGTTAAAACGCAGAAGGTAGCCAGCAAAATCAGTCAGTCTACATTTTAAATTAAGATAATCATAATAATTTCAGTAACTAAATAAATAAGGATTCAATTCCAAAATTTTTCTCTTTGGAATATATCGGAAATTGGTGCAGAAAATAAATTTTTAGTTATGTTTTTGATACAAATTTTAATTTTTTTCTCAAAATATTTGCAAATTTAAATAAACAGTCGTCACTATAACTCAAAACTACATACAACCCGATTTCAGATGCATCTTTTAATTTTGGTTGTCCACAAGGCGGACGGGGTGGTGTCTAAGTGGTACCCTAAATTAAAATTATAGGGTTGTTCCCCTACAGGGGGTGGCGAGGAATTTTCATAAAATGTCTCAAATTCCCTGACTTTCGGGGACGTGAAACAACCCTAGTAAATTATTTATTTAAACGTCTTCAAGACTGTATTTATATTTTCATTAATGAATGGCATAAAGATGATTGTCAAAAAACAATAAATATTTGTATACAATAAATAATTGTTTTTAGAAAATAAATTTAACAAAACAATATTTAAATTTGAAAAAAATCTTCAATTAATCACCGATTATCTTCATTCCCAATAATTATTGTTTTGGGTTTCTCTCTGCTAAAATTACATATATCTATAGGAGGTTGATTTGAAGTTTGAGAAAAATATTCTTTATCAAGTAAATAATCATAACAACCACGGACTATTACATCAAACCAAATTCCTAAAGAAAAATTAAATTTGGAAATTAATTTTTTAGTGAAAATATGTAAATAATAAATTAATTTAAAAATAAATTGCAAGTGAATTAAAATGAAATTTTAGAACTTCGATTTTTGGTTCTAAATTTTAAATTTGTCAATTTTTCTGAATTGCATATATTCTTTTTTCAATTTTTTTCGAAAAAATAACCGAGCCCTTTGGTTGAGTCTAATTGGGATGTTTCCAAATTTAAGAAGTTTTGAAACCCCTAAATTGCTGGAAAACTCCTAATCCAATTTCAGGCAATCCCAACCACAATTCCTTATTTTAACCAGACTTGCACACGGATACGGATACAAATAATATCAAAATGCCTGCGGATATCCGTCTGTATCCGCCCGTATCCGCCGTAAATATCCGGATACGGATACCAAGATCAGTATCCGTGTGCAAGTCTGATTTTAACAGTGAACAAAGTTCCAAAATATTTCTCTAAAAATAATCCTTTACCTAAAGCCGCACCAGAAAACGAAAGTATTGCAATATTAAAAGGCCAGATTGGTCCAGCAACTTGTTCCATTTTATCTACTCTAACAAAATGGCTAAATATCCAATGTGTAGATTCCATACCGAGACACATTGAAGATATAGAAAATACAGCACCGGCCTTTTAAATAAAATTATTTTTTTATTTTTAAATTTCAATTTCACTTTATTTAACATGGTTTTGATCAAATCAGACATTTTATTATTTATAATTATCAAATCAAATATTCAATATAAAAACATTTTTAAATTATTTCAAACGGAAATTAATTAAAATTTTAAATATTTTTTGCAAAAAACTATTTGTAGAAAGAAATTTAAAAAAAACAAAATAAAATCTCCAAAAATAAATAATTAATTAAATAATTTATTTATTGGTTCTATGAATAGATTTAAAAATATATATGTAGTACCTACCTACACTATATATAATAATAAAAAAATTAATTTTATTTTAATAATTATTTTCGTAGAAAAGATATAAAAAAATCTAAATAAATTTATTATTTATTTGGTAGGAAATTTTTTGAATAATTTTTTAGTAAAATTTATTTTTGGAATTAATGATGTTATAATAGTATAAATATTTTTAATTTTTTTGAAGCAAGAAAAAAAAAGATAAAAAGAAAAAAATTAAATATTTTTTTTGAAGAATTTTTTATATAAAAATTTTTATCTAAATAAAAAAATTTATCAGTAGGTAAATTCTTTTAGTCCGGGTTACTAAAAGAAGGATAAGCCAGAAGCTGGGTTAATTTTGAAACAGTCTTAAGGGTAAAGAACAGAAAATGTCAAGATCGAATTAGAAGTCAAAAATTATTTAATTTTATAAAAAATTCGATGGAAGCTAGAATACTAATAATAAAGAAATCTAAACAAAAAATTCAGAAGAGAATAGAAAAACCACCTTAATTCTTTCGAATTAAAAATTTCATTTAACAAACATTGTTCTAATTTTTGTTGGAAAAATAAGTAAAAAATACATTTAAATGAATTGTTAATATATTTTAATGATTTCCAAAAATAATTTCCAAACATTTAAATAGTTTTAATTAAAACTTACCAGAAGCAAACTAATTTCCAATTTTAAAAAATAAATTTGTGGCCAAAGAAGTTGTGGTTGTTCTGTTTTAATTCCATAAATCTTTTAAAAGAAAATAAAATTAAAAAAAATTTATTTAAACCATAATAACAGTAGTTCCAATAGCTATACAAAGAATGGCTGATAATAATAATGGGGCCCAAATACCAAATAATCTTATGCCAATGTAAAAATCTGTTAAAAAATTGTTGTTAATTTAGTCTAAAAATTTTTTTGATTTTAAAATTCTTTTCAATTTAAAATGATAAAAATAATATTTATTAGTAAACTTTACAAATATTTTTTAATAAAGATTTTTTGGTAAATTTATTTGGTTAAGTTCTAATTGTAAGCTTTATACATCAAGGATGGGTGTTCTAACCAAATTAAAAAAAGGAAGACGGAAGAAAATGGAAGAATGGAAATGGTAGAAACAGAATATTCAGTCAAAATTTAATTTAAGTTACCAGTTAATTTATTTATAATTAATTAAAGACTATTTAACAGGGGTGCAGCGAATTGAATTTTGAAAGGCGAGAACGAGAAAACGAGAAGCGAGAATGAAAATTAAAAAGCGAGAGCGAGAAGCGAGAGGCGAGACTACCAAAAAAGGCGAGAAAAAGCGAGAAGCGAGAGGCGAGAAGCGAGAATTTTAAAAAAAATTGTAAAAATTTTATTTGCCTAAATTAAATAGTATATTTTTATAAATCATACTTATAATCGTATATTTTTAAATTATTATGAAGAAAAAGCAATTTTTCGACATTATCAGGCAATAATCTTGTGCGTAAATTACTTACAACCAATCCTGCAGTTGAGAAAAGCCTAATTAAAAATTTAAAGGATTAAAATAAAATTTGTTCTCAATAAACCTTTCACTCTCCGATGATGTAGCTGGTGCTGAGAAATAACGATGAGACAATTTTGTCAGTAACGGCCATTTTATTGAATTTTCGCCAGACCAGTATTTAAATGGATCATCAGTTATTTGCAGCCTTTTTGAATGTAAATACTCGTTTACTTCAACCTCTGCTTTTTGATGTGCATTAAGCTCAGCAGGAGACGGCAATTGAGTATTTAGCATATTCTCCATTTCATTATCTCTTTCGTACTCATTAAATAAATCAGCAACTGCACAAGTTTTAGTTGAACTCGAATTGCTTTGATCGGAAACTCTTGCCTAAAATTAGGTATTAGAAATTAAATATTTAAAATAACCTGTATTTGTGCGTCAAATGTCAAATGTGACAGATATTGCCTCAGCCTGCAGTAAATCCTTTATCACCCGTTTCTATAGTTAATATAAATAAAATATAAAATAGAAAAAATTTAAACCTTAACAGATTCATAAATACAAGGTAACATCTTCTCGCTAAAAAAATTTCTACTAGGTAAATTGTATTGAAGCTTGAGTAATGCGATCAGTCGCTTAAATCCACTATCTTGTACGACGGAAAAAGGCTGAATGTCTGTAGCTATAAATTCCATAATTGCTCTATTAACTTCTAGTGTTTTTAAGCCATCCTTATCCCAAGCACCTAAAAATACTTATTTAAATTTTAGAAAATTAAAATGTACTTTTGGTCTGAGCACATAAATCAATACGCATTTGTTTCAATGTTACTTCATTATTATCTTCTTTTGAAGATGACTGAATCTCAAAACTTCTTTTGAGTGTCATTTGCTTTTCCTTTTCCTTGTTCGATTTTTCCTTTACTTCTGTTGATTGATCCAAAAATTGTTTGTGTTGTTCCGGGTGCTTACTTTTTAAATGTGTTGCCAATGTCGTTGTTGGTGCTCTTGGCGGAAAATCTTTTTTATAATCACATTCTTTACAGAATGCAATCCTAATCCAATTTCAGGCAATCCCAACCACAATTCCTTATTTTAACCAGACTTGCACACGGATACGGATACAAATAATATCAAAATGCCTGCGGATATCCGTCTGTATCCGCCCGTATCCGCCGTAAATATCCGGATACGGATACCAAGATCAGTATCCGTGTGCAAGTCTGATTTTAACAGTGAACAAAGTTCCAAAATATTTCTCTAAAAATAATCCTTTACCTAAAGCCGCACCAGAAAACGAAAGTATTGCAATATTAAAAGGCCAGATTGGTCCAGCAACTTGTTCCATTTTATCTACTCTAACAAAATGGCTAAATATCCAATGTGTAGATTCCATACCGAGACACATTGAAGATATAGAAAATACAGCACCGGCCTTTTAAATAAAATTATTTTTTTATTTTTAAATTTCAATTTCACTTTATTTAACATGGTTTTGATCAAATCAGACATTTTATTATTTATAATTATCAAATCAAATATTCAATATAAAAACATTTTTAAATTATTTCAAACGGAAATTAATTAAAATTTTAAATATTTTTTGCAAAAAACTATTTGTAGAAAGAAATTTAAAAAAAAACAAAATAAAATCTCCAAAAATAAATAATTAAATAAATAATTTATTTATTGGTTCTATGAACAGATTTAAAAATATATATGTAGTACCTACCTACACTATATATAATAATAAAAAAATTAATTTTATTTTAATAATTATTTTCGTAGAAAAGATATAAAAAAATCTAAATAAATTTAATATTTATTTGGTAGGAAATTTTTTTGAATAATTTTTTAGGAAAATTTATTTTTGGAATTAATGATGTTAGTATAAATATTTTTTATTAATTCTTTTTTGAAGCATGAAAAAAATAGAAAATATTAAATATTTTTCTTGGAAAATTGTGAAAAATTATTTTTTTAAATAAAAATTTCTAATTAGACAAGAAAAGTTATGAAGTAAATTCTTTTAGTCCGGGTTACTAAAAGAAGGATAAGCCAGAAGCTGGGTTAATTTTGAAACAGTCTTAAGGGTAAAGAACAGAAAATGTCAAGATCGAATTAGAAGTCAAAAATTATTTAATTTTATAAAAAATTCGATGGAAGCTAGAATACTAATAATAAAGAAATCTAAACAAAAAATTCAGAAGAGAATAGACAAAAACACGTTAATTATTTGGAAATAAAAATTTTATTTAACAAAAATTGTTTTAATTTTTGTTGGAAAAATAAGTAAAAAATACATTTAAATGAATTGTTAATATATTTTAATGATTTCCAAAAATAATTTCCAAACATTTAAATAGTTTTAATTAAAACTTACCAGAAGCAAACTAATTTCCAATTTTAAAAAATAAATTTGTGGCCAAAGAAGTTGTGGTTGTTCTGTTTTAATTCCATAAATCTTTTAAAAGAAAATAAAATTAAAAAAAATTTATTTAAACCATAATAACAGTAGTTCCAATAGCTATACAAAGAATGGCTGATAATAATAATGGGGCCCAAATACCAAATAATCTTATGCCAATGTAAAAATCTGTTAAAAAATTGTTGTTAATTTAGTCTAAAAATTTTTTTGATTTTAAAATTCTTTTCAATTTAAAATGATAAAAATAATATTTATTAGTAAACTTTACAAATATTTTTTAATAAAGATTTTTTGGTAAATTTATTTGGTTAAGTTCTAATTGTAAGCTTTATACATCAAGGATGGGTGTTCTAACCAAATTAAAAAAGGAAGACGGAAGAAAATGGAAGAATGGAAATGGTAGAAACAGAATATTCAGTCAAAATTTAATTTAAGTTACCAGTTAATTTATTTATAATTAATTAAAGACTATTTAACTATTTAGTTTATTGAGTTTAAATTTTAAAATTTAATTTAATATTAATGTGTATCTGCTATCTTAAATTTCCCAATTAAAATCATCTTTAAATATTTTAAGTAATTTTATCATTTTATTAATTTACTTAAAGATCCAAACAAAGTTCCAGTAATCATCAAAACTTCAAATATTCCAACAATTACAGCAGCATCGCGGTAATGAAGGAATTGACAAGTTGGTGGTGCCATATAAAATTCATCATCCGGATCATATTGATAAAAAGATGGGGGTGGTGTGGAAGGTGGTAAAGGTGATGAAGAAATTGGTGATTTATTTGGTTCGGCTGATTTTTAAATAAGTTTAGAAGGAAATTTTGTTTGAAACCGACTCTTAATAAGTGTATATGTATAAGGAAAAGGGACTGACAGACAGAAAAGTATTTGCCCATCAAAAATTTAAATTGAGTTCTTTAGAGTGTCACTACTAGAGTTCCACGAAAGTTACAGCCAACTTTCTTGTAAAGTTCCGGTTCTGGGTCCTTTTTTGACTCTTCTAGTCGCTATAATTTTTCCAAGATTTTAACAGTGGACGAAATATTAAATTTAACTTATTGTTTACTTACATTCATTGGAACTGGCTGAGGAGGATGTTGGTAACTGGGATTCATCCTGTTTCTCTTCAATTTTATTTTCATTTTCAACAATATTATTGGATAACATAATAATTATTAAATTCTAGAGTTTATTTAGACTTTAAAAAAATTAAGGGGATAAGCAAAAAATATTATTCTTATAAGGAGAGGCGTAAACCTTAAAAGCAACAAAATATAAAATCAAATTAAGGTACAAATAATAAAATTTAAAAAATATTTTCAACTGACCAGCCATAACTTTGAAAAGCATTAAAGAATAAATCGATCAAAGAAATCAGCTTCTCACCGAAAAAGAAGCTAAGGAATGGCGACGACTTTCAAAACCCTAAGGCTGCTGCGCAAGAAAGGAGATTTTTATATATTTTTATGCAAGAATGACCCATAAATTTATTGGAAAGGAAGAGGGAAGAAGAAAGGGATATTTTTATTATTTCCTGTTTTTGTTAAATAAATAAATATTTTGGATAGAAAAAAGTGGATTTGGAAGTTGGCTGATCACCAAATGATTTGAGAGATCAAAGGGATTAGAAGAATAAATAAATAAATATATTGTTAGTAGATAATTAAATGGATATTGGAAAGATTAAATAGAAACATTTAAAATTGGTTTGATAAATTTAGAAAAAAATTTTGATCAAATCAAAGAGGGGCAGTGATTGTAGAGTTGGGAAATCCAGGGAAATTACATGATATCCGCATCCGATATCTGAACCGAAAATTTCCAGATATCCGGACGCCCTTTTGGATACGGATATTCGGATCCGCCAACTCTATTGTTCTCACTAAAAAGGATAAAAAAATATAATAAAGACTAAAACATAATTCATCTAATAGCGATTTTATCGGATGTCAAAATTCTTGATTCTTCTGTTTAGTTAAAAGTTGATCAAGTAACGTAAAAATTTCTTTATTCTAAATCATTTTTCTATAGATCAGGGAAGGATCTTCGTCTTCCTCTTCCGCCAGCCGCTTTTTAAAATTCAAAATTATCCATACCTTCTATACATCTCTCATTGTGTTTTGCGTTTTTATTTTGTTTTTAAAAACTTTATACGAGCAAGTAGTTTGTTCAAAATATAGAAAAACTTGAATTTCGAAATTAATGTCTACATCTAAATTTTAATTGTTACCATAAAAGATTTAAATTTTCATTTCTCCTTCTAAAAACACTATATAAAATAATAAAATAAAAATTTAAACAAATTACCTGCCTATTTTTATTTTCTCCAAAATTCTAATTTGTAAGATGAAACACTCCTTTTACACTTTTCTTTCCCATAATAAAATTTTATTTTTTTTATTTCTTTATTTCAATCAATCATTGCGAATTTGCAGCTCTACAACAGACAACACGTCCATGTCGCGACAGTCCTGTCAGCCAGACAAAAATAAATAAATATATTTAACAAATAAAAATTTTTTTTTCAATTTTTACCTTTCCTGTCTTCACTACTAGACTAATATTTTGTTTGTTTATTTTTAAATGTTTGCCTCAAAAAGAAAATATATTATTCATACACCCCTCTAAATTTTGATTTTTATTCTATTTAAAAGTTTAGAAAATTTTGAAAATTAAAAAAATGAGTAACAGAGCATTACTTATACTTTCTAGCTTTATTGAAGCAAACGGCTTAGGAAGGCCTGATTTATGGGGAAAAGCTATTCTTTCGCTTCAGGTAAATTATTTAGAAATTTTTAAATCTTGAACTTTTTAAATTAATCTAATTAAAAATCTGACCTAAAATTCAATTAAAAATTAATTCCAAAAATATGTATTTGTGTCTATATTGAAGGGAAATTTTGAATTATTATGAATTTCTTCAATTATATAAAAAATAGCCATCAACTTTAAAAGAAAATAAAATAAACGTGGAACATAAAAATGCTTTTCCCGGTTGTTAAATATAAGAAAGGAGAAATGAAATCATTTTTTCGTTTATTCAGCCTTATACCTGCCAGACTCTATTTTTTGATTAGGAATTGGAAAATTGGGAAAACAAATTGGAAATAATTTTTATCATTTAAAAATATTTTTGGTTCTTTAGTGAAATACATAAAAGGTCTGTCCAAATTCTTTAAAACAAGATGGACATCCTATGCTTTCTTTGGTCATTACCAAGGACCTAACCTACACAGATGTAAATTCCCGATTTTCGGGAATCGGTTTTCTCGACCTAAAAATGTTAGGGATATCCGATTTCTGGAATAGAGTCGGCTAGCTCTTTGGCCAATAAATGAGGGGCTCTGTCACAGTTAAAATGCTAGATGGAAGGCGGAAGTGGAAGGATCAACAAAGGCGGAATTTGCAAAAGCGGAGCGCAAGACTTTTAGTTATTATGATCTCTGGTCAATAACTATTAGATACTTTAAAATTTAATTTCTAAACAAATTCCTTTCATAAAATATTAACTTTAATTTTTTATTCAGGCCATTCATTTATTAATAAATACCTATTTGGAAACAAAATTTCTTTGGCCAATAATTTCTTCAATTTTTTCATCACAGCCCTATTCCTCTAATAATAATAATTTATTATTCCCTCAATTTCCAACTTTTCTATCAATTTCCCTCTCAATTTATTTTATTCTTCTACAAATTATTGCAATGATTTTGTTATTAATTCAATTATTTAAATCAACTGTTTTACTTCCACTTATTATTATCCATTTATTATTAATTTGTTCTATAATGTTTCAACTTTTACAACTTTTAACTGAAGGACATCCAACAACTGAATTATTTGTTTGGTTTTGGTTGGTTATCTATTCGTTTCTAAATCTTGTCATTGATTAATAATGATTTGAATTGGCATGCAATGAGATTTTTGAGTCATAAATTTCCAAGACTTTTTGATCGAATCGAAAACTGACCTTGAAAATTTCAGCCCTAAAATGTTTCTAAATTCGCCACAAATTGAATATGGCAGTCATAATCATTAACTTGGGCTTTTAATAATTAATATTGAAAATTGAACTTTCCTGAAGGTTTAAGACCGTTCTCATTACTTGCTTAAATAGTGTAAGGCTAGCGAAGTTTCTTCCCAGCCTTTTAGTTGAAATAGAAATGTAAAGCTTGAACGGTCAGTGTTGGATGCTTCAACGGTTGACAACCTTGAACCCTTCTCTCAAGTCCCATCCTATCTTTTGTTATTTTCTGAGATTTGTACGGTCTGCCAGTTTTACTTGTTTGTTGTAATTTTGAAAATTACTATTCCAAATCTTTATCATTTAAATTTAATTTATTAATTTTCTTTAAAGGTATTTAAGTGCTTGTATTACTTTTACACTTTATCAAGCAATGTAATTAAATAATTAAATTTATTTTAAATTAATTTATTAATTTTTCAGGCTTTTTTCAACTACAAGATCCCCTAAATTATCTGATTCAATAGCACCAGCTCCAAACAGAGCCAGAATTGTTTGGATACAACAAACAAATATAAACATTCCTTTACAACAAAATCAAAGACTTTTAACTTTAGAAAGACGTCCATCTTCCTCTAATATTCAGTTAGAAAGTTTAATAAATATAAACGAAATAAATAATTAGTAAATTTTGATAATTTAAAATTTAATAATTGTTTGTAATAAAATTTTTTCTTTTTTACTTTTATGGGCAAATAAATTCGGTTAATTTTAATAATACAAATAATTTCCTTGTAGCTGATAGAACCACAGAATTTTACTTCCTATAATGGTACATAAACAGGAAATTGAAGCAAGGATTGGCCCCTGACTCGTCGGGAAGAGCTTTTTCGGGGTATGTGGATGTCGGGGAATGGACTGCCGGTGATCGGGTCGAGGTGTTTTGAGAATCCTATTAAATAGTCTTTCAGACACTTATTTTATAAATAACGATAAGAATTGAAATTCTGATGTTCAAACAAACAAAATGTTTTATATATAAAATGAATACCCAAATCTTTATACAAATCAAAATCTTTTAATATGTGGTTGTTGAAAATTAAAATTTTGAAGTTTTGAATTTAGTTAATGAACGAATTCCCTTTTTTAAATAACATAAAATAATAAATTCTTAAAAATAAAATAATGTTGCTAAAACGCAACCCCTTTTAAAAAATAAATTTTTAAAATAAATTTAAAAAACAATTTAAATTTCTTCAAAATCTTCTTTACTCTTCTCCCTCAATTTCTTTAGAAATCATTTCAAGAAAATGGTGTTTAATCGGATATTTATCTCTGCCCTCATAATCTTTGTGAATATTCTCTCTAAGTTCATTCGCAGCTTTTTGATAAACATTACTAAAAATAAATATTTTTTGATTTTTAAATAATTTTTATAATTTTAATAAATTATTTATTAAACTGGGAATGACAAATTAAAATAATAGGAGACTAAAACATGTTTTTTCAGCAATTAAACTTCGTTATAATTAAAAAAGCTTAAATTTGCACATTTACTGATATCTAATAGAATATCCGTTGAAATTTTGTAAATTTTTTAATCAAATGTTTTTCTTCTTTTTCCGAAAAAATGTATTTAAAAATCTGTCATAATTTAACCTCCTAAATGTTTAAAAATTTCTCTTTTTCTAGAATTTACTTACTTTTCCTTCATCATTTTACGGAAAGCATTTTCAAAATCAACAATAAATTTTTTATCTTTAACTTCTTGCGGCTCCCATACAAAATCTCTATTCCTTAAAATCGCTATTCCTTAAAATCTCTACTAATCTAAAAATGCTTAAAATCTCTATTCCTTAAAATAACTATTCCTTAAAATCTCTACTGGGGTAAAAATAATTAAAATCTCTACACCGTGCAAATGGATGGTAGAGTCTCAACAAAAGTGTAAAATATGAACTTTTCATTGGAAAACCCAGACCTGGTAATCAATTGTACCCAGACCTGTACAATTGATTTAAAAATGGCTGCGGATATCTGCTTGTATCCGCCGTAAATATCGAAGATATAATACACGACTGCTTCGCTGCGGTCGTGTTCATTTTGCTTGCGGTGATCGTATCGAAGCGGCTGCTGTCGTTCCGCTGGACATGCCTGGGTTCATCCGCAGCGGCAAAAACAATACAAGCAAAATAATATCAAAAGATAAGCCAGAAATCAGAACAACGTTTCCGCACTGAACGTTGGCACTCAAAAGGCTTCCGAATGAAAAAATAGACATTTTATCCTATTTTTGGCCGTGTAGAGATTTTAAGGCGTTTCACCCGTGTAGAGATTATGAGGAATAGAGATTTTAAGGAATAGTTATTTTAATAATTTTTAGCCGAGTAGAGATTTTAATGCATTTTAGCTGTGTAGAGATTATAAGGCATTTTAGCCTGTAGAGATTTTAAGGAATAGAGATTTTGAGGGGATACGCTTCTTGCTCTTCCACTATTTTGATGAGTGCTACATATTTACCAATACCCAAATGTTCAACAAGAGAGGAATTGTAGAATTGCTCTATTGCATAAGGAATACAAATTAAAGGAACACCTGCATATATTGCCTTTAAATAAAATAGTTGTAAAATAAAAAAAAATATTTAAATACCTCATTCAAACTGTTAGTTCCACAATGAGAAATGAATAATTTCGTATTTGTTTTAGCTGAAAATAAATAAAAAGATAGCCTAATTGTGAACATGTCTTTTAATTTTTCTAGAATTTCTTAGAAAATTCTAAGTTGGAAAGATAAAAAAATTTTTCCTTTGGCAATTTGTTTGGATTTTTAATTATTTTAAATTAAATAATTACACAATAATTCTTGTTGTGGAATATTTTCTTCGCTGACGTCAATAATATTTTTGTTATAATTTTTTGGCAAATATTCCTTAATTAATTTAACTTTATATATACAATGACTATATTCCTCAAATAATTCAAACATCTTCTTGATATCAGCTTTACCCATATATATCAAAATGTTTTCTGTAAATATAGTTCCAAACGAGAGAAGAATAACACATTTAGGCTAAAATTTTTTAAATATATATTATTATTATAAATCCTAATTTTACATATAATAAATTTGTTCTATTTACCTTATACAAAACTAGTTAGTACTAGAAAAACTCAATTATCCAAAGCGGAAATCGAAATTTTACGGATACCGTATATACTTTATAAATTACTTTGGGTAATTATGTCTGAGTATTAATAGAGAAGAGGTAATTGTTTAAGGGAGTTTTATCTAATGATAAACATAAGTATAGGTATATACAATATGTTAACTAATAGTTATCGAACTCAACCTCAGTTGAGATCGCAAAATGGAGTCAACTTTGTATTTGCCGAGTCTCAAAGTTACATAAATGAGTACTTTTTATTCTTATATTTATTTAACTCTTACTTCATTTTCTTCTGCTTTTTCTTGTGTTAAAATCCCCTTATCCTCAACAACAATACCTCCAATATAAACAATTTTATTTGTTTCCGGATAATCTCTGAAATTTCCAAGTTTGTGATAATTAATAAAATGATATTTAATTTTTGCAAATAAATGTTTAAATGAAGGAATTGATTTGTTTTGTTGAATTTCGTTTTCTTCATACATATCTCGATACATTTTTGGAATTACTTTTTTCCAATATTTATTTCGCTGTGCAATATCCTTTCTTTGATATTTCAAATTACTTCTGTATTTTGTAGATCCTTCTTTCCATATGCCATCTGTGGAGTTCCAGTCTCCTGGTTCAGCAAACATGAATGCTTTAATAAATTTTATTATTAAAAGAATTAAAAATCTCGTTAAGTTTAAATTTGAAAGTTTACAGTGAACTTGTTCAGCTTTTTGACTCATCTATCAAAATACACCCTAACAACACCCAAAATTTATAAAAAATCTATTCATCTTTCCCTTAATTTTTTGCTAAGTTCATCTTTTTTGTGCCAATAAACTGCTTTATCGGTTTGTAACATCCTAGGAAACAATCTTAATAAACATTTAAACTAACAAGGAATAATGTGTTTAGTAACATCAATTCCAATAAATTGAAAGTATTCTGGAAGGAATGCACTGGCAACGACATTAAAAGTTTTTTCAATTCCTAAAATTCTGAAAGCAGCAAAAGCGCCAGCCATCTGATTAAATTCAGCAATTCCAAAAGAATAGTTTTGTTGGAGAAGATAATCAAAAATAGGTTTATTACCAACATTAGGAATGTTAACTTCAACGTTATTTAAAATTTCTACGAAAAATAAAAATTAAAAAAATTGATAATTTCGCCGGAAATTGAAATTATACTGATAACTTATATACTGTACTAAAACCTAAGTGATGTGCTATAGCCTACATTGTTGCTTCTAATTGCTAGACACTTTAGAAAATTTAGGACAATCTTGGACATAATACATTGGTTTTGGATAATATAAGTATGCTGATTTTTGTAATTATCTTTTTATTACATAAATTTAAGATGAAGGTATGGATAAACTTTTAATTATATCTTAATGCTCTTTCCACAAAAATGAACCCTCCCCAGAAAATGAACTTTCTATTTCCAGATAACCTTGGGTGTATTAGGCTTCCAAAATAGTACCCTTGGATATTACTTATGTTTTATGATTTAAAAATTATATATCATATTGTATCGATAACCTTCATATATTCCGACATAATTTTTATCGATTCCGTTTCTAGAACTATCTGGTAACTCAATTGTATTAAATAATGTAGATTTTTTGAAAATACCATTTGGGTTTTCGTAAACAACAATGTCCTAAAATAAAACTAGAAGTATAGACTGTAATTTTATGTAAAACAAATTTTATATTAATATACCACAGAATATTTTTCTGATAAAGCTTCGGCCAAAATCATCTAAAATTTTGAAATTAATATAGATTTTTATTTGGATTTAGTCATATTAAATATAGTAGGCTGATCTCGCTTGTATACATATACGCTTATTAGGCACCACATATAAAAGCACAAACTTAAAAATAATACGTCTTATAGAAAAATAATATCTATCGGATTTTATTTAAAAATTCGTATGATATGACGTAACATTTATAAGATTTATTTCAGAATTTAATTAATTTAATTGTGTAAATTAATTTACATGTAATTGTGCAAGTGAGAAGAAATGATTCTCGCAAATGAACAAAGCTTTCTTTTTTCCATTAACTTTTTCAATCTCAGAACCTTTAGAAGTTCTATAACGTCCTCCCATTGAACTTTTTCCTCTATACGCTCCTCCTCCATAACTTGTCCCTTCCTGACCATAACTATAACCTGCTACTTTTACAGAAGAATCTTCTCCTTGACTTTTTCCAAAATATTTACTTCCTCCTAAAACTTCCTTCCCACCATAACTATGAGTTCCATAACCTCCACCATGGGTTGCTCCTCCATAACTTGCTCCTTCCTGTTGAAAACTAATATGACTGGTACCCATTGAAGAAGCTTCAACGTGGCCTGCTACGTGATGACCTCCAGAACCTTCTTCTATATCGTCTTCAGAACTTTCTCCAGAATTATTTTGTCTTTTTCCAAACCCCAAACAATCACAAAAACCTCTCTTAACTCGAGAATGACGCAATTTTTCCTTTCCATCTTTAGTGCATTTACATTTATTCCCAATGGAAATGTTTATCAAAATTAGCAAAAAGAAAGTATTTAAAATTAATTTTAAATACATTTTCTCTAAAATTATTTTAAAAATTAAAAATAATAAAAATTTAATAAATTAAAATGAATTTTTCTATGAAAAATTCAGATTGAATCTCTAGGGAATTTAAAATTAAAAAGGAAAAATCCCGAAAACGCCAATATTTGGGGACCGGATTTCGGTAAAATTCTCCGGTAAAACGAAGTTATTTTTACTTTTCTTATTTTTGAATAAAATGAAGATGGAGTGAGTAAGAAGAGGTGTTTAAATGGAGGATTTATTAAACTATCATGTGGGATTGATTAACAGAAAATAATTTTATTTTTGGCAAATTTGAGAAAGAGAAATTAAAAGAAAAATTGTTTTTTTTAAACTTTTTTATAAATTCACATGTCCATGGCAATTTAAAATTTTGACAAATGCGCGTGAATGTCCTTAGACAAAGAAATTTTTTAATAGATAAATATAAAATATTGATATCGCCTGACTATCGTCATCTTATGAAATATTTTTTTATTTTTAAAAAAATATTAGCATTGAAAGCAAGGCTATTCAACGGCAAGGAGACTATTTCATAATTCTATAAAGCTGGAGAGAAAAGTAAGTTTAAAGCCTAAAATTCAATCGGTCTTAAGTAAATTTCCGCCACTGTAGGTCGGAGGGAGCGTTTGGTTAATTTTGCTGAAAATATAGCAAAAACATATCTTCAGGAAAATTTTAATTAAAGAATTTTAATTTTTTATTTTCCCAATTTTTAAGTAATTTAAAATTTAAAAATTTTTTTATCAAAATTTTAAATAGTTTCTGATAAAAGCCTGTTTCTGTCAAATTTTTGGAATTAATATCTAACAAACACTTTATATTTACGACTCTAAACATTAAAATATTTTAATTAATACATTATCATTTAAACAAAATATTACAAATAGAAACTTGGGGGCTTTTTGGTTTTCCAAATTTACACCAAGTAGCAAAATGTTCGCAATTCCACGTCCAAAGACGATATTTTCGTTTCCCTAACTATATTAATAAATTCTTTAAATTAATTTAAAAAATTTTTCTAGCCTCTTTCCTAGCCCTTTCAGCTACTTCCTCCCCTCCAAAATTGGATTTTCCAAATAATTCCTCCATATTATCAATCCACAATTTTTTATCATTTCCACTATCCCGAAAATCTTCCATTGTCCAAACAACTATTCCTCCCCCAGTTTTCAAATTAAACATCAGTTTTGGCCAATCTCTCAAGTTTGGCTTATGACTTTTTGTGTCTTCCGAACAAAAATTGTGTACAACTGTGTGTTTTCCTATTCCAATTGTTTCTCCAACATAAACACCTCGATGCTTAAAATAATTTAATTAATTTCTATAAGGAATTTGGGATCTGCTGGTCGTCTGTTGACTCAAAAATAACATTGTACGCATAAAAGCTAATATGGGCGGTCACTAAAAGTGTCAAAAGTTATGGTATCCTTGCCGGAAAGAGGACTTAGATAATTTTCGGGGGCTAGAGTATGTGTTGGGGTCTCATAGGCGCAATGTTGGAATTTTGAAATTTTCTCGTACTCGTAATTCGTACGAATTTCGGTACGAGCTTCCAACCACTGGTAGAGTGGAGGAGCAAAACTATGTTGCCTTTATAACATGATGAAATTATTTAAATGTTTTACCTGTGTTTAATTGGAAACTAAATTTCCATTGTATTGAAATCTTTTGGCTTAATCATTATATACTTTTGATCAACTTTTCTTTGCTTAATTAAATAAACTTACAGTAACATTTTTAATTCCAGCACTCATTTTGCAGGCGACAAGGTCTCCAATTTTTAAATGATCAGATTCTGATTTAATTGAAAATTAAAACTAATATTGTATTAATTTATTTAAAACTGTTAGGACTATGACGGGAGAGTTCCTCAAAACTCAGTAGGGACCGGCGATATGGGTAGACTATAACGTAAACTATAAGAAGAGTCAACTCCACTTACTAGAGAGCGAGATTTTCAAAAAACCGTGACCTGGATCCTTGACCTTGATTTCGGTTGGATACCTCGACTAGATTCTCGACCTTGAGTCAAGGAAAAATCAAGGAACGCTGAAAAATGCCTTGAATTCTGGATCCAGGAAAAATCAAAGTCTGGATCCAGATACAGCTCGCTCTCTTCTACTTACCCATTAAAAAATTAATCTTTCTTCCAAAAATAAATAAAATAAAATATTTTTACTTTTAATATTTTTCTGTTTAAAATTCGATTGAAAATAAAAATTAAAAAAATTTAAAAGAAATAAAATTGAAAGTTGTTCCACTTTAAATTACAACGTAATTTTGAGTAATTACTTATTGAATTTATAAAATATAATTAATTTTTAAATGACTGAGAAATATTTATTAATTTTAAAGATAAATTTTTTAATTTTAATTTAAATTAGGGAATGAAAATTAAAAGTTTTTTAAACTGTTGGTAATACTCATTTGAAATAAATTTTGATAATGGCTATTATATTGAGGTTGTTGTTGTAGATAATGACCGTCAGCAGCATATTGCTGTTGTTGACGGTAATCTGAAGGTTGTTGCTGTCTTTGATATTGAAATAAATGTTGAGGAGATGGATACTTTAGGTAAAAGAAAAATTTTTAATCAGTACCTAACAGTAGCAATAGAATCTACCGTATAACCTGTATTAATTGCCCTCCCTTAATTAATTACCCCATTTTTATTAATTACCGCCTTCAGCGATAGATTGAAACACTAAATGCCCCCCATCAATTGCCCTAAAAACGTTCAAATTTCAAACCTCATATAATTACTTTCCCTCAATTAATTACTACTCTTTCTAGCGGAAGGTCGAAACAATAATTACCCAGGGTAATTATTCAAAGTTTCTAATCCTTTAATTAAGTTTTGATTATATTTTCTTTTTATTGTAAAATTTTTAAATAATAAAAATTATTTTTAATAGAAAAAATTATTCTAAAAATTCATTCATTATTAATGGTCGAATAATTAATGACTGATTTTGAAAATTATAAAAATAATGGGCTCAGCCGGTGATCGAAACCGGGGCCTCTCGCACCCAAAGCGAGAATCATACCACTAGACCACTGAGCCGACAAGAGCTATGATTTATAAATTGTTTTTAAACAAATTGTACATATCAATTCGTTTTTTATTTTTAATCTGTTTTTGTAGGAAATAATGATAATTATTCTAGTCTTCCTATGTATTTAATTAAAAATTCTATTTTTAAAATATTTATTTAAAATAAAGTCAGAATAATTCAATTAAATGTATATTTTTTAATTTGATTATCCATCAAGTACCGGAGCCCCCTAAGCAATAAATTCAATCAGTATCAAAAAATCTCGTCTTTCTATATAATTTATCCTGTGAACACATAAGTGATTGTATTTTAATATCATTGGCAGAATGGTCAGAATATTTAGAAATATTCAGGCATTAGAAAGGAAAAATAATTTTGAAAAGCCTACTCTTAAACAAATTCTGAATCCTTTTCAAAATTATTTTTTTAATTAAAAATTATTTTTTTTAATTTAAATTTTTTATTTTTTTAATTAAGAAGATTACTAAATTCAATTTTTATTTGTATTTATTCTTAATTAAAGTTGGAAAAAATATTTAAAATTAATTTAAAATCAGAACGATTTAAAGAGAAAGTTGTTTAATTAAAAACATTTTTTTTCTATTTTTTCCTTGTAAAAGCCGCGTCAACCTCAAGTATGTGTGTTTGTTTGTATATATTATTTTGCTTAAAAAATATTTATTTATATCCTCTTTCCATACAGTTTTTATTAGTGCGCGAGACTTGTTTTTAGTTGAGTAAATGATTTTTTATTTGTTTCATTTTTACCTTTTACCTCTTAAATAAATAAAAATATTTATTTTTAATATTTATTTTAAGCTTTCTTCCTCTCCTAAATAATTCTGTGACACTTTAGGAGAAGCAAATTTTGAAAATTTTAATTTTAAAAATTAAAAAATATTTTTTTGAAATGAATTTTCTCGTTCATGCTATCTAAATTTAAATTTTTGATTTAAGAAATTACTCAATTCTTGTTAGAATATTCAGATCAGACCACCCTTAAACTGAATATTTAAAAATTTATTTTCATGATTATCAAATAAAAGTAATGATTTTATTGATAATTACTGCCATTGTTTGGCAAATAAATGCACAACAACCCCCATTCATTCCCCCTCAGAATATTAATGGAACATTTGGGCTTCAATTAAATTCTGTATGTTTATTTAAAAATATACCTAAATTATATGGGTATACTAAAACTGAACCGCATTAAATAAAGACATCGTAAAACTTTGAATAATTACCCTGGGTAATTATTGTTTCGACCTTCCGCTAGAAAGAGTGGTAATTAATTGAGGGAAAGTAATTACCGTATTATCTCTAATAGAATGCCCGGGCATTCTATTTTTCAATCACCTTCCAAAGGGGCATTCTATTAGAGGGGGGCATTCAAATGGAGGGGGGCATTGTATTTTTCGATGAGTAAATTTTAAAATTTGGATAATTTTTGGACCATTTTGATAAGTAAAATCATAAAAATTCTTTGAAATAATATTGAATATTCTATCGAATTTCGAATAATTCAAAAATTTTAACTGATTTGATGATTAAGGAGGTCTTGGAGAGGACAAGGAATTATCAGGAATATCGAGAGTAAATTGATGGGGGGCATTTAGTGTTTCAATCTATCGCTGAAGGCGGTAATTAATAAAAATGGGGTAATTAATTAAGGGAGGGCAATTAATACAGGTTATACGGTAGATTCTATTGCTACTGTTAGGTACTGATTAAAAATTTTTCTTTTACCTAAAGTATCCATCTCCTCAACATTTATTTCAATATCAAAGACAGCAACAACCTTCAGATTACCGTCAACAACAGCAATATGCTGCTGACGGTCATTATTTACAACAACCACAATATAATAGTCATTATCAAAATTCTTTTCAACCACCAAATAAATGGCAAAGTTGGTTTTTACGAGATATTTTTGTGTGTCTTCTGTAAAATTTATGAAAGTTTCAAAATTGTCAACGTCAGATACATTCATCACAATGACTTTTTAAATTGAAATCTAGGCCTGCCTTACTAATTTTCCCAAAAATTTTCCCTTAGTTACTCCCCAAATTCATCAAGAGTTGATAGGACCTAAAGACATTCTACTCTATCCTCAATTTGCCAAGTCCTTTTACATTGGATAATTTTGAACATAAGTAAAAGTCCAAAAATTCTTAAAAACCAGCATCCATCAAACAAAATTCCTTTTAAATATCCACATCCAAATAACCCAAAAATATTTCTTAAGATGAACAAAAGCTAGAGGATGATGATTCTAAAGAAGAAAATAATTTTCTTTCGAAGCAAAATAGCAATAACCGTCAATATCCACAAAGAGTTCATTTTGATCCAAATAATAATTTGCCTTATCTCTATGATCGGCAACAACAAAAATATAATCAAAAATCTTATGGAGGATATAATAATCATTTAAACGGGCAAAATAAGTTTAGAAAATATTTTTTGAATTTAATTTCTAATTTAATTTAGTCCTTCATCTTTTGATTTTGAAAACGAGGCGGATTCTTATAATTCCCCTTATACTTATGGAAATCAGCAAAGACCAGTAAATCCAAATATGCAAACAGTTGGTTTTTATCTACAATTTGTTAAATCTTTAAAACCGAAAATCTGTTGCATTAAAGTCCCGTGATCGACTGTTTTCACAAGTTTTAGTAACTAGTCGTTTAGGATTAGAAAACTGTCAAATTTATAAGCTATGCAATAAAGTGGGAACGGGATATAGTGGGAACGGGACCGGAACGGGATCGAAGCCCGGTCCCGTTTCCCGGTCCTTTTTCCAAGTTTTTCTTGAAAATGCCGGGATGAAACCGGGCTCGGGAAATCCCGGTTCCGGATCCCGTCCGGGTTCCTTCTGCAACAATTTCCCGTTTCCCGATCCCGGTTTTTTCAAAATGCCGGTCTCTAGCAATAAGTGATTATAATTCATTCATATAAGTGATTATAATTCATTACCCAGACAAAATAAATAACAGAATTGTTTTTATAAAATCATAATTTTCGATTTTCAATTTTAGCATCAATACACCGGTCAGCAACATTCGTATCCGGCTGGTCCTTTAAATCCACATTATCGCGCAGGAATTGTTTACCCAGAAGGGCAAAGGAATCTAAATAATCATAACAAACATTTTTGGTTTAATGATGCAAGAAAGAATTACAAAATAAATAAATTTTGGATTTTAGTAATTTTTGGAATTTTGATTTTATTTATTTAAATATATTACAGTGTAGTTCTTCCATTTTTGAAATAAAGTTTTTATTTAATTTTTTCCCTTCTAAAAAGCAATTACCGTATTTCCTTAAATATTATGGCTGGCTGTACTATTTTTCAACCCTCATCTAAAGGGCAATACTAATAGGAGGACTTACTAATTGAAGGGTATCTGAGGAAATACGGTAACTAATATTACACGTATTTAGTTGTGGAATAAGGGTTCTTTGGTTGGTTTCCGACCACGCGGGGAGAACTTTTCGGGGAACAGGGAGGCTTGGAAATGGACTGTTGGGGATCGGGGCAAGGACAGGAATTTTGTCGAGATCTAGGTTTTGAATTAACTTTTCGCGTTCTAATTTGACTCTATTTTTAATTATAGAGTAACAAACAAGTCATTACAAGAATGTACATTTCTTATAAAAATATTATTTACTTCAAAAAAAATTAAAATTCTAATAAACAAATTTTTTTAGGTAATTCAAATTAATTAAAATTTTATTTTCTACATGCCCTCATTTTTGAAAATTAAAAGTTTTTCAATTAAAAATTTTAAAATTTAATTTATTTAATAATATTTTTTAAAAATTTATTTAAATAAATTTTAGTAATCAATACTAATTTCTTAATAAAATTATTTAAAGAGGGTTTTCAATTATTTAGAGAGGGCATTGCTTTTAAAAAATCAAGTCATGCTTTTACTTACTCGTTAATAATAAATTGTTGGCAGATTTTTCTTTTTTCTTTGCCTCTCCTCTCTCTTTCAAAATTAAATTTTATTAAGCAAGGCATTTAAAAATTTTAATTTTTTAATTAAAAAATATTTTTATAAATAAATTTATTTATTTAAAAATTAAAAAAAAATTTTTAGAGAAAAAAATGTTTTTAAAATTAATTGTTTTAATTTTCTTTTTGTTAATTTTTGTAAATATTTCCATTGGGAAAAATTGTGAATGTCCTAAAAATGGACAAAAAAGTTTGGGGTTTCGTCGATTTAAAAGAGGTTTCACTTGTAACTGTTTTAAAGGAGGGGGTCAACCCTGAAGACCTACACCCCCAAGACCTGCACCCTGAGGACCTACACCCTGAAGACCTACTGACCCTGAAGACCTAAACCCTGAAGACCTATTTACCCTGAAGACCTAAACTTTTTGATCAACACAAATTATTTATAGTAGGGAATATCGAGGATATCAGAAGATCCTCTTTATCCCGATAAATCCCTCTTTCCACTTTAAAACCTCAAAATCCTCGATATCCCCCTTTATCCCCATTAAAACCTTCAAATCCATCGATACCCCCTTAATCCCTCCTAGCTCCTCTTTAGCTCCTTTAAATCCCCCGATTAGACTTGTAAACAATTAAAAAGTAAAAAATTGTGTTGATCAAAAAGTTGTAGGTCTTCAGGGTAAATAGGTCTTCAGGGTGTAGGTCTTTATGGTCAGTAGGTCTTCAGGGTGTAGGTCCTCAGGGTGTAGGTCTTGGGGGTGTAGGTCTTCAGGGGTGGACTCTAAAGGAGAATCGAGTAGTCATTCCAAAAAAGGAAAAGAGCAAATAAATGGATTTGTTCGTTTTGAAGAAGGCGAACTTAAGCAAAACGAGGAAGTTGAAAATGTTGGGGAAGTTGGAGAAAGTAGTAGTTCAACTAGAAATTCATTTAAATTAATTTACATCTTTTAATAAAATTTATTTATCAAATTTATTAAATATTTTAATTAAAAAATCGTTTAGAGAAATGTATTTAAACTAGAGTAGCACGAGGTCGAGGTTTTTCGAAAAAACCGAGGCCGAGGATCACCGAGGCTGGAAAAGCCGAGATCGAGGTCGAGGGGCAAATTTGGACCCGAGACCGAGGTCGAGGACCGAGGATAACCGAGGTTTTTAGAAATTTGTATAACTTCTCAAAATCTACTTAAATTTGATCAAATTTTTCAAATAATCACTAAATGATTACAAATTAATATGAAGGAAATGACCCAATATAGATAGGGAAGTTCAAATCCTTGATCAAATAATTTCAAAGCTTTGATCAGCTTTTTTCAAACACTGTATTTGAAATCTGATTAACATGAAACTGAACTGGCAATCCGGTCCGAAATTTTCGATTAACCGAAACTGAACCGAAATTTTGTCAGGGACTAAGGAGATATATTGAGATAAGGAGGTGGGCGTGGATTTGAGTGATTGATAACGGGTGATAAAAGGGATCTAATTGATTAAGGGGTAACGGATAAAGGGATTTGAACCGATAATTTTAAAATCCGCAGTCAAAAAAAACACGCAATTTTACGCAATCCGCAATTGTGTCCAGCACTAATTTAGACGGATATCGGATAATTGATGGAATTAGAGGAATCAAGAAGGATATTAATTAATTGAATTTAAGGAGATTTGCGGGATTAAGGAGGATAGCAGGGGGTTGTAAGGAGGGTATATAAGGATAAACGTTATATCTGGGGAAATGGCTGGATTAAGGGGTCTCATAATTTCATTTTGGTGGATATAGAAGAATTAAATTTTTTTACAAAAAAGTCATAAAGTCGGATTGGGATAGCCTCATTTATCCTTTTTCTGCACCGCAGCTGAAAATTTTGAGAATTTTGGAAGGCCAATGACCCAAATTTCTTTTTTTTCAGCGCCGCAGGCGAAAATTTTTAGATTTTTGGGAGGGCAAGGAGCCAGATTTCTTCCATTTTTTACAAAAAAGTCAATTCTTAGGGGTGTATATTTACCCTCGGTCCTCGGCGAGGTTCTGGCCGAGGACCGAGACGAGGTTCCGAGGCCCGAGGTCAGCAAAATCGAGGTCGAGGTTGAAAAATCGCCGAGGACCTCGACGAGGCCTCGACCTCGGCCTCGACCTGTTGCTACTCTAATTTAAACTTAATTTTTAACATTTTCTCTTTGTTAATTCTGATTAGGGTTTGACCCCGAATCCTGAGGATTCGAGAGAGGTTCTAAAAAAGGATTTAAGAGATGTTCTAATTGTCTGGGAGAAGTTATTGAAGGGGCAAGTTAAGAGACAAGTTATTTTTAAATTTTTAGAGAAAAATGCACATTAAATTAATATTATGCATGTTCATTTTATTAATTTTAATTAACAGTATTTTCTCAACAAAAAATTGTAACTGCTCCAAAAACAAAGAGTTAATCCATCGGAGATATAAAAGAGCTTTTGGTTGTACATGTTTTAGAGGAGGAGGAAGCAAAAGTGAAGAAAATTCGGATGAATCTGGTCCTTCTTCTAGCCGTCGAAAAGGAAAAGAAATTGTAAAATATGAAGCAAATGCTAGTTTTGAGGATGATGAAATTGAAAATGAAGAGGTGGAAAAATTGCATCATGTTGAAGATATTGCTGGTAGTTCTTCTAAAGGCAAACATCATGCAAAATCAAATGTTTTATACATTTGCGATAACTTTTACTATTCGCGTGTCCAATTCCATGTAATTTTAAATAAAATCAGAAAAAATTCTCTTAGACATTTTAAAAAATGTTAAAGTTTGAGGTCTGTTTATGATGTCTGTATAAGGGATCGCGCAGACCCGATTCACGATTCACGAAAATCGGGAATTTGATTTTCTGTCGGCGCGATCCCTGGTCTGTATTCTTAAACAAGGCCCGACGTCTTTTTAGTGAATTTGGGTTATTGATATTATGAATTAATAAATTTTTAATTATAGATAATGCTGGCAAATATTTTGTCGGAGCATTACAATATTGTGAGTGATTTTAAAAATTTTATTTTGGTAGACAATTTTTTGCGTTCTATTTATTAGATTAAAATTAATTCAACCTGGATTTTAATTTAAGGATATGCTTGTTTACACAGAGAATCGTGGAGTTCCTATAAAGTCAAGTGTTTTCAACATTATTACTGTGCCAGTTAATGAAGGGCAAATTGATCGAAAGAACCATTCGGTTACTGACAGATACCGTTTTGTTGGAATTTATGAAGGTTGGGAAACAAAGAGTAACATTTCTATAAAGTAACATGTAGCTATTTAATTCCTACAACTACATATTTAGGAAAGAAGGGCGGGCTGAGCTACACATCAGTCCAGTAAACAGAAGAATCTGGTTCGCTGCCAGCCTTCGAATAACCTATTGTATAAGCTGAAGGCGAAATAGCTACAGCCCAGCTGCTTTACTTTAATTTAATTATATGTATGTACATATATTTACACATTAAAGAAATAATCAAAAACATAGTGGTTGGAGTACCAAATATTGGAGACTATTATCACATTCTTGATTATCTTCGTTATCAAAATTATATTTTTGGAATTGCCGAGTTTGAAATTATGGCTGGATCATTTGCTGTTTTTAATGAATTAGGAATTGGAAAACAATTCAACGCTGCGGCTAGTGTGTTCTTACCAAAATATCTTCAATTTCTTCGTATTGATGTTACTAGACGTTTTGTTCCTGGTTAGTAAATAGTTATTTAATTGTAAAAAGTTGCTTGTTAGGCGCCGACTTTTTTAAAATAAGAATGCACTTGAAGGAATGAGATTAATTTATTTTAAATTAATACTATGGAATGAATTAAAATAGCGGAATAGGTAGTAATTTAAAAAGGGGAATGGGTGGAAAATGTGGAACTCTGAAAATGGATGGTCCATATAAATGTACACGTTTCTTGTTAATCTTATAATTATTATTTTTAATTTTACTCCAATTTATTTACTAAAAACTATTTAAAAATCAAATTATTTAACGCAATAAATTCTAAATACCTAATTTAAAGAATATTATTCTGCTGAACCCGGAGATTGGAACGAAAAAACAGGTATTTGTATAGCTGGATCTAAAAGAAACTGGGAAAATGTAGAATTTCACGAAGTTGTAAATAAAAAACTAGTAAATGATTTTAAAACTTTCGATAAAGTTTACGTTGAATTGTATCAAAACTATCATCATTATTACGAATTAAAACAACCCTTAAAATTGAAACAATTATTTAAAAATATTGACTATCATTTTGTTAACCAAAACGATTTTGGCATATTCGAAAGTTTTCCAAAGTTGGAAAATAAAATTAAGTATATTGGTGGAATTGCTGTTGAGGAAAAACGAATTTTGATGGGAAAAGTTGCCATAGATATTGTAATATTTTAATACGCAGATGGGCGAAAATACATTAATTAATTAATCTACATTCATTAATTATTTTCGATACCGATACACTCCTTCGTGGTTAATAGTAGTGTACAATAATTCGAACCTCAGTATTCTATATTTTTCTCTTGTACAGTTTACTCTTGGAGATCTAGAGATTTAAGTTAATTGAATCTCTTTACATTGAAAAGAAATTTAAAACATAAATAATAACATAATAATAATTATTTTTAAAGCCTCCATGTGTTGTTTTTATGTCATTTGGCTCAGGCAACTTATCGAGAATGGCCGCAGGATTTGGTTCTCGACGTATTGAACAAATGATTAGTTTATTTGGAAAATACAAAAATTGTGTATTTAAAGCCAGATTAGACCTAAATTTTTTGCCAAATAATATACCATCAAACGTTGTTTTTACTGACAAAATTGTTAAACAACAGAATATATTAGGTAATTTGTTATATATATATTACCTAATATAATATAACAAATAATTAAAATTTCATTAAATTTCAGCTAAAAGCAACACAAAATTATTCATTTCACATTGTGGATTGAACAGCTTGAATGAGGCATTTAATTTTTAATTTTAAATAGTTAGATCCTTTTATAAGTATTGTAATTGTTATTAGTAGCAAGGCTTTCATGGACAAAAATTTGGATAGAGTTTATTCGTAAAATCTCGAACTTCAGTTTACGATATTTTTGTTCTAAGTTTGAAAATGGATGCAGATGTACCCTTTATTTGTATTATTTGTATAGCTTAATTTGTATAGCACACATTCAAAAAATATCGGACCATGGGGGCATATTTATATTTTTAATAAAAAATTGAACAAATCTTATTTAGGAGTTTATCGTTATCATTAATATGCCATTCAATAATTTATGTGAAAACTTAAGATAAAATTATTTTAAGGCAATGTATGCAGGTGTCCCCTTAATTTGTATTCCATCTGGAGCTGATCAATTCTACAATTCATCTCTTATTGAACACTTGGGAATTGGAATTTATGTAAAAAATGATGAGCATTTTATTGATGCTTTTGAAATTGCTCTCCATAAAATTTTGAAAAAAGATTTTCAGTAAGAAATATTATAATAAAATAATTAGTGGATTTATCTTTATAATATACTATATCCTATATTAAAAAATTATTACGAATTAAAAAGCTGGCTTCTTTAAGGTGTAGTAAAAAATATTTTTGATTTTCTATTTAGTAAATATCAAAAAGCTGCAATTGAATTGAAAAATAAAATTCATGGAACTTCTGAATGGATTAAGACGAGCTTTTTAAATAAAATTGAAGAAGTTATCGGTAAAGAGGAAGAAATTGGTGAAGAAGAAAGTGACTAAAATTTTAATTTGTTTGGACAAAGTTTGAGAATTTTTGGGTTACATTTAACATATTTAAATTGAAGTCATATATTTTTGCTTTACATATATTTTGGGGCCAAAATTGGGTGAATCCATTACTATTAGGATATCACTTAGGCAGCTTCCTTATAAAAATTTTAAAAAGCATCTAAAATTCATATTTTCTATTATTGGTGCTATAAGCTGGCTGAGTTTTTATTAGGCCTAAAATTTTCAGAATTCAAAACCAAGAGTCCACATCGGGTTGGGGTCGTTTTGGCGTTAGTGTAAAATTTTTAAAAACAGTTCCAGATATGGAGTTCCGAAACTAAAAAGTTGAAACTAAGGAACTCAAAAAAATTTAAAATTGATAAAACAAAATGGTAAACTTTACTATTATATTTTTAATGTAAAATTATGAAGAAATTTTTTAAAAGAGAAATTTAAAATTAATCCAATTTCTCTGTTTTTTAAATTCCTTCTAAAATTCCTTAAAAATTATTAAATTTATCTAATTTTTTGATTACAAAAATATCTTTACTATATTATTTTCTCTATAACAAAAATTTTTTAAATTTAATTTCTAAAATATTTTTCTGAAATAAGAGAAAATATTTTAAAAATTAAATAGAATTTTGGATTGAGTAATTTGTAATTTTATTTTTTATTTGTGTCAAGCTTTATTCTTTGCTTTCTACGCATAAATTTTTATTTTTGGGTAAAAAATTTTTTTAATTGTTTACTCCGTTTACTACAATTATTATTCTCCTATTTTAGTTATTTTGTGTAGTCTTACTTGATTATACTTGATGATCAGAAATTGATGATCAGAAAAAATAGCCTTTCTGAAAAAATTTTGGAGGTCTGAGAAATTGATAAATTATGAAAAAAATTAAAAGAAAGCAAAAAATAGAAAATTATTCTAAAATAGAAATATTTTAAATTTTATTTTATAAATTAAAAAGCTTAGACAATTTTAATGAAACCGTATTGTTTTTTTATTAAGTAAATTGCTTAGGACTAAGAATTGTGTAATATATCTTGATAAAATCTTTTCCAAAATTTTACCTTATCTCTAGGCAAAATAATTTGCCTTATCTCTATGATCGGCAACAACAAAAATATAATCAAACATTTTATGGAGGATATAATAATCATTTAAACGGGCAAAATAAGTTTAGAAAATATTTTTTGAATTTAATTTCTAATTTAATTTAGTCCTTCATCTTTTGATTTTGAAAACGAGGCGGATTCTTATAATTCCCCTTATACTTATGGAAATCAGCAAAGACCAGTAAATCCAAATATGCAAACGGTCTGTTTTTATCTACAATTTGTTGAATCTTTAAAACCGAAAATCTGTTGCATTAAAGTCCCGTGATCGACTGTTTTCACAAGTTTTAGTAACTAGTCGTTTAGGATTAGAAAACTGTCAAATTTATAAGCTATGCAATAAAGTAAATTTGTTCAGAATACCTGGCTCATTAAAACCATATTTAACTTTAAGAGGAATTTAAAAATATTTTTAGCAATAAGTAGAGACCGGAACGGGATCGGGGCCCGGTCCCGTTTCCCGATCCTTTTCCCCGGCTTTTTTGAAGATGCCGGGATGAAACCGGGATCGGGAAATCCCGGTTCCGGGTCCCGTCCTGGTTCCATCTGCTACAATTTCCCGTTTCCCGATCCCGGTTTTTTCAAAATGCCGGTCTCTAGCAATAAGTGATTATAATTCATTCATATAAGTGATTATAATTCATTACCCAGACAAAATAAATAACAAAATTGTCTTTATAAAATCTTAATTTTCGATTTTCAATTTTAGCATCAATACACCGGTCAGCAACATTCGTATCCGGCTGGTCCTTTAAATCCACATTATCGCGCAGGAATTGTTTACCCAGAAGGGCAAAGGAATCTAAATAATCATAATAAACATTTTTGGTTTAATGATGCAAGAAAGAATTACAAAATAAATAAATTTTGGATTTTAGTAATTTTTGGAATTTTGATTTTATTTATTTAAATATATTACAGTGTAGTTCTTCCATTTTTGAAATAAAGTTTTTATTTAATTTTTTCCCTTCTAAAAAGCAATTACCGTATTTCCTTAAATATTATGGCTGGCTGTACTATTTTTCAACCCTCATCTAAAGGGCAATACTAATAGGAGGACTTACTAATTGAAGGGTATCTGAGGAAATACGGTAACTAATATTACACGTATTTAGTTGTGGAATAAGGGTTCTTTGGTTGGTTTCCGACCACGCGGGGAGAACTTTTCGGGGAACAGGGAGGCTTGGAAATGGACTGTTGGGGATCGGGGCAAGGACAGGAATTTTGTCGAGATCTAGGTTTTGAATTAACTTTTCGCGTTCTAATTTGACTCTATTTTTAATTATAGAGTAACAAACAAGTCATTACAAGAATGTACATTTCTTATAAAAATATTATTTACTTCAAAAAAAATTAAAATTCTAATAAACAAATTTTTTTAGGTAATTCAAATTAATTAAAATTTTATTTTCTACATGCCCTCATTTTTGAAAATTAAAAGTTTTTCAATTAAAAATTTTAAAATTTAATTTATTTAATAATATTTTTTAAAAATTTATTTAAATAAATTTTAGTAATCAATACTAATTTCTTAATAAAATTATTTAAAGAGGGTTTTCAATTATTTAGAGAGGGCATTGCTTTTAAAAAATCAAGTCATGCTTTTACTTACTCGTTAATAATAAATTGTTGGCAGATTTTTCTTTTTTCTTTGCCTCTCCTCTCTCTTTCAAAATTAAATTTTATTAAGCAAGGCATTTAAAAATTTTAATTTTTTAATTAAAAAATATTTTTATAAATAACTTTATTTATTTAAAAATTAAAAAAAAATTTTTAGAGAAAAAAATGTTTTTAAAATTAATTGTTTTAATTTTCTTTTTGTTAATTTTTGTAAATATTTCCATTGGGAAAAATTGTGAATGTCCTAAAAATGGACAAAAAAGTTTGGGGTTTCGTCGATTTAAAAGAGGTTTCACTTGTAACTGTTTTAAAGGAGGGGGTCAACCCTGAAGACCTACACCCCCAAGACCTGCACCCTGAGGACCTACACCCTGAAGACCTACTGACCCTGAAGACCTAAACCCTGAAGACCTATTTACCCTGAAGACCTAAACTTTTTGATCAACACAAATTATTTATAGTAGGGAATATCGAGGATATCAGAAGATCCTCTTTATCCCGATAAATCCCTCTTTCCACTTTAAAACCTCAAAATCCTCGATATCCCCCTTTATCCCCATTAAAACCTTCAAATCCATCGATACCCCCTTAATCCCTCCTAGCTCCTCTTTAGCTCCTTTAAATCCCCCGATTAGACTTGTAAACAATTAAAAAGTAAAAAATTGTGTTGATCAAAAAGTTGTAGGTCTTCAGGGTAAATAGGTCTTCAGGGTGTAGGTCTTTATGGTCAGTAGGTCTTCAGGGTGTAGGTCCTCAGGGTGTAGGTCTTGGGGGTGTAGGTCTTCAGGGGTGGACTCTAAAGGAGAATCGAGTAGTCATTCCAAAAAAGGAAAAGAGCAAATAAATGGATTTGTTCGTTTTGAAGAAGGCGAACTTAAGCAAAACGAGGAAGTTGAAAATGTTGGGGAAGTTGGAGAAAGTAGTAGTTCAACTAGAAATTCATTTAAATTAATTTACATCTTTTAATAAAATTTATTTATCAAATTTATTAAATATTTTAATTAAAAAATCGTTTAGAGAAATGTATTTAAACTAGAGTAGCACGAGGTCGAGGTTTTTCGAAAAAACCGAGGCCGAGGATCACCGAGGCTGGAAAAGCCGAGATCGAGGTCGAGGGGCAAATTTGGACCCGAGACCGAGGTCGAGGACCGAGGATAACCGAGGTTTTTAGAAATTTGTATAACTTCTCAAAATCTACTTAAATTTGATCAAATTTTTCAAATAATCACTAAATGATTACAAATTAATATGAAGGAAATGACCCAATATAGATAGGGAAGTTCAAATCCTTGATCAAATAATTTCAAAGCTTTGATCAGCTTTTTTCAAACACTGTATTTGAAATCTGATTAACATGAAACTGAACTGGCAATCCGGTCCGAAATTTTCGATTAACCGAAACTGAACCGAAATTTTGTCAGGGACTAAGGAGATATATTGAGATAAGGAGGTGGGCGTGGATTTGAGTGATTGATAACGGGTGATAAAAGGGATCTAATTGATTAAGGGGTAACGGATAAAGGGATTTGAACCGATAATTTTAAAATCCGCAGTCAAAAAAAACACGCAATTTTACGCAATCCGCAATTGTGTCCAGCACTAATTTAGACGGATATCGGATAATTGATGGAATTAGAGGAATCAAGAAGGATATTAATTAATTGAATTTAAGGAGATTTGCGGGATTAAGGAGGATAGCAGGGGGTTGTAAGGAGGGTATATAAGGATAAACGTTATATCTGGGGAAATGGCTGGATTAAGGGGTCTCATAATTTCATTTTGGTGGATATAGAAGAATTAAATTTTTTTACAAAAAAGTCATAAAGTCGGATTGGGATAGCCTCATTTATCCTTTTTCTGCACCGCAGCTGAAAATTTTGAGAATTTTGGAAGGCCAATGACCCAAATTTCTTTTTTTCAGCGCCGCAGGCGAAAATTTTTAGATTTTTGGGAGGGCAAGGAGCCAGATTTCTTCCATTTTTTACAAAAAAGTCAATTCTTAGGGGTGTATATTTACCCTCGGTCCTCGGCGAGGTTCTGGCCGAGGACCGAGACGAGGTTCCGAGGCCCGAGGTCAGCAAAATCGAGGTCGAGGTTGAAAAATCGCCGAGGACCTCGACGAGGCCTCGACCTCGGCCTCGACCTGTTGCTACTCTAATTTAAACTTAATTTTTAACATTTTCTCTTTGTTAATTCTGATTAGGGTTTGACCCCGAATCCTGAGGATTCGAGAGAGGTTCTAAAAAAGGATTTAAGAGATGTTCTAATTGTCTGGGAGAAGTTATTGAAGGGGCAAGTTAAGAGACAAGTTATTTTTAAATTTTTAGAGAAAAATGCACATTAAATTAATATTATGCATGTTCATTTTATTAATTTTAATTAACAGTATTTTCTCAACAAAAAATTGTAACTGCTCCAAAAACAAAGAGTTAATCCATCGGAGATATAAAAGAGCTTTTGGTTGTACATGTTTTAGAGGAGGAGGAAGCAAAAGTGAAGAAAATTCGGATGAATCTGGTCCTTCTTCTAGCCGTCGAAAAGGAAAAGAAATTGTAAAATATGAAGCAAATGCTAGTTTTGAGAATGATGAAATTGAAAATGAAGAGGTGGAAAAATTGCATCATGTTGAAGATATTGCTGGTAGTTCTTCTAAAGGCAAACATCATGCAAAATCAAATGTTTTATACATTTGCGATAACTTTTACTATTCGCGTGTCCAATTCCATGTAATTTTAAATAAAATCAGAAAAAATTCTCTTAGACATTTTAAAAAATGTTAAAGTTTGAGGTCTGTTTATGATGTCTGTATAAGGGATCGCGCAGACCCGATTCACGATTCACGAAAATCGGGAATTTGATTTTCTGTCGGCGCGATCCCTGGTCTGTATTCTTAAACAAGGCCCGACGTCTTTTTAGTGAATTTGGGTTATTGATATTATGAATTAATAAATTTTTAATTATAGATAATGCTGGCAAATATTTTGTCGGAGCATTACAATATTGTGAGTGATTTTAAAAATTTTATTTTGGTAGACAATTTTATTGCGTTCTATTTATTAGATTAAAATTAATTCAACCTGGATTTTAATTTAAGGATATGCTTGTTTACACAGAGAATCGTGGAGTTCCTATAAAGTCAAGTGTTTTTAACATTATTACTGTGCCAGTTAATGAAGGGCAAATTGATCGAGAGAACCATTCGGTTACTGATAGATACCGTTTTGTTGGAATTTATGAAGGTTGGGAAACAAAGAGTAACATTTCTATAAAGTAACATGTAGCTATTTAATTCCTACAACTACATATTTAGGAAAGAAGGGCGGGCTGAGCTACACATCAGTCCAGTAAACAGAAGAATCTGGTTCGCTGCCAGCCTTAGAATAACCTATTGTATTAGCTGAAGGCGAAATAGCTACAGCCCAGCTGCTTTACTTTAATTTAATTATATGTATGCACATATATTTACACATTAAAGAAATAATCAAAAACATAGTGGTTGGAGTACCAAATATTGGAGACTATTATCTTCTTGATTATCTTCGTTATCAAAATTATATTTTTGGAATTGCCGAGTTTGAAATTATGGCTGGATCATTTGCTGTTTTTAATGAATTAGGAATTGGAAAACAATTCAACGCTGCGGCTAGTGTGTTCTTACCAAAATATCTTCAATTTCTTCGTATTGATGTTACTAGACGTTTTGTTCCTGGTTAGTAAATAGTTATTTAATTGTAAAAAGTTCGGTTGTAAACACTCCACATTTCTGGATCGAATCGTGGCTGTGTACGTGAACCATCAGGACGTGGGCGCCCGGTGTAACCATTGTCGGGCCTCCATAGTTTCCAATGCACGTCGCTTCATTCCTGTCTTCACTTGCTGTGCCACGATTCGAGCTGGATTATGCTCACATGTATGTGGTGTAACCAGCCGCAGAAAATCATTCTGCATGTTTGTCCAGATGCGGCCCTTACATTTATCAATTCCGCCATTTTTAAATTCGCACCTCCAAAATTTTATAGTTCCATCACTATTTGGCTTGTCAAAAATGTAGAGATGGCCATCATAATTTAATTTTTCTTTGCCTCTCTTAGTATCAATCTCGGCAACGTGTAACATCTTTAATTTATAAGCTAAAAATTAAAATTTTTACAAACAAAGGTCAATGAAAGAAATGAGAATTAGTAGCCAAACTTTTGAGAAAATTTCACAACGTGCGCCCAAACGTGTCGCGCCCAAACGTGCTGCGCCCAACCGTGTCGCGCCCAATCGTGTGCGCCCAACCGTGTGCGCCCAACTGTGCGCGCCCAAACGAGGTGTACCGCTATGGAATGAATTAAAATAGCGGAATAGGTAGTAATTTAAAAAGGGGGATGGGTGGAAAATGTGGAACTCTGAAAATGGATGGTCCATATAAATGTACACGTTTCTTGTTAATCTTATATTTATTATTTTTAATTTTACTCCAATTTATTTACTAAAAACTATTTAAAAATCAAATTATTTAACGCAATAAATTCTAAATACCTAATTTAAAGAATATAATTCTGCTGAACCCGGAGATTGGAACGAAGAAACAGGTATTTGTATAGCTGGATCTAAAAGAAACTGGGAAAATGTAGAATTTCACAAAGTTGTAAATGAAAAACTAGTAAATGATTTTAAAACTTTCGATAAAGTTTACGTTGAATTGTATCAAAACTATCATCATTATTACGAATTAAAACAACCCTTAAAATTGGAACAATTATTTAAAAATATTGACTATCATTTTGTTAACCAAAACGATTTTGGCATATTCGAAAGTTTTCCAAAGTTGGAAAATAAAATTAAGTATATTGGTGGAATTGCTGTTGAGGAAAAACGAATTTTGATGGGAAAAGTTGCCATAGATAATGTAATATTTTAATACGCAGATGGGCGAAAATACATTAATTAATTAATCTACATTCATTAATTATTTTCGATACCGACACACTCCTTCGTGGTTAATAGTAGTGTACAATAATTCGAACCTCAGTATTCTATATTTTTCTCTTGTACAGTTTACTCTTGGAGATCTAGAGATTTAAGTTAATTGAATCTCTTTACATTGAAAAGAAATTTAAAACATATATAATAACATAATAATAATAATTTTTTAAAGCCTCCATGTGTTGTTTTTATGTCATTTGGCTCAGCCAACTTATCGAGAATGGCCGCAGGATTTGGTTCTCGACGTATTGAACAAATGATTAGTTTATTTGGAAAATACAAAAATTGTGTATTTAAAGCCAGATTAGACCTAAATTTTTTGCCAAATAATATACCACCAAACGTTGTTTTTACTGACAAAATTGTTAAACAACAGAATATATTAGGTAATTTGTTATATATATATTACCTAATATAATATAACAAATAATTAAAATTTCATTAAATTTCAGCTAAGAGCAACACAAAATTATTCATTTCACATTGTGGATTGAACAGCCTGAATGAGGCATTTAATTTTTAATTTTAAATAGTTAGATCCTTTTATAAGTATTGTAATTGTTATTAGTAGCAAGGCTTTCATGGACAAAAATTTGGATAGAGTTTATTCGTAAAATCTCGAACTTCAGTTTACGATATTTTTGTTCTAAGTTTGAAAATGGATGCAGATGTACCCTTTATTTGTATTATTTGTATAGCTTAATTTGTATAGCACACATTCAAAAAATATCGGACCATGGGGGCATATTTATATTTTTAATAAAAAATTGAACAAATCTTATTTAGGAGTTTATCGTTATCATTAATATGCCATTCAATAATTTATGTGAAAACTTAAGATAAAATTATTTTAAGGCAATGTATGCAGGTGTCCCCTTAATTTGTATTCCATCTGGAGCTGATCAATTCTACAATTCATCTCTTATTGAACACTTGGGAATTGGAATTTATGTAAAAAATGATGAGCATTTTATTGATGCTTTTGAAATTGCTCTCCATAAAATTTTGAAAAAAGATTTTCAGTAAGAAATATTATAATAATAATTAGTGGATTTATCTTTATAATATACTATATCCTATATTAAAAAATTATTACAAATTAAAAAGCTGGCTTCTTTAAGGTGTAGTAAAAAATATTTTTGATTTTCTATTTAGTAAATATCAAAAAGCTGCAACTGAATTGAAAAATAAAATTCATGGAACTTCTGAATGGATTAAGACGAGCTTTTTAAATAAAATTGAAGAAGTTATCGGTAAAGAGGAAGAAATCGGTGAAGAAGAAAGTGACTAAAATTTTAATTTGTTTGGAACAAAGTTTGAGAATTTTTGGGTTACATTTAACATATTTAAATTGAAGTCATATATTTTTGCTTTACATATATTTTGGGGCCAAAATTGAGTGAATCCATTACTATTAGGATATCACTTAGGCAGCTTCCTTATAAAAATTTTAAAAAGCATCTAAAATTCATATTTTCTATTATTGGTGCTATAAGCTGGCTGAGTTTTTATTAGGCCTAAAATTTTCAGAATTCAAAACCAAGAGTCCACATCGGGTTGGGGTCGTTTTGGCGTTAGTGTAAAATTTTTAAAAACAGTTCCAGATATGGAGTTCCGAAACTAAAAAGTTGAAACTAAGGAACTCAAAAAAATTTAAAATTGATAAAACAAAATGGTAAACTTTACTATTATATTTTTAATGTAAAATTATGAAGAAATTTTTTAAAAGAGAAATTTAAAATTAATCCAATTTATCTGTTTTTTAAATTCCTTCTAAAATTCCTTAAAAATTATTAAATTTATCTAATTTTTTGATTACAAAAATATCTTTACTATATTATTTTCTCTATAACAAAAATTTTTTAAATTTAATTTCTAAAATATTTTTCTGAAATAAGAGAAAATATTTTAAAAATTAAATAGAATTTTGGATTGAGTAATTTGTAATTTTATTTTTTATTTGTGTCAAGCTTTATTCTTTGCTTTCTACGCATAAATTTTTATTTTTGGGTAAAAAATTTTTTTAATTGTTTACTCCATTTACTACAATTATTATTCTCCTATTTTAGTTATTTTGTGTAGTCTTACTTGATTATACTTGATGATCAGAAATTGATGATCAGAAAAAATAGCCTTTCTGAAAAAATTTTGGAGGTCTGAGAAATTGATAAATTATGAAAAAAATTAAAAGAAAGCAAAAAATAGAAAATTATTCTAAAATAGAAATATTTTAAATTTTATTTTATAAATTAAAAAGCTTAGACAATTTTAATCAAACCGTATTGTTTTTTTATTAAGTAAATTGCTTAGGACTAAGAATTGTGTAATATATCTTGATAAAATCTTTTCCAAAATTTTACAGAAAAATAGTATAATTTAGCTAATTCTGTTTAGTATCTCCATAAATTTCGAAAGTTAAATCCGTTATTATATTATAAAAGTTATTTCATAAAGAGTGCTTAAGGCTATACAGTAGGCGGTCTGATAGTATGGCTAACACATCAGTCCGGTCAACTGATGATGCTGATTCGCACCCAGCAACCGATTAACCTTTTGCACTAGCTGAAGCTATGGCCTGAAGCTATGGCCCAGCAGCTTTACTAGAGTTCGTTTTTTCAAAAATAAATTCCAAAAAATCTAAAAACAAGAAAAATAAAGTTTGTAAATACCTCCTTTTAATTCAGGTCACAAAATAAAATCTAAATAAAGCGAATAAAAAAATCACAACATGATAAAACAAAATGAAATTTTTATAAGCCTAAGTTGCCAAGGAGGGATCGTCTATTTGGGATTTTATATTTAATTTTATTTTTAAAACGCAAAACAAGATTAAGAATGGGGGATCTTAAACATATTTTTAAACATTTTATACAATTGTATAAATTTATAAGTATGAAGGAATTTTTAAATGAAGAAATTTTAAATTAATTCGAATTTATTTAAATATTTTTAAAATAAATTCCTTCAAGAATTTTTAAAAAATTATTAAATTTTCATTACTTTTTGATTAAAAAATTATTTTTATTGTAATATCATGCATAAATTTTCATTTTCGGGTAAAAAATTTTTACATAGATTTTGACTCGTAAAAAAGATATTAGTTATTTTGTTTGCTTTTGATCTCCTTCGACTAATATTTCTAAATTTGGATGATCAGAATATAGAAAAAAATCCTTAAAAAATTTTTAAATTTTTTTGTTTCTCTCAAGAAACTAACTTCCTATACGCAATCAGAGGTCCAACAGTGGTTAGTAAAGGCCCAAAACATCTATTCAAAAATACTTAACACAAATTATCAAGTATAGTTAATTTTTTATATTCTTTGCCTTGCCCTCTTTTTAATTTTTTTAACTCTCGATCCAAAAAGAATGGAACTACAATTTTTATATAACCAAAAACTTCCTCGTCACGGAAACTATTCTCTTTTATTTCCTTTTAGTTTGAGACACTTTTAAACAAAAAAAACATTCAAAAATAAATTTTGGGGAGATGGCAGAGATTAATAAAAATCCATTGAAGAAATATTTTAAAAAGAAATATTTTCTTTTTTCCCTAAAGAGAACCAAATCCATCAACTTTTCGTTTATTTTTTGCTTCTTTTTTATTTCTATAAATATGTATTTTTAAAAGGACTAAAACTCTTTTTTTGTCTTGAAAATGTGTATAGAAAATAAACAGAGGGGTGTTTTTATGTAGTACTAATATCTTTTGATTTTCGGATTCAAGTTATGCGTGAAAACGAAATTCACTGCCGGCTTTCTTCTAAATAAGCCTCTCTATTAGATCTTCAACGAATTGGTCTTCAAAAGAATTTTTAAATCTCGTTAAAACAAAAGTGTCGGTCTTCAGAGAATTGTTAACACTTTTGCTTCCGCTTTCATCTATCGCTTTTTATGATGGGCCGCTTTATTATGTCTTACGAGCGTTTAGGTGCCGCTTCGCGGCACCTAAACGCTCGTATATTAGTATTTTAAATTATTAAATATTCAAAATTTAAATTTTTTGGTTTTTTAAGTAGTAGTATTACCTATATACTATACTATCTTTTTTGTAACAAAATGCTACCTTATCTCTTTAAATCAACTGATAACCCTAAATCCCTCGTAATCCCTCAAATTACTATACATATTCTCAAATTCCTTGATAGCAGGGGTGTGCCGAAACGAATTTAAAAAAGCGGAACGCGAAATTAAATTTAAAATGTGGAACGCGAAACGCGTAAGGCGAAAGTCCAAAAAAGGCGAAACGCGAAACACGAAATTCTTAAAATTTTTCCGATATGATGAGAAAACTCTAAAGATCTGTCAACTCAGCGCTTTGTTGCTAATCACAGCTTCAACTGACTCTAGAATTTCGATGGGCATCCGAGATATATATCAACGGATTTGAGGGAATATCAGTCATAGGCCAGGTTCCATCCTTTATTTTATATCATATATTTTAGGATATTCTAAAGTCTGTACCTCGCTTCCAAAACATTTCCGTAGAATAGAAGTGTAATTTTGTTGGATTTTCGTTTTGGGATTCGGGTGGAGAAAGAGAGACCGCAAAAATATTTGCAAAAAGGCATTTTTTGCTGCATTCAAATCCTTTCATTCTCTTTCAGATGAATGGTAGAAAAGTTTGGCACAATAAAGGTAAAGGGCCTTGGATTTCAACTGAAGCAGAGAGGAGCATTTCCCTCTTAAATGCCCGATTTCCATTATAAACACCCTGTTCGATGATATTATCATCTTTATACACATAATCCCCCTTGATTTACATAAATCGCCAATATTAACTCTTTATTCCCGAAGACCGGTATCTTTTCAAAAGCCAAGATATATGGCACAAAAAATTAAATATTCTAATCCCTCATAGCACTTCAATTGAGGACTTAACTGCCAAATATCAATATTTCACTTTTAATCCTCCAAAACATTAATATTCCTCTTAAGCCCTCGCAAATCCTGTTTTCTACTTAACACCACCAAACCCTCAGAATCCCGCTTACTCCGCAAGTCGTCAGATATTCCTCTTATTTCTTCCCTAAAATCCCACAATATTCCTTATAATCTCTTAAATCCACTGTGTTTGGGTCCTTTAATGTTGTTCCATTAAAGGTAGATAGTTGGGATAAAATGGCAGCGGTTAATTTTCGTCAAAAAAACATTTTGCGATACCTTTTACACTCCTATATTATTCATTTATCAAAACCACGGGAAAACTTTTTATTTTCCCAGAACACTGATATCAGTTTTTATCCCCAACATTCTATGATTTTCATCTTAATCATCTTAATAACTCCAATCCTCCGTTTTTTCAAATAATATTACTGTTAATAACTTTTTTATCCTAACCATCCCTGATTCCACAATTTCTCAAAGTCCCAGATATCACTCTTTATTCTCAAAATAGGGGTTATAGTTTATATTAACATTTATCTTCTATTCTCACCCTTTCATCTGGCCCTATTCCTCAATTTCTAGAGTTTTCACCCTCATTTTATTACTCCTAACATTATATCCTATTAATCCTTGAAATCCACGATATATTTGAACCCTCAAATGTCCTACGCACATTTTAGACGTCACTTACAATGTTGCAACATAATTCCCTAAAATCACCGATATAATTTTTTCCGACTGAAATCTCTGCATTTCGTTTCACAGTTGTGAAACGAAATTGAGATATTGAGATTTCACATTTTGAGATATTTTCGTTTACGTTTTCTTTATTTGAAAATTTGCACCAGAAAGGTATTAGGTAATATTATTAATACTCTGAAACTACCTCTGCATATTAATACTCAAAGATTTCTCGTTATCTTTGTTAATCCTTTAATCACCCGATATCTCTCTTAATCCCTAAAATTCCTTGATATCTCAGTTATTCATAGAATCCACCTAATTTTCTTGATCTCCCGAAACCCCGAATGTCTTTGCAGAACATTTCCATGCTACGCGACGGCCGTGCTCGCTTCGCTCGCGGCGGCCGGCGTCTCAAAATCTTCACGATGAATTTGTCTTTTAATTAGTTCCTTTGATTTCAGAACCAAAAATTTTTTGATCGGTTTGCACCAGGGTTGCCGCCCGAAACCCGATACCCGAAACCCGAAACCCGGCCTTTTTTTGTACCCGAAACCCGTTACCCGAAAAGAAAATTTTCCAACCCGAAACCCGAAACCCGTACCCGATATTTTTTCCAACCCGAAACCCGTGACCCGAAATTGGTTAAAACCCGAAATTTATACCCAAAAACTTAGCCTTACCCGATTTTTTAAAATAAATTTATAGAAAGAGAAAGAAGGAAAAGGGAAAGAAATATTTATAATTTCTTTAATTTTTCATTATGTTGATCGGTGGTTGAGTGTGTAAGGTGACTGGCTCGATATTTTCTGGGGGTGGGTTCGAGTCCAGGCCTGGAAATAAGGCCTAAAAAATTTTTCTTTTAAAAAATAAATGCCTTTAAGCTTTGATTTTCATTTTAGATTTTTAATTTATTTTTTTAAATATTTTAAGCTTGAAAGAGCATTAAAAATTTTAATTTAGTCAAGAATTTTGCAAAATTTTCGCCTGCGGCGCATAAAATTAAGAGTTCTAAGTTCATGATCAATTAAACTTAAATAAAAATTTTTGCCTGCGGTTCTGACAATTGAATTCTTTCACCTAAGACCTTAAAAAATTCTCAAAATTTTCGCCTCCGGCGCAAAAAATGGAAGAAATCTGGCTTAAGGACCTCCAAAATTCTCAAAATTTTCGCCTGCGGCGCTAAAAACGGGAGAAATTTGGAGGCTTTTATGGAGATAAGGTGGAGGGATATTAGCACATAGTGGGATTTTATCAAGGTGGGATTTTACCAATATAGTGGGATTTTACCAAGATATCCCTCTTAATCCCCAAATCCCACAATGTTTTAATCTCTTCAAATTTGCTCCTCTCTATATCACCCAAAATCCTATTATGCAATATAGCTTGCCTCCTTACAATTTAGTTCACCAATAGCCGAACACCCGAAAATAACCCGAATTTTTCGCCAAACCCGAAACCCGTACCCGAAATTTTTGCCAACCCGAAACCCGATACCCGAAATGAAAATTTTATAACCCGAAACCCGTACCCGATATTTTTGCCAACCCGAAACCCGTGACCCGAAATGAAAACGCTCCAACCCGATACCCGAAACCCGTACCCGAAAATTTTTTGTACCCGCGGCAACCCTGGTTTGCACTGATCTTTGCCTCTCACTTAATGGCCTACAATGACACTAACCATTTGCCGGACCCAAAGTGTTCGCACTTTAAGTTTATATTATTTAGACTCTCATACGCGATTTTTAAGCTTTGGCTTCTACCGTAACTTATTTCCTTTTTCAGAAAATTCAAAATTTTTGTCCCTTAATTTGTTCAAATCCATATTACTAAATAAACAAATAACATTTGTCTTTTGTTTTATTTTTCCTTTTTGTTTTTTGTTCTTTTACTTTAGTTCGGCTTTTGTACATGTTTAACACTTTAGCCCTTTTGTACTTTAAAAGCAGTTTGGTCCTTTGTACTGTTAAAGCAGTTAGGTCTTTTGTACTTTTAATGCGGCTAGGTCTTTTGTACTTTTTAAGCAGTTAGGTTTTTTGTACTTTTAATGCGGATAGGTCTTTTGTACTTTTAAAACAGTTAGGTCTTTTGAACGCCTTTGTTTATGAACCATTTTGTCTAGGCACTCGATGTTTACATTTAAAATTTTGAAAGAGATAGACGCTAATCTTTAATTCTCTTTCATATATTATTTTCTTTTTTTTGTTGTCCTTTTAGTGTTTACTATTTTAGAAAACTTTTCGTTTCAATAAAAATTCACTTTTTAAGAATGAAAATTTGTAAACAAAAAGTATTAACTTAGTATAGTTAATGTACATTTTCTGTTATTTAAATTACGGAATACAATTTCTCGCCCAACCTACCTATGTATTTTTCAACACTGCCAAACACTACTTTTACTAGAATAGTTTCTAGAAACATTTGTATGAGGTTCGAGTTACCCTAGACCATACTCGGACTACTTTTTTCAGCCCGGAACCTCACCCATCCATAATTTATATCAATGGAGAAAAGAAATTAATTTTCTGTTTATTTTTTAGAAGAAAGCATTAAAAAATAAGCACATTCAACCAGCTTTTTTATTTCCAATTTTCATTGTTTTCGAATGCTTCCCTTCATTTTAATAGCTTTTTTACACTTTTTTAGGTCATTACTTCAATATTTTAATCCACTTTTACGCTTTATTATACTCATTAAAATCCTCCAATTTTCTCCATTGTCTTGAGGCATTGAAAATATATAAAGAAAATAAATTTAATTATACTATTTTATATTTTAATTAAAAATAAATAGAAAATTAAATAACAACAAAAAATATGGAAAATAAGAAGAAATTTGCAGAAAAGCGACAAAATCTGCTCGTTGAAAATTTTGAAAATGTACATTTTATGGAACTTAGAATTTGAGTATTATTTGAAATTTAAAGATATATATTTAGAAATTATGAAAATCCTAAAATTAAATTTAGTTTTGATTTTACTAGCAATCTACTAAAACAGAACTAGAAGTTCTTCTGAAATTTCCCGTTTGCCCTAGTATCTAGAATTCGAAAATACCTCGACCTAGATAAAAATATTCCTTTTTTATCTACTTATGTTCAGAATGTCCTTAGGTCTTGTTTAAGAAGTTTAACTGCGATTATAATAATTCAGTTTGTAACTGATATTGTCATTATAACCAAAGTTGTTTCAAAACTAAAAAATCGTCGGAAATCGGAAATTGAAAATTGAAATTTTAAAACAACTCCGATTATAACCGGCATAACAGTTTTATTTTTTATTTTTTAGAAAGAATTTCCAACACCAACAGCAATAAAAGCATCCAATTCCCACAGACCTTCTCCATACCTTAAAAGAGTTCGCCTTCCAAAACTCGACTTTACTATAGCCAAAACACCCCCTACAACAATTTCTTTTAAAAAAGAAGATAAAATTGACGAAGATACAGATTTTTATGATAAAGAATTACCTGAAGATTTAATTTCAAAAATTAAATTGATACAATTAAAGAATGAACAAATTTTTATTGAGAATCAAAAAAGGATTGGGAATGATAGGGAAAGGATAAATAATGTAATTTTTGATATTTATTTTTATAAAATTTGGATATTTTCAAAATGTAATTAAAAACGGAAAGTATCGGCAGTAGGACTAAATAACTTCCCATATAAAGTCCGGATGTTTTAGGACATCATTTTAAAATATTCCTCTGATTCCAGAACTGGTTTCGACTCCCAAGGCTTTTATTCCATTAAAAGGCTCTAGTCCCACTGCTTGTCTACTGTTATGTTCGGGTCTCTCCGAGATTTTTCAAGACTTAAGAATAAAAGAATGAAAGTTTATCCAAGAATGAATGTAACAATGTAGCGGAGGTCGAAAAAAAATCAGATATTAGCTGGGCTGGTATGATCTAATTTGACTGAAGTTAATACTTTGTCTTTTGGAAAAGGATAATCGTTTTTAAACTGGTTATGTTTGAACTAGAGGTCGGCAAAATCGCGTTTCGGGATCCCGCGGGATAAAATTTTTTTTAATCTTTGCGGGACGGGATCCCGCAAAATCCTGCGCGGGATCTCGTCCCGCGCCGACCTCTAGTTTGAACGTAACTAACCGGGAAATTTTTGGCCGATTTTTGGCGTTCTGCGTTTGGCGTATTTTAAAAATTTAAAAATTTGGCGTTCCACGCTAGATTTTGGCGCAAAGCCCTGGTAACTAACTCCAATCCTTCAAGCAATTAATTAAAATATTATTCTAATTAATTTTATTTTTAGTATAAACCAAATGAACTATCAAAGACAGATTTAGTTGTTGATATAGAAAACAAAGATTCAATTAATTCTAATAAAATATCTTCCTCTATAATTAAACAAAAACGATCAAGAAATAATCGAAGGTAATTTCAAAATATTAATTTTTATTAAATTTAATATTTTCAGTATTTCAGCCAATCCAAAATTAAAAACACAAATTTAATTTTATCAACTGGATTTTTAAATTTCGGGTTACGCTTTTTTTGTTATAAAAATTAGTTTGTAAATTTAGTAAAAGATTATTTTTATAAATTATTTCTGAGATTTTTAAATTAAATATGTATTTTTCATAATAATTTTTTGATATAAAAAATGTTATAAAAAATAAAATAACTAAATAAATTAAATACGCTTTAATTAAATATGCCCTCGTAGTAAATCGGTAAAATATATGTACAAGTAGATCTTCCCCTTTAGAACTGAAAATTTTATATCTTTTAATGACGGTTTCGGAAATATTTTAAATTATATTTTAAGTTTAGCTAGATCCCTGGTCTTAGCTTGAGGTTCATGATTTGACCTTCCTACCACTCAGTGGTTAGTCATATAACGTGTCCAGACTTAAAGGATTAACTAATTTTGAGGTTTTGACAATTCAAAATTGTAGGTATTCACCCCAAAATTACACATTAATCATTTAATTTTTATATCTCATCATTCTGTGTCTCTGAGCTAGAAAAAGGCGATGTCTATGCCTTAAAATTTCATTCTCCGAAAGCCTTTGATGATTTTGACCTTCATTTCCTTTTTTAAAAGCTTCCACATTTGTTACAGGCCCAATACTTAAAGAAGTCCTTCTCAAAATATTTAAAGAAGGTTTTTCTTTTTTAGAAATTAATTGTAGTTGTTTAGAAGGGGGAATGGGTGGAATTGTTGTTGGACATTGCTCTGTGGTAGATATACAAGACCTGCTTTCGTATGATTTGCCTGAGCATCCTTAAAAATAAAGAAACTATAATCTAATTTTGGATGTAAATAAAGACTAAATTTATAGTTATAGTTGCGGATTTTTTAGGGGTTTGAAAAATTAAGCTAAAGCGGCCGAACCCCTCCATAAGATAGAAAAACACTGGAAGCGATATACGAAAAGGGTCGCCGGCCCGGTTAAGTTCGATAAATCGAACCTGGTATCGAATTTTGGCCCGAAAAAGAGTCGAACGGCATGATTCGATAAAAATGAGGCACGAAAAAATGACACGAACGTCGACCCGGTTCGAAAATGGCAATCCTATTTAAGAAACAGGATTTTAATCGCTAAATACTCCGACCTGTAGGTTTTATTTTACAATAATTTTTGCTATATAAAATCTGTAATCTAAAGGAATTTAGTTCAGGAAAGATTATAATCTACATAGAGATCTGTAAATTTTATTTTCTTCAATCTACTCTGCTTAATATTCTTTGGTGTTACCATAATAATGGCACTATAAAAAATTTTTTGCCTTGTGATTGAAAGCTATTATCCTCATAGATACAAGTTCTAGAACGCATTTGTTTCCCACAAAAACATTCTCCCCAATCATTCCAATCACTCCATTTGGCTGTTGAACCAACTCGAGGAATGCTTCCATCTAGCCATATTGAACCTTTAAAAACAGAAATATTTTAAGAATATTTAATAAATTATAAAAAACAAAAAGAAAATCGCCTCAAAATCTATCAAAAATTACAAAAATTTACTGAATAACAAGAAAGTTCGAATGGGGACATTTTTAATTTTTTGATATCCACAAAAATCTAAGGATATTTAGAAGAAGAAAATTAATTTAGGAATTTTTCTTTTTCATAACCAAATTGAAAAAAGCTTTTTGTGCTGGAACGTACTTTTACCCTCAATATAAAGTTGGCGGTTCCTGGGAAATTTCCGGGTATGCAGAATTGGAACCAACAACCGAACCGAAAATTTCCGGGTATCCGGGTTTCTCAGTTCTGGATACCCAGAACCGCAAACCTTACCCTCAATTCCGCCGATAATTCTCAGCTTTAAATTTTTAAAAATAAATTCTGTTAAAAATCACCAGGATTTTCAGTCAAAATAATTTTTTTATTAACATTTGTGTTGTTATTTGAAATTAAATTTCCTCTATCATTTCTTCGCTGAATTGAAGTTTTCATAAAAAGTAAAGGTTTTGATGTTGTTGTTAAAATAGTTTGTTGTTCTTTATTATTATTTTTCTTCTGAACAAAAGAATTATTTAAAGGAAGCGAGGGCTTTTTAGTAGAAGATAATTGAGGTATAGCAGCTGATGAAACAATTATTTTTTGATCCCCAATTAATATTGGAATAGGTCTAGGATTGTTTAAATGCCTATGATTTTTATTGTTTTCAATTTTTATTGGTAAAACAATTTTTGGGGTAGATGGAAGTTTTGTTGTTGTCTCTCGATTTGGTTGCTGAAATTAAATTTAAAAATTTCTGGATGTTTATAAATTTTTTATTTCTTTAATATTTAACAAAGAGGATTTAGTAAAATTCAAACAAAAGTAAACAGAAGGATAATATCACCTTTGACGAGATTTTTCTGAAACAAAGGAGCGATCACTCAGAGGGATTCTTACGTATTACCACAAGGAGATGTTTTGAATTTTATAAAGCTAGTTATCTCGACTGAGATTTTGTTCGAGATCTCGTCACACAATCAGTCCGATCTCTAGTTTATAGAAAATTGTGCAGGTATATTTTGCCTAGTGCTAATTACTTGGGTAGTTTTTCTGATAAAACGACTCCGATCTTTTAATGTCAGTTTAAGCTAAGATTACCTAAATAGCTTAGAATAAAATAAATCTTAACTAAATTAAAATATTACTCACTTCCTTAGCATTTTTTATTTCAGTTTTTCCTTCATTTCTTTTATGATTTTGGATTTTTTCATTTTTAATTTCAGCTTTTCCTTCATTTTCCTTATTTTTTCCTTCTTCCTTTTCTTCCCCCAAATCATCCTCTTCTTCTAACCCTTCTGTATTTTTCATTCTCTCCAAAACCGCTTCCATTGCATGCATTTCTGCTTTTAATTTTGTTAATTGTTTTTCTATTGTTGTTGATTGTGTTTTTTGTTTTTGTTGATTTTCTTGTTGAAGGATACGTTCCTTACTTTGATCAATTTGGAGTTGCTTTAATTTTTGAGCGGCAGCCAATTCCTAAGAAGCAAAAATAAAACATTTTTCTTGTTTTTATTAATACGCCCAAATCCCACGATAATCAGCCCAAATCCCGCTTAATCCCTTAATAGCCATCTCATTCCCCTGTTATCACTCGAATCCCCTTAATCTACACAAATCCGCCAAAATAATATTATCCATTGATTTTCCATCCGTAGCCAACGTGAATCGTGGGCGGTAAAGAGGCGGATTATCGAAAATAACTAGGATTTAAATGTTAATACTCCGTATCTTACTGCTTTAAAAAATTACTCGGTTTACTCGAACTCTGGTTTTTCAAACCCGGCATACTCGAGCTCAGTTTTTTCTCGATTACTCGGTATTCGACGTACTCTACTCCTTACTACTGCTACTCTCCCTTCCATTCTTACCTATCATTTTTCCTAACCATTATTTTTTATTAAAAATTCTTGAAACTAGCCTTCATTAATCTCTTCCTTTGATTAGCATTTAAATTCCCTCCCTTTTTATTTAATTTATTCTCTTCTAATACATTATTGTTCTGTAATATTTTAACTTTTTCTTTATTTATTTTAGGTTCCTGAATTGTTGTAGTAGATGTTGTTGTTGTAGAAATTGTTGTAGCTGGTAAAGATGCTGAAGAAATAATATCTCCAGAATCCTCATTTTCCTATTTAATGAAAAGTTTAGGGGAAGGTGTAAATATTGAAAAAAGAGATGTAAGTCCACCCAATTCCCTAATCTGGAGTTTATTCTGATTTGGACTATAAATGAATTTATGGACTGTTAATGGGCTATTAATGACTATCCACACAAAAATATTCTTACTTAATTTTCTTCTTTATTCAAACAAATCCTCCCTTCCTCTCAGCTCAATCCACTACTTAGTTCTTCCTCTTTTTCCCATTAAATTAGTAAAAAAATATTTTCTAATCTCATACCGAAATAAGTAGCTTAGGTATATATTTATTACCTCCAATTCCCCAGAGTGAAGTAAAGGCCTTCTTCTGTTCTTTACCTTATCTTCATCCACTTCACCACCTTCCTCCTCATTTTCTTCTTCTTCCTCAATTTCCTGTTCATTTTCTTCTTTTATATTTTTACTTCCAATTAATTTATTTTTCTGATTATTTTGAAGGATTTGAGGAGGTTGTTGTTCTAATGATTTACTAATTCCTTCAACCATCCATTCTAGAGCTCGGGCTGTATCATTGCCAAGATTTGCAGGGATTACTTTCTGTTGTTGATTATTTATTTTTTGTTTTAATATATCCTTCCTTTCTTTTTCAAGTCTTTTTGGACTGAAATTGAAAATTTTTTCGATAATGGACCCTTACACATAAAGATTCTCTTCTCCTAAATCAGTTATTTAAAAATATACCCCAGGAAATATTGGAGGATCCTGATATCCGTACCCGAAAAAGTTCGGATATCCGAAGATTTTCAGTTCGGATTCGGATATCCGGGGATTCCATAAAGCTACTCCGTAAGTCGAGCAAGTACTGTAGTGCTGTACAGTGTTTGCTCGAATTAACTGATACTATAACTGAAATCTAATTTAATATTTCATGCCTTGTAGTAATTCCACGCGCATTATAAAATTCAAGCTTTCTTTGTTTTTCTAAATAATTAAATGTTGTTGTTGGTAACGTTGTTGTTGTGTTTGTAAATAATTCTGTTTTAAATGTTTTTTGTGAGGAAGTAATTGTTGTTGTTTTAATTGTTGTTGTAGTTAGCCCTGTAATTGTTGATTTAAAATCTTCTTCCAATTTATTCTCTTCATCTTCATTATTTTCTTCTTCCTCACTCCCTTCTTCTTCACTTTTTCTTCCAGGCATTTCCTCATTTTTAAATTTATTTTCCACATTTTCGTTTTTTATTTGAATATTTTCAATGTTTTTCGATGCAAATAATTCTGGTCTTTTGACTGAAATTTACGAAGTTATATAACTGACTTGATTTGTATTAGTGTTTTAACAGTAAAGTTAAAGTCAGAGAGATAATCTCCGATAAAGTGGATTATATTGAGTATACCAAATCCTGGTCTATCTAAATAAATTTTTCCGAGTATTATTTATCGCCACATTATTCTAGAGCCTTTTTTCGATAGTTTTCTTTAAATTGAAAAAAATTTTTCTCTTCAATTACCTTTTTCAACATTTTCTTCTCTCCTTGGAATCTTCTCATAAAGTTGTTTTAATGCCTCCCTTCTATCCTCAGCCCATGGATCTTCCAATTCAAATTGTTGGTGATTTGTGGTAGGTTCGAGTGGCACCTGTTGTATTCTCTGTCTATTTGGTATTTCCCCCAAAATATTTCCACAAGGGCGTATATCCTTAAATTTTAAGAAATATATGTAAAAGGTATTTTAAAATACTCTGTTTGGGCCTAAACAGCTAAATCCTCTGACTGTATTACACGCACGAACACGCATCTGGATGTTGTTTGTACAGTATGACCTTAACAATATTTTTCAGGAATTTAAAAATCGTTTTTCTGAAATAATATAAAATAGGATCTCACCAAGCAGACCATGAAGCCCATACAGAGGCAAATGCTAAATAATAATAAATTGTTATGTGGTTATCATGGTATTTTATATGGCCCAATTTTATTACAGTCAATCCCGTTTTAAGCTACACCCTTGGGACCGAAAAAATCTTCCCTTCATTAAGTGACAAGGCTAAAATTGTCTTTTACAAATTTTTTAATTATATTTCGTTTCGGGTTGATTCGAAATAAATTTTTTATTCTGATCGCCCTGCCTGAGGATTTAACATGCTTATAATAAATTGTATCCCCCAACCCCTCCCCTTTCAAAATTTTATTTTTTAATTAACATCAATTATTTAAACTAACTAAAATGTGCATTAGACGGAATAGGTCTAGGAGTATAAAATCCTTTAAATTGGTTCCACTTTCCTGTAGCTAATGGGAGTTCTGAACGAAGAGGGATATTGTTTTCCTCTTGATTTTCTTCTGAATCATTTTGAGCATCTTAAAATAATTTTATAAATTTTTAAGTCACTTTTTTCTATTTTTTAAATTTTTAAATCAATATAACAATTTTTGAAAATTTTCTAAATTTATTTTCACAACCAAAAAAGATTTATTTCCTTTCCTATATTTTCCGATTTTTTATTAATTTTTCGTAGATTAAATCTTTACTTTTTAAGGAATAAAATATAGAAATTAGACTATTTTTGGATATAAAAATTTTAAAAAATCAATTTTAAATAAATTTAAAAACATGTAATTGGGATATTTAATGAAATTTTCCTAATAATAAAACGGACTTGAGCTAAAAGAAATTAGGAGGATGGGGCAATTAACCGTAAAATGAGTGGTACCTTACATCAGAAATAAACACTATAGTATGTCAATAAACATTAATGAGGTCGGATTGAGTCAGGTCGAGGACTATGATACATGTAAAAGTAGGATCCAAAAATCATGGGCAGTATTTTAAAGTTTTGAATCTCTTTGTAAATAATTTGAATCTTATAGTTCCGGTTAAATATTATACAGAATTTTATTGTTACAGTTAAATAATTACCTGTATATTTAATTTGAAAAATAACAATTAAAATAACAACAAACAATAACCAAAATTTAATTAAATTTCCAATTTTTCTCTCTTCTCTATGTGCCATTCATTTATTAAGTCGAATTTATAATTTTAAAAATTTCAAAAAAAATTTCTTTAAAAAAATTAAAAATCCGGTATATTTATCACAAATTAATTAGTGAAAATTAAATTATCAAACAATAAAAAAAATAAAAAAGGGTTGTTTAGCTCTTAAAACGGCAAAGAAATAAATTATAAATTAAATAAAGGAAAGGAGGAAAGGGCGTCGAATTGTCGCAGAGATATATCTCCTCTCCCTCTCTATATCCAAAAAGTAAAGTGCCGGGGATTCAAACAGTGAAAAAGACCCGAAATTTTTAGAAAGAATAAAAAGAAACACAAAGATTAATTTCCGCGTACTCTCCAGAAAATAAAATTTATTTGGGGGGAATGACGTTAAAAGAAAAATAAAAAAAATGTGGACGGAAGTTGAGATGAGGTTATGTATTGGGGCGTTATGGTGTAAGTTAGATGTGAGAGCTTTTAAAATTGCGAATATTTAATTTTTATTTACTAAATTTGTGCGAGTATATTCTAAATTAGTTTAACAAAATTCTCCAAAATTTTTGAATTTTTGCTTTTGAATTTTTCAAATTCGGATCGAAAAACGGCAATATTTATTTGATAAAATTGTGTTTTTAACAGTTTATGTTCAATAGCTTAAGAAATATTAAATAAAAAAATCAAAAATTTATAGAGGGCTGGAGAAATTTCGGCTTATAATCGTAATGAAAAACGCAAGTAATCCGGATCCGAAAAAGGGCCGGATATCCGGAAATTTTTGGTTCGGATACCGGATCCGGATATCCGAAGATTTCCGAAGATTTCCAACAATCCGACAGTCCCAAGATTATATTGATTCTATGTAAGAGGATTCGTCTTGTTATTAAATTCTCAAATAAAGAATAACCAATAAAGAATAACCCAGACCTGTGCATGGATACGGACATGGATACAAATAATATCAGGATGCCTGCGGATATCCGCAGTAAATATCCGGATATGGATACGAAAATATGTGTCTATGAACAAGTCTGGAATAACCCTTATAAGTTATATTTTTAAAGGGAAAAGCTAAAAATAAAAGGAAAGGGGATTTTTAGCTGAATGGCATGCTTAATTGTGTGAAATTGTTTAAAAGGTAAAAAAAGATCCGAAAAAAGATTTGATTGGATTTATTAGTCTGTTTGTAAACTGTTGTAAAGTCCGGTTTCTTTTCCTAATTTTAACGGTCATTTATTGTTGCGAACAAGTTTGGAGATTTAAATTCTTAAATAATTATAAAAATGAAAATTGTAAACAAAATTTTTTTTGTAAATCTCTCAAAAGGCACACAAACAATATTATAAATTATAAATGTGATCAACACCACTCCCGTTATAACAATACTCAATAGCAAAAGAGAAGTAATTGACAAAAGAGAAGTAATCTTTCAGTGATTCACAAACGTGAAAAATAATTCTGTGACTCAAATAAGTTATTAAAAACCCTGACTTTATTTTGGCCCTAAACTAGGCCCAATGATTTTATAAACCAAGACCGACCCGAATTATTTTTTTTAAAGACGATCCATCCTTGGTGGGGTATATGGAAAAAGTTCCATTTATCTTCTTGGACATATTCTGTGTTTATTATAGAAACATAAATCAAGATTCTTGTATTTTATTAATTGATCCTGCTAATTACTTCCAGGATATTACATAATAAATTATAAATTATAAATAAATAAATTCTTTTAAATAAGTGAAAGTAAGCTAAAATGACTGAAAACTTTAAAATTGGGTTAATGCTTGATAGATTGCGAAAGGAAAAAATAAAAGAAAGAGAATTATTAACTAGTTAATTGAACAATGATTTTAGAGTTACGAGAATATTTGTGTGGCTGAATAAACGAAAAAAAGAAAATTTGGCGATTTACGTAATTGGGAAAGCTAATATATATATATTTTTATTAATCTAAAAATTAATAATTGAAGATTATATTTAATTAAGAATTTTTTACAAAGTTTGTTCGTATTGAAATTTTAGAAAAAACGCTTAGCTTAAAAAAATTTAATGAAAATTGTGAATAAAATTCAGAATTATACCAGTGTGTTTAAATTGCTGATTGTGAGATAAAAGAGATTAAAAATGGCCTTTGCAATCAAAAATATTTTTTCCAAGTTCAAATCATATGTGTTTCAGTTCAATTCCTATGTGTGAATGTTTTCAAGTTTAATCCGAAGCTAAAAATTCTCCATTTTTTTATTAAAAAGTAGACCAATTTAATTAGAAAAGTAAAAAAAAAGTCAGTAAACAACAATTCTCCCCGAAAAAAGGTAGAAAACAAAATTTAAAAATTTTTAAATACCTAAAACCGAGTGATGGCTTTAGATAGGATATAGCCAATCGATAGGGTATAGCCAATAGGGTATAGCCAAACTTGAACAAGTTTTTCAAAACAATACGAAAAAGGAAATAATTTAATGAATAATACATTTAAATTAAATAAATATTTAAAAAATAAAATTTAAAAATAAATTTAAAAAATTTCTGAATTAATATTTTAAAGATAAAATTTTTGTCTTCCATATCAATTCTTAACTTCTTAAAAATTATTTTTCAACGTGGAGAAGCCAATTCCCCACGAATTTCACGTTCTATAATTGTCGGATCTTGAGCAAATTTTAAACCAGAATTTGTTTGTGTTGAGTAACATTTTTGTCTTTCTATATTTTGGCCTTTCTTAAATTTTTTGAAAAAATTTTTTTTTGAAAAATTTTTTAAAACTTATTTTACCTCGCAAGGTATATTATTCACAACAATACAGTTACGATTTCGAACACGTTCTCCATTTTCACATTTGCTCCATTTACTCCAATCTAGCCATTGACTTTGAGCTAAAATAATTTTTTAAACAATGTTTGAACATTAATCTTATAGGATCCTTCCACGATCACCAAACAATTTAAAAATAACATTATTTGAAGTCTACAGTTGATAATTTATTCAAAGAAAAACCCCTTAAATTCAAGTTAATTTTTCAACCCAAAATCATTAACTCAAATTTGAGATAAGAGATAAACTTTTCCTATTTATTTGAATAATTCTACTAGTTCGGTTCATAAAAAAACCTACTAATAATACAAGATAAAAATTGAAAAACCACTAAAAATTATTTCAAACTAAAATTGAAAGGCTTATTTTCAAATTTTTCCCCTTTTTTAGAAAATCAAAAAATTTTTTTTTAAATTATCATAGCCGCTAGAGATCGGACAAACGGCAAAATCAAATATCAAATCAAATAATTTGATATTTGAAAATATTTGAAAAAATTTGACTTTTTTCAAAACTCATCAAACAAATATTTGATCAAATTATTTGATATTTGAAAATATTTGAAAAAAATTTGATCAAAAATATCAAATATTTGATCAAATATCAAATTTTTTCAAAATTTTGGAATTACCTATCAATTCCATTATTAAGGGAATAATTAACATAATAATAACTAAATAACATTTATAAATCAATTTATGTAATGAATCAATAGATTGAGGGAGATAACTTGGGATTTTAGGAATTAAAGGTATTTAGGATAACATGAGATTTAGGGATTAAGTAGATATAAATCTTGGGGTTGAAAGTATATTGGTTATCAATGTTAGAGATTAATTCCCAGATATCACTATTTAGAATTATCCCGTTAATCCCAATATATCCCGCTTAATCCTCTACCCGATATCCCTCCAAATCTCCAGATATCTCTCTCCAAATCCTCAAATATCCCTATTAATACACAGATATTATCCCCATATAAGATATTTCTTTAGGGATATCAGCTGAAGTAAACGTTTGTTAGAACACGGCTATACTAAGTTCCTTGTTGTTAAACAAGCTTCCCTAAGATATTTTACACCACTAAAATTCCTACAAAAATCCATAAAATCTCCCCATCACATTCTCTATATTATTTAATCTATAAGTAAACTGGAAATCACTTAACGTTATATTCGTTAAATATTTATCTTGAAAAACCTCGGGATTTAGTACTGGGGAAAAAATTCTTAATTTTTAAGACGCTATAGGGAAGGACCTTTAGCGCCGCAAGCAAAATTTGTAAAAAATATGGTGCTAAATTAATGATTTTTCACCATTTTCTAACCAAAAAATTGAATTTTTTGGAAAATCAAATAATTTTCAAATTATTTGATATTTGATCAAATATTTGACTTTTTTTTGACCTCATCAAACAAATTTCAAATCAAATTATTTGATATTTGAAAATATTTGAAAAAATCAAATTTTTCCAAAAACTCATCAAACAACTATTTGATCAAATAAAATAAAATAAAATTTGATCAAATATTTGATTTTCCGACGTCAAATATTTGTTTGGTCCGATCTCTAATAGCCGCTCACTTATCGTATCAGTTTGTATCTTTTGTTCGTCAGCTTCCCCCACAGATGTCAATTTTAAAGGAGAAGGTTGTTCTGTTGTTCCATCCCTTCCAACGTTTCCAAAATCAACAATGACTTGGACTGGTTGTTTTGCTATATTCGGTCTTATTGGTTGCCAATTTTTGCTGAGTGAGGAAGCAAAAGCGCGTGCTTATCAAATTTAAAATTGTATTTATAAAAAATAAGATTTTAATGGAATTTTTAAACAAAATTTGAAACATAATCGAGTTAGTAAAGTAAGAGAACAAAAAGTTTAAGGTCCAACAATTATTGCTGGACGCTTTAGCTAATAATGTAATTAAGTTTTACATACATATATGTACATACAAACTAGCTGGATATCCCTTATTCCTTAAATTATTTTTATCAAGTAGGAAGATAAAGGAGCAACTTTCATAAAAATAATTCCAAAAATTTATTATTATTTTATAAATCTAATTTATAAACCTAAAATGGCTTGAAAATTTTTAAATATATTTCTTATTTTAAATAAATTTTGAATAAATTTTTAAAAATAATTACAAGGTGGTGAATCTTGATGAACTTTCTTCGCAGTAGCTAAAGGTGCATATTGCTCTACTAACTCAAATCTGGTCCTCGGTTCTGGGCCAACATGGAAATTCTTTAAAAAAAGTATTTTTGGGTTATTTAAATTAAATTTTGTTAATTAATTAAGAATTTTACTTTATTATTTTCTGTTTCTATACGGACATTAACTGGGCCGGCATTACACAAGTTCAGTACAACTTTAAATTTAAAATAAATTTTTGAAAAATTAAAAATTCATTTTAAGAGTTTGTACTAGTATAGCCCCCAAAGACTTAGTGGGCGGGATCGTTGGGGAACGGGGTTTGCCGGGGTAGAGCCTTCGGGGTCCGGGTAGGAGGTTTTGCTTGAAAATTCGTCGGGGGTCGGAGTTTCGGGGACGGGTGCTACCCTAGGTTGTACTAGAGACTAGATGGTACTTTACGTTATTTCCCACATAAAATACAGAACTGGGTACTTATCGCCATAGACCATTTTAAAGGATCGAAGAAAAAAAACGAAAGGAAAATTTGGGGGAGATAACCGAAGAGTTCCCATAAAAACGACACAAAATATCAAAAAAAATCTTGGATGTTCTCTCTCCATTGTTTGCACTTTTAAAAAATGAAATTTAACAATAAATAACCTGCAAATAAACAAAAAACAAAACTGGCATCCATAAATCGAGAAAATTTTACAAAAACTGTATAGCTATTTTCTCCTCTCATTTTTACAAAAACAAAGTGATTTTTGACAAAAATTCGAAATAATAAATAAAATGAAAAACAGGAAAGCTTTGAAAGAAAAATATTTTATTTAAAGGAATGTCATTAAACACTCCAAAAATATTATTGATGAGATGAAAGATTAAATATATATAAATATTCCCCCAAAATTTTTCTTTGGCGCCATGCAACCGGATATATTTTAAAGGAAAAATAATAAATAAAAATAAATATAGATCAAGAATGGTCACATTATATATTCTCCCTTTCACCTTCACCTTTGATTTTTCTTTTTTAGAGATAGAATGACCATTCATTTTACTATAAGAATGATGAAAAAGAAGGAAAATATTTTTTGAAAATCTTATTAATTATTAAGAGAATAAGGAAATGACTGATTTGATAAAGAAAATTTCCCCATAAACGGTTTAGTTTAAAATCTTCACAAAATTTCTGTAAATATTGCAGACAATCTTTGTCTACTTTGGCATCAACGCGAACATTCCCGTAAGTTTAATAAACTTTTTGGGCTTACGAGCTCTACTATGAGCAGCAGTTTTTAATTTTGCTTAATTAAATTTAAAATTTACTCAATTAAATTACTAAGAAAGCATGTTAAAAACCGTTCAAATAATTTTCACTTTGAAATTTTATAAAAATTTTGTGTTATTTTTTGAATATAAAATTAAAAAGAAACTTTAAATTTTAATAATTTTATCTAATAAAATTATGCCATACATATCTATCCAAAATTTGCTAAATTTAAATAATAAGAAACATGAAAAAATCGTTCACTTACGGTTTAGTTTTAAATTTTCAAAGATTTTACAAGTCAGATCTCAGTTGTATGTCCGACGTTAAATAAGACTAACGTATACAATTGAGATCCGAATTATTTAAAATCGGTGTCAATCAATTATGATAAATTTTTTTGATAAAAACAAGATCCAAATAAAATCATTTTTAACCCAATTTGGTAATACTTTGGCTGCACATCCCCCGTTTTTCCCTGTTCGCTGACCATTTTGAGCTTTTTAGCTTTGACATATAATTTATTATATATCATTCGAAAGAACTTTCCAAACTGGACCGAATGATACCAAGATCCGCTAGATTTGATGATTGTGAACAAAATTAAGAAGCAATCCTCGTTGGAAAAGGTTTTTGCTCCGCTACAAGGGTCTAAATAAATGGTCATAACTTTGCTAATTTAAATCAGCTTACATTGATCTTAGTTGATTTGATCTGCCACAAAAAGAGAAAAAAATTGAAAGGGAAATAAGGGGGATGACCAGCCAAAGTATTACCCCCAATTTAAATTTTCTCTTTTAAATCCACAATAAAAAATCAAAAAAAAATTTTTTCGTTAAATAACCCTTCCCAAAAAAATCCAAAATCCATTTGTTTCTTCTTGTCTAAACATATTTACTGACCATCAATAACATTTCTAATCGTATTTAGAAAAACATTTTTTGCTTCAAACCCATTATGGTAACTTAAAAGAATCTTGTTTCGCAATTTGAATGTTTCTTCTTGATATTTTTTGCTAAAATATTTTTTTTAACAATTTTTATTAGATATCTGTGGTTTTTAAAAATTTGCACGTACAATAGAGAGTGCACGTAAATGTTAATTTACATGAACCGAGATCAAACAGTACAGTAATATTTAACAGAATTGGTAATGGACATAAATTTTGGTCAGATGGATATCCGCAGGCATTTTGAACTTATCTGTATCCATATCCATTTATTTGTATCCATATCCGATATTTAAACATATGTAGGGATGAATATGATAATATTGACCAAACTTTTTATGGCAAGCAAAAAATCTGGTTTTTTGAAATTTGGCAAGGATTTAGGTTTTTAAATTATGATATATAATAGTATTACTAGATTGACCTTAAATTGGCTTTTATTGACTTTATTTGTTAAAATTTATTTTATTGCCATGTTTTTAATGAAATAAATAACTTTATACTATAGTGACCTCACTGGACATCATCCTCTTAATCCTCGATATCACACCCAAATCCCTTAACATTCCCTTTAGTAGTAAACAGAATTCCTCCTTTTTTAGCGCTTTTTTTTGAAAAAAAATTTTGAGAATCATAGAAAGCCTAGCAGTCAAATTCTTATCTTCGCAGCGCTTAAGCGAGAATTTTGAGAATTTCAAAAATTATTTGGGAGAGCGTAATTATTCGAGCATATGCGATAAAGAAATTTACTCACTTTTCAAGCATCTCAGCAACAGCAATTCTAAATTCGTTACCAAAATTATCATTTCTATGTGCTTCATTTGCATTATCTCTCCAAACTAGACTTACATATATTCCAATACCCAAATGTTCGACGAGAGATGAATTAAGGAATTGATCACCCATATTTGGAATACAAATCAAAGGAACACCTGCATATATTGCCTTAATTTAAATTAAAATTCTAAAGTGAATCCTTAATTACCTCAGTTAAACTGTTCAGTCCACAATGTGAAATGAAAAGTTTCGTATTTGGATCAACTAAAAATTTAAAAAATATAGGTATTCATGAAATTTGCTTCTTTCACATGTTTTAAAGGAATTATAAGTACTAGCCTTCATATGAAGGTAATATTAAAATTTACATAATATTTGTTGTTGTTCAATAAATTCATTTATAATTTCAATATTTGAAAAAGATTTTGGAATATAATGAGGAATCCTTATTTTAAATTGATAATCGCTGAAGACTTGAAATAATTCTATCATAAAATCAACATCTTCTTTCGTCATTCCACCATCCTCAAAAATCGTTCCAAAAGAGACAAGGACCAGAGAAGGATCCTATAAGATGCGTATTTATTTTAGGAATTAGACGTAATAATAATAAGGAAGTTTGATGTTAGTTCTTGAAAAAATCTTTGTATATCAGAAATGGAAGAGAAAATTTAGGATTAAAATTTCCAAGTGTATAAGAAGAAATTTGCTTAGAATTTTTATACCTTCGGTTAAAGTTTTTCTTTTAACTAATTAATTCTTACATGTTTATTATATTTCGGGTTAAAATATTCATTTTCTTCAACATGAATACCTCCAATATAGGCAATTTTATTATCATCTTTTGGATAATTTTTGAAATTAACATATTCATGTTGATTAACAAAATGATAGCTAATTTTGTTAAATAAATTGAGAAAATATTCTTCCCGGGCGTTTCTGCGTATTTTCAAAGTCTTGGCCAATGCGTTACTAACGGCATCGCTATAATAATTTGTATATGAACTTATTTCATAGTTTAGTTCTTCCAAATTGTCCCAAAATCTTTCCTCTTTGAAACGGCATTGTTTTCCTTTAAATACCCAATCTCCAGGTCTTGCGAAATTACTTCCTTTAATTTAAGAATGTTTTATAAAATATAATTTTAGAAACAATATGATTAGATATGATTAGAACTATGATTTAGAACTGCAAAAACAGGCTATTCAGGCGACAGCGATATATGAGTGATTTTGTTCTGATCCTGCTATATCCGAATCACAACATAATAATCATGATTTAAAAAATTTTGGAGTTCCGGTTGCCAGTAAGATTTGAAACGTACCCTAAATCCAGACATTAATTTTGGAAAAATTTAAATGCCCCTCCTTCCTCACTTCGGTTTACGGTTGTGACCGGTTCCAGTTTTGACAGACATCCGGTTTAATTATTTTTACTGGTCAACTTCTTAGAACTTTTGCAAACTTTTTAGAATATCTTGGAACTTTCGTACAAGCCCTGGTTTTATTAGATATTTTTGTAAAAATATTTACTGACATGTAGGTTTGGTTGACGTGTTTCTATTCAATTTTTCACATAATTTCACAAAAATAACCTGGAATAACAGTGTGACCTTCACTAATTAGTTGTACAAGATTAAATCCAAAAAATTGAAGATCTCTGGGAAGAATAAACGGATACACATTAAAAGTTTTTTGAATTCCCAAAAATTCAAAAACGGCAAAAGATCCAGCCATTTCATTAAAATCAGCAACTCCAAAAGAATATTTTTGTTGTTGAACTCTTTGATAAATCCAATCGGAAATACCTATATAATTGTCTCCGATTTCGGCAAGAGTGTTATTTATTAAATCTTAAAATTAAAATTGTTTTTAATTTTTCCCAAAGTTAAAACAATTTTTTGAAAACTCCATTTTTGGAAGGCCCTTGACAACGGTTTGATATTTAATACTAGGGTTGCCAAAATGGACCGACTCGGGCCGAAAAGTCGGACCTAAGATATTTGGCTCGAAAAAGACTCATACGGCCCGACTCGATAAAAAAGCCCAAAAAATGGCTCGGAAAAATTAGGTCCGACTCTGCTTATATAATAAAATCATCACTAAAAAACTTGAAATTAGCACCTGAGGTTGATATTTCGATTAGTGAAGAAGATGATGAAAACAAGATTAATAAAATTATTAATAAAATTTATTAAAATTATTAATAAATTTATTAATAAAATTTACTTTTAAAAAAAGACTCGATAATGTCTCGGTGCCCGACTCGATAAAAACAAGCTCGAAAAAAATGCCTAGACGACCGGTTTGTTTTCTAAATGAATTTTTCCAGAACCGGATCATAATATTCCAGGTATCAGAAACCGAGATTAAAATTACGATATGATTTTAAGAAATCCGATTTTCAGATTTATAATCATTTCTCACTATCATACCTTCAAAAATTCCAACAACATATCTTTTTGAAAACTTATATTCATTATAAGCTTCAAATAATTTATTATTTGCTATTTTTTCCGGATTCAAATTTTTTATGTTTATATACATTTTAATAATTTGCAGATCGTTTGACATAGGATTTAGCTTTAAAGAAATACCGAGTTCTTTACTATAAACAATCATATCCTATAAAAAATAATTTTATTTGTTTGAATTATTCAATAGAATTTTTGATTTCAGTGCTAATTTTAGAACCCCAAAGATTAAATAGTAACTGGGCAATTAACTCCATTCAAATTCAAGTTAATGAGATCAAATAAAGCTTAGATGATAGAGAATTAAACAAGGAACAAATAAAATTAAGAATTTTCAAATTGTTCACCCTAATCATAAATATAAAGTCGAAGACGCAGGAAAAATTTTGCGTTACACTTCGCATGAGATACTCGTTTTACCTTGTCTCAAAAATTTCACCGTAATCTCAGGGTTTGAATCAGACATTTATTCCTTTTCTGGTATATTGGAGGCAAGGATATGTACTTAATAACCTAAAAGTTTAGAATAACTTCATTACTCAGCCGATTTGGTACGAACTCAGCCGATGTGGTACGAACTTTTGCCCAAATCTTCAACTTTTTATCCAAGTTAAGGGTGGGCACTTAGAAAATTTTTGATTGTATTTGTTTTTTTTGTTCAATTTCCTATCAGCTAAACTTTATTTGATCTGATTATCTTGAGTTTAAATAGAGTTTAGAGTTTTGGCATAAATAGTCGCCTGGTTTGTTTCTGGTCGTATATTTTTATATAAATAACTCACCACAATGTAATTTTCAGACAAAACTTTAGCAAGCATTAGCTGAAATTTTTAATTATGTTTGAAAAAAATAATTTATTGCTGAATCTAAAAAGCTTATTTCTTCCAAGAAAGGATTTTTTCCAAGGATTACCTGAAACTCAGTCTTTTTTCAAACCAAAACATGACCCGAGAAATTTTCCAAAACTCGATCCGAAACCCGACTTCTTCCATGGAACCTTTCACCTTTTCCATCGAACTTTTCATCTTTTAATCTATTGATATCCCTTTTAATATCAAATCCCTTTCCTGCTACGCAAGCAAAAATTTTGAAAAATTTGGATTTTAAAAATTTTACATGTAATTGAACGTGAGAGTAGTAAAAGTTGTCGCAAATATACAAGGCCCTCTTCTTTGAAGTTCTCGAAGAACTTTCGGGAATATCTCCTTCCTCCCCTTCAAAATGTCCTTGCTGATGTCCTTCCATTAATCCTTGATATTCGTCCATATTCCCTTCTCCACCGAGACAATTACACCAACTATTTCCTCTTTTATGCCGTCGTTTAAATAATTTTTCTTTTTCTTTTCCATTATTTAAACATTTGCACTTCTTTCCAACAGAAATGTTGATAATAATTAATAAAAAGACAATGTAAAAAATTAATTTTAAATAATACATTTTCTAAAATTAAAAAAAAATTGTGAATAGTGATGTGTCCGCACTTGCAAGAAGAATACAAATGAAAATAAATAACCCAACATAGGGTAAATAATAATAAGTAAATAATAATAATAGGTAAATAATAAGTAATAATAAATAAGTAGGTAAATAATAAATAACCCAACATGGTGGCGCAGTCGGTTGTTCGGCTTGGGCCCTTTCCATGATGGTTCAATTCCATCTCCCACCAATGAATTTTGAATGAATGTCGTATGTAATAAATAGAAAAGAGAGGATGATTCCTCATCATCAAATCCGTTTTCATGATCTTCTTTAATAGGATATTCTGTCAATTTTTGATGGGGTTTAAGCTTAGGAATATTTATTATAGAAAATAACGTATTTTCTCCAATTTCCCCAATACAGCCCAATGTTATCCAGCCTAGGACTGTATTAAAAGGTGTCTCTATTTTTCAACTCCTAAAAAGCCGGACTATCTTTTAAGGATGGCGGTTCCAGAGAAATTCTCCGGATATCCGGATTCGGAACCAGTATCCGAACCGAAAATTTCCGGATATCCGAGGTTTTTTCGGTTCCGGATACCCGGAACGGCCAATCTTTGGCATACATACATATGTAGAAGATACCGTATAAATTTATATAAACGGGCTAAAAATGCTGGTTTTCCTCCCAGACGCCGTTTAACCTTTTGACTAGCCGATGGAGAGAAAATAACTAACCGAAAAGAGCCCTGCTTCCCTACTAAGTGAATGATAAGACCTGCCAAGCAATACCCCCTCCCCATCGTCATGTCTTTATATTTAACACGTGGAATATTTTTAAATAAATTTTTTTACAATAATTAAAGGAAGTTAGAGAAAAAAATTTTTTTTAAATTATCGACTAAATTAAAGAAAAAAAATTTTTTATCGACTAAATTAAAGAGAAAATAAAAATTTAAATAAAATTTTTAAATAAAATTTATTTATTTTAATAAATATTAAAGTTTTTAACATTCACAGAACAAAAACTTAATTATCCCGTTAAGGAAACCACCAAGAACTGGGTACATTGGGTTTTAGGTTTTGTCTTGTTCTTATATTTTGCTTAAACTTGATTAAAGATAATTGCAAATAAGCAAGTAAAAATTAAAAAGATCTCGAAACAATTAGAAATCTGAAGCATTTTGTTTATGCTGGAAAAAAAGAGAATTGCTAGCGAGGGACCTAAATTTCCAAAATAAAACAAAAATAATTTCCATTATCACCTCTTCTTGGATTGTTGGAGATACCCAATTCTTGTGTATTCAACCTAAAAATAATTTTAAGAAAATATTTTTTGTTGGCATAAGATAAATACCAGAAAAGTAGTTAACGTAATCCAGGCTTTAAACGCTTCACGTTTTCCTCTGACAGGCTCTGACTGTTTTGAAAAAAAAATTTTTTTTAATTTACAATTTCCTCACTTTAGCAAAAGCATCACTTAGACACTCTCCAAAATCGTCCCAAATTCTTACTTTGTTTAAAGAACCCCCAAAAATTATGAAATGTTTTTCGCCAATTTGTTGGCATTTTTGCTTAAAAATTATTTTTTTTAATAATTAAAAAAAATATTTTTACTTGACAACACCGAACAGGCCCATTTAAATTTTGCATTAAATAGTCAATTAATTCAATTAAAACACGTAAATGTTCCTCAAAATAATTAGACTCTGTAACAAAATGATAGCGCCACCTAGTTTTTATCAATATCCTACCAAATATTAAATGGATCTGTTTCAAATTTTGATAGAATATAGTTAAGGATATTATGTATCAATATTGAAAAGAAAAAGTTTAATGCAATTTTTTAAAAAATTTTATGATAATAAATTTGATTTTGAAGTGTAACAAAAAAACTTTAATTTTTTTATATAAAGATGCTAAAAACTTGTCTCCCGAAGGAAAAGAATTACTTTTAAATGAATCTATTAAATACACAAAAATTTTACTTCGATATAATCAACGAATATTAGGTATTGAAAATGAATATACTTTGGGGTTAATGCTTTCTCACCAACTTAAATATTATTCAACGTGTAAAGATTACTTTAAATGTTCAAACTTTACGAAAAAATTTCTTGAAAGAAGTGATTAAGAATGAATAATTTTTATAAAGAATATATGGGCTCTATATGAAAGGAGATTGGGAATCGGTTTTTTATTACTTTTTTCTTTCCTTAATATGATAATGATCATCATTTTCTTCCTTGTTCGATTATATAGAAATTTAATTTTAGAGCAATAAATTAATGAAGAGAAGCTTCCTAAGTTAAACTGGTTAAATACTTATTAAAATTCAACAAAATATTATCAGAATTTGAATTATTTTCTTTAAGAAAGTTGAAACTAAAAAGTTCTAATTATCCGCAATAATAATAACAAATTATTAGGTATAACAGAAAATTTCGGATATTTGGAACATAAACAAAAATCTGAGAGTAGCAATCATTTGAGATTTTTTAAATATTCTTTTATATTTTAATTCTTCTGCTTCTTTATAATTTTGTTATCAAATTTCATAGATATACCAGGGACTAATTTTACAATTAAAATTCCAGATAATATTCATTTGTTTTATTTAGTTTATTTTTCACAATTTCCTCTACAATATTTAATTAATACCCCCCAATAACAAAAAAAGAGTATTTTTATTTTCCGAACACCTAAAATTTAATTATTTAATTTTAAATTTTTTCCATTTTTTTGGTCCTCATTTTGATTTTATTCCCAAAACAATTCTGTCCATTAAGTTTAATAGACAAATTCTCTCCCCCACCCTTCCCAACTTTCAAAACTACTAAACTTAAGTTCCTTCTCTTTGCCCATTCATTTAAGTATGCTTAACACTCCTCCATATTGAAGTAAAAAATAATAAAAAAAAGTTTAAAAAGTTTTACAATTATTTTTTGTTCGTCCATTTCCTAAATTAGCTTTGTTTTAATGATGAATTTTTTGAACGAAATTATTTTTTAAATTTTTGAAATTTTCTTTGAAAATTTTCTAAAAATAATTGTCTATTTATAATTTAAATTAAAATTTGTAATGTCTATTTTAATAAATTCACCCGACTTCCACTTAATGGGACTCAGTTTTCGATGCCTGTGTCCATGTTGTACTGTGGCACTCCAGAGTAGGGAGGCAATCTGGTCTAGCTTTGCTTATAAATCCCGTGCAAACAAGGCATCGGCACCAGGGCTGGACGGCTCCCGGACAATCCGGCAGTTAACAATCCGTCAGTGGTCGGACAATCCGTCAGCGATAATCCGTCAGTGAATTAATATTTTAAAAATATAAAAAAGTTCTAAATTTTCATAATTCGAATCAAATATTCTTATATTTTTATTTTGTTATACTGGATTATTGTTATACTGGATATGTTAAACTGGATTGACGACGACATCAAGAAGAAACTCAAGAAGATGTCGTTGTCGTGTTGACAACGACGTCAAGAAGATGTCGTTGTCGTGTTGATGACGACATCAAGAAGAAGTTGTCGATGTGTTGACGACGACGTCAAGAAGATGTCGTCGTCGTGTTGCGACGACGTCAAGAAGATGTCGTTGTCGTGTTGACGACGCGTCAAGAAGATGTCGTCGTGTGTTGCGACGACGTCAAGATGTCGTCGTGTTGACGACGACGTCAAGAAGATGTCGTCGTCGTGTTGACGACGACGTCAAGAAGATGTCGTCGTCGTGTTGACGACGACGTCAAGAAGATGTCGTCGTCGTGTTGACGACGACGTCAAGAAGATGTCGTTGTCGTGTTGATGACGACATCAAGAAGAAGTTGCCGACGTGTTGACGACGACGTCAAGAAGATGACGTCGTCGTGTTGATGATGACGTCAAGAAGATGTCGTCGTGTGTTGCGACGACGTCAAGATGTCGTCGTGTTGACGACGACGTCAAGAAGATGTCGTTGTCGTGTTGACGACGACGTCAAGAAGATGTCGTTGTCGTGATGCGATGACGTCAAGAAGATGTCGTCGTCGTGTTGACGACGACGTCAAGAAGATGTCGTTGTCGTGTTGATGACGACATCAAGAAGAAGTTGACGACGTGTTGATGATGACGTCAAGAAGATGTCGTCGTCGTGTTGATGATGACGTCAAGAAGATGTCGTCGTCGTGTTGACGACGACGTCAAGAAGATGTCGTCGTGTGTTGCGACGACGTCACGATGTCGTCGTGTTGACGACGACGTCAAGAAGATGTCGTCGTCGTGTTGACGACGACGTCAAGAAGATGTCGTTGTCGTGTTGATGACGACATCAAGAAGAAGTTGTCGACGTGTTGACGACGACGTCAAGAAGATGTCGTCGTCGTGTTGACGACGACGTCAAGAAGATGTCGTCGTGTGTTGCGACGACGTCACGATGTCGTCGTGTTGACGACGACGTCAAGAAGATGTCGTCGTCGTGTTGACGACGACGTCAAGAAGATGTCGTTGTCGTGTTGATGACGACATCAAGAAGAAGTTGTCGACGTGTTGACGACGACGTCAAGAAGATGTCGTTGTCGTGATGCGATGTCGTTGTCGTGATGACGACGACGTCAAGAAGTCCACTGATGGATTGTCCTACCACTGCCGGATTGTCCACTGACGGATTGCCACTGACGGATTGTCCGGTCACGGGCTGGACGTAGTTGTGGATTGCGTGTAATTGCGTGTTTTCTCGACTTGCGGATTGCGGTTGCAGAAAATTTTTTTAATTGCGTCACTTACCCACTTACTACCCATTTTTAAAAGATAAATAAAAAATTCTTAACATCCCCTCACTAAATTTAAGTCCATAAATAGTCTTATTAAATTTATTTTTTTTAAATTGATAGCTATATTTAATTTATTTATTCAAATTAATACATACATCATAAAAAATATTTTTTTTTGTTCCTAAATTTCCATATTTCCATATTTTTGATAAACACATACATAAATATACTTTCGTCACTTTTATATGTAAAGTTAGCTGACTAACAATTCATTATCCTTATTTTTTAAATAGAAAACATTTTATTATCCTCAAAGTTTCCTCAAATTTATTTCAAAATTTCAAATGGGCAACGACCACTCCTCTAAAATTGTTGGAGGGAAAAGCAAGGACCATTTAGCTGTTTCTGAAGAACAAAATCAGATTGAAATCTCTCAAAGACGTTTATCTTCTTTTAATAAATTAAATCAACTTCCCTCAACCAAACAATCCAAATTAAAAACAAATAGACCTTTATCTCCACAACATTTTATTGATTCTCCCGATTTAAGTGAACAAACTTGTAGTAAATTTGATAAAAGAAAACAATCAGGTGAATTTTTAAGGAGAAGTTAAATTTTATATAAAATTACGAAAAAATAAAATTAGAATTGAGACAAAACTTGTAAACATGAGGGAGATGGTAGGTTGAAAAAATTACAAATCAGTTTCTCAGTTTCATGTTCTATTGAAAATTTATTCATTGGAATCAATCCATTGGAATCCCCAATTTTTTGTTGTCTCTAAGGTTGGCGGATCTAGGGAAATTTTTGAATATCCATATCCAATATCCAAGCCGAAAATTTCCGGATGTTCAGACTTTTAGGCTCTCGTATCCCCCAACTCTAGAGAAAGAGTTTGCAAAAGTTTAGCCACCCGGCAGGAGACGAACCTGCGTGTTAGAAATTCAAGTGGACTTTGATATCCCATATACAGTTTATTCCGTTCTCCCCCACACCCAATGGAGAATTTAATTCCAAATTTATCCATCACCTACCATTTCATTTAAGGCCTAGTTTCACCACAACCCTTCATTAAACACTGCACTTCACCAAACTTATCTAGAAGTAGAAGAATGTCTTTAGCTGCAGTTTTATATGAGAAGAATTATTTAGCATCAGAAGGATTAATTAATTCTAATGGAAGAAGACACTCCCGCGCAGTGGTTGGAAATGTTCCTCGAAAATTGAGTTATAATGAGGAAGTTAATAATATAGGGGCAGAGTGTTCTCTAGCTGAACATTTAAAATTATCTTGGTAAAAATTAATTTTTGGGCATTTTAAGTTGTAAAATTCTTTTAGTTATCAACTCCAAATATTGCAGCAGAGTTGGCCTCGAATTAAATCACAAGGCGCTTTATTAACAGTTTTTCGGTAATATTCCAAAATATACTTTAAAAATCTGAATCTAATTTTACAAATCAGAATAATTAATTTAATTTAACAAACTTATTCTGATCTTTCTAAAAATAAAAATTTTATAAATTCTGATTTTTCTTAAATGAGTTTACTTATCTTTTGCTTATTTTAAAATTTTGGTCTATAAATTCTGATTTTAATTAACGTATTTACTTAATTAATCACCAAGTTTATCTATTACTAATATTTTGGTACAAGGAGTAATAAATAGTAGAGTTGCACGAGATCGATATCTCGACCGAGACCGAGACGAGAATCTCGGTCATTTTCCAATCTCGGTCTCGGTTTTGCCGAGACGAGACCACCTAACCGAGACGAGATTCTCGGCACTTAATCTCGCCGAGATCCGAGATCAGTATACACCCCTAAAGATTGACCTTCTTGAGATTTATTTTTATTTTGACAAAATATTTAAAATTTCGCTATTGGTTAAGTGTGTTTTAACTAAGTTTTTAAATATTTTAGACCTGAAAAAGCGTTAAACATTTTAATTTAGTCATGAATTTTCCAAAATTTTCGCCTGAGGCGCAGATAAATTGAAGAGTTCTGGCATTTAACTTCAAAAAAGCTTCTGCCTATGGCTCTAAAATGTGAATTTTTTCTCCAAAGGCATTCCATAATTCTCAAAATTTTCGCCTGCGGCGCATAAAGGATTTAAGTGCTCGGGCAATTGAGTCTGCACGGTCGAGCCTCCCTTGTATTTGACTCGGTTGAAGACTAATGGGGGACGGATTTGCACATTAATAAAGATGTTGAGTGAATAGGATCTACGGCCCAAAGTGGGTATATCGCGGGATTTTAATAGGATATCGGAGGATTAAAGCGGATATCTGTCTATTTAAAGGTATTAATGTGGATATCGGAAGGTTTGCAGAATCCTCTCGTGTTTCTGTGATGTTTTTGTAACGAGACTAGTCTAGAGGTGCATATTTATCATTTAAATAACGATTAAGAGCTTTAATGAGCTGAAAAATAAATAATTTTTAATTTTTATTTTATTTCGTTTCGCTTCGTCCGAAACGAAATAGGAAATTTTTTATTTCGTTTCGATTCGATATAAAAAAATTTTATTTCGGTAATCTCTGATTCTGATGAAACAGATGATTTTGATCATGATTTAGATGATATTTAATTAATTTAAATGGGTTTTGGTGGATAAAAAAGTTTTGAAAAATCTCGGTTTATCTCGGATCTCGATATCGGTCTCGGGTCAAATTTTGCATCTCGGTCTCGGTCTCGGTCATGCGAGTCTCGGTCAATCTCGGTCTCGGATTTGTTCTAAAATCTCGATCTCGTGCAACTCTAATAAATAGAGGAGGAAGGCTAATGGTTATGTCAAAAATTCCTAACTATCCCTAGCATAAATTGGTAGCAACAATGTTAAAGATTAAGATCCATAGTCGCGGATATTTTATCAATGACACTATCAATGACCCTAGTAAAGAGTAAATATGTTTAACATTGTTGCCAGCCTTATAAGAAAGGGTACTGATTTTCACAACTGCTTAACATAATATTTATTCTAATTTTTAAAATGATTTTAAAAATAATTTTTTTTAATTTTACAAACCGTCATCCTACAATTAATATTAAAATAAAATTTCTATTTTCAGTGATTTAACTCTCAATAACAGTTCTGCTCGAGAAATGGTACATAAATTTGTTAAATAGAAATAATACCTATTTCAAATTTAGTTTCAAAAAATGTCTATTGTAGAGGGATTTTTGTCTGGAAAATGTTGCGATCAGAAAGTTTTTATTTTTAAAAATATTTCACAAAGTTTAATAATTATTTTGAGGAACATTTACGTGTTTTAATTGAATTAATTGACTATTTAATGCAAAATTTAAATGGGCCTGTTCGTTGTTGTCAAGTAAAAATATTTTTTTAAATTATTCGAAAAAATGATAATTTTTAAGCAAAAATGCCAACAAATTGGCGAAAAACATTTTATAATTTTTGGGGGTTCATTGAACAAAGTAAGAATTTGGGACGATTTTGGAGAGTGTCTAAGTGATGCTTTTGCTAAAGTAGGAACTTGTAAATTTAAAAAAAATATTTTTTAAAAACAGTCAGAGCCTGTCAGAGGAAAACGGGAAGCATTTAAAGCTTGGATTACATTAACAACTTTTCTGGTATTTTATGCCAACAAAAAAATTTTCTAAAATTATTTTAAGGTTGAGTATACAAGAATTGGATATCTCCAACAATCAAAGAAAAGGTAATAATTGAAATTATTTTTGTTTTATTTTGGAAATTTAGGTCCCTCGCTAGCAATTCTCTTTTTGTCCCGCAAAAACAAAATGCTTCAGATTTCTAATGGTTTTCGGCATCTTAATTTTTAATTGCTTAGTTCCAGTTATCTTTAGTCATGTTTAAGCAAAATAAAAGTAAAAGAACAGGCCAAAACGAAAACCCAGTTCTTGGTGGTTTACTTAACTGGATAATTAAGTTGCTGTTCTGTCAATGTTAAAAATTTTAATATTTATTAAAATAAATAAAATTTTATTCAAAATTTTATTTAAATTTTTCATTTTACTACTTTAATTTAGTCGATAAAAATTTTTTTCTCTAACTTCCTTTAATTATTGTAAGAAAATTTATTTAAAAATATTCCACGTGTTAAATATAAAGACATGACGATGGGGAGGTAGTATTGCTTGGCAAATCCTTATCATTCACTTAGTAAAGCAGCTCGGCTATAGCTATTTCTCTCCCTCGGGCAGTCAAAAGTTTATTCGGCGGCTGGGAGGAAAACCAGCATTTTTAGCCCATTTATTTGTATAAATTTATACGGTATCTTCTATATATGTATGTCAAAGACAGTCCGGATTTTTAGGACAGTTGAATAATAGAGACTCTCTATTATTCCTGCGGCGCAGGAAAGGATGTGAGATTAAGAGGGATATCAGGAGATTAAGATGTGAAAAGTTCGATGGAAAAGGTGAGAAGTTCCATAAAAAAGGTGAAGATGGATGAAAAGAATACTGGTTTTCGGGTAAACCTACTATCTTTGGAAGAATTATTGCTCCTTAGACTCCAAAATTCTCGAAATTTTCGAATGCGGCACAGAAAATGGAAATCGAGTACGAGCAATTTTCACTATTCTAAATAGATTGAGCGGGATCGGGATCCCGACCTAAAATCAGGATCGGGATTTTGGAATAACGACCCCGATCCTGGTCCCGATCCCGAATCGGAACCTGCAATGCCCCGAACCTCCTATGCCCCCTATGGTTTTACGATATTCGAGGACCTATATCTCGGTTGACAGACAGTTCTCTGAATAGAGAGTAGTATCGTTCGACTCAGCTCGCCGAGACAAATCGAATAGTATGTATTTCTTATCGAAATTTTGCCTCCGGTATACTATACTATGTCCAAAATTTTTCCAAAATTTTTTAACTCATTTCGCATTTTCGCGTTTCGCATCTTTCGCATTTTTCAAATTTTTTGGCGCGAAAAGTTTCGCAGTCCGCATTTCGCTTTTATTTTTTTAAAAAAAGTTTCGATTTCCGCATTTAGCTTTTTATTTTTTGATTTCGCCCAGCCCTGATAGAGACACCTTTTAATACGGTCGTAGGCTGGATAACATTGGGCTGTATTGGAGAAAATACATTATTTTCTATAATAAATATTCCTAAGCTTAAACCCAATCAAAAATTGACAGAATATCCTATTAAAGAAGATCATGAAAACGAATTTGAATATGGAGGATTGATGAGGAATCATCCTCTCTTTTCTATTTATTACATACGACATTCATGCATGCTGCGGAAAAATTCATGGGTAGGAGACCATCATGGAAAGGGCCCAAACCGAGAGCACAACCGACTGCGCCACTGCCTATGTTGCCCCCGACTGCCCTATGTTGAGTTATTTATTTTAATTTGTATTTTTTCTACAATGCGGACACAACATTATTCACAAATTTTTTTTAATTTTAGAAAATGTATTATTTAAAATTAATTTTTTACATTTCCTTTTTGTTAATTATTTTCAACATTTCTGTTGGAAGGAAGTGCAAATGTTTAAATAAAAATGAAAAAGAAAAATTATTTAAACGTCGGCATAAAAGAGGAAATAGTTGGTGTGATTGCTTTGGTGATGAAGGGAATTTCGAAGAATATCAAAGATTAATGGGTGAACATCAGCAAGGACATTCTCAAGGGGAGGAAGAAGATATTCCCGAAAGTTCTTCCAGAAATCAAAAGAAAAGGGCTTTATATATTTGTGATAACTTTTTCTACTCGCACGTTCAATTACATGTAAATTTTCTTAATTTATGTATATGTAGTCGGCGAAGATTCCCCGAGTATAGCAGATAAGCAAAGCATTAGCAGGGGCATTTTGGAGGATTTTTTGTAATGCATCTGAAAGCTCTCAGGATCAAGTCACATTCAATCTTAGCTTTTTCTGGTATGGGGTTAGCTGTCATATGTACTATGTATAATTTAAACATAAATTCATAGTATCTTCGCTCACCTCTGGTACCGAGAATTAACTAATAGAATTAACAATTAGATACAACTATAGGCCTGAATCTGATTTTGTGATAATCAGAAATCAACCATTTTCGCCAAATTGCGAACCTAATAATAATTAAAAATTTTAGTTAATGCTCGCTAAGGCATTATCAGTACATTATATTGTGGTGAGTTATTTATCTAAAGGGATTTTGGCCGGGATTACCAGGATTCAAATTAGCAACCGAACAATTTGGAAATGTTTATGCTTAAAATATTTGTGGAAAAATATTTCAAGCATCAAAATATTTCAATCCCCTCCCCGAAAGTTCTATCTCTTAATTTTTTACTCAGTAGATATTATTTAGGGTTCTATAAGTTAAAAATAAATAATATTATTTTCTATAGGATATGATTGTTTATAGTAAAGAAATTGGTACTCCTATAGAGCTCAATCCAATGCCGAACGATTTGAAAATTATCGAAATGTATATAGACATAAAACATTTGGATCCGGAAAAAATTACAAATAATAGACTTTTAGAAGCTTATAATAAGTTTAAGTTTTCAAAAGAATATGTTGTTGGAATTTTTGAAGGTATAAGGTTCTAAATAAACATTTTCCCTGCAAATAAGTTTATGAGTTTATGAAAATCGGTTCCTTTTAGATCATATAATTTTAATTCTGGGTTCGGATATCCTAAATCATTAACTTATTGGGTTGTATTAAATATGAATTAATTGTTAAAACTAGAGCGCAGAATTTCGTACAGTACCGTATTCCGTACCGTATTTCCGATACAGAATACCGATAAATACCGAAAAATACGGCCGTGGTACGGTACGGTCCGCGCTCTAGTTAAAACCTTCTAAAAATGGTACTATTTTCTAATACATATTAATTCTGATAAGAATAATATTAATTTTAAAGATTTAATAAATAACCCTCAAGTTAAAATTGGAGAGGAATATATAGGTATTCTCGAGTGGATTCTCCAACGAAATCAACAACAAAAATATTCTTTTGGAATTGCTGATTTTACGGAAATGGCTGGATCTTTTGCTGTTTTTGAGCTTTTGGGGATTGAAAATACTTTTAATGTTTTTCCCAGTATTATTCTTCCAGCAGATTTTCAATTTTTTGGGATTAATATTGTAAAGGAAATTCGTGAAGGACATACTGTTATTCCAGGTAAATTTTTGGTGAAATTGTGGGGAAAGGTATCTGAATAAAAACTGAAAAAACGTGTCGACCTAGTTTAAACCCCATTAAATATTTTATTTTTCCATGAAGATAAAATAGAAACACTGTATGTAGTATATGTTACAAATTAAAAGGTACAAAAATTTAGTACTTTATTAATATCCCGCCCCCCCCCCACCCCTATTTGAGTTCAGATTAATTTTGATTTTCTTTACTGTCACTCCTTTTTTCCTAAAACATTACAGGTAAAAGGCAAGTATCAGGAAGGAAAAATAGACGGCAACCGCAAAAATCGGCCTAGCAGCAAAATTTAACATTTATAAATAGAGCCCGGATTTTTAGGCACGATAAGGTTAAAAATAGGCACCTATATAGGCACTAAAAACTGCCAAAATAGGCACTAAAATTCGAAAAAAGGCAAAATAGGCAGGATTTTTTCGAGATTTTCTTAAATAAATTGACTAAATTTTATCAAAAAAAATAAATCTAAGCACTGTTAAATAAATTAATTTTAACAATCAGAATTACATACATATAAATTAATTTATATTAATTATTTTGCTTCCAAAAATAATTTGCTAATTTTTCAAAAGACAATTTTTGCCAAAAATTTTTTTTACAAAAATTATACAAAAATTTTTTTGGAAAAATTTTTATTTTACTAGAAAAAATTTTTTAGACAACAATTTTCTCAAAAAATGCCCAAAAATTTGCAAATTTTAGTAAAAATATGCAAAATGTAGAATTATAATTTTATAAAATATTTTTAAATTAAAGCATTGAACTTTGCGAAACCTGGCGATTGGATATTTACGCAAGATGGAGGATGTCATTTCAAACTAGAAAGATTCATGAGAAATTTGAATGAACATAAAAGACAAATAAGTTCAAATAAAAAGTTTTATCAAAATGCTGTTAGCAAAATATTGGCCAAGACTTTGAAAATACGCAGAGAAAACTGGGGAGAATATTTTTTTAATTTATTTAATAAAATTAGCTATCATTTTGTTAATCAACATGAATATGCTAATTTTGAAAATTCTCCAAAAGATGATAAAATTGTTTATATTGGAGGTATTCATGTTGAGGAAAATGAAGAAAATTTGGACTTGACAACAAATAAATATGAAGTAAGATTGTAAATTAATTTTAACAAAAATTAAAATGTTAAATCTATTTAATTGTTACATTCTGACCGGGGCCATCATATATTCTGCCATCATAGAGTGGCTCAGGAAAACTTTGGCTCCGATTTAGATGCCAGATCCCTCTTAATCCCGACAATACTCTCACGTTCAATTATATGTAAATTTTTTAAATTTATGTATGGTCGGTGAAGATTCCCCGAGCATAGCAGATAAGCAAAGCATTAGCAAGGACATTTTGAAGAAGGATTTTTTTATAAAGTTTTTTGTTGTTTTGCATCTCTTGATATTGTCTCTTGTGCCCGCCCCTAATTCCTACAGATTGTCCTCCTATTCGGTTTTCAGAAAACGAAGGCTCTCTAAAAGCTTTTTAAAAAGAATAAGGCTTTCTAATAGCTTACTTAGTTTCTAAAATTCTAAATTTTTACATGCGAAATCTATATCAGAAATTTTCGCCTCATTCCGCGGATCCGCAGAACTTAGGAAAAATTTTCGCCGTGGCGCTGAAATTTTAATTTAACACACACTTCCGACCCCGAAGGCTCGGAAAGCTACCCTAGTTAAAAACCAGAAAAAATTTGTTTTTATCTTAAAATAAAATCAATCCTTAAGGATGCTTCTCTGGTCCTTGTCGCTTTTGGAACGTTAAACTTGAATGCTGGAATGACCCTTCATGATGTTAATTTCATGATAGGTGTATTTACTCAATGCAGTGATTATCAATTTAAAGTAAAATTGCCTCTTGGTTATAATCTACCAAATACTCCAAACATTGATATTACTGATGAGTTTATTGAACAACAACAAATATTATGTAAATAATATTTTTAAATTAATGATGGGTATAAATAATCTTTTAAATATCATCCATTTGATACACCATTCATTTTTTTATCTTAAACGATTTTGATCATGAACTGACCGTGGTAGAGATAAAAAACGGAATTCAATCCAAGTAAATCTTATATCATTCGAAATCCTTCGAAAAGCGGTATCTTTTCCCAGCTGGATGGATTAAGTCTGATCACCCATTAACAATTTATATCGTGATAAATGTTAAGAACATGAAGAGGCAATAGAACTCCAAAAGCACAAGTTTTTTTGACACAAATTCTTTTAAAATCAGAGCAAACCCGAACTCTACTCCACATCTTGTATTAAATAAATACTAAAAAATATCTATTAACCCATAAAAACAATTGGAAAAAGCAAATTTCAAAAAATCAATTTTTAAACTTTTCAGTTGATCCAAATACAAAATTTTTCATATCGCATTGTGGACAGAATAGTTTGACTGAGGTAAACACAATTTAAGGATAGCTTAAAATTTAATAAATTTAAATTAATTTTAAAGGCAATATATGCAGGTGTTCCTTTAATTTGTATTCCAAATTCTGGGGACCAATTCTACAATTCTTCTCTTGTCGAGCAGTTGGGTATTGGAATATATGTAAGTCTACTTTGGATAGACAACAACGGGGAACATAGAAATCCTTATTTTGGTAATGAATTTACGAAAGCTCTCAATGAAATGTTTGTAAAGTGAGGAAATTTGTTTATTTAAATATAATTCTTGGATAGATCTATTGCTTAAATTTCTAATTAACAGCCAAGAGTTGTCTGAAAAGAATCTTGGTCTGGGGATTGGTCTGGGATTATCTGGGGATTTGGATTGTATATGGATTGAATCTAATTGTTATATCTGGATTGCACCTTTCGCCTTTCATGATTCACTTTTTAACGTGGAACAGCTATTGTACTGTTTCTGGAATGTTTAGTGTTCAAATTTAAGATTTAAAGCCAAAATATAGGTAAACCGACTAAGTAAAAATATTTTCAAAACTCCTTAATTTTATTTTTTTTAAAAATTTACAAACAATAAATACCTTTTATAGCAATATATATCAACAAAAAATATCTGAATTGAGAAACAAAATTCTTCATAATTTTTACAATGATGGTATTAGAGCTAAAGAGGTTTTTCTTCAAATGATTAGAAACGTTATTGGTGATTAGTAAATATGCTTGATGAAAGTAAAAGAAGAAAAAGGGATTTTGGTAAAAATTTATTTTTGGGAAGGGTATTTAACGAAAAATTTTTGGATTATGTTTTATGAAAGTAAAAAAAGAAGAAACAAATGGATTTTGGATTTTTTTAAATTTATTTTTGGGAAGGGTTATTTAACGAAAATTTATTTTTTGGGGGTTTCATGAGGGTTTTTAAAAGGAAAAAAATTTAAATTGCGTTAAAGATATTTTTTAATTTGTGTTTTGCTTTTATTAAAAAATCTTTTCTTTTTATCATTTATATAACTAAAATTATTTGAGACCGGTTTTACTTTCGAATCTCCGTGGTACATCACTTTAGATGTATGTCATTGACTTTAACGTGGATTTTTCTCAAAAGAGGTGACATAGAGCCAAGATTCGACTGTTAAACCGGTTTTTGATTTTTTTTTTATTTTTTTTTATTTTTTTTTGATTTATTTTTTAAAATTTTTTTGGTTAAATTGAGTAAAAGTTTGGATAAATTTGTTGAATTATGCCCTTTCCAAATCGGCTAAAGGGAAGGAAAGGAGAGAGAATGTAAAATAAATTTTAAAATTTTGGCAAAGTAAATATAAAAAATTTAGATTGATTTATTGCTTGGCAATACCTCCTCTTTGCCAGTTTACTTTTAAAAAGCTTTTTAGGGCTTTGAAAATTTTAAAATAATTGTTAATAAAAAATAGGTAAAAAATAGGTATTTTTATTAAATAATTGGGTTTTAATAGCCTAGAAGTCTTCTCATACATAGTTGAACTTCACAACCTCAATAAACCACACAACCTCAACAAATAAGACATTTTATAAAGTAAAATACATATAAATTGGAGTCATTATGAGCCATAAAACGAATCGGTTCTCTAGCAAAAGCAGTTTCCATGGCACTTTATCTCGGTGAAACCCGCGGATTGGGGTATACTCGGAATTTGCCTATGCTCTCGTTCTTGGGTGTACTTACTGATCGAATTCTTTCACTTTTTATTAAGTCAATAGACATATCTATTTCTATAAATAAGTTTTAGAAAAAATTTCCCATAAAATTTCATATCGTGATTTTTAAAAATTTTTTGGACAGTGCCTTTTTGAACTTTGGGAGGTGATGAAATTTTTCGAACGCTAAATCTTTTAAAAAAAATGTCCAATAATGGAATCAGGCTTATAAGCTCTGAAAGAGAATTCTTTGGGCTACAAAATGAGTATAAAATATTTAAAAAATATTAATGAGAAAAAAAGTTACGGCAAAATGAATATGTCCTAAATATTTCTTGTCACCCTGTATTTTTATGATTTTGATTTTTCCGTTTTGTTGCGAACGAAACTTTATTGTTTCCCAACTCTGATTCCGATACCGCTTAATCCTACATAAAACACAATGCACTCAATCCTTTGTAGTTACATTGACTGGAGGTTATTTGCTATGCCGGAACTGGACTTTTGGGGCAAATAAATGTTAAAAACTTTAATATTTATTTAATTAAATAAATTTTAAAAAAATTTTTCATTTTTCAGTCAATATATCGATAATTTTTTAAGAGAAAAAAAATTTTTTTAGCTGACATTCTCTCTCTCCTCTCTATATTTCTAGGCAATTTGGATAATACAAATCCATTTAAAATTCTACGTGGTCCCCTCTTCACTTAGTTAGAGAGGGGAGGACTTCGTCCCCTTCACCTAGGCTATTGCCAATTACTTATAAAAATTTTTAGAGCGTCGACATAATAAAATAATTATTAAATATTTTTTTATAATTTTTATTTTAAATAATAGTTTTTACTAAATTTTTAATAATCAAATGGGTTTTAAAGTTTTTTTAAGTCCTTTCCATATCGGACAGACTAGCTGTTTCTGTGAATAATTCTGCATATAAGTTATTGAAAACTATGTACTGAGTTTTGAATGGTATTTACAAATGTAACCTATATATTTGTTTCACATATATATTTTTCAATTTTCAAATTTTTTTTTACTGATTTTCATTCAATTTATTTTGTATGACTTTTTTTACTTGTATTACTATTATTTGTATTTTTTTACCACTATAATTGCGCAAATGCGCTAGTGGTTTGCTCAATAAATAAAAATAAATAAATAAGTTTAAAAAATAAGTATCATTTTTTGATTTAGAAAAAAATTCTGTCGCAGATAAAATTTTTTGGAGGGCCAAAATACAAAATATATTTACGAAAATAATAGCTCATGGATTCTCTATTTTTTCGACTATCCTCCAAAGTGGGGCTGCTCTATTTCAGGGTGGGCACTAATTCAGGTTAAGACTTTATTCGGAAATAGTGGCATATTTCTTCAAAAATATGTACTTGCTGTCATTAGGAGTAATAGGGCAAGAATGCCTGAAACGGAAACAGAAGAGATCCAATCCCTGATTATTTCAATAATTCTAAAAAAAGTTACTACTGTAACTAGCTCCTTCAATATTCTTTATTTTCAGAAAATGTATTATTTTAAATTAATTTTTTACATTTTCTTGTTAATTTTTATCAACATTTCTGATGAAGAAACTAAAGTAAAAAATAATTTATTATCCCACCGTCGATGCAAAAGGGGTAATAATATTAGAGGTTGTTTTGGAGGTGGAAATAGAAGGTCTAATCAACCATTTAGACAACGGAAAGGAAAGGCACATGTAGTAGAGGGAAGTGAAACTGAAATTAAAGGGGGAAATTCGAAGAAGAGAGCTTTGTATATTTTCGATAACTTTTTCTACTCTCATGTTCAATTACATGTAAATTTTTCTAAATTTATCTAAATCCCGATCTACCGATGCTTAGTCTACCTCAAAAATTATAGCTGGTTTTATTAATGTCGGATCTAGTTAATTTTGCGAAAAAAGGCTCATCTCGTCAGGCTTCGAAAACGATGCCTAAATTGACTTCGTATAACCTCCCCTGTGTCGCTCAATCTTGCCCTAGTAGCGACATGTTTTAGGAGAGTATCATTAATCGTATCTTAAGAATTTGTGTTTGTGATTATTCCAAGAATAATTTCCTACAAACTAGTGTTGCACCCCGACCCCGTTCCCCGTTCCCCGTCCCCGCTCCCGAACGATTTTTTCAGACTTCTCCCCGCCCCGTTCCCCGCCCCGAAACAATTCAAAAACCCCGTCCCACGACCCGAAAAACTTTCGAGGTTGTCGGGGGTAAGACCCCCATAAAATTCCATTTTTTAGAGGAATTTAAAGAGAAAAATTTAGAAAATTCCCTCCCAATTTACTTTGTACTTATTATTTTTAAAGGAAAAATGAATGTAATAATAAAATTCTCCTTATATTTTTTTCCAATAGACGTGTGGTTGAGTGGTTTAGTTGTTAGATTTAGCTATATTATGCTATGGAGTCGCACAAGGAGATCTGTTTTATTTTATTTTTCTTTAAAAAATAAATTATAACAAGTGTTCAAATTTATTTTTAAATATTATCTAACATAAAAACAAGCCAAATATTTTTGTTTAGTTCTTGAAATCAAAAAATTTTCGCCTGCGGCGAGGAAGAAACCAGGCTTTATGATCTAACACAATTCTCAAAATTTTCGCCTGAGGATCTAAAATTAATACAACTAATTTACATTCTATACTGAGATATTAGCATTTCATCTCATTGGAAAGCGTAAAATTAGAGGGTGATCGGTGGACTGGAATCAGAGGTATCAAGGGATTTGTATGAGATCAGAGGATTAAGAGGATTTGAAGGACTAATAGGCGTAAATTAAAGTGGGTTTGAATGAATCACGAGTATTTAAGGATATCGAACGGGAGATTAGGAGCGACATTGAGATATTAATCCTCAGATATACCCTGATATCCGAACAAATCCCCTGATCTCCCTTCATTCCCTTCAAATCCCTATCCGTCAATATCCTTCTAAATAACTGATATTCCATGAACTACCCTTAATTATTCGAACCTCTTATATCACCAGATATATCAGTTTATCTTTTCAAATCTTCCTTAATCCGTCCGAATTTATTTAACTTCACATGTATAGACTTTAAATCATTAAAACCATTTAATCCCACCTTATTTCATTAATTTTTGAATAAATTAACGAAAATAGACAGAAAACGACTTATTTTTAGAGCATTTTTTGTTTAAAATTTTTTTTTCTTTAAACCCCCGTTCCCCGTCCCCGGCCCAATTTTGCTCCCCGACCCCGTTCCCCGCCCCGAAACAATTCAAAAACCCCGTACCCCGACATACCCGCCCCCGAGCGTTCGGGGTGCAACCCTACTACAAACTTCGACCTTTTTAATAATTAAATATTTCAGTTAATGCTTGCTAAGACGTTATCTGAAAATTATTCTGTAGTAAGTTATTTTTTGTCTCTTGGCCTCGATCTCGAAAAAAGAAATTTTTGTCCCTCGACCAACTCTGCCTTAATGTGAGGATCTTTTAACGTCAGGGCCCGAACCATAATAAAAGGATTAAAAGTAAATTTACAAAATCGTTAGATTAATCCTCTCCCCTTCCCTGGCGGGGAATTTGTATGAACCCAGATTTATGACTAGAGCTGATCTAACTGAGTTCTGACATGGGTAAAATGGTTGTGGAGAATTTAACTCAAATAATATGATTGCTACTGAAATCAAAGATACCTATTATAAAAAATAACTCAGAGCAAATAAAATTATCTTTTATAGGATATACTTGTCTATAGTAAAGAAAACGGTGAACCTATAGAATTCAATCCAATGCCAAACGATTTACAAATTATTAAAATGAATGTAGACAAAAACCATTTGGATCAGGAAAAGCTTGCAAGCAAAGGACAATGGACCGCTTATAACGAATTTAAACGTTCTAAAGGATATCGCGTTAAAATTTTTGAGGGTTTGAATTCTGAATAAATTTCCTCCTATAAATAAGGATAAAAGTTAGAGCTATTTTGGGAGATCGTCAGGGAATAACCGAAACCAAACGAATATAACAGCGGTCTCCAAAATAGCCCTTCCTGTTATATTCGCTGTCCTTCAATATTAGCGGTCCTTCAAAATCTCTGATTATCACAATTCTAATGCCGGAAAATACATAAGATTGTATGTGCTTGATCCTGAAAGTCTGTAGTTCCACTGAATCTGTGGTGTTTCTGTCATTTCTTTCATTTGAATATTTTAATTTTAAGATTTAATAAAAGCTGAAAATCAACATATTCTTGAGCATCTTCATCAGCAAGGATATCATTTTGGAATTGCCGATCTAGCTGAAATGGCTGGTTCTTTTGCCATTTTTGAGCTTTTAGGGATCGAAAATACTTTTAATGTTCTTCCTGCTATTATTCTCCCTGCTTTATATCAATTTTTTGGAATTGATATTGCACAGGAAATTCGTGAAGGGCAAACTATTATTCCAGGTAAAGTTATGGTGCTCAGTAAGGTTTTTGTCTCAGTAAAAAAACTACCATGAGATCACAATTATTTTCTGGAAGCTCATGCTTCGGAACCTTGGATTAGTAAAGACCAGTGGTTGGAATTTTGAAATACTCGTACTCGTACCTGCCCATTTTTTTTGCTCGTACTCGTACTTCGTACACAGGTACGAGTACGAGTACGAATTTTGTACAAGCTTCCAACCACTGATAAAGACTAGATCCTCGCCTGAACCGCAAATTTGGCCGGAACCGGAACTGGGATTTTTTTGACCTGATCCGGAAGCGGAAAATTTTGAAAATTTTAGAAGGCAATGCGGCTAAATCGTCCATTGTTGTGTCCGCACTTGCAGAAAGAATATAAATGAAAATAAATAACCCAGCATTGGGTTTGATGGTGGCACAGTCGGTTGTGCTTCGGTCTGGGCTCATTCCAAATTGAGAAATCATTCCTTAGGGGTGAAGGGCCGGAAACGGAACCGGAACTGAAGGAGCGGAACCAGAACCAAAATATCCCGGAACTTCCGGCCTACCGGAACCGGAACTTTCGGCGAAGCTCTAGTAAACACCTTAGATTTGTTCTGGCTTATATGCCTTATGAAAAGGCATACAAGAAACACTCTTGGCAGGATCGATGCTTGCCCTGCAAAACTCTTAAAACATCTTTTAATGCTCGAATTTATTTTCTTCAGACTAAATAGGATTAGAATAAAATATTTCATACTTTCTAGAATCATATTTTTATAAACCGTTCTTAACTTAAAGCAAGAAGATTTTCAAAACCTGGGGATTGGGTATTTACACACGAAGGATGTCATTTCAAGGAAGACAGATTCGTGGCAAATTTTGAAGAACATATATTTGAAATAGCTTCGACTAGAAAATATTATCACGGCGTTGTTAGCGAAACATTGGCCAATGCTATGAATATAAGGGATGAAGAACTAGGAGAATTTTTCCCAAATTTATTTAAGAAAACTAGCTATACTTTTGTTAATCAACATTTATATGCTAATTTCAAAAATAGTCCAGTTGGTGGAAAAATTGTTCATATTGGAGGAATTCTTGTTGAGGAAAATGAATATTTTAGGCAGAGAGAACAAAAGAATATCGTGAGAATATTTATTAATCATAATAAAATTGAAAAGTATTTCACATTATCGAATTTGATTTTTTAAATTTTTCCTATCTCTAATAATATCATTCACTCTTGTATTAGGGCTATCGGTTCGGAACTGAACCTAAGCAGGATTTTGCCTTTCAATTTTTTATTCCAACAGTTTAAATTTTTAAAACACGCCAAATGCCAACCTTGATCAAAACTAACCGCCAAAACACTTTGGCCCACAATCATGATCCAAAGATTTTCCACAAGTCCTATTAATTATTAAGTAAAGAGTAAAGCAGCTGGGCTATAGCTATTTCTCTCCTTTAGCTAGTGCAAAAGTTTATTCGGCGGCTGGGAGCGGACCAGCAGCTTCAGTAGACCGACTGATGTGTTATCCATTATAGCGCACAATCCTATCTTTATTATAGCGTTTAAAATTAGATAATAGGCAATGATGGCAACTGATAATTAAAAGCTCAAAATAAAATAAAAACCTTTTTAAGTATCCTACTCTTGTCCTTGTCTCTTTTGGATTGATGAACGTGGCTGGTGGAATGACCATAGACGATGCCAAGTTTATGATAAATGATGTATTTCTTAACTATCATAATTTTCAATTTAAAATAAAACTACCCCATTTTACTCCAACAAATGTTCAAAATATTGAAATTACAAATGAATTTATTGAACAAAAACAAATATTATGTAACTTTTATTTATTTTTAAATTAATTATTGGGTTGATTAAACTCCCCGGTTTCACTTAATTCTGTTTACTCATTATTAAATTACACCTTGATGGAACTCCAGTCCTTTAAACTCCACTCCTTTGGGTCATAATAAGATTATAATATGTATACGAAGAGGAAAATAAAGCAACATACCTTAACTCCTCTAAAATAGCCCCCGGTGGCTATTTTTCGATCGACCTCCAGGGCCCGTAGAATAAATTCAAGGGTAAGGTTACCCGGGTAGCAGCAGCGCCGACTTAACCCTAGGCAAAGGGTTTGGCGCCGCTACCCGCTTCTTATTCTCCCTATTTAGGAAAAAATTCATAACTTTTTTTAAAATGGAGATAAAAATTTTATTTTTGCGCCAAAATGTAAATTGGAATGTTAACTATGTTTTACCAAAAAATCAAAAATTTTGGCCGACTTATCTAAAAGTTATGAATTTTCTAACAAGGTACTACTTTTCCTTAAAAAATGACGAAAAAATGAGGTACATTTTGCTAAAAATTGCCATAAATTGATTTTTAAAGAAAAAATTCCAAAATTCATATCATTAAATAGAGGACACTTTAATCTATCTAAAAATATTAAATTTATAATTTTTCCATGAGATTTTGATTTTTAAGAATTTTTTAAATAAAATGTCTACCCTGCCCCTTAGCAGTGTAACAATTTTACCCTCGACCTCTACCGTATTCTTTTCCTCTTTCTTTTCTTCTCCATTTCTTCGGCGCAAGGATTCTTCTCTTTTTTTCGTTTTGTGGGGGAAAAGTTACTCGGGTAACTTAACCCCGAATTTATTCTACGGGCCCAGAGGGGGGCTATTTTAGAGGGGCTATTTTAGAGGATGGCTATTTTAGACGAAATACGATATTTTAATAATCACAAAAACTCTGGTCGTTCTGAACTCTGATCCATTTAATAAAATTTAATAGAAATTAAACAATGACTAGTAACCCCAATAGAATCCGCTTTGTAATTTGAAATTAACTTTTCAGTTGATCCAAATACAAAATTGTTTATTTCGCATTGTGGACAAAACAGCTTGACTGAGGTAAACACAATTTAGGGATTCATAATATAAATTTAAATTAATTTTAAAGGCAATATATGCAGGTGTTCCTTTAATTTGTATTCCATATGATGGGGACCAATTCCTAAATTCTTCTCTTATCGAGCATTTGGGTATTGGAATATTTGTAAGTCTTTGGGAAGACAATAAAAAGAAAAATAAAAATCCTGCTTTTGGTAATGAATTTACAAGTGCTGTCGCTGAAATGCTTGGAAAGTGAGGAAATTTATAATATACCGTAAAAGCTTGAAATCCCTTCTTGAAATCCCTTAAAATTCCTTGATACCCAACGATATCTAACTCTCATCCATCCATTATTCTCTTAACCCCAATTCCATAGGTATCTTCTTAAGTATCTAAATCCCTCTTAACCCACATAATATTTTCTTATTCCTCATAATCAATCATACTTAATCCTTCTACACTTCTAATACTCCATCCAAATCTTTTTATATTCTTTTTCTTCCATTGGAACTTCATTATCAATACTTTTAGTCGACTATAACAAGGGAAATAGAAAAATTGGCATTCAAAAAACAGATGGGCTTCTAATAGGGCATGGGCTTATATTTTTCAATGCCCCTCATTGATTGGGCTTCTATTAGGATTGGGCTTCTATTGGAGCCTTTACGTTATGTATTGATTGTATTTCTTAAACTTCATGATTTGTGGGAAATTTTGAACAGCTCTGAAAAGGAGCAGAATTATTCAAATAAGAAACTAAGGGTTGATTGATCACTTTAATTTTATTTGATTGACTAAAGGGTGGGGTAACTACCGGGTAATGTCACTTACATATAAGTTTTTGTACACTTTTTTTTCATTCCATAAGATACGTAGGGAAGGTTCTGAGCAGTTTTTGATTATTCATAGTATTATACCTAGAAGTGGGGAAAAGGGTTGTGAACAGTGCTTCGAAGCTCGTACCAAAATTCGTACTCGTACCTCGTACTCGTACTCGTACCTGATACGAAGTACGAGTACGAGTACGAGCAAAAAAATGGGGCAGGTACGAAGTACGAGTACGAGTACGAGGCCTAAAAAGTGAAAAGTACGAGGTACGAGGCCTAAGTACGAGCTCGTACTTCTCGTACTTGGTGTTAATAGGAAAATTGAAAGAAATATGTTTAATTTCTTTTAATCGCCCTTGTATGGTTGGTGGCCGAGTGGTTAAGGTGTTATGCCTCGCCCGAGTCGTTAATGATTTAAGGATGGGTTCGATTCCTGGTCAGAGGACAAGGATTTTTCACATTTTTCTTTCCATAATTAACTTATTTTATAAGTTTAATTTTGTTTTAATATTATTCTATTTTTACATTGAGAAATTATGGGTTTTTGGCCCTCTAAAATTCTTAAAATTTTTCATTGTACCAATAAAAAGGGAGTTTTTTTGCCTACGGCCTTCCGAAATTTTCAAAATTTTTGCCTGCGGCGCTGAAGAAATAAAAAAATTGGCTTATTGGCTTCCAAATTCTAAAAATTTTCGCTTCCGGCGGTGAAAAATGGAAGAAATCTGGCTTCGTGGCCATCAAAATTTTTCAAAATTTTCGTCTGCGGCGCAAAAAATAGAAGAAATCTGATTAAGGACATCCAAAATTCTCAAAATTTTTTGAAAAAATGGATTTGAGATTAAGAGGGATATCAGGCTTAATGGCCATCAAAACTTCCATGTAAGAAGATGAAAAATGGATGCAAAAATGTCAGATTTTGGGTAGCCCGACTCATCTTGGAGACAATATTTCTCATCGCACTCCAAAGTGCTCAAAAATTTTGCCTGCGGCGCAGAAAATGGATTATATTGGAGGATTTACGGCTCCGAAGCCTTCAAAGATTCAAAAATCATCACATACAACGCTTAAAATTTAAAAATAGATGCCCTAGGCTCCAAAAAATCATAAAAATTTCCGATTTTTTGCTTTTTCCTCAATACGAGTAAGTACGAGGTACGAGTACGAGGTACGAGGCCAAAAATAGGGGTGGTACGAGGTACGAGTACGAGTACGACGCCTAAAATAAGGGTGGTACGAGGTACGAGTACGAGTACGAGGCCAAAAAAAGAGGTGGTACGAAGTACGAGTACGAGTACGAGCAAATTTGAAATTTCGAAGCACTGGTTGTGAATCCCTAGTGGTCAAGTTAAAAAAATATATTTTAGCAATATATATCAAGAAAAAATAAACGAATTGAAAGACGGAATTCTTTCAAATTACTACAATGGATTTACAGCTAAAAATGTTTTTCTTCAAACAATTAAAAGCGTTGTTGGGGTTTAATAGATATGATTTATGAAGTGGAAAAAAGAAAAAGAAACAAATGGGTTTTGGAATTTTTTTAAATTTATTTTTGGGGAGGGTTATTTAACGAAATTTTTTTGGGTTTTTATGAGGGATATTTAAAGAAAAAATTTTTTATTGGGTTAAAGATTTGGACGAGAAAAGGAGAATTATTTGCATTTTATCATTCAATTGGGATTGATCAAGACCATTTTTAAATACGGTCTTCTCTCTCTCCGTTGTACTTCACTCTCATTTTGACGTCGAATTTTTCAGCACTAAAAGTGAGGTACAACTGAGATCTGATTTTACTAGAATTTTGCACTTTTTTATTTAAATTGAGTAAATTTTGGATAAACATTGAATGAAGTTCAAAATAAAAATTTGATTCAAATTCCTTCCTAACAATTCACTGTCCAACAAAACCAAAAGGTTTCTAATTTTCAAATCAAATAAACGAGCTTAAGTTTTACAATAAAAAGATTTTTACTGAAACTTTATAGGAAAATTTAGAAGAAACCAATAAATTTACATAAGGTAGTTATTATATCCTTTAATAACTACCCTGGGTCGACCTTCCGCTGGAATGAGTATTAATCGAGGGAGGGTAGTTATAAGAGGTTTGAAAGTTGAACGTGTTTTAGGGCATTTGATTTTTTTCTTTATCGAACACAAATAAATAAGTGTGAAACAATAAAATAAAACTCCTGGATCCACAGGGATCACTTATGGAGAGGTAACGTACAAAAAAATCAAATACAATATGAAATACAATTGAAAATCAATATCAAATACAATTGATGGGGGAGAGGTAATTATTGTTTCAATCATCGCTGGATGGGGTAATTAATGGAGGTGGGGTAATTAATACTGATCTTTTAAAACCCCAGAATACTACTAATTATTTCTAAATTGCTTATAATATTTTTTAAATTAAAATAATTAGTCTAAAATAAATTCAAAAAAATTTTTTTCAAAAATCAAAAAATTAAAAATAATTGAAATAATACAAAATTAATAACCCTACAAATATTTTTATTTTTTCCTTACTAATAAATTTTATAGAAATTCCCCCATTTTTACTTGTTGAATTTTTTAGTGCTCTTATTGGCAATTCTTCCCCTATTGCCTGCTCGAATAAATTTGTATTAGGAATTTCATTAGTTCCGTTTTGTGTTGAGGAGTTTATTTTCTTTAATTGTTCTATCCATTCAATTTTTCCACTAGAAAGTTGTTGGGTAAAGTTTGCATCTAAAGCTGTTGCTTCCCAATATTCGTCATCATCCTCGATTGGAGGTAAAGCTAGATATTTAAATTGAATATAGTAAAGCAGCTCGGCTATAGCTATTTCTCTCCTTTAGCTAGTGCAAAAGGTTTTTCGGCGGCTGGGAGCGAACCAGCATCTTCAGTAGACCGGACTGATGCGTTAGACATTACACCACGCCGCCTACTGCACAGCCTTAGGAATTAAATAGCTATATGCTTTACAATATTTAGAGTCTGATGTGTTAGACATTACACCACAATTTTTCCACTAGAAAGTTGTTGGGTATAATTATAATATCTTATTTCGAGAAAAATATTCCTTACAGATGAACTTGATACCCTCTATACCCACTTTGGAGCAACTACATATATCCTTTGGGTTATTTAGGCAGTTCACCCAACTTATAATATCTTATTTCGAGAAAAATATTCCTTACCAATTAAACAAGTTTTACCACCCCACGAAGAACTACATGCACAAAAGAAAAGTGCTGAGGAACGTGTTGTTCTAGAGAGTTAATTTATTATTTCTGATTTATTTTAAAATATTTACCTACAAATCCCACCATTTTTACAAGGATTTTGATCACAAGGCCCTTTGAGAAAAAAAATTTTCTTTTAATTTATTTGAAGAAACTAACTAAATTCACAACGTTTCCCCGCATATCCAGCAGTACAAAAACAATCAAAATCGACATGTTCAGCATCAGCAATTACCGAACAAGTAGCGCCATTCAAACACGGCGATTGAGTACAGGGATTGAAATCTTTTAAAAACGATTTTTCTATTTTCTTTCATAATCTTTTTAACTTTTATGGCTTATAGGTACATATTAAGTTTCTATTGTTGGAACAAATTAGAAAATACACACATTTTTGCATTGCAAAAATTCTATCTTAAGCTCTCTCCCTAAAACATCTTAAACTGAGAGGTATATCTAATTTTAGGTGCATTTTATAATTAGGGCGGGGACGAATATGCACGCAAAATCGCCAAATATCCGCATATACAGGGTGGGGCAAAAGTTCGGCGACAAATTTTATTTTGTCCTTTCTTAAAATTTTATTTTAAATTTTGCTTTTTGTTTATTTTTCCCATATTCTATGATTCGTGCTCTACAAATTTTATCTTGAAAATTTTTTTCTATCTCATAAAGTAAAAATTTTACAGACTTTAAAAAAATCGTGCTTCTATTATTTCTTTGTATTTTAAAAATGTTCGAAAATGTGACATCGCTAGACGGCTCGATATCTGTCGTATGTTGATTTCCAAAGCAATAAAGCGATATCATGAGCTTGGAAATACTCAGGACCGCCCTAGTAGTGGCCCGCCGGTAACCGCAGTTACGCCTGAAAACATCAACGTGGTCAGATTCCGAATTCGCCGTTTTTCTGAACAATCGATGTGAAAAACGGCCTCAGAGCTCGGAATGAGCTCGAGGAGCCTACTAAGAATTGTCATAGTGAAGCTTAGACATCGGAGCTAAAAGATCAGCCGCGCATATTTCCTTATCTATCGAATGAAGCATCATAAGCTTCAGAAATGTCGAAGCATTAAACGCCTGGTCGCCATAACAGAGTGGTGAAATGTAAAAATTAATGCTAGTCTAAAAATGACATTCTGAGGGGGATTGAGCATCCATGGCCAATAGATTTTATTAAAAACATTTGTCGCCGAACTTTTGCCCCACCCTGTATATGCATCGAAAAAGCCCAAAATATGCAACAAAATATGCAAAATTTGCCAAAATATGCACTAAATATGCAGCAAAAAATGGCAAAAATTTACATTAAAAATCAATTTTTTATCTAGAAAACACTATTTTGGCCTTTAAAATTTAAATTTAAGATCATTTCTATAAGATTTTATGGATTTTAAATTTTAGCAGAAAAAAATTTTTGAAAATTTTTTTTTCAAAAAATTTCTAAAAAAATTTTTTTCAAAAAATTTTTATTAAAATTTTTTTGACAAAAAAATTCCAAAAAAATTTCAAATTTTGACCAATTTTTATAAAATTTAGCAAAAAATGCCAAAATATGCTCAAATTTTGTTAAAAATATGCAAAATTCCCCAAAATATGCACAGATATGCAAATATGCACGAGAGGGCCGAAATATGCAAATATATGCATTAAGAACCGGGTCCAAAGTGCTCGGACACATGTAAAAACACCATTTTTGCGCTTCTCTCATCATGGCATATCCGCATGCAAAACATGCATTTGCATGTTTTTCCCCGCCCTATTTATAATTAGTAGAGTTTCACAGTAAGTTCAGATTCCAGAAAGTTCCGGCGTTTTAATGGTTCCAGTTCCGGGATCCGGAACTCAAATTGGATCCAGTTCCGGTCAAAATTTCGGTTCCATGGAAATACTAATAATTAAATCTGACTCTGTTTTAGTCGGAAAATTTTAAAATAAATTTTAAAAAGTATTTCCTTTCTCTTAAACTAAGTCTTAATTTTAAAAAATTTATTTTTCTCTCACCAATTTGTTTAGAACAATTTTCACCAAAATATTCTTCTGTACATTTACAAAAATATTTTTCAGTATTTTCATTCCATAAACAAGTCCCATTATTTTGACAGGGATTTTTAAATTGTAAATCACATAAATTTGGAGGTTGTTTTTGGGTATTTAGTTCTTTTTTATTTTGTAAATTTGTTAAAAATTTTGGTTTTGTTGAGACATAATTTTTTGACATTTTTTGATTTTTTTCGACCAAATAATTTTTATTTTCTTCTTTTTTATTAATTAATTGAGAATTTTGAGTAATTAATTGTGAATTAATTAATTTTTGTTTATTTGGAGAGTAATGTTGTCTGTGGGGATGTGAAATAATCCGAGTTGTTGGATTTTTAAAAGTTGCTGTTATTAAATGATGGCTACCTTAAAATTATTTTTTTTAAATATTTTTAGAAAAATTAATTTTTATTTTTGTTAATGATGGAGAGAAACAAGAGATTTTCAGGGAAACTGAAAATTTTGTCTAAAATCCGAAAAATTCAAACTTTCAAAGAGCAAATCGAAGTTCCTTAAAGGACCTCAAATGAGGAAAAACAAAGGATTAAAGGAATTATTAAGGAAACAAAAATGTTAGAGAGCACAGAGAAGGTTACTCTTCTCGTGTTTAATTCCTTTGACTTTTAGGTGTTTGACAGTTAAGTACACTTGAGTCTTGAATTCTACTAATTAATAATTTATGTTTTCATAATTTTTTTATTGTTAAAAATTTTATTAAAGAAATTTTTAAGAAAAATCGGAAAGCCAAAATTTTAAAAAAAATTAAAAAATTGCCTCGATAATTTATTCTTTCCCTTCCCCCATAATTTGCCTCAGTTGTGAGCCTTAACCAATTTAATTCTGATTTTTTATTTTGATCGTCGAATTTTTCAGGACAAGATTCTGAATTATTTAATAATTATAATTTTCTCATTTTATTTCAAATAATAAAATTAGAAATAGTTAGGCTATATTTCCCCCAATAAGTATGGGGGAAAGCCGCCTTTTATAACTTAAATTAATTCTGATTTAATTTTAACAAAAAATTCTGGTATAATTCAAGTAAAATTAATTCTGGTTTAAATAATTGTAAAATAAAAATCAGAATTAATTTTTATTTAAATTCTGATTTAATTTATTTGTTAAAGAAAAATCAGAAAATCCAACTTTTTTCTGTTTCGCATAACTGTTGGCATTCATTAAGTGAATTAAAAAAGTTTAGAGAACTGCTAGGACAGCCATCATACCGAAAAAAATAAATAAAAATTATTTTTTGAAAAAAAATTTTTAATATTACCAAAACAATGTACATTTTCTTGTGCTCAATTCAAAGTAATATTTCTCTGTCCACTCGCCTACAGTGAATAAATAATAAAAATATTTTTAAAATGTCCAAAATAAATTTTTTAAAATTTTAAACAGAAATTTGATAAGAAAAAAATTTATTCAAGGGGTCATAAAAAGCTGCGTTTTTTAAAACGGTTGCATTTAAGTGCATAATATTCTGATCAAATTTTAGCTCAGGATCTCCTCTATTTTTTAAAAATGACCCTGACCCGGGGAAGTATTTCTCAATCTCTGTCGGAAAATTTTATAAAATAAACAGAACGAACCCTGGAAAAGTGAAATTTGTGATTACCGTATTTACTCGATTAATTCTCCGCCCTCGAATAATTCCCCATGCCACGGATGGGTTGAAAAAATAATACCTCGGGGGAATTAATCGAGTAAATACGGTATGTTAATTATGGGTTTATTTGTCAAAATTTAAAATTTGAGTTTTTCCGGTTAGGTAATTCAAGAGTTATGGGGGCGAAAAGGTCAAATCTGGCCGATTTACAAATTTAAAATTTTCTTGAAAAAATTTTTTTGTGTTTAATATTTTTGGATTTTCAGAATTATTTTCACCTCTCATACATTGCCTCGTCAACCCAATATCAAATTTGTCTAAACATTTTGAATTTAATTGTGTTTGTTGTTGTTGTAAATTTACAGATTTTGAACAAATAAATAAAAGAAACATTAACGAAAACATTTTAATATTAAAAACATTTGCATTTTCTTTAAAAATGAACAGAAAATTATAAAAATGTTATGCAAAATTTGATAAAAAAATTTTGGAAATTAAATTTAAAAATTTATAAATTTTTGAACATTTTTTGGAAATTCTTTTAAAAAATTAAATTCCTTAGAGACAAAAATGGAACATGCAAAAATTAGTAAAATAAAAAAATTTTCGGCAAAATTTTTTGTAAATTTAATAAAATAATCAAAAATTTATATTCTCCAAAACATCTCTAAAACAAACTTGTTAGATTAATGAAAAATTTAAAAAAATTTCCCTTCATATACAGTGCTTTTTGAAAAAAAACCTTTTATTTAGATACTAGAGATCGGTCTGGATCTGGATCCAGTCTGGATTTTCCTGGATCCAGATCAAGAATCCTGTCCAGGCTACTAACTTAAATCCAGAGTCCAGAATCCAGATCCATGATTTTTGAAAATACCGATCTCTAGTAGATACTAGTGAGGTTAAAAAATCATAATTCATAATGAGGAAATTTTAATGTGAAGGGTCTATTAGGCAATCCATACATCAATTTGAGGTGTACTTAAGGCTGTACTTTAGCCGGTGGCCCACTCAGAAACGGGTCAAATTATATACTATTCGATTCGTCTCGGCGAGCTGAGTCGAATGGTACCACTCTTTTTTTGCGGAAATTTCTACGAGCCGAGATATAGGTCCTTGAAAACAGAAAAACCAAAGGGGGGACCCGTTTCTGAGTGGGCCACCGGCTAAAGTATATCCGTACTTAATTCTGTTGGTATATCTAGAGATAAGGATTGATTGTATAAGTTTCTCGATAATTTTATACCTAGGTTTAGGGTATTTTTTACAATTTTTTTCAAGTAAAGCACCGAAAATCGATGAAAAAAATTTTCTATAAAATTCAATACTAAAAACAAATTTAAAAATAATCTGGTAAACCAAAGGTCGTCCTTTTAATAGATTATTTTTTGTTAAATTGGGATATTTTTCTTTTTTATTTAGACAGCACAACAAACTTTTCTTAGAGCCGGATATAGCAAATAATAATTGAGAGGAAATACATACAAGTAAAAAAGGAAATCACGGCCAATTCTGTCCCTAGAGATGAAGGGACAGAATGGGAGAGAAGGAGAGGTTATTTTGAAGGAGGGGGAATTTTGTCTCTCAAAAAAATATTTTTAGAACATTTAAATCTCTTTTTTGTATATACACATAAATACAAATATATAAACATCCCACCAACTGGGAAAAATGGGGAAAATATTTACAATTGTTAGAGGGGATAAGAGGAAAGACAATTAAATATAGGTATCCTCTTATTAGAATTTATTAAATATTTAATTTGTTTTGCCTAAATAATTTTTAGAGTACAAATTTATATTTTGTACTTTTCAGCATTATCTACATCATTATTTTTATGGATTCGGTCGCGTAGTTTTTTCGTTGTTGTTACCTTCCTTTCTTGGCATGTGATTCAGCTGCAGAGAACGCTTTTCTGGTGCGCAGTCACAAAAGTCCCCACAAAATGGATGACCAAAACCGCAAACTTCAGCAGTCAGACGGCAACGAGGATAGTATCTAGAACGAGAATATTATTGAGGATTTTTTGGAGAAACGTTAAGGAAAAGATGGCTCTCCAAAATGAACGTACTAGCAAGCAAAAAGTGGCCATGATGGTAGAGCCACCCTTCAAAAAGCCCCAAAACTTACTGGCAACGTTCGCGTGGATGCCAAAGAGGACAATTTGGCTCATCAATTCGATGCTTTGGCTTGTCCCACTTCGGACATTGCCTTGCCGGCTTGACGAATTTCAGGCTGTTCAAATTTATCCCATTGACAATTGATCTGAAAATTGATCCAACATTAAAAATGTCAAAATTAAACTCTAACCGTCCATTAATCTTCGGCCCTCCTTCAATCTCTTTAGCATTAACTGGGCTGCGAATGTTCCTATCAAACCATTTACTACGTGGAGACAAAATTTGCGACTGCTCCGTTTGAATATTGGTCCCTCGGTTGAATGTTCCAATCTGTGACATTAAAGGAGCGGCAGAAGACGCGGGCGGTGCAGCATTGTTGGTATGTTCCTTCTTTGGATCAAGAGTACGCTTAACAGCCATTGCATAGTTATTCGTCCCTGCACCTCCAGTTGGTCGATGGTGAGGCAAATTTGTGATCCGAAGCTGTGCCTGCTGTGGAGATGGTGAACAACGGACAGCAGGACTCGAGACAATAGCTTTTGATGGCGATTCTTGAGCCTTTGTGAATGAAATGTCTTCAAATTTGCTTTGGTTCTTGAAATTTCTGGTGATTTCCAACTTAAATTATAATTTATCAACGCTCCTTAAAACTAGTACTAACCAATGCACGAATGCCATCACTCATTTCTTCTTCTGGCTTATTCATACTGCTGAAATCCATGGCTCTTGTAGATGAACTGAAAATATTTTTATGAATAACCACAGGAATATCCAAATACAAAGTCTCACCTTCCACCAAACGGAGACCAACCGGAACCAGAAAATTGCGGAGCGTCGCTTCCTGTCGATGTTGATTGGAAGAAGCCATACTCGCCAAAAGTTCCGTTGAAGTCCCAAATTGGGTTGAAGCTCATTGAGGCACTCAGTGGCAGAATGCTGAGAATTAGAGCGACGGAAGTGCTAAACAAGGCGTTAAATAAATTGGCGATCGCCGTCCACCGTCGAGAATTGATACAAGTGGCATGACCTTGATTAAGTTTGTGTTTTTATACCCAAATTTTGGACAAAATTTTGCCTGTAAATACAGAGCTTATACGGTCAGCAAGCGAAATCAACGCTTTGAAAAAATGTACTAACTATTAAAGTTTGGCATAATGTTTTCATTCGAAATTTTGTCCAAATTTTTATCGTTTTTTTGTCAGATTAACCGAGATTTTCTTTTTCACATCTTCTTTACTATTTTGTTTATTCCTAGTAAATTTTTCAATTAGTGATCGGCAAAATCGATCTTGCCGGACCCGGATCCGGATTTGTAACTTGAACCGGACCGGATCCGGCCGTATTTTTCCGGATTAATCCGTTCCGGTTTTAGTCCGTAAATATCAAAAAAATCCGGATTTGGGACCCGGACTCGGGAAAAATTCGATCCTGTGCCGGTCACTAGTTTCAATATTACACTTCTTTGTGTTTCTATTCTGCGTATAAATTTCCCTTTTCTACCAGGCGAATTCTAAAACAATGCAAAATGGTTTCAGTGATGATTTAAATGAACTAGAAATTTCATCAGTAAATGTTGAACCACTTAATAACCGAGAAAAATTAGTAAATATTTTTGTATGTTTTACTAATTTTTAACTAAAATTTAGGGGCGCCCAGTTTACAAAAATCTCTGTCCCGACTTCAAAGAGCGAACTGCATGTCTTCACCGAGACCTTATTTCTGATTGGATATCCCTTCTTTTGGCTGAAAACCGTGAACGAGTTGAAAACGTTGATGACACTTTTAAATGTTTTGTGAATCCCAAAAGTGTGGAGTATCTGTTTACTGTTTGTTTGCGGTTACAACTTCCACCGGATGTTAAATATATTGCTTTGGAAATTTATAACAAGTGAGTTTGGTTTTAAATTATTTTTAAATTAAGATTATGTCTGTGTCGGGTTTTTGTTGATTTAGTAAAAATACAAACTTGTGTCTCAGTCAGGGTTCCTTAAGCCTTCATGAAGTATGGTTTCCCTCGTTCCTGCATCTTGCAATTAGCCATACAATAACTTTTTGGCAATCCTGGAGAAGTGGGGTTCCTGCGAAAAAGTTTAAAAATAGGAGACTTTCAAAATCCGAGCTCGGATTTGAAATTAGCATATTTTTTACCCTAGAAACATCATTTCTCCTATTTTTAAACTTTTTTCGCAGGGACCCCAATTCTCCAGGATTACCCCTTTTTTGTCTCAATTTGTCATATTATATTTAAATCCCATAATTATTACCCTAATACTTTTCCAGATTTATGACTCTACATACAACTTCCCTATATGAAGCAATTAATTCTCAAAAGAGTTTATCAGTTATGCAAAAGGAGGAAAAATGGGAACAAATATTTACAACAGTTTCGAGACAAGTAGCATTGAGAATACTTTCTTCTGTTCAAATTGCCTCTAAACTTCACAGCTACAGCATGGTCCTTTCCTCAATTAATTAATCAAATTTTCTCTTTTATTTAAGGGTCTAACAATAGACAGAGTACGTTATTGTCTTCAATTACTTGGCTATGCTTATACTGAACAGTCTATACGAAAATCAGAAGTACGCGTTTTGATGGCCATTGGATGGTGTGCAAATGTTATGCAAACGCCTGTTACTTATATTGAAACTTTTCTTCACACAATTTGTGAGTTTTTCGCAAAAATACAGTAAAAAAATATTTTCAAAGATCGTCTCAACTGTCATCTGGAAATGAACACTCGTGCTTTGTGGGATTATTCTTTACTCATCATGGATTGTATATTTTTGCATTCAGAAAAGTTTTATCAACGAGTTGCAATTGTTGCGCATGGAAATAATGCACAATATGTGCCTATGTAAGTTTTTTGTGAGATTTTATTAAGTAGATGTTAGGTTATTTGCAGAGACCCAAACATAATTTTTTGTATTGTCCGGTTTAGGATTTTGATTTAAATTATGTAATATTTGCCAGTCTCTAATAGAAGCCCATCTATAATATGAGCCCACTCAAACTGACCTATTGAAAAATATAGACACGAGGCTTTTTACGGTATACATGGTTTATGGGGCCCATAATAACCCCTAAATCTTGATAATATATTCCGGTCCCTAATTTAAAATAAAATATTTTTAGGAAACGATTAGGCCGTATCGAAGCAGATTATGTTTTATTAGCCTCAGGCGTTATAGTTGCCGCTTGTATTTGTGTACATGGAGAAGACTTTGTCGGCACTGTGTTAATAACATTACAAAAAACAACGGGTATACCTGTTGACTCAATAAGGGATTTTTATGTTGGAATATACCAAACTGTTAGTTTTTTTGAATTTTCTCTAGAAAATATTTTTTTATTTTTTAGATACAAGACCATGAAGTTGCTGTGAGTTTTTGATTTTTTTTATTTTAATTTTTTTTCTCTTTTTTGACTTTTAGCATCCCCTAGAAACGTCTGATTTGAGGAGAAATCTTTAACTTTAAAAAAATTTTTTCGTGAATATTGAAGTGAATAATTTAAACATTTTTTTGTGTTATTTTAACTAGTGACAGTTACCCTTAAATTTTGATTTAAATTTTTGTTTTGCTGTACAAATTGATACATTATTTTCAATTTTTTCTCACTTTTACAGTTTGAATAAATGACCCTTTTCTACATTTTGCTATTAAATTTAGTGGATTAATTCCAAAAAAAATATTTTTTTCGGAAATTTTAAATTAATGAAAGGCTTGCCAAAAATAAATTTAAAAAATCTCATTTAAAAATTAAATTTATTTTTTTTTTGACAATTTTTTGGGCATTTCGACCTTTGCTTAATTTTAAAAATCCCTCTTTTAGCTCTGAATTAAATTTAATTTTTAATTGAAATTTTTTGTCTATGTAAAACTTTCAAAATGAGTATTGTAAATCCTGGAAATATTGTTAACCAACCAATTACTTCACCTGGTCCAGAATTTATTTACTTAACCTCAGCAGAAACTGAAGATGATCTCAATTCTATAAAATGTGCAAATCAAGTTCATTTCAAATCATATTCTTCAAAAAATTGTTGGACAAAGTTTGTGGTTTTTTTTGTTAAATTTTGATTAATTTTTTATGGGAAAACAAAAATTTTTTATAAAGTTTTAAAAAATCCTATATTTCAGATATGAATGCGAGAGAAGTTCTTCCGTCCAGGGCAGATGTAAATTTCTTTTATTGGCAGCTAGTTGTGATCCTAACAACGTTCATAGGCTCTTTAATATGTTTCAAATAAATTAAAAAATGCTCCTACGGTAATTTTGAGACTTGCCAGTAAGTAATCGAGTGTGCTGAGTCCGAATCTCAACTTAGAATTTGTTTATTTCGAATCTCGGATCCGAAATCGACCTAGTCGAAATCGGGGTAAAAATTAAAAATTAGATGGGTAGCAGGGATGTGACGAAAGTGATTTTAAAAAGCGAAAGGCGAACATGCGATATTAATTTTAAAAAGCGAACAGCAAAAGACGAAAGTCCAAAAAAGGCGAAAGACGACAGGCGAAATTTTTAATCTCCGCTTGAGTCTAGAGATTCTTTGGTCAGGTAATTCAAAAGCCTTGTTAAGTGTTCCAAATCTACAGATAACTCTCAAATCAATTAATCGGAGATATCAAGGGATTTGTAGGATTAAAAAGGATATCAAAAGAGTTGGACGAATATCGAGGAGTTAAAGGGAAGTCAGAGGATCTCTAGACTTCTCACTTCGTTGTCTTGAAAAGGTTCTGAGAATCCTGGGAAATCCCTGGATCCTGATCCGAAAATTCGGAATATTCGAAAAACAACCAGGATTTTATCAAAACGCAATTTTAAGTTGTCTTATTAGGTATTTTATTAAAAATTTTAATGGAAGAATTTCAATAAATTTACTTAAAAATTTACTAATTTTTTATAAAATTTAAAATAATTGGTTATTGAAAAATAGAATGACTGCCTCTATTTGAATGACCTCTCTAATTGAATGACAAATTTCTGGGGCATTGAAAAATAGAATGACTGTCATTCAATTAGAATAAATACGGTATAAGTGAGAATTGATTTTTGTTTTAAAAGACGGGCTTTGCTCTTTTTTCTTGAGTTTGAAAATTTAAGGCCTTGGGATAAAATTTTTTTTATTTTTTTAAATCAAAAAAATTTTTAATTAGAAATTTTTTTCAGACAAACTTTTCTTATTTTTTTGCACGAAACCCTAACGAATTGTTTTTTAAAATTTTTTAAAAAAATTTTCGTCTTACGAATTCCTGTACAATTTTTTAACTTTTATTTTATTCAGTCAGTTTCTAAAAATTCATATCTTTTCAGAAGTTGTCTATTACCGATGTAAAATAAATCTTCAATGCCCATTTACATTACAAGCAGTGTATAATAACGTAATTTTAAATTTATTTTGAGTATTTTTTTTTTAATTTTAAAATTTTTAGAAAACTGGTTTCTTTGAATTATACGCACCTTTAAATAATAATCACTTCCATTCTTCTTCTAGTGATCCAAATTCTAGTTCAAATAATGTGTCCGTTAATGGAAATTTGCAGCAAAATTTTACAATGGAAGGTATAAAATTTGAATCTTTTTTAATTAAAATAATTATTTGGGGCTGCTTTTATGAGTTTTAAAAGTTTTTTTTCCAAGGAAATTAAAATTTTTCTAATTTCTCAAGTTTGTTGGAATTCTTGGTGGGATTGAAAAAGTTCATTTATATACAAAAGAGATCTAACCGACATAAAAATTATATTCCCGATTTTAGGAATCAGGATTCCCGACCCAAAAACGTCGGGACCGATTTTCGGAAGTCGGGTCGACTAAATCCCTGGTATACAAGGATTATAGCTTGAATTTAGTTATCCAATTTTTTTGCTAAAAAGGTATTTTTGAAATCTTTTTTCCCTTTTGAAAGGGTTCTAGCCTTTACTGAAATAGGACGCTTGCTTTTTTTAATATAAAACCTAAAAATTAAAAAAAATTTTTTATTCAATTTAGGAATAATGCCATGTTCTTCAAATATCCCAAATGGAGGTTTTTTTATTTTCCTAACTTTTTATCTAAATTTTTAAAAAATTTTTAGATTCAATTAAATTAAAAAGAAGACTTATAAATGTCAATTTAAGTGAATGGAATTATATTGGTGAATATCAAAATGAGGAAGCTTTTGAAATCCTTCGGGTTCAACGAAAAGTTTCTCCTTTACGGGAAAGAGGAAAACAATTTCTTACTTTGAGGCAACAAACACTTAAGGTTTTTTTTAATTTTTATTAGAAAATTGTGTAATTTTTAAGTGTTATTTTCGAAAGCCAGAAAAGGGGAAATGCCGTTATCGAATGTTGATATTTCGTGAATGGGATGGACAGCCTGCACAGGTTTATGAGAAAGGTTTTTTCAATTTTTAAAAATATTTTTATTGTTTTATTGGGAAACTGAATCTTATAAAGGGAAAGTGATGGCTCTCCTCGTAAAGATTTCACAATATTTTTGAGACTTTCTTCGTCTCTTTGGGCGTTTTCTAAAAAGAATAGTTCCCCTTCTCTTTTAATTTACTAAATTTTGTCTGGGATTTATTTTACAAATTTTTGACAATGAAGTGAAAAGAAAAGCTTATTAAGAATTTCTTGTTTAAATTGGTTGTTTTTTCTGGACGATGTTTAGAAGCGGGAGTTTGCCCCTCACCCGTAATATTTTGGCTGCCCTTCTTTTTTCCGACCATTATTACCTTACCTCTTCTCTTATTATTAAGTTTGGCTGATAGTTAGAAATCTTCGGTCCTTTTTCCTAATTCTAGATCCTAACCGAAATTTTCGAATATCCGTCCTTTTTTCGGATCCGCCAACCTTACTTATGTATAAATTCGGCGAAGACACGTCATAATCCGCGGGTACGGCTTCCTCGCTTTCAAAAAATTTAAAATTTTAATTTAAATTTTAGGTGTGCATAATCACAAACCAAAACCTCTTAAACAATCAGATATTTTGTCGATTGAACAAGCAAAACAATATTATGAAAGCGTAATGAGTTCATTTATTCAACAAAATCCTGAAAATAATTCTTCGTTATTACCTTTACAAATACCTCAACAACAAAATTGTTATACACCAACAACTTCTAAAGAAGTAAATAATAATGGAAAGATATTAAATTGTGATTCTTGGAAAATTAATGGAATGAGAAATATTGGATGGAGATTTTCGTTAGCAAGTTGTTTTTCTGAATTGAGAATTTTAGCGGATGGATTTTTGTTGGACTTGTCTTGTACCGAGTAAGAGTTATTTTTTTGAGAATTTAATTCTTGATAGAGATATAATTTAGAATTTTTGGGGGGGGGGGTTGATTGACCCGAACTTTAGGGTTGGTAGTTGAATATAAGCCTGAAGTTACCGAAAAACATGTTCTACAAGTACATGGGAGGGTAAGAACCTTTGGCATAGGCTATAGATAAAATGAAACCTAGGCTTTATTATAGATTAGAATTTGAATGGAGACTAAAACCCGATCCTAAAATCCTCAAAATTCGATTTCTAAAGTGGTATTAAGCTTATCTATATTTTTAAAACATGGTTGGCGGTTCTAGGTTATTCGGAACAGCCTCATGCATTCCTCACTCTCTTAAAAACCCCGAATTCTTGCCTATTCACACCCTTCAACTAAAAAATTTTTTTAAAGAGAATCAATGGTATTCAAAAGACGAGACAATCGAAATACGTTCCTTATTGTATCAGAATGTGGTTCACACAAGGAGGGTCTAAATGTAGAGGAATGTCGGAATGGTTGTTTTAGTGATCATAGTGAACAATGGATTAAAGGGGACAAACTTCAATTTATTCGTGCTATGCGAACTCGAATTCATGAATTTATGGAGCAAAAGAATCTCTGATAATTAATTTAATATTTTATGTGATTGTGATTTTTGAGGTTCTTAGCCATTTATTTAGGGTCGGAAAGTTGTTTATGAATAATGAATTATTTAATAAAGTGATATTTAAATAAAATCAAAGGATTCAGAAATAAATTTAGGGATTAAAGGCACCCGTCATCCGTAATTATTGTTGGATTTTTCGAACCGGGCTGACGTTAGAGTCATTTTTTGGGCCTCATTTTCATCGAACCGGGCCATCATTCGGGGTCAAAATCCGAAGCCCGGTTCGGTTACGAACCGAACCGGCCCCCAACCCTATCCGTAATATACAGGTGTTTGGGAGCTTTAATCCTCGAAAAATTTTCCCCAAAATAATAAAGATCTGTCCCAAAAAATTCGATAAACCTTTTAAAAATTGAATATTTTATTCCTTTACATCAGTAAATCGAAAAGAAAAAAATTGAAAAAAGGAAAAATGAAATTGATAATTTTTTGCAAGGCTCTGACAATTTCTTAAGCTGAACAAAAGTGATTCTCGTAAAGTGAATTCCCGTCAAATTCTTTAATCGCAGCAATCAGCTATGCAACACCCGCAGCAAAGAGCCAACAATGCCCAAAGACAACAATTGTTGTCACGAGATGGCCGGTTCCTTTCCACCACGCTGAAATTTGAAAAAATTTTTTAAAAAGCCAAGGGAGAGACATGAATGTTTTAAGAGTACCCGGGTAATAATCTGGGCCGTTTCCGTTGCGTTAACCAAAAATCCTATTAATTCCTCTATTTCCGAATACAAGGAATGAAGATAAAAATATTTAGTGCCCAAGTCCTCGAAAATACAAAGTAGATCCCAGTGCAAAAGATTCCGCAACTCGCAATTTTTTAAAAAGCCGCAAACGCAATCCGCAATTTTTTTAAAATCCGCAATTGCGTGTAGCCTTGTCCCTGTGAATCTTCCACCCCTAGTATTCACTTCCTTTTGTTTCATTTTCTTGAAAAAAAAATAAATTTAAACTTACACAACTTGTGGCTGTTGTTGTGGATATCCTGGATATTGACCTCCATAAGCATATCCCGGTTGTGGCTGACCGTAATTAGGTTGTGGCTGTGGTGGGTAACAATTGTATTGAGGATTGTAAGGTGGCGGGGCAGACATTTTTAATATTTTTATTTTAAATTATCTGTTTAAATAAGTGGTTAGTTTTTTGCGCAGTAATGTGAAAAGGATTTAAATCAAAGGGAGGAATGAGTCACTCCTTTTGAACAAACAATTGTGGGAGGAAGGGAGGTAAAACATTAGACGATAAATGAAAGAGGAGAAAAGTGTATGATAGGAAACCGAATTTCAAAATAAGAGGTAGAAATGGGTCAACGACAGAAAATTTCAACTTGAGAGAAATAAATCTGCTGAGATTTTCTCGCTTAATGGCAATAGTGTTTGAAAATCTAGAATTCGCTCGTATTCGTACCGTCGTATAGGCCTTACACGTATATAAGTATATATAGCAGGGATTCTGCCGTCCCGATATTGGGAATTTATTTCTTGACGGCAGGACCCTTCGTACGCAGGTACGAGTATGAATTTTGGTACGAGTCTCCAAAAACACTGCCTAGGAAAAATAAGTTAAAAACGCCAAAATTCTAAATGATTTTTTAGAAAATTTTTATAGAAAAATACTAAACAGGTGAATAAAGTTTGAAAAATATACAAAGTAACAATAAACATTTTGAGGGAAAAGGAACGAGAAATCGATTGTTTAGCGAATAGCGCGCATAGAATAACACAACCTGACACGTCATGGAAAAACCACATGATGAAATTTAATCACCTCCATAAAAGAGAAAATTTTTGCTTGAGAGTAAGCTTACTAATAAATTTTAATAATTAGGGAGGAATTATGCAAAGCCTAACAAAAATAATTAAAAAATAAAAAATAATTATTAAAGAAGTGGAGTCAATCCTGAAGACCTACACTCCAAATAGATATTGACCGTAAAGACCTACAACCTTCGAAAGGGAATATTGATGGATTTAAGGAGATATCGATGGAGAAGCTGGAAAGAGGATATCTCTCTACTCAACCCGATTGGACAGAACTTTTCAGAGTTGGACACCTATCCTCCTTAATTCCCAAATATCCCAGTTTCAAAAGTGGTAAGTCTTCAGGGTCTAAATCTTAGGGAATGGACTCAAAAAAAGTAAAATTTATGGCTAGAATCAGGCCATTTTTTATAAAACAAAAAACCTTTCTAATTAAAAAATATTTTTATCGGGTAAAGAGAATTACAAATTATTTATTTTCTATAATTATATGCTTTTATATTCCAAAAATAGGTAAAAAAATACTTCCTTTAGAAAGAGCCAAGTCCTTTTCCTCTACGAGAAAATTGGGTATGTCGAGCCATTTCTATAAAAGAAAAAATGTTTTGGTGAAAAATATTTTTATAAAACTATTTAAATAGAGGGAAAAGAATAATCGATTTATGAGTAATACGGAAGTTAATACGATTTAAAAAATGTGATAAGGTCTATAATGACTCATTATTTAGGTTGAAATGAAGTTTTTTGACTGAAGGAAATTTTTTTTGATAATTTTAGACAATTTTTGTAATATGAAACATTAATGTGACTTAATTATTTTCGAGTAAATTTAAGAAATCCTTGTAAGATCGACAAAATTGGTCGGGTCAAAGATAGGGATTTCCAGGCTCTGTAACTCGAAACTAGGTATTTTTAAAAAATCTTGCTTTCCTTGTTTTTAGGGGCTTTAACCAGGAAATCGAGCCCATTGATATGAAAATATCTAACTCTACTAAAAACCTCTAAAACGAACGGATTATTTTATGGAAAGCTCCAAAAAATCTTCAAGTCTTATTTCCTTAAATTTCCCGAAATATACCCCACAATAAATTTGTTAAAATACCATATTGAATGTCCAATTTTCGTTGAAGTTCCAATTGTCTAAGTCGTTCTTTTTCCAAATCTTCAGCATTAAGTGATGGTGTTTGCTTCTCTTTGTCAGGATCGTCAGATTGAGATTTTTCTTGAGCCTTTTCATTGTCAGAATTCTTTTTAAGTCCCATCACTAAAAAATAATTTGAAAAATTAAATTAAAATTAAGCCTTTTCGTTTTTAACTATTGTAGTGGAGGGGAATTATAAAAATATCTTTATTGATTATCTTTAGGAAAATAACTCAAAGGATATCAAACAAAGGACTCGTTAACTAGTAATCGAATTGTGAATAGTTATTTGGGGCCCTAATTTTAAATGTCCAAAATCACTAGAAGAAAGAAAATCCCACTATAAATATTTTTGGCATTTTTTAAATTACCATCGTTGGAATTCCAATAATCAAAGTAAAAAATTAAATAAAGTCTACTTTCAAAATTAAAAATATAATCCCAAAAAAATCTAAAAAAAACTAACATCTCTGAAATTTATCCATTTGATTCGTGTCTTTAGCAGAGGCAGCTATCATTGAAGTCCATTTGTTCTCCAATTTCTTCTCGCTCTTCTCAGGTTTGTTTCCAGCAGAGGAAGAGGTTGGGTGCAAACGAGGGCCAAATTCTTCGTCATCACTCGTATTCTTTTCATCACCAGATTTTTCATCCAAAGCATTTCCTCCCTTCCACAGCAGTTTGCGCTCCTGACCGGTGTTTTTGATTCACAATTTGGCCAAAAAGCAAATTGAACAGCCATTCGGCTTAGGTTGGAAACTTTTCATGGGAAGGGGGGTAATTTGGAAAAAAATTCAAAAAATTTTCAAAAAAATTTCAAGTTTCATACCTTTTGGCCTGTTTGTACACATTTTAATACCTGAATCTTTTCTGCATGGCGTTTCACCTTTGCATTATCCCAAGCGGGTCGAGAACTTCGTTCTGGCTCGTCTTCATCATATTCTCGTTTTGGACATTCTCTTCTTCTTGGAGGCCTTCTATCGTTGTAATCGTCATAATCTCTAAGTCGTCGAGGACGGTCTGAATCATACCGATCAGAGTCGTAACGACGCTCACTCTTTGAGGATTTATTGCTGCGTTCATTGTCATCGCGCTCCTTGTTGTAGCGATCACCAGTGCCGTGACGATAATCGTTGCGGCGTTCATCTCTAGAAATCCTTAAATTTTGGGGAATAAATTTTTGGGAGTAAATCAGATTTAAATTTTAGAGATAGGCCTGGATCCAACCATTTATTTTTAATGGATCCAGGACCAAGACGACGATTTTTCGGTGTTCTTAATTTTTCTTTAATTCAAGGGGCAGTATCTGAAAGGAATGCCGGCATCCAATTTTTCCTTTCTTCACCAAATGGGAAAGGAAATGTTACAATTTGATTTTTGACATAGGACAGGAGCGCAAACCCATTCGAGGAAGAAAGGAAAAATTGGATGCCGGCATTTCTTTCGGATAGTGCCATTCAAGGTCAAGAATCTGGTAGAGGACCTCAACGAAAATCAAGATCTTATAAAATTTCTGATCTCTGTTAGTTTTAATAAAAGAGAATCAGCAAGGGTTTTGAAAAAATAAACTATAAATAAATTTAAAATAAATAAAAAAAACCTTTTGGAGACACTATTACCGCAATAATCGGAACCAATTTCGTCATCTTCATGCCTTCTTTTGCTCTATTAAAACAAATTAATAAAATAATTATAAAAATTAAACAACCATTGTCGATAAAAACGGAAATCCTTTTGATTGAGATAAAGAAGTAGTTAAAGAAAAAATCTAAAAATTGGAAGGAAATAAATTATGAATTGCCCGGTTTGTTGTGAGATGCCGTTTTGTCGCTAATAATTTATCTAGTGACAGTAGATCCCAGTCCGGCGCGGGAGGGATCCCGGCAGGATTTTACGGAACCACGACCCGGAATCCAGGTTTTAAGTGACGACTGGACCAGGGCACGCATAAGCAACCGAGGCACGCATTTAGCAACAAAGCAAATGCTTAGAGCGTAAATTTCGTCGTCATCATCAAAAAGATAGGGACTAACATTTTGCAAATAATTAAAAAAAGTAAAATTGATGTAGTCTTTCCTTATATTCGACCGATTCGAATAATTCTCATATCATTCGAAAGGTCTCGAGATTCGCCATCTTTTTCATAATTGGCCCGATCTGATGATCACAAAAAAAGTTACAGCGTGAAAACCGATTTTTTTATGCCTATGACGTCGTTTATCAGAAATAACTTTTTGTAGAGTGATCAGATCAGGGCAGTCCAATTATGAAAAAGATGCAGCACCCCGAGGCCTCGACGCTTGACACGGATCAATTGTGAGAGTAGTGATAGGAGAGAGAAAATTTAAATAATTGGAGTGAAATGGTATTATTCGTTTAACTCTCATAAAAACACTTGATCATATCAAAAATTTAATTTAAAAATTTAATTTGAAAAATTCTTTCCAAAAAGTTTTTTCATAAATTTAAAACAAAATTTTACTAAAAATAAATAAAACCCAAAAAAATAAATTTAAAAATAATTCTTCCCAAAAATAAAAAAAATCCAAATCAATTTACTTCCAATTCTCTTAAATATTTCACTCACTCAGTCACCAATAATTTTCGAAATTTTTTCAAGAAAAACGTCTTTAGCTTTGTGACCATTGTAATAATTTGAAAGAATTTTCTCTCTCAAATTATCTGCAGCTTTTGAATATTTGCTAAATAAATATAAAATCTTTTATTAAATGAGATATAAAGAGGGCAAAAAAATTTTCTCTCTCAACCTTATATGCTCAAATCCTTCAATATACTCTTTAATCCATCCGAATCCTCCCATACAATCCTTCTTAATTTTATAATTGGATTTGTCTTAATGTTAATGTAAAAATTAAAAATATCAAAATTTAAACAGTTAAAATTCTGAGAAGATTGCAGGGCCTAAGAAAATTTTGAAAAATCTTCAGTTGTAACAATCATTCAAAAATTCCGGAAATCGCAAGGAAATAAACGTCGGAACTCGGAATTGCTACAGAACGCTGATTTATATATAAAATTTATTCCAGTCTTTTAATTTTCCCAACTTACTCGTGGCTAAAAAATTCATTGAAAGCTTCTTTAAAATCATATTCAAATTTTGAATTTTTGTCACTATCATCTCTGCCTTCTTCAATTTCTAACATTTTTACATATATTCCAATACCCAAATGTTCGACAATCGAGGAATTGTAGAATTGATCATTCGAATTTGGAATACAAATTAAAGGAACTCCCGCATACATTGCCTTTAAATTATTTGACAGAATTGAGGGAATTTAAGACCGATATTAAATAATAAATTGAGGTATTAAATACGACATTATCCCTTAACCACCTCTTCAGAATATTTATTGTTATGTCTTGGTGTACACTCTGTTAATTAATTATACCACCCCATATTCTTCGAGTTTTTCAAACTGAAATTGGAACTTGCCTTTCTAGCTTTTGTGCAACAGCTTTTTACGTGTAGACCAGTTTCAGCTCGAAAAACTCAGAAAATAGGGGGTGCGTATAATTAGTTAACAGAGTGTATGTCCGAGACTGGCCAAAGTCGAAGAGCACAAGCATAACACGTTATCCAGAGTGAAATGTTACAATGTATGCGAAGTCGAAATTAGGGTGAAACAGATAAAAGGGGTTAATGGCTAGCTGGGCTAGCATGATCAAATCAGACTCATGAGAATTTAGTCCCCTGTTTTATTTTATATCAGTAAATCAGTTTGCACTAAAAATATTTTCAAATAAAAATTTAATTTAAATACCTCAATCAAACTGTGCTGTCCACAATGGGAAATAAACAATTTTGTATTCCTTTCAGCTTAATATGTATATAAAAAATTTGGGTACTTTCCCGTTCTGCCACCTCCCCCTAAATTACTACTAAAAATGTCATATATTGGGTAATAAGAGGTGCTGAGTCGAATGGTACCACTCTTTTATTCTGGAGATGCCTGTGGACTGAGATATAAGGCTCGAAATGGTCAAAAGCCATAGGGGGATTTTATAGTCAAAAATTTGAATATGCAAATGATAGCTCATTCGAAAGAGCTTGACGAGCTGAGTCTAATGACACCAGAATCAGCTCGATCCGATGATTCTGAACAAAATTATAAACAATTTAACTTTCGCTTAAATAACTGCTTGGCAACGTTGGTTAGGATGGCATTCAAGGCTGAGAATCGGTAAAAAAGAATAGGTTTATGTTACTGGTGAAGAACCCAGCGACCGTTGACTCCCCGCGAGGCGCGTGCCGCAAAACCCAACGCGAAGCGCAGGGTTTTGCACAAGCGCCTCGCCGATGCCCATAGGTTTACGTTGAAATAGCCCCACCCTCTAAAAATAGCCCCCCTCTAGAGGTCGATCGAAAAAAATAGCCCCATGGGGCTATTTTAGAGGATTTACGGTATGACATTTTTAGTAGTAATTTATAGGGAGGTGGCAGAACGGAAAAGTACCAAAATTTGTTTAATATAGGTATTTAAAATAAGTATTTACATAATATCTTTTGTTGGTTAATATCCTTTTCAGTAACATATATTTGCTTTTTGTTATAATTTTTTGGTAAAAGCTTTTCTTCCATGCGGACTATATATACACATGATTTATTTCGTTGAAATTGCTTAAACATTGCTTCAATATTTTCTGAATTCAACTCTCCGTAGGGTTTAACAGTTCCAAATGAAACTAGAACAACACATTCAGGCTTTAATTTTTTAAAATTAATAAATCAGAAAGGATAATTGTTAAGGATGTTGTGCCATAATGTCTTGCCACAAGATCATTAGGATTAGTAGATGATAGGTTCAGTTGATTAAGGAGAAGTTTTTGCAAATAATTTTCAGTAACGGGTGATATTTCTTCCAAAATGTCAATTCTTAGGGGTTATATTTAGCCTATCTCCTCGGCAAGGTTCTTGGCAAGGACCGAGAATTAATCTAATCTAAAATTAATTGTTTTCTGAATTCAACTCTCCGTAGGATAGTTGACATAATCCTATTGACATAATCCTATTCATTTTAATGTATTATTTAATAAAATCTAATAAAATGTAATTGGACTCATAAAATTCGAGTGGACTCATTAAGTCAAGTAGAACCAAATTAATTACCCTTTTATCATTTTCTTTTTTAATTTTTTCCAACAAAATACTATTTTCTTTTTCAACATGAATACCCCCAATATAAACAATTTTTTCATGTTCTGGAAATGTTTTGAATATTCCAAAAGGGTGTTGATTAACAAAATGTATTTTAATTTTTCTGTACAAAACTTCCAAAAGTGAAGGTTGTTTTCCATAAAGTTTTACTTGTGAATTGTATAAAAAGTTGTAGTAGAATTCACTTTTATCGTTTAAAAATACTTTTTTGCAATAATTAAATTTCTTAATATTTTGAATATTAAACTTCCAAAGGTCACTATTTTCTTGAAAAACTGTTGACCCTTCTTTCCAATCACCAGGCTCGGCTGTTTCACCTAATGAAATTTAAGTAAGCTGGATTAAACATCCGAATTTGAGAACCAAATACAGCAGGGCATCTGCAATTCAATCTCTCGATTGATGGGGTACTAGTAGTGTTGCGCCCGAAGTTACGAGATTTTTTGGTTCCGGTTTCGGCCCGGAACGAAAAAATTAGATCCGGATCCGGATCCGGTCAAAATTTCAGTTCCGGTCCTGCCAACTTTGTAATAGACTATGGAAAATTCTTTCAGGTTGAAGACAATTTGGTCAAATAACAATTATCAATATGGACAGTTGAAATTTTGTTAGAAAAAAGTTTTGTGCTTATAGAAAGATTAGTAGGCATTGTTTTGAATACAAGATTAAAACTAAAGTAATTCTACAAAGAAAATTACAGCTAAATTATGTAAATTATTAAGGTTCTCTATCGGATACTCTTCCTAAGACATTTATTCTCATTATTCTGACCTGGTACTCGATACTTAGTAACATCGAGTGGCTTTCCTCCAAAATCGAGAAATTGTAGATTTGTTGGGTAAAATACATTAGAAAAAACATTAAAAGTATTTTTAATTTCCAAAGCTTCAAAAACAGCAAAAGGGCCACCCATTGACTCAAACTCGGCAATTCCAAAAGAATATTTTTGTTTTTTAAGCCATTCAAGAATACTAACATGAATACCTCCAATTTTGATTTCTTCGTTCGTTAAAATTTCTTTAAATAAAAAATTTAAAAAATTAGGAAGAATTTCGGTATACGACACAGATGCCGATTAGGTCACCACAATAACTGTTGTGGTGTGGTGGCTAGTATTTAAACCTTATTAAAATACTATAAAAGCCTGTTCTATGGGTTTTATACTTTGTTATTGTATACTTTGTTATTGTATTGTAGTATTGTAACCTTAGCCTTTCAAAGAGGGAGGTGTGTAAAAACCCCCGCAATTTACGATATCCGCAACTCGCAATTGCGTCCAGCCCTGTTCAAAATGCCACAACCTTATTATATTTCTTCAACTATATTGTATTATCTATTGTGTAATAAACACATATTGTATTGCTTCTTTATTGTTGTACAAGATACAACAATAACCATCTATGTAAATAAGATAGATAGTACTTACCCGTATAAATTCCAAGAAAACGAAATGCTTCAGAATTGTGAAACTCTATATACGCTGCATAATAACCTTTTTTTCTAAGTGTAGTTTGCACGAATAATCCACGAGTAACCGGTATATTAATAATTTGGAGATTTTCTGAATAAATTTTGTGCCCTCCTTTTATACTATAAACAAGCAAATCCTGTAAATACTCCAAATATTCAAGAAATAAATAATTTCAACATACCACCATATATTTTTCTGACAGTATTTTTGCCAAATTTTTCTGTAATAAAAGAGTCGAAAATAAAACTAGGATATACTTCAAGGAAAGAGTGGGAAGCCAAAAGACGCTTAAGAAAAGTATCGAGTTAGGACACTCAAAACAAAGAAGCTATGCAGGGCCACATACCAGGGCTGGGCGAAATCAAAAAATAAAAAGCGAAATGCGAAATGCGAAACTTTTTAAAAAAAAATAAAATGCGAAATGCGAAATGCGAAACTTTTCGCGCCAAAAAATGCGAAAAATGCGAAGGATGCGAAAGCGAAAGCGAAATTAGTTAAAAATTCTAAAAAATTTTTTATTTATATTCAAAATTATAAATTACGAGATTATGATGCAAAAATAAAAGCATTTCTGCATTTTCTTGAAGAAGACTCTTCCTAAGATTGTTTATTATTAATCCTGCACTACTAGACAATCTTTCTGCTTCAGCTGATGTACAAGGAATTGATTAAGGGCGAATTAATTGATTAAGGCCTTATGAAACTTTGATTAAGGGCGATTTAAGGGAATTCAATAGCATAAGGGTGATAAAGGATTCGTGAGTATAAAGAAGGTTTGACGGATTATGAGAGATTAAGAGATAGATTTCCCGTTTCGGCATTCTGCTTGTTCCAGCTCCAATACTAATCAAATTTTAGTTGCAGATCCGGAGCCGAAGTAGGATATTGTTATTTAGAACAGGACTTACTCAATTAGCGCCGCAGGCGAAAATTTTTAGAATTTCGTAAGGCCAGAAGCTAGATTTCTTCCAATTTTCCAAAAAATTTTTAAAATTTAAAAGTCGTAGTTAGAAACTAAATTAAAATTTTCTATATAAAACTAAATTAAAATTTTCAAAGTTTTTTCAAGTTTAAAATATTAAAAAAATAAATTTACAAATTTAAAATCAAAATCAGAATTTAAAAATTTTATTTTTGGAAGGAAAAATTGTATAAGCCTATTTCCAAACCCAGGACTTGAACCCAGGCTACCACAGTGAGCAAAGTCAGTCAACTTAACCACTTCACCATCGACCAACTAAAAAAATGAGGGATAATTTATTTATATTTCTTTCCCTTTTCCTTTAAAAATTTAATGTAAAAATATCTAAAAAAATAAAGAAAAACTAAATCAAAAAGCGAAACAAATTTCGCATTTGGACCAAAATGCGAAATGCGAAACTTTTCGCGCCAAAAAATGCGAAAAATGCGAAAGATGCGAAACGCGAAATGCGAAATGAGCCCAGCCCTGCCACATACGGCCTGCGGTTTCCGTGCAAAAAACACAACAGGTATGAGATGAAGTTAGGCATTTTGAAAATTTTTTTGCTCCCTTAATCATTTGCAGATTAAGAGAAAATATTCTAGAAAAGCAAGGGAAGAAGAAAAAATGCACCGAGGATTACCGATTCCCAAAAGTTAGAAAGGAGTTCCGTTTGGATATATGCCCCCCTGATTATTATACACTTTAAAATAATTACATGGAAATAAAAGGGCGAGATTAGACCGTCTTCGCAAATGTACAAAACTTTTTTTGAATTTTTAACATTTTTTTCCTTTGCTTCTTCCTTTCCAGGACTTCTAGCAGAACCTTTTCCAGAACTTTTTTCACCCTTTTCTTTCAAGTGAGTAGATTCTTCATCAGCTTCTTCCACATATTCTCTCAACGTGCTATAATTTGAACCTCTTTTATGCCGAAGAAAGTTGTCAATTCCTTTTGTATCAGCTTTAAATTCTTCAGTAATTGAAAATAACGGAAACCCAAGCAAAGAAGAAAAGAAAATGTAAATAATTAATTTAAAATACATTTTCTAAAAATAATTAAATTTTTAGACTAACTCCACTTTTACTAGAACCCCACACTCTCAGTTTAATGTACATTATTAAAAAAGTTGGTTAGCCTTTAAATGAATGGAGCTGCTTTTGCAATACTCCCATTTGTTGGTTACCAGTGCTGGGTATGAGTCCAGAGCCGGCTCCTGCGGAGCCGGAGCTTAGATTTTGAAAATCCCGGAGCTGGAGCCAAGTTTTTCCAATTCCCCACGGCTCCGGCTATACACCCCTAAAGATGGGTGAAAGAAAAAAGTGAGTAAAAAAAGCCCGGAGCCCGGAAAGCCCGGAACCAACAAATGGCAAATACCCAGCACTGTTGGTTACTACTCATTTTAAGGTTTTCAAGTGGTGTTATTATTTCTTAACCCTATTATTGAGAAAAAACTCGATAAAACATCGATCGAGTGAAATAATTTGTAAGATCTATTGGATTTAGTGTTCAAAATAAAATAATCCCCTATAAAAAATCTAGAATAACCTATAAAATTTCAGATTAATTGGACTGGAAGATAGAAAAACGTTAAAAAACTAGGATGACTCTTTTAATACACTGTAGATTAAAGAGCCCCCAACTGTTTACTCCTCATTTTAGCGTATAATTCTTTCAGCTCTAAAACGAGGCCCGACTCTATAATTATTTTATAAAAAATATTATTTAAATTATATAAATAAATAAATATTAAAAAATAAATAAAATGTAAATTAAGTGAATACAAATCTATACATATTTGTCAATAAATTTAATTTACAATTTTTTATTTTGATTAATCCCGCCTTACATTTATTTATATGATGCCCTTTATCATATGTTGCTTAGCGGTTTTTTTTCTTTTTATGTCGAAATTTTCTCGAGTGCATTTTTTTGTTAAATATAGACTGCCCTCACATAATTTCTTAATTTTTCTTTTATCTTTAGCCCTTTCCAATTTTGGCGGCATTAATTTTAAGGGAAGATAAAGTCTTTCGAAAGAGGCATGCCCTTCTTAATGTTGAAAATAAAAATCAAGATTAATCAAGTTTATGGCAACTTTAATTGTTCTGGGGGGAGTTGTGGAGAGAAAAATCAAAAAAAAATTGTAAAATAATTCGTAGGTCTTTGTTATGTTAGGTTTCCTTTCTAACCTTTGCATGAACTCTTGGGAATTATAAAGGCCAGGGAATAGGGTCGAAGAGGCCTGAATTTTTACTAATAAATATAAAAATCGAATTCCTGTAACTAGAGTGATTGTCAAAAAGATCTAGGTATTTTAGGTAAAAAATTTGCCGGATTGATATTTTTTATATCCAATCTAAACTGAAATAATTACACACAAGAAATTCTTTATGTATGTGGGTAATCGTAAAAACTTTTTTTTCTCTATTTTTACAACCTATTTTCCTATTTTTTACCTATTTTATCATTTTATATAACCTGTTTAGGTACCTATTTTAGGGTTTTACGACCTAAAAATCCGATCCCTAATGATAATTAAGGCTGTGACCACAAACGAACTCATTTTATATATAGAAATGAAAATTTTAGGGATCTTAAAACTTTGGGGCTTATATCTCGGTCCCCGGTATCATTTTCCTAAAATGGTGATAATTTCACAATAGAGTGTGTATACCTCTATTGTGAAAACCTCTACTGGGGTGTGTATACCTCTGGGTTAGTGTATACCCATACCTCTGTATATCATACCTCTGGGTGAGTAGATTTTATAGAGCTAGAAAAATAATTTTTTTAAAAATTAAATTGTAAATCAACGTGAATAAAATTAAAACAATTTTTAATAAAATTCTTTAAGAATTAAATGTTTTAAGATATCGTATTTAAATGGTTTAGTGTTTAAATCACTTCCAAAGTTTGTTTCAACAGAGCAACAAATCATTGAAACACGAGGTTTAAACGAATCGAAATTCTCTTTTAAGGATATACCTTTACCTATAAAATAATTTTTAAATTTATTTTAACTGGGGTCAATATTTAAGGTCAGGTGGCTGTTTTCACCGAAGACAGTTGCGGTGGTTTTTGCGGTGGTTTTTGCCTCGATGACGGGGACGGTAGCTCTGGAAAAAGAGGCTCACACCGTCCCCGGTGAACCATCGTCCCAAGGGACGGCCGTTGAAACCCTAATTTTAATTAAATATTTACCAATTTGTATTCCATTTTGTGTAAAGAAAACATAGGGCAGTTCTTTACCCATTTTATTAGTTGGAGGATAAACTAATCCACAACCAAAAATATCATTATTATTCCAAGAAAACTGATCAATTTTAAATCTTTCATCCTTCTCGTTACTAATTGAAGATTCTTTAACAAGAAATCTAATCCATTTATCTGTAGTACAATTTCTAAGCCCAATAGTCACCCAATTTATATTCGAGTTCAATTCTCTTTCAAATATACATTTAATTTCAAAATAATATAGAGAATAATTGAGACAACTTTGTAATTTTATAAATGAATTTTCTGCATAAATAACAGGACATTTATCGTAGCCTAAAATTATTTTTTCAAAATTCATCAATTTATTCTAGAGTCGAGCGGGATAGGGATCCCGAACTAAAATCGGGACCAGGATTTTGGAATAACAACCCCGGCCTCGACTACGGGCTCGTAATTGGTCGAAATCGCGATTTGGAACAATGACCCCGATCCCGATCAACCCTACTTTATTCTACTACCTTTACCCTCCAAACGATTAATATATTTAATATTTTCATCATTAATTAAATTAACAAATCCATTTCCACTAATACAATTACCAATAGGTGTATTATTATTTACACATTTATTGCCACAACAATTCCATCCACCGTCAATTTCTCCCCATTTATTTTTAATTTTAACAAAATCCTTTAAAAGATATTAATTATTACGTATTCTTTATTTTATTTTGAACTAACCACATATTCAAAAATTGAATTGTTCAATTTAATTGTTAAATCAACAAACTTTTTCTCAATTAAATCATTTGCCTTTTTAATAAAAAATATTTTTATTTAAAATTAACAAAAATTCCTTTATAAAAACAATAGTCGGACCTCGCTAGCCTCGGACAGAATACATATAATGTATTACAAACAAGGGATATTTTGTACTAGTTTTTTAAAATGAGGTATTTAATCAAAATTTCTCATGTTTATAATCTGTTTTTAGAAAAATAGGTAATAGTCTGGCTTCTCTGACCATTTTGAGATTTTTTGCCTGATCTATAATTTATCATCATTTGAAAAAGCTCTTCGACTGGGTCGAATGATATCAAGTTCAGTCAGGTTTAATCGGGTAGAACAAAATTCTAATGGTTAATACTCGTTGTAATTGTTTTGTTGAATTATGACAGCTTTCGTTAATTTTAGAGCCATTCAACTAAACTTGAAGAGCTCTTTCGAATGATCTACAGACCCCGCAAAGAGATTCAGGAAAAGGTTAATTAGGGAGGATTAAACTAATTTTAATACCAAATTGTTTTACTAACGAGGTCTAAATTTATTTTTATTTCCATTTAAATATATTTCAACAAAAATAGTATTATCTACCTTTTTAATTTTTTCTTCCAAAGAATTAATTTTCTCGTCTTTTTGCCCATTTTCAGATTTTAATTGTTGAATATTTTGTTTTAATTCCTTAATTTCATTTTCATAATCTAACTTTATTTTATCAATTTTCTAAAATTAAAATTAAATAATTTAATTTTAAAAATTCTAAAACTTTATCCGTTTCTTTCAATTCATTTTCTAATAAACTATTTTTCTTTTCAAGATTAACACACTTTTCGTTCTCCTCATTAAACTTTATTTGTAAATGTTTAAATCCACTATGTTGTTTTATTAAATCATCAATTTGTTTAGATAACTTTAAAACAAATTTGGTAATAGTTTGGCTGACCATCTCTCTTTTTTCTTGTTTCCCTGAATATTTTTTGCTTGATACATAACAGAGGTGGTCGGAACAGTCCGAGTTGTCGGAAATCGGAACTGGCTCAAAAGTCGGAACTCGGAACTCGGAAATCAAAATTTTTTCGGAAATCGGAATTTTCGGAAATCGGAATTCACCTCTAATATATAATCTATTTATATATCATCACTCTTCGAACTGGATAGATTGTTACATGATCGGCTAGATCTGATGATTATTAACAAAATTATGAAGCTAAATCCTCATTGAAAGCTTTTTGTGCCGCTGCAAGGGACTAAAACAACTTATCATAACCTTGTTCATTTAAGTCAGATTTCGTTGAATTTAGTACCAACCGACTCTTTCGTAGAGCTCTTTCGAATGATATGATTTGCCATAAGATGTGAAAAAAATTAAAAAAAAGGAAGGAAAAAAGGGGCTGATCAGCCAAACTATTACCACAATTTTTTAATAAATAAAAAATTTTACTTCAATTTCTGAAGCATAATTTGATGAACTTTCAGTCATTTTATAGAAAAATTTAAATTATTCTAAAGAAAAAACTTAAAATATTAAATAAATTGAAAGCAGACAAAGGCTTTATTTTATAGAATTTTTGTAAAATAATTTATAAAAAATTAATTTTTCTTAGACAAAATTTAATTTGAATAGATAGAGTTTAAATTATGTCTAAAAATATTAAAGGGAAATGAATAAAAAATTAATTTATATATTGAAGAATTTTTTGCCCAGAGACTGTTTTTGTGTATGCATCTGTTGAGAAAAGCGAGTAAAAAAGGATTATTTTTTATTTGTTGAGGGAATATTTTAAATTTAATTAGGTTAATTATTGGTTTGGTTTGCCGTTTTCAAGTCGTGTCGTTAGTCTAGGCATTTATTTCGGCTTTGTTTCTATCGGTCGGGCATCGAGATTTACTTAAGTTTTAAATTATTACTTTATATTCTAAAATTTTGTTATTTCTGGAATCAGAGAATTTTTGAAAATTAAACACTGAATTTCATGTTTCAGCGCCGCAATCAAAATTCTTTGAATTTTCAGTCCGCGAGGAGAAAAATTGTTCAATTTTTGGCTTAAAATAATACTCAAAAAGTTAAAAAAAAAGTTCAAAAAACAAAAAATCTTCAAACAGAAAATTTAACTTTAAAACTGTTCCAATACATAAAATTTATCACGAAAATAAATGAAACTTTCTGAAAATTTATTCTCTCTAAAAATTTTAACTTTCTCAAATTAATTTCTTTTTTAACAAACATCCTCATCATCACCCTCAGGTTTCTCGTTCAGATAACGAAGATAATCTTCCTCATCTGAATCTGACTGATTTATGGAATTAATTTTAGTTGGCTCTTCCAACACAGTTTGATTTTGCTCATGCATATAAGCTTCTGTTTCGCCTTTATTACATTCTTCCTCCTCTTGATTAAAATGATTTCCTTCTTCAAATTGAATGCTCTCCTCATAAACGATTGGAAATTTGCCTTTATTTTTAAAATCTTCATTCTGTGGATTAACAAAAGAAGTTCCTTCATAATTATTAGTGTGAATATTTCCTACATTTGGATCAACATTTTTTAATTTTTCTTTTTTATTTTTCCTTTCTTCCCGGTATTTTCGATTATATTCTTGCTTCTTTTCTCTATTTTTTTGACGGTAAATTTTCATATACTCACTTTTATTAAACTTTTCTTTATTATCTATACGTGTTTCATCTTTTTGAATTTGAGCATTAACCGATGATTCAGCCAAGTCGTTATTCTTTGAGGTTTCCCCAACTATAGTTACTAACTCCTTTTGACTTTTACTATTTTTAACAGAATTAATTAAACTCCAAAATATCGCGTTGAACGTTAGGATTATTAAAATGCTACCAAGTTTCATCATAAATTAATTTAAAAAATTTATTTAAAATATTATTTTATGTACTACTAATTAACCAAAAATGATAAATTTTAATTTATTGAATTTAAATAAGCAATATAGATGAAAACAAATTGGGTAATTATTTTACATTTCATAATAAAAAATATAAAGTACATGTCTAAATTAAAGGAAAGTACATTGCGATTAATTTAAAAAATTTAAAGTCTAAACCAGGAATGATCGAAATTTAGTTTCAATATTTCGTACCCTTTTTTCCATTTATTTTGAAACGAGAGAGACAAAATTCCCGACGAAACAAACAAAAATGCACTCCTAATGATGGAATTTAGTTGAATAATTTTAATATTTTAGTGTCCGGGCGCCCACATCCTGACGGTTCACGTAAACAGCCACGATTCGATCCAGAAATGTGAACACCTGCTAATGACTGCCGAACGAATAATTTCTCAGAGGCAAAAAACTATCTACATATTATACCTATTTACTCAATTTAATTCTAAAAAAATAAATTAAAATAACAGTTTCCAAGATTTTAACCAATTTTAATGTTAAATTTTAAAACAAAAAATACTACATTATCATTTAAACAAAATATTACAAATAGTAACTTGGGGGCTTTTTGGTTTTCCAAATTTACACCAAGTAGCAAAATGTTCGCAATTCCATGTCCAAAGACGATATTCTCGTTTCCCCAACTATAAATTTTTTAAATTAATTTTAAAAATTTTCTAGCCTCTTTCCTAGCCCTTTCAGCTACTTCCTCCCCTCTAAAGTTAGATTTCCCCAATAATTCCTCCATATTATCAATCCACCACTTTTTATCATTTCCACTTTCACGAAAATCTTCCATTGTCCAAACAACTATTCCTCCCCCAGTTTTTAAATTAAACATCATTTTTGGCCAATCTCTCAAGTTTGGCTTATGACTTTTTGTATCATCTGAACAAAAATTGTGTACAACTGTGTGTTTTCCTATTCCAATTGTTTCTCCAACATAAACACCTCGATGCTTAAAATAATTTAATTTATTTATCATAAGGAAATTTTGGATCTGTTAGTTGTCTGTTGACTTAAAAATAACAATGTACTTATAAAAGCTAAGACGGGCGATCGCTAAGTGTCAAAAGTTGTAATTTTCGGGCAATTACAAGCACGTGTTTCCTCAAAGTAGAGAGTCGAGGAACAAAAACCCATGAGTAAATTATTTAAATGTTTTGTGTTTAATTGGAAACTAACTTTCCATTGTATTGAAATCTTTTGGATTACATATATTTTTGCTTAACTTTTCTGTTATTAATTAAAAAACATTTTTGATTAAATAAACTTACAGTAACATTTTTAATTCCAGCACTCATTTTGCAGGCGACGCGGTCTCCAATTTTTAAATGATCAAATTCTGATTTAATTGAAAATTAAAAATAATATTGTATTAATTTATTTAAAACTGTTAGGACTATGACGGGTACACCCCAATGTACCGCGAGCCCAACTCGTCGCAGAGCGATAACCTCGTTCAGAATTGTTGAATCCGGGGCGCCCTGGTATAGTTCGATTCAGCTCGTCGAGGCGCATCGAAACATACCAAGGCGTACCGGATTCGACAATTCTGAACAAAGTTATAGCTCTGCGGTAAGTTGGGCTCGCGGTAAGTTGGCCTGCTCCCGACTATGACGGGAGAGTTCCCCACAACTCAGTCGGGACCGGCGATATGGGTAGACTATAAAGAAGAGTCAACTTACTAGAGAGCGAGATTTTCAAAAAACCTTGACCTGGATCCTTGACCTTGATTTCGGTTGGATGGATACCTCGACTAGATTCTTGACCTTGAGTCAAGGAAAAATCAAGGAACGCTGAAAAATGCCTTGAATTTTGGATCCAGGAAAAATCAAAGTCTGGATCCAGATACAGCTCGCCCTCTACTACTTACCCATTAAAAAATATATTTTTTGTTCCAAAAATAAATAAAATAAAATATTTTTACTTTTAATATTTTTCTGTTTAAAATTCGATTGGAAATAAAAATTAAAAAAATTTAAAAGAAATAAAATTGAAAGTTGTTCAACTTTAAATTACAACGTAATTTTGAGTACCGTATTATCTCTAATAGAATGCCCGGGCATTCTATTTTTCAATCACCTTCCAAAGGGGCATTCTATTAGAGGGGGGCATTCAAATGGAGGGGGGCATTGTATTTTTCGATGAGTAAATTTTAAAATTTGGATAATTTTTGGACCATTTTGATAAGTAAAATCATAAAAATTCTTTGAAATAATATTGAATATTCTATCGAATTTCGAATAATTCAAAAATTTTAACTGATTTGATGATTAAGGAGGTCTTGGAGAGGACAAGGAATTATCAGGAATATCGAGAGTAAAGGAGATATCAGGTAATTATGAGGATATGGATATGATATTTAAGGATTAGGGTATAGATTAAGTACGAGACTCGAGGAGATATCGAGGGATTTGTAACGAATAAAAATGATTAGGATAAGTTGTGGCGATATCGATGGATTTAAAGGGCTTAAGAAGTTTAAGTGAGCCTGAGAGTTATTTAAAAAGTTTAACAAATTCGAGGGGTTAAAGAGAATTTTGAGAGATAAAATGTGTTCTCCACATCTAAGTATCATTCCTCCACCAAATAATCCTTATACGCAAATCTTATCTTATTACCAATATCCCTCTCTATTCCTCTAATCACTGATATCTCACGTACCTTCAAGTTGGTATTTCGGGCCGGGTTTTTTTCTATCGATATCTACACCTAACGGGTCACCACCCTACCAGCAGAAGTTCTCCCAGACCTCTACGACTGCCCAGAAGTCTCATCTTGCTATCGTGTTCGACCCCTAAAAAATTTCGACTTCTCATTTTAAAAATAATTTTCATGTTGTCTACTACCTTTACCCTCCAAACGATTAATATATTTAATATTTTCATCATTAATTAAATTAACAAATCCATTTCCTATAATACAATTACCAACACGTTTGTTTATATTTATACATTTATTGGCACAACAATTCCATCCCCCATCAAATTCTCCCCATTTATTTTTAATTTTAACAAAATCCTTTAAAATATATTAATTATTACGTATTCTTTATTTTATTATCAACTAACCACATATTCAAAAATCGAATTGTTCAATTTAATTGTTAAATCAATAAACTTTTTCTCTGTTAAATCATTTGCCTTTTTATATAAATTAATTAAAAAAATGTTTTTACTTGAGGTTACAAAAAATTTCCATATAAACACAATAGTCGGACCTAACTTGAAAATACAATCTCGAGACAGAATAGCACAAATTTTTTAGGATTTTTCCTAATTTTAGAAACAAGAAAATCCAAAGTGCGTTTATAATTATGGGACACTTATTTAAATGTGAAGTCGATTTAAATTCTAAATTTATTTTTATTTCCATTGAAAGATATTTCAACAAAAATTGTATTACTGTATTCCTTCTAAAAGTGCTTCTAAAAGTCTATTAGACCGACCCCCTAGAGGAAGGTTGAAAATAAACTGACGGGCGTACTATTAGAAGGAATACGGTAATTATTTACCTTTTTAATTTTTTCCTCCAAGGAATTAATTTTCTCGTCTTTTTGTTCATTTTCACATTTTAATTGTTGAATATTTTGTTTTAATTCCTTAATTTCATTTTCATAATCTAACTTTATTTTATCAATTTTCTAAAATTAAAATTAAATAATTTAATTTTAAAAATTCTAAAACTTTATCAGTTTCTTTCAATTCATTTTCTAATGAAATATTTTTCTTTTCAAGATTAACACACTTTTCGTTCTCCTCATTAAACTTTATTTGTAAATGTTTAAATCCACTATGTTGTTTTATTAAATCATCAATTTGTTTAGACAACTTTAAAAAAATTTTTTTTGGTAATAGTTTGGCTGACTATCTCTCTTTTTTCTTGTTTCCCTGAATATTTTTGCTTGATACATAACAGAGGTGGTCGGAACAGTCAGAGGTGTCGGAAATCGAACTGGCTCAAAAGTCGGAACTCGGAAATCAAATTTTTTTTTTCGGAAATCGGAATTCAGACCCGCCTCTGATACATAATCTACCTATATATCATCACTCTTCGAACTGGATAGATTGTTACATGATCGGCTAGATCTGATGATTATTAACAAAATTATGAAGCTAAATCCTCATTGAAAGCTTTTTGTGCCGCTGCAAGGGACTAAAACAACTTATCATAACCTTGTTCATTTAAGTCAGATTTCGTTGAATTTAGTACCAACCGACTCTTTCGTAGAGCTCTTTCGAATGATATGATTTGCCATAAGATGTGAAAAAAATTAAAAAAAAGGAAGGAAAAAAGGGGCTGATCAGCCAAACTATTACCACAATTTTTTAATAAATAAAAAATTTTACTTCAATTTCTGAAGCATAATTTGATGAACTTTCAGTCATTTTATAGAAAAATTTAAATTATTCTAAAGAAAAAACTTAAAATATTAAATAAATTGAAAGCAGACAAAGGCTTTATTTTATAGAATTTTTGTAAAATAATTTATAAAAAATTAATTTTTCTTAGACAAAATTTAATTTGAATAGATAGAGTTTAAATTATGTCTAAAAATATTAAAGGTAAATGAATAAAAAATTAATTTATATATTGAAGAATTTTTTGCCCAGAGACTGTTTTTGTGTATGCATCTGTTGAGAAAAGCGAGTAAAAAAGGATTATTTTTTATTTGTTGAGGGAATATTTTAAATTTAATTAGGTTAATTATTGGTTTGGTTTGCCGTTTTCAAGTCGTGTCGTTAGTCTAGGCATTTATTTCGGCTTTGTTTCTATCGGTCGGGCATCGAGATTTACTTAAGTTTTAAATTATTACTTTATATTCTAAAATTTTGTTATTTCTGGAATCAGAGAATTTTTGAAAATTAAATACTGAATTTCATGTTTCAGCGCCGCAATCAAAATTCTTTGAATTTTCAGTCCGCGAGGAGAAAAATTGTTCAATTTTTGGCTTAAAATAATACTCAAAAAGTTAAAAAAAAAGTTCAAAAAACAAAAAATCTTCAAACAGAAAATTTAACTTTAAAACTGTTCCAATACATAAAATTTATCACGAAAATAAATGAAACTTTCTGAAAATTTATTCTCTCTGAAAATTTTAATTTCTTCCAATTAATTTCTTTTTTAACAAATATCCTCATCTTCATCCTCAGGTTTCTCGTTCAGATAACGAAGATAATCTTCCTCATCTGAATCTGACTGATTTATGGAATTAATTTTAGTTGGCTCTTCCAACACAGTTTGATTTTGCTCATGCATATAAGTTTCTGTTTCGCCTTTATTACATTCTTCCTCCTCTTGATTAAAAAGACTTTCTTCTTCAAATTGAATGTTCTCTTCGTAAACGATTGGCAATTTACCTTTATTTCTAAAATCCTCATTCTGTGGGTTAACAAAAGAAGTTCCTTCATAATTATTAGTGTGAATATTTCCTACATTTGGATCAACATTTTTTAATTTTTCTTTTTTATTTTTCCTTTCTTCTCGGTATTTTCGATTATATTCTCGCTTCTTTTCTCTATTTTTTTGACGGTAAATTTTCATATACTCACTTTTATTAAACTTTTCTTTATTATCTATACGTGTTTCATCTTTTTGAATTTGAGCATTAACCGATGATTCAGCCAAGTCGTTATTCTTTGAGGTTTCCCCAACTATAGTTACTAACTCCTTTTGACTTTTACTATTTTTAACAGAATTAATTAAACTCCAAAATATCGCGTTGAATGTTAAAATTATTAAAATACTATCAAGTTTCATCATAAAATAATTTAAAAAATTTATTTAAATATTATTTTATGTACTACTGATTAACCAAAAATGGTAAATTTTAATTTATTGAATTTAAATAAGCAATATAGACGAAAAAAATTGGGTACATTATTTTACATTTCATAGTAAAAAATATAAAGTACATGTCTAAATTAAAGGAAAGTACATTGCGATTAATTTAAAAAAATTTTAAAGTCTAAACCAGGGATGATTGAAATTTAGTTTCTCTGTTTCGTACCCTTCTTTCCATTTATTTTGAAATGAGATAGACAAAATTTCCGACGAAATGAAACAAAAAATGCACTACTAATGACGGAATTTAGTTGAATAATTGTTAATATTTTAGTGAATTTTGTCTTATGAATACCTAACTTAAAATTCTACAAATTTTCGCCTGCGACACTAAAATGTTTCGACCAATTTTAGACAAATGGTATATTTAAGGTTAACCTAACGTCACGATTCGATCCAGAAATGTGGCGTGTTTACGACTGAACACTTGTTAATGACTGCTGAGCGAATAATTTCTTAAAAGCTGCACACAAAAAATTACAATCTCATTTTAACTGTTCTCATCCTTCAATTTGTCATTTCATTTCAGTTCTTCAGAAAGTGCAAAAATTTCCTATTCTTTTTTAATTTTTATAGGATACTGATGTTAATTTTTCTCATTTTATTGCTGAACGTGAGCGTGAGACCACGATTACAATCAGATCCCTAATAGCTTGGCGAGACGAATCGAATGGTAAATATTTTGAGTCCCAATCTCCGTGGACCTATACTAAAACGGCCCCGGATTTAGTTTATTTAGATTTGTATGGATTAAGTAAATATCGATGGTTTTGGGAGGATGTAGGGGATTTTTATGGATAAAGGGTGATATTGGTGGACCAAAAGCTCTCTATTATATTTACTCAATATAATTCTAAAAAAATAAATTAAAATAACAATTTCCAAGATTTTAGCCAATTTTAATATTAAATTTTAAATACAAATAAAATACTAGGCCCTATCTGAAAATAATGCGGCAATCAAATTTTTTCCTTCATTTTTTCCTTTCCATAATTTTCCTTATTTTGTACAGAAAGGTCAGGCTTTTTCCCTCGTTCATTTCAAATGAATTTACCTGTGGCATGTTCAAATGCAATTATATAGAAAAGATTAAAAGCAAAAAATAAAAAATATTACATTTTTGTGTTGTCTGACAGAAAACACGGACAGACAAAACACGGACGAAGACGGACAGACAAAACACGGACGAAGACGGACAGACAAAACACGGACGAAGACGGACAGACAAAACACGGACGAAGACGGACAGACAAAACACGGACGAAGACGGACAGACAAAACACGGACGAACACAAACGGACTCGGACAGAAAACACGGCCGAACACAAACGGACTCGGACAGACAAAACAAGGACCGCCCGTGTTTTGTAAGTCTGTGACCGGACCCGGACAGACAAAACTCGCACACACATCGGTCAGCTAAAACACGGACAGAAAAAACGTAAATGCTCACAAATTGAAAGAAAAATAATCCTTTTGCGTTTATAATCTTAAGGCAAAAATCATAAATAGAGAGAGAAATATAAGAAAATTAACCATTTTTAAGAATAAGGAAAAAATTTGATTGCCGCATTATTTTCAGATAGGGCCAAATACTACATTATCATTTAAATAAAATATTGCAGATAGTAACTTGGGGGCTTTTTGATTTTCCAAATTTACACCAAGTAGCAAAATGTTCGCAATTCCATGTCCAAAGACGATATTCTCGTTTCCCCAACTATAAATTAATTTTTTAAATTAATTTAAAAAAATTTTCTAGCCTCTTTCCTAGCCCTTTCAGCTACTTCCTCCCCTCTAAAATTAGATTTTCCAAATAATTCCTCCATATTATCAATCCACCATTTTTTATCATTTCCACTTTCCCGAAAATCTTCCATTGTCCAAACAACTATTCCTCCCCCAGTTTTTAAATTAAACATCATTTTTGGCCAATCTCTCAAGTTTGGCTTATGACTTTTCGTATCATCGGAACAAAAATTGTGTACAACTGTGTGTTTCCCTATTCCAATTATTTCTCCGACATAAATTCCTCGATGCTTAAATAATTTAATTAATGAAATTTTTATTTTTTAAAGGTACTTAAATGGTCAAAGGTTAGGTTATTCGTGGATACAAGAGGACATAGATAATTTCGGGGGTTTTGTTCCTCCACCCAAAATAGAAAGTGGAGGAACAAAAACCATGATGCCAAATAAGAGTAAATTATTTAAATGTTTTATGTTTAATTGGAAACCAACTTTCTAGTGTATTTAAATATTATTTTTTGGGGAAATCATTCGGTGGGTACAGCCCAAGTAGGCGCGCGGCCAAGTAGGCGTAAAGTCATAACTTGCTTCAAAATTTCCGAATCTTACCAAATTTGGTATTAAACGATTCCTCTCATCGAGCTAAAGAGATTGGTACCAAAATTGTTGAGGTCCATAAATTTTTCAGGTAGTTATGGCTTTGCGCCTACTTGGCCGCGCGCCTACTTGGCCGCGCGCCTACTTGGGCGTGTCCCTCATTCGGTATAGCCAGTATATACTTTTAATCTGTACTTAATTAAATAAACTTACAGTAACATTTTTAATCCCAGCACTCATTTTGCAGGCAACAAGGTCCCCAATTTGTAAATGATTAAATTCTGATTTAATAGAAAAATTAAAAATAATATTGTATCAATTTATTTAAAACTGTCAGTCGGGACCGGCGATATGAAAAAACTATAACAATATCGGTAAACTATAAAGTCAAACTCTCGTAAAACTATAACGAGAATCGACTTTACTTACCCATTAAAAAATAGTTTTTGTTCCAAAAATTAATAGTAAATTAAATATTTTTGCTTTTAATATTTTCCTGTTTAAAATTCGATTGGAAATGAAAATTAAAAAGATTTGAAAGAAATAAAATTGAAAGTTGTTCCACTTTCAATTACAACGTAATTTTGAGTAATTACTTATTAAATTTATTAAATAAAATTAATTTTTAAATGACTGAGAAATATTTATTAATTTCAAAAATAAATTTTTTAATTTTAATTTAAATTAGGGAATGAAAATTAAAAGTTTTTTTAACAGTTGTGTAATACACATTGAATAATTTTTTGTCTGAACATTTTTAAAAATTAAAAAAAAATGAAAAAATTTTATACCATAATTTATCAAAAAAAGAAAAAAATACATAGTATCTTGTTTTGGTTTTGTCAAAATTTCTACCTACTATATTCAAGAGTAATGCAAATGTTGCAAGATTAAATATGCCCGTTTACTTAATAATTCCTTTTCTGGGTTGGAGGCCCGATCCGCCCGGTCCGAAAGATCGAGTTGGGCATTGAATTTTGGCCCGAAAAAGACTCGATCGGAATGAGGCGGAATGAGGCCCGAAAAAATGACACAAACGTCGGCCTGACTTAAAAAAACTAAAAAAAACCCAACCTTACTTGCATCCCGTTGAGGAGGGAGCAGGGGCAATTACCTTTTGACTTTGCTTGAGTTTTTTTTAATTCTCTTGTGCGCCCCCTGATCCCGTCGATTTAAATCCCATTAAATAAAAATTCCAAACTAAATCCTGGACTAAATCCAAGAATGTTAAATATATGTCAATAATTCACCCACAAATGTTAAATAAAAATCCAAAATAATAATTCGTTTCCTTTCCTCTTCCGTTTTCATAAAATTAATCACCAATAATTTCTGAAATTTTTTCTAAAAAAGTGTTTTTAGCTCTAACACCCTTGTTAATATATTCTTCTAAAATCTTCATTCTAAGTTGATGTATTGCGTTAAAATATTTACCACTAAAATATAAGAAAATATTTTTTGTAAATACCTACATATTTAACTTAATTTTTGGATTTTTAACTTAATTTTAACTTAAAATTTGGTTCATTCAAAACCGGAAATCAGGTCGAATACTGAATTAAACTTTTGAATGGAACCAGTTCTTTTATTTTCAGTGGAACACTATATAAGTATCTAGCAAAATTTTGAAATTTCACTAACAAATTGTTCAACATCTCATTCAAAGCATTTCGAAAATCATTTTGAAAATTTTTATTCTTTAGAGCATTGCCTTCCTCATCTATAATTGGGTTGCCTTCATCATCTTTGATTATTAAAAGTACATATATTCCAATACCCAAATGTTCAACGAGAGAGGAATTATAGAATTGATCACCGGAATTTGGAATACAAATTAAAGGAACACCTGCATATATTGCCTTTAAAATTTAATTTTGATATTAAATTTAATTTAAAAAATGAAGTAAATGTTCAGTTCCATCTAGGTTTCTGCAAAAGTATTTTTTTGACTTACTCTTTATTAGCCAAAGGAATTTTTATAAATTACCTCTGTTAAGCTATTTTGTCCACAATGAGAAATGAACAATTTTGTATTTGGGTGAACTAAAATATGTAAATTAATTCAATATTATTTTCGATATTTTTCGGTATTCGAAAGATGGTACGACACAAAATTCCGAACACTATTTCAATTATTTAATTAAAGAATTTAAATAGTTACATAATATTTCTTGTTGTGGAAGAAAAGCATTGGTTACTTCTAAGTTACCACGTATTTCTGGCAAACATTCTTCGCCTGTTCTAACTTTGAAGTAATAAAACCGATATTTAATAAATACACGCATCATAAATTTAACATCCCCAACATTCATTCCACTTTGTACGTCAACAGTTCCAAATGAGACATAAACAAGAGGAAAATCACTCTTAAATAAGGGAGGTTGTGAAATGTATATTTGAAATTTGGACGGCCATAATCTGGTTTTAACAGAAACTCACTTAGAAAAATATTAAAAGATAAATTCTGAGCCAAGATAAACACGTTCAAAATGGTTAACATAACCTACACCCAAAGGAATCTCTATTTGAAGTGAATGAACTAAAAATGAATAAAAGATCTTCTATTCTATCTTAACTTGAGAGATATCGGACTTTATATGAAAAAATAATTTTTAAATTAAATTGTTATCTTCTTACTATATTCTAAGGTTCACAAAAGCTTCTAAGTCATTTAAAGAAAATTTGTTTTATTAATTTTTTTAAAGCCAAAAATCTTACAAAGTTTTTAACGGTTGTTATATTTTCATTTTCTTCAACAAGAATACCTCCAATATAAATAACTTTTTTGTCCTCTGGAAAAGCTTCAAAATTTGCAAATTTATTTTGATTAATAAAATGATAGCTAATTTTTCCAAATAAATTTTTAAAAAAATTTATACTCCTCCGTATTTTCATTGCTTTAGTTAAATCTTTACTTGCTTCTTCAAAAAAAATTCGTTCAGAATTAATTCTTTCTTTATGTGCTTTTATGTTCTCCACAATCCTTCCTTCTTCCTCTACTATCCAGTCTCCAGGTTTGGCGAACTTTAATTCTGAAATTAATAACATATGTACTTTTTGATTTAATAACCCAGACTATAGCACTACTGTGAGATGATCATTATAGTACCGATGGTGTTTAAACAAGAGCTATAAATAGTCGAACCTCATTTTTAGATATCTTCAATATTGTCTCCAATTATGGACAGCGAAGGCTCCCAAAATTGGAAGACGCCCAAGGTGCTCAAAATTTCCGGCGAAAATTTATGAGATTTATATAGTCAATAGAGATAAAAAATGTGAATCCCTGATCCCGGTATCATCGGATACATCCAAAATAGGCACTTTATGTAGGCACTTTATAATAAGCACTTTAAGTATATCCCCTTTTTTCTATGTCAATCTTTAATTTTTCCAAAAGAATATAGGTACATAACTTAGATTTAATAAAATAAAAAAAATTTGAAAATTTTAAATGATTGCTATTTCATTTAAATCTAATCACAATTAAAAAAAAAATTTTTTATTTAACCTGGAATAATATTTCCTCTTTCAATATGTTCTATAATATCAAAATCAAGAAATTGGAAATGTGATGGGAAAAATATAGAAGCAGAAACATTAAAAGTATTTGGAATTCCTAAAGCTTCAAACAATGCAAAAGCTCCAGCCATCTCAGCAAACTCAGCTATTCCAAAAGAATATTCTTGTGAACGAATATAATTGGTAACTTCATTTACGTTTTTGAATATTTCTTTAAGAATGGAATTTGATATATTTAGAATTTATATTAGGGATAGGATTTTGACAAATCTTAGAAAGATTTGTTCTTAAATTCTTTCCTCTCTGATTTCAAAAGAATGGAAATATTTTGGCTCTACTTTAGGACATCCATGAACTTTATTCGTTCCGTCAATGTATAAGAATCGCATAAAATAGTATGAGTCCCATCAAGTATCTCGTATATACATATTAATTTATAAACATGTCTTTTAAGAAACAAAGAAACAAACCCGTATAAGTTCTAACAAGATAATCTATACTCCTATCGTTGAGATTTTCTTCTATTTCTACCTCAAAAATATTAAGATCAGCTGGCTTTAAATCAAAATTGAAATGTTGCTTACTTTCTTTAGTGTAAATAAGAAGGTCCTATAATTTATATTTATTAACCGCTAGCAGTTGTACGAATAGGTAAACTAGAGATTGTACTGACTAGAGATAGGACATGTCTCAATGACCAAAACTGTGCCTAGAATTTTAGATCCGTCATGAAGCCAAAATGCTATAAAGATCACTAATACTTATATATTATTAACATACCACGCTATATTTTTCTGTTAAAGTCTCGGCCAAAAATTTCTGAAATTTTAATAAGTTTCAGGAAAAGATAAATTATCAGAATTACGTTGAATTTTAAATGAGAGTAGAAAGTGTTATTAGTAACATACAAAGCCCTTTTCTTTGAATTCCACCCTCCTTCAGTTTCACTTTCTTCCTCTACATGTGCCTTTCCTTCACGTTGCCTGAAAGGTTGAGTAGACCTTCTACTTCCACCTCCAAAACACCCAGAATTATTACCCCTTTTACAGCGACGGTGGAATAACAAATTATTTTTTAATTTAGTTTCTTCATCAGAAATGTTGATAAAAATTAACAAAAAGAAAATGTAAATAATTAATTTATAATAATACATTTTCCAAATTTAAATTCTATAAATTTAAATTTCAGAGCAATATATGTATATGTTGCGCGAGGTCGAGGCCCTCGCACATTTACGAATTTCTGTCTGGTCTTGAAACATCGTCTCTGTCCTCGCCAAGAACTTAGCCGAGGATCGAGCCTAAATATTCACCACTAACAATATCTAAATATTCACCACTAACAATATCTAAATATTCACCACATTTGGCAGAAAGAGGTGAAATTTGGTTATTTTCCTTAAGAAATCTCGAAAACTCCCCTTATGGGGCTAAAAATGAAGAAATTAAGAACTATCAATATTTCTGATTAAATTGACCTGGCCGTATTTTTCCGAAGTCCATTCCCAACTCCGGATTGGTTTCGGACCAAGTTAATCCAGAAAAAATCCTGCCGGATCAGGCTTTTTCCTGGGGAAATTAGAAATCTGCTCTTTCTCAGCGGCGCTAATTTAAAAAATTTAGGGTTTTCTTCAGAAATTTTTCCCAGGACCCTTTCTTTGCCAGCATCTTAACTGATGCGTGGACGACTTACTGAATTGAATCAGATTAAGCAGATAAATTTGATAATGATTTATTTTATTTTTGATAAAATTTAGTAAATTTAATTAAATTTTGAATTTTAGAACCTCGTTTATCCTTTACCTAGATCTCGAGCCTGCCCAAATTTGATCTCGGTTTTTGCACTCGATAATACTCGGTCTCGGTTTTTTCTAAAAAATCGTCGCGCAACTCTAGCAGTAATTTAATTATTTATTTTAATTTAATTATTTATTTAATTGCCCAATTTTTTAAATTTTAAAGCAGTATTTAATAAAATGAGGAGGTATTGCCAAGCTCTTAATACATTCTCCCTTAGATTTCTCAATATTTAACACGTAGAATATTTTTGGCTGCACTTTAAGATATGATCCATGAGCATTTATGCGTCCCAGAGGTAGTAACTGCGTCCCACCAGAATTATACGTCCCATGAAATGTACAAGCGTCCCATGAATGTATATGTATCCCTGAAATAGTATCCCAAATATAGTAGGTCCCAAGCAAACTATTAATCACCAAATAATATAAAAACCAGACCTGTGCATGGACGCGGTAACATAAAGATGCCTGCGGATATCCGTCTGCATCCGCCATATATATCCGGATACGGATACCAAAATTCGTGTCCATGCACAGGTCTGCTAAAAACTTTATTTTAAACTTTATTTAATTTGCAATTGCGAAAACATTGCAAATTGATACCAATTTCGAGTATGTATGTAATTTGTGGCGGTGTTAAAAATTGGTTTAATTTTTTAAAAAAACAACTCGAATTATGTGGGATTAAATAAAAAAGATTTTCAAAAAATTGCGCAGATAAAATATTAAATATTTTATATTAAATAGAAAATTTATTTAAATAATTTTTAAAAATAAAAATTAATTAATATTTGTTGGATATCAGATTTTATCTGTTTATTAAATTCTTAATATAATTTGAGATTAAATAAAACAATAATAGTATGTTGTTTTAAGCATATGTACGTATAGGGATGAGGTATTTGAATTATAAAAGTTGACATTCAAATTTAATAATTTTGTAACTTTTGGCGTTTATAGAAAATTTTGTTCATTAAAAATTTTTTCGACCCGGAATACGAAACCCGATCCCGAATTCTTCTCGACCAGGCCATCACTTGTTTGGGCAAAATAGAGAGAATGTAAAAAAAAGTTTCAAAAGACCCTGACATTTTCTGATCCAAAACCCCGTCTAAAGTAAATTTTGAAACTTCAATCTAAATTAGTATTGCCGGCCCGGTTCGGTCCGGTCCGAAAGATCGAGTCGGGCATCGCATTTTGACCCGAAAAAGACTCGGTTGCGCCGGCCCGATAAAAATGGGGTCCGAAAAAAATGACTCGATCGGACCGACTCGAAAACGGCAACCCTAAATCTAATGCTTACTAGAGACCCAAAATTTTTATGTCAAATTTTTCCTTGAAGCCGATTTAAATATGGGGTAAATTTAAATTTAAATAATGGTGGCTACAACAAAAAATAAAGCAATCAAAAAAGATTGAATATAGTAAGGACTATTGCTGTTTTTGCTACTGCCATTCACAGTATTATTTCCAGCATTTGATTTCAACATTTCTGCTGTAGCATTTTGATTTTCTATTGGACTGCTTTCTATTGGACTGCTAGAATTTGTTGCTGTACTGTTTGTGCCTTCTATTGGAGCATCTTTTGCAATAAAAGCTGTGCTGCTTTCTTCTGTTATATTTGTATTATTAGCCCCGCTTAGTACACTTGTTGCTTCAAATTTTTTATTTGAAGTGTCTGTGGAGTTGTCATTGCAAAGATCCCCTTCACAAAGAAAGCATTGAGGAGATGATTCTTTACAACTTGTGAATAAATTTATGAGGTCGTCGCAAACTCCGTTTGGTGATAAACAGCCACGGAATACTTGAAATAAATTAATTTTGGATTATTTCAAATTTGTTTTAATGGAGGTTAGCAATTGAATGGCCATCCGTATTTTTGGGACTAAAATTTGAGGATAAACCTAAGCCAGTTGAAATTATCACTACATCAAATCCAGTTGTCAAGTATTATAGTTAAGCAAATACAGTCGGAATAAGTAATTCCAATCTCTCAGAAAATTACAAAACTATATATTTCACAATATATAAATTTTCTTAATTATGAAAATTCTTCTAATATACCCCCTTCTTATGATCTATATTATTTGGAGAGGGCAGCACCTCATCCTCCGACCCTCAATGAATCTTTAGGCAAAACCCCGATCCCCACCGATCCCGTCCCCGAAGGCTCGGGGTGCTACCCTGATTTGGAGTAATATTATTATTATATTAATAATTACTAGTTCCAGGGCAAGTCAAAGTAGCACATTTCCAACTACTTTCTTTACATTCCTTAACCTTTCCGTCCACAAAATCGCCAAAATAACACTTTTGTGCACCTTAAAAATGATTTATTTTTAATTTATTTTTTAACGACAAACCTTCTGCTATTTTTAGCAATAAAATGCTTTGAACAATTAACAGAAAAAATGACATTTTAATAGGAAAAAATTAATTTTTTTGATTTATTGTCTATATTAGAATATTTTTTATTAAAATTCTTTACAAAAATTCATGAGAAAAATTGGAAAAAAGTTTAAATAATTTGTTTACGATTTTCAGGATACCCCTTGAAATTTATTTAGGGAATAATATATAAATGGAGTGCTTAGAAAAATGGACGGTATCCCCAACTAAAAGCGACTTGTCGACCATTATTACACGCAACTTCTAATAAATGGACACCTATTATGTTAACTAAAAAATTATGTTAACTAATTATTAACTAATGTTAATTAAAAAAGCTTTCTTAGATTCTACTGGATTTTCCAAAAATTTTTAAAAAATCCAACAAATACCCCTTCAAAAAATATAATAAATAAGGTTAACCTTGTTATGGTATACCCAAATAAAGACAAGTTGAGTGTGTGTGATTAGCCAATGGTTGGATAAGTGGAGGTAAGCGATAACTCTCCACTTGTTCATTTTCAGGTCTAAAGGCATAGACTGAAATTTCATAGAGCACTCCATTTATATTCTAAGCACTCCCTAATAAAATCAATTTAAACTTGAATTAAAATATTCGAGAAAATCAAAGGGATTTATATTATCGAGAGTTTCTAGAAAAAAATTAAAAGAACTTTAAAATAAATTTATTTTAGGTTACATTTAAAAGAGTATAATAAATTATTTCAAAAAAAATTTAAAATTAATTTACGAGAGATTTCTAATTTTCTTTTAAAATTTAAACAGGCAAATCTTTCTCAATTTTTTAACAAAATTAATTAAATCAAGTTTTAAAATTTTATAAAATTAATTTGTTTAAAATAAACTTGGCCCTATTTCTTCCTTTTTTTATTAAAAAGGGCTGTTTTTGTTGCCTCTCTTTGTTTAAAAATAAAATAAAGGTTTGTGTGTTTAGTCACAATGGAAGGAAAAAGGAGGGGGAGAGAATGCGCGAAACCGCTGATTTAAATTAATTGAAAGGAAATTAATTGATCAAAAAAGAGGTTTTTTAGACAATAAAAATTAGTGATTGAATACCTTAAATATAAAAGTTTATATACAGGGTGGGGCAAAAGTTCGGCGACAAATTTTATTTTGTCCTTTCTTAAAATTTTATTTTAAATTTTGCTTTTTGTTTATTTTTCCCATATTCTATGATTCGTGCTCTACAAATTCTATCTTGAAAATTTTTTTCTATCTCATAAAGTAAAAATTTTACAGACTTTTAAAAAATCGTGCTTCTATTATTTCTTTGTATTTTAAAAATGTTCGAAAATGTGACATCGCTAGACGGCTCGATATCTGTCGTATGTTGGTTTCCAAACCAATAAAACGATATCATGAGCTTGGAAATACTCAGGACCGCCCTAGTAGTGGCCCGCCGGTAACCGCAGTTACGCCTGAAAACATCAACGTGGTCAGATTCCGAATTCGCCGTTTTTCTGAACAATCGATGTGAAAAACGGCCTCAGATCTCGGAATGAGCTCGAGGAGCCTCCTAAGAATTGTCATAGTGAAGCTTAGACATCGGGGCTAAAAGATCAGCCGCGCATATTTCCTTATCTATCGAATGAAGCATCAGAAGCTTCAGAAATGTCGAAGCATTAAACGCCTGGTCGCCATAACAGAGTGGTGAAATGTAAAAATTTATGCAAGTCTAAAAATGACATTCTGAGGGGGATTGAGCATCCATGGCCATTATAGCTTTACGGAGAAAACCAATTCTCGCTTCAGCAGGATTGAGCACCCTCGCATGGAGCCAAAACGACAATCCAGCTCTGTGGGGAGCTGTTTCCTGGTTTTTGGGAGTAAGAAATCAGGCCTTCAAACTCGACGGATTTAAATCAGTGAATTATTCTATTTGGGCATTTCTGGAGCAAAAAGTGTGCCGAATCCGATACGCCACATCGGAGGAACTGAAAATTGTTTTGGAGCGGGCTGGAACGAAATAACCGATGAACAATGCGCGACCATTGTGAGTAGCATCCGTAGGCGTTTGCATGCGTGTATTTCAGTCAAGGGCGGTCCTTTTGAGCAATTACTTTAAATAAATGATTATTATATCCTATTGATTATATTTTATCATTTTTTTATGTTAAATAAATTTTTTTTACCAAAGATTTTATTAAAAACATTTGTCGCCGAACTTTTGCCCCACCCTGTATTTTAGATGGATTATGTATGGGAAAAAATATTAAAAAAATATATATTCTAGAAAATGGAGGTGAGCTAAAAAGATTTTAAGGACAAAAATTTAGGCTAGGCTGAAGAAATCGAATTAAAAAAAAATTTTTTTAAACTAATTAATTATTATTTTATTTAATCAAATTTTTCTGATATTGCAACAAATTTATTTTCATTTTTTAAATTAAAGTTTAACAGTTATCAAATGCATTTTTAAGCTTTAAAATTAATTTTATGTACCTCTATTAAAAAATAAATCTATCCATAAAAATCTATCCATATTAAAAAATTTATCCATATTAGTTACCCCCTCCACAAAGAGGGGGGGGGGGTAAATAGCCGTAAATGTTCTACATTTACGGCTATTTAGCATCATTTCGGATTTTTTAAAATTTCAAAAAAATCCCAAAAATAATGTTTATCAAACGAAAAATAATGAAAATTACGTATAAATAAGAGAAAATATTTAAAATATATAAATCTTGTCTGTGTTGTTTAATAAAAAAAAACTCCAAAATTTAAATAAATTTCCAAAAAAAATATTTTTAAATAATAATGTTTAAATAAAAACAATTCCTTAGGAATTTTAAATGAATTTTTAAATAAATAAAATGAATAAATTTAATAAAAAAAAATTTAATACTAATATTTAGAGACGAATTTGTCTTGGGACTAAGGTTTTTCTTGTGTTTTTCGGTATTTGTCTCAAAGTAGTCTACTTGACTTTATGAGCATTATACGACCGCAAGCTTAGTGCCAGACGACTTCGAGCGGCCTAACTTTTTCATGATTAATCCAATACGAGTTAATTTTATATCATTCGAAAGCCCTTGAAAAGAATCTTTTTTCTAATAGGATAGATAAAATCTGATCACTCCTTAAAAAATTATAACCCGATAAATTATAACCGATGTTATTTGATGTTTTTAACATTTTTTGGGTCATAATTTTTTAATGGGTGATAAGCCTGATTTATCAATTTGGAAAAAAGATATCGCTTTTCGAGGGCTTTCGAATGATATAAAATTAATTTGTATTGGATCAAGCAACAAAAAGTTATAGCCGATCGAAGTCGTCTGGCACTCAGTTTGCGGTTGTATAACGGAAAAGTACCCAAAATTCTACTAAAAATGAATTAAAATCCAAAAAAAAAAATAAATTTAAAAAATAATTCTTCCCAAAAATAAAAAATAATCCAAATCAGTTTACTTCCAATCTTCTTAAATATTTCACTCACTCAGTCACCAATAATTTTCGAAATTTTTTCAAGAAAAACGTCTTTAGCTTTGTGACCATTGTAATAATTTGAAAGAATTTTCTCTCTCAAATTATCTGCAGCTTTTGAATATTTACTAAATAAAAGTAATTTTTCATAAATTTGTAAGGATTTAAGGGATCCTTCTATACGAACTCCCAACCAGAGATGGGTCGGGATTCCTATTCCGATTTCCGACACCTCTGACTGTTCCGACCCACCTCTGCTCCCAGCCTAGTAAATAATGAAAACATGAAAACGACAGTTAGAATGGTTATATGGTTAACAACCTTACAATGGAGAGCTTTCAGGATAAGTCCTATCCGATCTTTTGCTTTTTTTCTAAGATAGTTCCGCTCATTCACGTGTTAATTGCTTAGACAATGGCATTGAAGGTTTAATAATTCCCCAACTTTAATAAGTTTAAAATAATTCCCAACTTACTCGTGGCTAAAAAATTCATTGAAAGCTTCTTTAAAATCGTATTCAAATTTTAAATTTTTGTCACTAACATCTCTGCCTTCTTCAATTTTTATCATTTTTACATATATTCCAATACCCAAATGTTCGACAATCGAAGAATTGTAGAATTGATCAGCTGCATAAGGGATACAGATTAAAGGAACACCAGCATACATTGCCTAAAATTAATTCACAAAATGAGGAAATTTACGGCTGATAATAAATAATAAATTGAGGTATCAAATACGACGTTATCTCCAACTTAGAAAGCAACAAAGTAGACAAAGTCGGAATTGGGGGCAAGTCAGAAAAAAAAGGGATCAATAGCTAGCCGGTCTAGTATGATCAAATCAGACTGACGCTGATAGTGCTATCACTACATACTTATCAATCAGGTCTTATAAAAAATATTTTTAAACAAAAATTTAATTTAAATACCTCAATCAAACTGTGCTGTCCACAATGAGAGATAAATAATTTTGTATTCTTTTCAGCTTAAAAAAATTTTTTTATTACCTAATTTATTTATGTAAAATTAATTATTTACATAATATCATTTTTTGATTAATATGTTTTTCTGTAACATATATTTGCTTTTTGTTATAATTTTTTGGTAAAAGATTTTCTTCCATTCGGACTATATATACACATGCTTTATTTCGTTGGAATTGGCCAAACATAGCTTTAATATTTTCTGGATTTAACTCTCCGGAGGGTTCAACAGTTCCAAACGAAACTAGAACAACACATGGTGGCTTAAATGTTTAAAATTAATAAATCAAGAAGGATGATTATTAGGGATGTTTTGCCATAAGATCAGTAGATTTATAGGTGATAGGTTCCGTTGATTAATGAGAAGATTTTGAAAATAATTTTCGATGGCGGGTGATATTTCTTCTAAAATATCAATTCTTAGGGGTTATATTTAGCCTATCTCCTCGGCAAGGTTCTAGGCAAGGTCTTAGACCGAAACTGGAAGATGTACGAGGACCTCGGCCTCTGCGAAGACCTACCTTGACATCTCTAATCTAAAATTAATTTACCCGTTTATCATTTTCTTTTTTAACTTTTTCCAACAAAATGTTCTTTTCCTCTACATGAATCCCCCCAATATAAACAATTTTTTCATGTTTTGGAAATGTTTTAAATATTCCAAGAGGGTGTTGATTAACAAAATGTATTTTAATTTTTTTGTACAAAACTTCCATAAGTGAAGGTGGTTTTCCATAAAGTTTTACTTGTGATTTGTATAAAAACTCGTCGTAGTAGGCTTCACTTTTATCGTTTAAATATACTTTTTTGCAATAATTCAATTTTTTATTATTTTGAATATTAAACTTGCAAAGGTCATTATTTTCTTGAAAAACTGTTGACCCTTCTTTCCATTCACCAGGCTCGGCTGTATGAATACCTAATGAAAATTGAAGTAATTTGGAATTCGAATTTGAGAACCTAATACAGCAGGGCATAGACACCGTATATGATAAAATTTTCAATTCAATCTCTCTATGGTTGGAGTAATATACTAAGGAAAATTCTTTCAGATTTGGAAACAATTTAGTCGACTAACAATTAACAATTTGGACCAGGGATCGCACCGACAAAAATAAAATTCCGATTTCGGGATCGGGAATTCCCGACCAAAAAACGTCGGGAAATTCCCGATTTTCGGGAATCGGGAATTTTTTCGGTGCGATCCCTGATATGGACAAGACTCTGAACAGTTATAATTTCGCCGGAAAAAAGTTTTTTGCTGATAGAAAAGTTAGTCAGGCATTGTTTGCGATACAAGATTAAATCTGAAATAATTCCGAACTAAATTACATAAAGGATATATCTGATAGTTGCTAAGCCAAAATTGAATTACCGTATATCTTTTAATAACTACCCTGGGTAATTATTGTTTCAATCTATTGCTAGATGGGGTAATTAATGGAGGTTGGGTACTTATTTGAGGGAGGGCAATTAATACGGGTTATACGGTAGCCTTACAACAAAGTTTATTCTGACCTGGTACTCGATATTTAGTAACATCGAGTGGCTTTCCTCCAAAATCGAGAAATTGAAGATTTACTGGGTAGAATACATTAGAAGAAACATTAAAAGTATTTTTAATTCCTAAAGCTTCAAAAACAGCAAAAGAGCATGCCATTGACTCAAACTCGGCAATTCCAAAAGAATATTTTTGTTTTTCAAGCCATTTAAAAATACCAAAATTGCTACCTCCAATTTTGATTTCGACGTTCATTGAAATTTCTTTAAATAAAAATTTATAAAATTAAATCCTACATTGAATCACTTATTATAAAACCTTCAAGATTATTATAAAATCCTCAAGATATGCCGAAGATTTTCCTATATTCCCAGTTATAAACAGGGACTAATATCACCACGAGATAAGTAATCTATACATTATTTACTTTTACCTTTATAAATTACAAGAAAATAAAATATTTCGAAATTATGATATACTTTCCAAGTAGGGTTGCCGTTTTCGAGTCGGGCCAGTGCGAGTCACTTTCAGGCCATAATTTACGAGTCGGGCACCGAAACATTTTCGAGTCATTTTTAAAAGGATATATTTAAAAATGGTAGATTTGGAGGGTAAATGAACAGCTGAAGAGATATAAGGTGATTGAGATGAATGCCAGTGGATTTGATGGGATTAAGAATAATTGAATAGGATTGAGGTGGATATCACTAGATTTGGGTTTATTAAAGGGAATCAGAGGATTAAATGGATATATTGTAATGGGAGGGATTGAAGAGATTCGAAGGGACCTAAAAATGGTATCCTTAATTATATGTTTTGATTTCCCATATTAAGCCAAATATGGCAAGGTATTGTCATAGGTGATCGACCACAATAACCATTTATGTAAATAAAATATAGATAGTAGTACTTGCCAGTATAAATTCCAAGAAAATAAAATAGTTCAGAATTATGAAACTCTGCATACGCTGCATCATAACCTCTCTCATTAAGTGTAGTTAGGTTTAAAAATTTATCAGTAACCGGTATATTAATCATTTGTAAATTTTCTGAATAAATTTTGTGCCCTCCTTCTTTACTATAAACAAGCAAATCCTGTAAATACTCCAAATATTCAAGAAATAAAAAATTTTAACATACCACCATATATTTTTCTGACAGTATTCTTGCCAAATTTTTCTGTAATAAAAGAGTCAAAAATAAAAATAGGATATATGTACTTCAAGAAAAGAGTGGGAAGTCGAGAGATGCCCAAAGAAAAGTACCGAGTTAGGACACTCAAAACAAAAAACCTTGGAAGGTCGGGTATAGTAGATGTTTGTAGTCCAGTCAAAATAATTTTTCCGGATCCAGAACCCGGATTTTGGAATTCAAGCTCATGCAGGGCCACATACGGCCTGCGGGTTCTGTGACAAAAAACATTCTACCAGCACATAAAAGCAGCATAAACAGGTATGAGATGAAGTTAGGCATTTTGAAAAAATTATGCCCTTAAAATAGAACCCTGATTTTGGAATTCAAGATTTTGGAATTCCCTTATGCACTTAAAATAGCATTCAAAAGAAGGAGAGACAAAATCGCATCTCTTTATTTTCAATGCTATTTTCTTCCGCAAAACGCAAGACGCATTTTATGTAAGCACGGCATTAATCATTTGCACTTTAATGATACGTCTAAATAAATAAACGCTAGCGTTTTCCGCAAAAAATAGCATGAAAAAGTGAGAGAGAAACGCAGGAATGTTTTATGTAAACGTAGCATAAGAGAAAAAATAGTAAAGCAAGGGAAGGAGAAAAAAATGCGGGCGGATAACCTATCCTTCTCGGCGATTTTGAGCCGAGGATTACCGTTTCCCAAAAGTTAGAAAGTAGTCCCATGTGGGTATAAATGCCCCTCATTATTGTAATTTTTAAAATAATTACATGGAAATAAAACGGCGAGAGTAGACCGTCTTCGCAAATGTACAAAACTTTTTTTGAATTTTTAACATTTTTTTCCTTTGCTTCTTCCTTTTCAGGACTTTTATCAGAACCTTTTCCAGAACTTTTTTCACCCTTTTCTTTCAAGCGAGAAGATTCTCCATCAACTTTTTCCATAGATTCTCCCAACGTACTGTAATTTGAACCTCTTTTATACCGAAGCAAGGGGCTATTGTCAATTCCTTTTCTATCAGCTTTAAATTCTTCAGTAATTGAAAATAACGGAAAAACAAGCAAAGAAGAAAAGAAAATGTAAATAATTAATTTAAAATACATTTTCTAAAAAAAATAATAATTAAATATAGTACAGTCCAATCTCCCTTTCAGACCCCCACACACTCTCAGTTTAATGTACAATTTTAAAAAGTTGATTGAAGGAGCTGCCTTAGCAATACCAACAAGTGTTGGTTACTCCTCATTTTAGCTTAAAATTTTTTTAGCTTTATAATTATTTTTAAAAAATATTATTAAAATTATATAAATGAGTAAATTTAAAAAATGAATCGCATTTAAATGAAATGCATGTAAAATCCATATAAAATAGTCGCGCACCTTGCGACAAAAAAGGATTATGGTAAAGAGAAGAAAAAGGTTATCTCTCCCTATTTTAAATGCTATTTTCTGTCACATAACACAAAGCGACTTTAATTAATTTTTATATTCTCAATGCACTAATTTACATAGTGCATCAGTCGCTAGTGTCGTTGATCGTTATTAAAGTGCATGTTAGAAAAAATTGGGTTTCCGGTGGCATTTCTCGCTTAGTCTTTATTGTTTGCCGCATCATTTAAAGGCATTTAAGAGCTATTATTCGAAACACTCTGTCCTTTATCCAAGCATTCAATAATTCAAATTCAATAAAACTTATATTTCTATTGCCTTTAGTTTAAAAGAAGTTTAGAATAAAAACATAAACAATTCCAAAATAAGTGCTCAAAAATTTCGATTTTTCTTACTCTTGCTTCGTGCCACCTCTATTTTGGTCTTATTCACAATTTTTAAATTACGGTCACAACTTAGTTATTTGTGTTCATTTTATGCGTAGGGTTGGCAGATTTTATTTAACGTTGAAAATTTACTCAGAATTTTGAAATCAAATATAAAATTTTAAATAGGGTCCGATATGACGGGGTGGGGGCTGGGCTTACGGGGAATGGGGGTGGCGGGGAATTCGGGTTCGAGGGAATCATTGGGAATTTCCCGAGGAGTTTTTTTATACAAAATTTTAATAAAATTTGATAAAACGGTAAGTTCAAGTAATTTTAAAGAAATTACTTGAACGGATATTCGGATCCGGAACCAAAATTTTATCAAGGCAATGAAGATTGTTCATTACGGAGGGTCACGGAATAATTTTTGGAAGGCAAGTCTATTGTAGCGGATTTAATTACAGTTTTACCCCGGGGTCATTTTAATCCAAAAATTACTTATAGGTAAAATTATTTAGAAATTATCCAAAAATTACTTAAATTATTTTTTTAAATTTTAAGTCTTTTAAATTTTAAGTCATTTAAAAAATCCTAGAAAGCAGGACTGTAAATAAGAAAGGATTTAATATACATACATAGAAGATACCGTATAAATTTTTACAAATGGGCTGAAGATGCTGGTTTTCCTCCCAGCCGCCATATAACCTTTTGACTAGCCGATGGAGAGAAATAACTATATCAAGCTGCTTTACTAAGTGAATGATAAGGTACCACCTCCCCAATACCACCTCCCCATCGACATGCCTTTATATATAACACGTGAAATATTTTTAAATAAATTTTTTTAGTTAAAGGAGGTTAGAGAGTGTTAAATTAAATTATAATATTACTTTAATTTAATTTAATAATTTAATTTAGTCGATAATTAAAAAAAAATTTCTCTCTAACCTCCTTTAACTAAAAAAATTTATTTAAAAATATTCCACGTGTTATATATAAGGACATGTCGATGGGGAGGTGGTATTGCTTGGGGAGGTGGTATTGCTTATCATTCACTTAGTAAAGCAGCTGAAGGATAAGATAATGAGCGATAGCTTTGCCCTATAAGAATGGCTATAGCCATTTATGTTTATATAACTAAGAAAAAATGACAGTCGACCCATTCGCATTTACAGTCCCCTTCGATAATTTATTATAAAGAATATTTTATAGGTTATCTCACTCATTCACCTATTAAAAATTTTAATAATTAATTTTTTATTTTTCTAAGAGACTCTTCGTAACAATTTTTTAAAGATGCCTAGAAACCAGGGCTGGAGAATTTTGAAAAGCGGAAGCGGAATAACCAAATTTCTTCCTTTTTCAGCGCCGCAGGCGAAAATTTTGAGAATTTTGGAAAACAGGTCACCAAATATCTTCCATTTTTAACGTCGGACTAAAAGTAAATTTCTTCAAAAATAATTTCGTCATTAGGGGTGTATTTTTGCGGAAGAGGGCGAAAAAGCGCAAAAAGCGGAAGACGGAAGGCGGAAGGGTAAAAAAAGCGGAATTCTGCGGAAGGCGGAACGCGGAAGCGGATCCAGCCCTGCTAGAAACATTACGTTTGTCTCAGTGACCGGGTTCTATCCTTTAAAAATAAATTTTAATTTAATTTAAAATAAATTTTTAGACAGAAATGTATTTAAAATTAATTTTTTGGATTTTATTTTTATTAATTTTTGTCAACATTTCCATTGAGAGAAATTGTAAATGCCCTAAAAATGGGGGAAACATTTTGTACAAACGTCGCTATAAAAGAGGAAATAGATTCTGCAGTTGCTTAAGAGGAGGTGGAGGTTCTAGAATGGAGCATTCTGAAGGCAGCGATCATGGAGGAACTAGAAGTTCTGGAAGGATAAGCCATGGAAGTGGACGTTCGGAATTAGAAGTAACTGGAAGTCAAAGCCATGAAGGAGGATCTGACCAAGAAATAGTTCAAGAAAGTGGAGGATATTATGGTCATGGAGGACAAAGTTATGGAGCACATGACTATGGAGAACAAAGCCATTGGGGACCTAGCTATGAGGGAACATCTAATGTGTCAGGATTTGGAGGTTATTTTGGAGAAAGTTCAGGAGGTATTCATGAAGAAGGAAGAAAGAAAATTTTGTTTATTTGCGACAACTATTTCTACTCGCATTTGAAACTAAATGTAAATTATACATATTTTTTCATAAATAACTGCCCTATTATAGTTTTAAAAAAATAAATGGAAAACTTTTATTTATTTAAACATTTTCAGACATTGTTGGCTAACATTTTATCCGAAAAATATATTGTGGTAAGTGATTACGAATTAGACAGGGTAATCATGTAAGGGGTTCACTGCGAGCTTCCTACGGGGAAGGTAACTGCTCGAGGTATTTCCCCTTACTTTATCTTAAGGAGAATACTATATAGGTATATGACAATAGACTAAATGGTTAACAAGAAAATGAAGGATAATACATTTGTATAGTTGAGATATGTATTTAACATTTCTTTCTAAAATTTAAATTGTGTCAAGATAACAGTCAATTAGAAGAAAATAAATAGTGTAATTTTTTTTTCGGATTCCATAGGAGAAAGTGCATAGGAGAAAGTGGTTCGGGGTCGAAGAATGCGGGAAGTTCTAACTTTAGGTTACAGAGAGATCTCACCGCATTCACCGTTGAATTCCCTTTCCGGCGGACAGGGGTCGAAAATTAAATAATGTAAGTTAAATTGACATTTAAATGAGTATCATTGTTGGAATATTGAAATAATTAATTCTTTGTAAATAATTAATGATAATCAAATTTTAATTTCACTATCTTCCTCTAATTTCGTAAAAGTCGATAAGTTCGATGCATTGGGACTTGTCTGGATCGTATCTCTTAAGTTTCGGAATTTGAGATTTAATCGTAAATAATAGCATATAATTAGAAGCCTATGTTTAGAGAGCTCATACAAAAATGTCCTTATATGCATATGTACATAATATTTGCCTTGACCGACAACCCAAATACTGTTTTATATTAATGTGTATAATTTATTATTTCAGCATATGCTTCTTTATAAAAAAGAAAGCGGAGTGGAAGTACCACCGCATCGTTTTGAAGTTATAGAAGTACCAATAAATAAAAACAGATTAATTCAAAGTATTATTAATAGTCATGGACTAGAAAGGGCATATCAGGATTATAAAATGGGATATAAATATCGGAATGTGGGAATTTATTATGGTAATACTATTATGTATAATATTGATAAGTAGAGCATCCCTCCAAATACGTAGACATTAATGATCGGTAGACGTATTAGTTTTGAATGAATAAAGCTTTGCCGTATATTCCAGTTTTGATTGATTGGAAGTTCTAAAAAATTTTGAGATTTCTGTTTCTTTCTTATAGATAAAAGATTATCCTTGATAATAAAATATTTAAATCAAATTATTTTTTATTAAAGAAGTAATCACAAATGGGCAACTTTCATACTGGCTTAAACAGCAAAATTATTCTGCTGGAATTGCTGAGTTTAGTGTGATGGCCGGATCTTTTGCAGTTTTTGATGTTTTAGGAATTAAAAATACTTTTGATATTACGAATTCAGTGTTCTTTCCTGGAAATCTCCAATTTCTTGAATTTTATGGAAATCCGATTGATTTTACTCGACTTGCAATTCCCGGTTATATTAAAATTATTTTTTAAATTTTTTATTCGGTATTCTTTAACCCTTAACATCAAGTTAACGCAAAAATAAACAGAACTAGCTTAAGCTCGTTGTATTAACTAGGGTTGGACAAGATCGGTTTTAAAAATCTAGATAGTGTTTAATTATTTACTACATCCTCAAATATGAAATCATGCTTGATTGGGCAAAGTTGTGTCAATATAACTTATTTATACGACACTCCCAGAGTACCTAAATTAAATTTTTCGCCAAGTGGTTACTAAATATTTACTAAATATAATAAAAATATTTAAAGAATATGAGAATACTGTGCCAGGACTGTGGACCGATGGTGGTCTTTCTTCAAATTATGAAGCTATAAATCAACGAGTTTTAACAGGATTAACAAAAAGTTCTAATTCAAATTATAGAGATTTGACATTTGAAGAGATTATTAACGAAGACCAAGTACCAAACTTGGTTGAATTATTTCAAAAAATTAATTATCATTTTATAAATCAACACAAATTTGTTAATTTTAAAGAATATCCTGAACATGATGAAATTATTTATATTGGTGGTATTCTTGTTGAGGATAAAGGAATTTTAACTAACAGACAAAAAACAAATCCACCGGGAGAAGTAAAATTTATTTTAAATAGGAATAGTAGCCTTCATTGTAGCTTCTGAATAGAAATGTTGTCCCTTAAGGCAAGGAAAAAAGTCCCCTCTTTTTTATTACTCCAAGGTCTTGGCTCAGAAAAGGAGGTATAATTAAATGATACTTTTATATATGTAGTCCCAATTATTGCTTATTATTATTTAATATACCGTATATGCTCGAACCTTGGGTAATTATTGTTTCGACCTCTCGCTGGAGGGTGTAATTAATCGAGAGGATGTGCTAAATCTGGGGTATATCTCAATAAATCGAGGAGGAAATCCATTTATTTTTTCATATAGATTCTTATAATCAGTGTTTGGAAGCTCGTACCAAAATTCGTACTCGTACTCGTACTCGTACCTGTGTACGAGTACGAGTACGAGTACGAGAAAAAAAAATTGGCAAGTACGAGTACGAGAAAAAAAATAAGGCCTGTACGAGTACGAGTACGAGAAAATAAAACAGGCTAAGTACGAGTACGAGTACAAGCAAATGGACTCGTACCTCTCGTACTTTGACATTAAATTTTTGAAGGAAAAGGGAAAGGAATATTTTAAATTTCTCCCCTTTTCCTTTTGTTGGTCGATGGTTAAGTGGTTAGGTTGACTGACTCCCTCACTTGAATATTTTGGTAGTGCTGTGTTCGGATCCAGGGCTGGATTTAAGGCTTAGAAAAATTTTCTTTTCAAAACTAAGTGTTTTTAAACTTTTATTTTGATTTTAAAATTTTAAATTTATTTTTTTATAACTATTTTAGACTTGAAAAACATTAAAAATTTTAATTTAATCATGAATTTTTCAAAATTTTCGCCTCCGGCGGTAAAAAAGGAAGAAATTTAGCTATTGGCCTTCCAAATTTTTCAAAATTTTCGCCTGCGGCGCAGAAAGGGATTTAATGGAAGAAGAGGGATTCGGGTCGGGGTTTGAAAAATTCACAAGTAGGGGGTTCGGGTTGAAAAACAGACCAATCCTTGGAAGAAATATTGTCCTTGGACATCAAAATGCTTAAAATTTTCGCCTGCGGCGCAGGAAACGGATTAAATAGAGTGATTTATGGCTTCAAAGCCTTCCAAAAATCAAAAATTATCGTGTACGGCACTAAAAATTAAGAACTATATGCCGTTGACCCCAAAAATTCACAAAAATCTTCGATTTTTTGCTTTTTTCTCAAGTACGAGAAAGTACGAGGTATGAGTACGAGGTACGAGGCCAAAAATAGGGCTTGTACGAGTACGAGTACGAGAAAAAAAATTAGACAAGTACGAGTACGAGTACGAGTACGAGAAAAAAAATAAGGCAAGTACGAGTACGAGTACGAGTACGAAGTAAAAAAAGGCCTGTACGAAAGTACGAGTACGAGTACGAGCAATTTTCAAAATTCCAAACACTTCTTATAATGTTTCAATAATTAAAATTGACAATGATTTTTTCAATATTTTTAAAATTGAATAAAGAAAAGGAGGGGGTAATTATTAAAGAGGGTAATTATTTGAGAGATGCTAATTATTCGAGCATTTACGGTATAATAATATATAATTATTTAAAGTCTGATTGTGTTGTCTATGTCTCCTTTGGTACAATAAACATTGAAGGGATGAATGATGATAATCTTAAAATAATGCTTGACATTTTTACAAATTATCGGCATTGCTTTTTTAAGGTCACATTGGGTGAAAATCATAATTTAAAAAGATATTATCGCAAGACAAATATTTCTTTTAAAGGATTTGTTAATCAACAAAAAATATTGGGTAAATTATATGATTTTTTAATTAATTTCAATTTATTTTTTCAGCTAAAGGAAATACAAAATTATTTATTTCCCATTGTGGAATAAATAGTTTGACTGAGGTATCTTATTTAATGCTATCAAGCCTTAATTTAATACCTAGATTAAAACAACCGAGTTTTTCCCCACCTTTTAGTTTTTTCCCCACACTATAGCCCGGCCGGAGGGATCAACGATATTCAAATATAATTTTATAAACAATGAAAAGCAAAATTTTCCAAATCGTTTAATAGTGTGATTAAAATTGATTAAATGTGATGTATGATGATTTGGACGGGTTAAAGTAGAGTCGGACGATATCGATATTTTAGGAAAGATTCGATACCGAGATTGGTCGATATTGACATACGAAATCGCAGAAGTTCTTGATCGATATTGAATCGAAACCTAGGATATGCGGATCCATATCCGAATCTTAGTATATCCCGATCCGATACCGAAATGAAATCCTTGGAGATCTGAACCCTAAATCGAAATTAAATTTGTCTGATATTCTTTCTAATCTTCTCAAATCCACTGTATCATTTGTTACCCCTGAATCGTAGATTTCGGACCGTATTTACAAACACTCAACCATTATTTAATTTTAAATTACTTAATATTTTAGTCAATCTATGCCGGTGTTCCTTTGATCTGTATTCCAGATGGGGGTGATCAGTTTTACCTTTCATCCCTTATTGAACACCTAAACATTGGCATCTTTGTATTATCAAACCAGAATTTTAGTGAACAATTTGGAAATGCTCTTGAAAATATAATTGGGGAAAGGTAATTCTGAATGATTATTTAAATTATTTAAGTAAGAAATATTAATTTTAGTAATATTAATCAAAATATTTATCATGAAGCTGTAAACAATTTGAGAACTGAAATACTTGAAGATTTCCACGACAACAACAATCCATGGATAAAAGACATTTTTCTTCAAAAGATTGAAGAAATTATTGGAGAATGATTGTGTTTCGAAGAAGTGATTGTTGGGATTTTTGGATTTTTTTCGGGATTTCTTAAATTGGATTGGGTATTATTTAAATTGGGATTTTTAAAATGTTTTTACTGAGCCGGGGTAAACCAAAGTTTTGGGTTCCCCTTTTTCCAAATTCTTTCCCTATATGTACAAAATGCTCAGACTTTCTCCCTTGCTCAATTTTACTCTTTGTAACTGTGTCAAGTTCAATGAGAGACATCAATAATGAAAAGATTATTTTTAAATAGTCTGTGCAAGCTTCAGCAATTGAGAAAGGAAGGTCTGAACATTCTGTACATTAAAAGAAAAAACTTGGGGAAAGAAAAAAAGCGAACCCTAGACCTTTGCTTACCCCAGAGGAGTTCAACTGAGCCCCGGTTCTATAACTCAAGAAGGGTGGACAATTTTTACCTATTTTCTTCGGTAAAAATGGATAGAGAATTAAATATACTACAAGATACCAAAAAAATAAAAATTCTTGACTGATTGATAATTATAATCTAAAAACTAAATTCTTCAAAAAAGTGTAATCTTTCGCTACTTTATCAACAAAGAGAGTTCTTTTAGATGTCAACCTATATTTTTGCGAACTAGATATGATGAGATAAGCATCTTTTGGAATTTTAATCTTTTGGTATACCTATTCGGACCTAAAAAACTATTTCGGTAGTTTTGGACATAAAACCAATTTGAAACCTATTTCTAAATTTTTTGAACCTATTTTAACTTTTTTTCGAACCTATTTAGGTACCTATTGTCGTTTTTAGGACCTAAAAACTCTGTTTATCAATCATAGATTTTTTTATTGGACAGTCAAGAATTTTAATATTTTGGTTTCTATTAGTGCATTTAATCCTCTATTTATTGGTACAAGAATATCAAGAAATGGCCATCGCTTCTTAAGTTATAGAGGTTTTGCCTCAACTTAGATTCAGTTGAGGTGTAACTTTTTTTAAACATTTGGGTAAAGAAATTATTGAAGAATGATTTATGTTGAAGAAACTGTTGGGATTTTTTGAGATTTGTTGAGGATTTATTTTGGGGGTTTATTTAATTTCATTTAATTTATTTTTATTTTATTTATTTTATTTATTTATTTAAGATTTAGGGATTTATTTTGTGGGTTTTATTTAAATTTGGGGATTTTTTAAGGTTATTTAAAAACATCTAAACAGAGTTGCCAACTTTCATTAAAAACAATTTTAAGGATAAATGGACTGTAAAAATTATAATTATTTATTACAATTATGTTATAAAATATATTTTCCCTATTAGGAATTTAATTTTCGTGAAAGAAAATTTTAGAAAAATTTTCTTTATTCGGCAACTCTGTGTATTTTTAACATTCTATTCGAGATAAACAAAAAAACGTCCAATTTTTTGTATGGATTTATTGGTAATCCTTTAGAATCTGGGAGACACCTGAAAAACATCTTAAAAATTATTATTTTTTCCTGAAAATAAGTTTTTATAGGTAATCGACCATGCTGATCACGAATCTAAGCTTAGAATTTGCCGATTTCGAACACCGGACCCGAATTCGACAAAGTCGAATTCGGGGTAGATATTTGAAATGACGATATTATGGTCATTTTGACTCGTCTCTTTATTCTGAGTCGATTGGTATCAAAATTATTCAGTTTCGACAACTTTGGACGAAGTTATGATCAATTAAATAACGCCGGGTTAGACTTCCGTATACAAATCAGGCACCATAACTCTGCTTAAAGTGTTCGAAACTGAATAATTTTGATACCATTCGACTCAGCTCGAATAGGCGTGTCAGATTAGCCCTAAATTTTTAATTTCGAATTTTTTACCCCGAATTCGACTTGGTCGAAATCGGGTCTTGGGTTCGAAATAAACAAAATCTAAGCTCAGATTCGGACTCAGCATGGTAGATTACCTATAAAAAATGATTTTCAGAAAAAAACAAGCAAATTTTTAAGATGTTTTTCAGGTGTCTCCCAGATTCTAAAGGATTACCGATTTATTTAAATGCGATTTACTCTTGAGATAAAAATGTTTTATTCCTCTTAAACGATTATTAAAAATTCTTTTTAACCTTACTTTTTATATTTGCCTAATGTCAAATATAAAGCTTTTTCAAAGGTTAGACCTTTGAAAAAGCTCTTCTAACTAACCCTAAGTTTATAGGGCAAAGGTTTTGCTCTTGTTTTCCTTTCATAAATCTGTATTTAAACCTCTGTTTAGGTAATGTTTTGATTTTATATTTAAAAGTTTTTTTATAATTTTTAAATTTTAAGCAACTAAAATTTAATTTTAGCAATTAAAATCAATATATAAATTTTTGTCCTCACGTGCCTCGCCATCGCCCTCGCACTCCATCCCTTTCCCATCTTTCCCTACAAGTCTCGCGACAGAAAATAACATTCAAATGAAGGAAGACAAAATCAGGCGCGATTCTTCTCTCCTCTTATCCCATTATCCCTTTTGTCGCAAGACGTACAATTTTTATTTCGACTCGAGTCTATCTTCATTTACCTCCTTACTACATATTATTCTTAGCGATTCCCCCTCTTTATTTTCATTTGGCAACCCTTATTTTAAAAAATTTAAAGGATTTGAATTTAGCACTGAGGATGTGTGTTTTAAAAATAATCCTCAGATTGGTTTTTGAGTTTCAGGTAGAAAAAGGATTGTAGTAAATGATCCATCTTTGGTCCAGAAGGCTTGCTTGTTAAAAACTTTTTAGATGCGACTTTTGAGGATAATTTTCATTAAATTAAGCATAAGGTCAATAATAAAGATATACAAAAGTATTTAATTTTATATAAAAAATAGCTAGTAATTATCCATAAAATGATATAAAATTAAAATGAATTATAGCAATAAAGTAAAGTTGCTGCCTAACAACAAAGAAATTTGAGCGGAAACATCATTACTTGCCATATTTCTTTCAAAAATTTGACAAATTTTTGGATTTTTGGATTTTCTTTGCTATAAAATGGGACCCATTTCATAGGAGGGGAGGGGGTGGAGGAACGCCCAAACCCAACCCTACTAAAATATCTTTCTAAATACATATTAGTGACCGGATCGATACGATATATCGATGGAAAATATCGATATATCGATGTCGATATTATCGATAAACGATACCGATATTATCGAACGATAAATTTTTCAATTTTTTCGATATTTTTCGATAATCGATATTTTTCGATATCGATACCGATATTATCGTACGATCACTCAAGTCCGGTCACTAATACATATCGCTAAGTGATACTTCCTTGATTGTCAACTTGCCCAATAGGCTAAATTTCTTTAACTTAGTTACAAAACATATCCCACACTACCTTTATTATTTCATTAATTTGTTGTTATGTCCAAACTTAATTTTTAATCAATCTATCCCCTTCCGATTTAAAATTATATGTAAACACCAGACATTAAAAAATTAATTTAGAAAATTATTATGTATTTTAAAATAATATTTTACATTTTCTTTTTATTAATTTTTATCAACTTTTCAACTTCTCGACGACAAAAACGAAGTGGAAAAGTAAATAAAAGAGATTATAATCGTTATGGAGAGGGATCTGGAAGCTTTAATCAACGCCCAGGAAAGCAGCATGTAGTAAAAGGTGATAAGGAGAGGAAGAAAGCTTTGTATATTTGTGACAGTTTTTTCGAATCTCCTTTTGAATTTCATGTAATTTTTAATTTTATTTAAATTTTAAAAGGTTATCTAAGGCAGCAGGGCTGTGCGCCAATTTTTTAAATTTTTAAAACACGCCAAACGCTATGACGCTCAGCCCTGTAAGACAATTAGGAATGAAATTAGTAAATTCTCAAAATGGTTAAACATTAAATTATGGCCGGCCAGGTGTTTTCCCAGACAGGTAAATAAAGACAAGGATGCGTGGAATGGTTTAACCTTTCATCGGATAACTCTCAAAATCAAGCTCATCCATTTTCCCAAATAATTTTTTTTATTAACTTATGAAATTCCAAGCTAGAGAACTACATATATATCAGGGATCGCGCCGACCCGATTTATGATTCCCGAAAATCGGGAATTTTATTTTCTGTCGGCACGATCCCTGATACATATGTATCCCTTCTTAATCTTATCTTCCTTTCATTTAATCTCGACAAGCCTTTAAAAATCCTGTAAAGCATATAGCTATTAATTTCCTAAGGCTGAGGGTTCCGTGACTTTTGCGCCGAGAACATTTGCGCCGCGACTTATGCGCCGCGACTTTTGCGCCGCGACTTATGCGCCGAGCGACTTTTGCGCCGGGGGACTTATGCGCCGCGACTTTTGCGCCGGGGGACTTATGCGCCGCGACTTTTGCGCCGGACGACTTTTGCGCCGCCACTACCATTAATAATTATGAAAAACTACAGCCGGACCTCACTATAGAAGATGTAGGATAGTTGGAGATCTTCGGATATCAAGATCCGGATCCTATATCCGACCTAAAATTTTCGGCTACCCGGGCTTTTTCATATCCGGATATCTGGACCCGACAACCCTACACTATAGTGCAGCCTCTTCTGGCAGAAAATCATGCCTGAATAGAGGTAGCAGACCAAATATCCTGATCGGAAAAAGTCAAGATCTTTGAAGATGACTCCTCTAGGGGGTCGGTTTATTTTTCAACCTTCCTCTAAGGGGTCGGTTTATTAAAGGGGGCTATTGTACTTCCCGAAATATTGTACTTCCTGAAATTCCTTCAGCTCCTGGATACCATTTTTTAAGGAGTACACTATAATTAAGTCCGACTGTAGATATTATTTTTTTTAAATTATTGCGGCGCAAATGTCGCGGCGCATAAGTCTCCCGGCGCAAAAGTCGCGGCGCAAAAGTCGCCCGGCGCATAAGTCGCGGCGCACAAGTCGCGGCGCAAAAGTCGCCCGGCGCATAAGTCGCGGCGCAAAAGTCGCGGCGCAAATGTTCTCGGCGCAAAAGTCGTGATACCAGGCTGAGCAGTAGGCGACGTGTTGTAATGGCTAACACATCAGTCCGGTCTACTGAATTTGCAGCCGAATAACCTTTTGCACTAGCTAAAGGAGAGAAATAGCTATAGCCCAGCTGCTTTACTATCCCTTTCTTTGAAAAGGAAGATTGTCTAAAAAAGAGGAAATAAAATTTTTATCGTCATCTAATGCAATTTTCATTTTTAATTAAACAAAAAAGTTTTGAAATAATTTCCTCATTATTAAGATTTTATTTATTTTATAATTTCAATTTTATAATAAACAAAATAAAATTAAAAAATTTTTTTCAGAAATTATTGGCAAAAATATTATCAGAAAAATACACTGTGGTTAGTTTTAGAAATAATTATTTAAATATTATTTTATTTTCATTAAAAATTATTTTTCGGTCGAGAATAATTAACTGAAAAATAATTATTAAAAAGTAGAGTAGTAGGGAGAAAAGTAAATTATTACCGGTCACGACCCCTGAAAAAGTGATATACCGTAACTGACATGCCCGATAAGGACAGAAATAAACATCTTTTGGGTTTAAGCTAAATTAGTAGATTGTTAAGTTGAACTTGACTCTATTTGAATTTTTTCTTTGTTGGTTTTCGATTTTAATTGAAAAACTTGCTAGCTAGATTCAATTTTTAACTAATAATCAACTCGATTCACTGTTTTCTGATGTTCAGCCTTCTTAAAGTACAAATAGTTTAGGAAGCATATTTTCTCAAAAAATTTTCGGAAATTCTTTTCAGAAATTTCAGAAAAATTTATTTCCTTTAAGGATATGCTTGTTTATGGTAAAGGAGAATATGAACATTTTATTGAATCAGAAAATTTTGAAATTATTTATATACCAATAGATCAAAGTAAATTAAAGCAAACTACAATCCGACGTTTTGGAATTGAAGCGGCATATTCAGAATATCGAAATTCAAACGAATTTTATTTTGCTGGGGGGTACGAAGGTATTGTTTAACTATTTAGAGGTTTTATCGAATTTGGATTTTCAATCAGAATTGCCGTAGTGATTAAACACCAGACTTGCTATTAACGTGGGACGAAGGCACGATGCCTGTAGGAATTTAGTGAGGTTTAGTCTAGTCACGGTAAAGACTAAACATGTAGCCGCCCCAAGTGGAGAAGCAATCGGGCCCAGTTTTGCTTATAAATCCCGAAGTAGCAATTTATTGAATACCCTTTTAGATAATTTTCAATACCTTCTTGTCATTAAATTATAATCAAATTATTTTTTATAGAAATATTTATAAACAATAAAGCACAAATCAAAAATCAGAAATATTCTTTTGGAATTGCCGAGTTTAATATATTTGCTGCTCCTTTTGCTATTTTTAATGTTTTAAAAATTAAAAATACTTTTGATGTTTCTTCTTCAATATTTTACCCAAAATATCTTCAATTTCTTGATATTGAAGGAGACTCGGACAAACAAATAGATATTACTGAGTTTAAAGTTCCGGGTCAGTATTTTAAATACATTCTTTGTATGAGTCTGACTATGCTAAAATGCCGGGGTATCCCACATGTATAATTTTGGGGTCTACCTAACAATAATGGTTATCTGATTATCACGACCAGCCAGAAGCCAAGAAAATTGAAGGATTCTACAATTAACACGAGATCGAAAAATTAGATTCCATCGTAGATTTCCCTTCCAGGATGAAGCCAAAAATAATTACTCAGGGTAATTAATTGAGAAAATATTTTAAAATCCTATTCACCGAACTGTCTCTTAATTTACATAAACTGTTACAATTCTTTATCCTTAAAGAACTAAATACCTCAAGACCTGGAGATTGGAAAAAAGATGCAGAAATTTGGCAAGTAAATAGTGAGAGATATACTTTAAATATAAGAAATCATTACCAAACAAACATTCAAACACAAATACAATTTCTAAATGGTGATTCTTATTTTAGTAAATTTGCTGGAAACCAACATCTAGGAATGTACGAATTATTTAAAAATATTAAATTACATTTTGTTAATCAACACCCTCTTCGAATATTCAAAGAATTTCCGGAACATGAAAAAATCTTTTATATTGGAGGCATTCATGTTGAGGATAAAGACATCTTCACACGAAGCAAAAAAATTGTAGACAATGAAGAGGTAAAATAAATTAGGTATATATTTTGAGGTCCCAAAAAACTCGTTCTTACATTACAATTAGGGTTGTCGAAATGAACCCAATTATGATTTCATGTTCTGTAATTTCCTTGTGTGTTATTTTGTTTATGCCTGTGTTGGTGTTATGTACTTTAATGGAAACCTTCAATCTTATTAGTAAGGTTGAGTGGGATCGGTTTAGGTGGTAGATTTTATAATCACGAAGGGTTCGTTCTCATGTTACTTCGGCCGTATGAAGTTGCGGACAATTAATATAGGGACCTGGGGACGGGGAGGACCATTCCTACCAGACACCATAACCCGCACCCCCCTCCCCATCCCTTATTGTTCACCTTATGCTCTTTTTCCCCGTAACATTAATTTTTGATTAATTTAAATAAGAAAAATTTTTAAGCCCTCATATATTGTTCTCGTTATGTTTGGCACAGTTAAACCTTCTGGAGAATTAACTAAAAAGGATGTTAGTGCAATGTTTGAACAATTTCAAATTCAATTAGGAAAGAATGGGGATTGTGTGTTTAAAGTTAGATTAGAGCAAAATCTTTTACCAGAAAATTTCTCCGAAAAAATTCAAGTGACAGACCAATCACTTCCCCAACAAGAATTATTATGTAATTAATTTTTAAAAATTAAAAAAAAATTAATCTTAAAGCCTTACAAAATACAAAGTTATTTATTTCCCATTGTGGACAGCACAGTTTAACTGAGGTATTTTTTATTTAAATCGAAACTATATTCATTATTTGTGGGTGTCGCTTAAGCAGCTCCCACCACTCAAAAGCCATCAAAATTTAAAAACTGAATCGTGAATTGAGTTGTATCTGTTATTGTCTTGTTTCCCAATTCTTCTGAGACTCATTATGTGATGTTTGACAAGATTTTATCCTCTAGATAATTTAGTTTTTAGCTCTATCCAAAATTTGTATTTTTGAAACTAGGCAAATTCCAAGTGATTTTTGCCTTCCAAATTAATATGTAAAAATGGAAATTGAAAAGATTCCGATAATGAACAATCAGGAGAATAGAGAGGGTGAAAAAATCAACCCATATGGTTATTTGCGGCATGGGGTCTAGCGTTACCCTTTTGTAGGATAACCCCGCGCAAAATGCCCAGCGAGGCTAGGAGACCGCATTTTTTGAGGGAATTGTTCCAGGTGGAAGCAAAAGTGTTCTGACTAATTTAAAAAAAATTAAATTTAAAGGCAATATATGCAGGTGTTCCTCTAATTTGTATTCCAAATTCCGCTGATCAATTTTACAATTCCTCGATTGTCGAACATTTGGGTATTGGAATATATGTAAGTCTACTTTGGATAGACCATGAAGGCAATGTAACAAGAAATCCTAAATTTGCTAGAGATTTTAAAAGAGCTTTGGATGTGATGTTTAGTACAGAAAAGTAAGTCTTAAAAATATTGAGAAAAATTCTGGAAAAAATTTTTTATGAATTTTTCAAAAATTTCAGAAAAAATGACAAAAAATTTCTAATAACCAAAAAATTGAGATTTAAAAGAATTTCAAAAATTTTTTTAATATAGTGAAAAATATCAAAATACAAAAAAATTTTAAAAGATTAAAAAAAATTTTTAAATTTTTCCATACAGTAAAAAATATCAAAAAATTTCTAAAGCCGTGTCTAAACTAAGAAAACAAATTCTTTCGAATTTCCACAATGGTTTCATAGCTAAAAACAATTTTCTTGAAACGATTAACAAATCTATTGGTAACTAAATTTTGGAAGAAGAAAGGGATATTGACAGATTTTTAAATTTATTTTTTAACAATTTTTTGTTGGCTTGTTGAGGGTATAACCCAACCTACCGCGAGGCCAACCTACCGCCGAGCTATAACTTCGTTCAGAATTGTCGAATCCGGGACACCCTGGTATGGTTCGATTCAGCTCGTCGAGGCGCATCAAACCATACCAGGGCGTCCCGAATTCGACAATTCTGATCGAAGTTATAGCTCGGCGGTAGGTTGGGCTCGCGGTAGGTTGGCCTGCTCCCTATTATTAAAATGTTTTATTTAAAACAATTTTTATTTATTGTTAAATCTTTTTAGGATAAAAATGTAGAAAATTAATTCAAATTTATATATGTAGTAATCAAAAGTATTTGAAAGCTCGTACCAAGCTTCTTAGTCAAACTTGTATACAAAATACGAGCACAATCAAAAAATCTTTCGGTATCGGTTAAAACCCCTCCTTTATCATCGAATGAGCAATTCAATTATCGTTTTCTATACCCTTATAATTATCATTAAGAATCCTAAATAGCCTAAGCAAAAAATGACATTGTCAGAAACATTTAATTAAACTTTTTTTGATATTAGGCAAATAAGTTTGCAAGGTTAAAATTAGTAACTAATCTTTTATCCAAAGTTAAAATAAATCCCAAATATCCATCAAAAATTGGACGTTTTTGTTTAAATCGAATAAAATATCTTAAAAATACACAGAGCTTTTACGGTAAATATTCTTTTGCAATGTTCTGGTAAACACACTTTTCTGGTAAACACATACTGGAGCAAAGGAATTGTTTAGGGCAAAGGATTTAAATCCTTTTTTATTCTAGATACCCTTACTCACCCCAGATCATCCTTCCTTCATACACTTGCAATGAGAACTCGTTTCAAAGTGAAACGTTCAGCTTTTTTGATATGGATATTTCATTGTGTTTCTATTTAAAGATTTTTTCCTCTGCTAAATGGGGAAAGGGATCACCATCCGAAATTCAAATAATCTCACAACCTCAATTATTTAAGAGTTCTAAACCTCTTGTTTTTGTCTCATTTGGAACTGTTAACGTACAAAGTGGAATGAATGTTGAGGATATTAAATTTATGATGCGTGTATTTATTAAATATCAGAATCATTATTTCAAAGTTAGAACAGGCAAAGAATGTTTGCCAGAAATACGTGGTAACTTAGAAGTAACTAATGATTTGCTTCCACAACAAGAAATATTATGTTAATAAATTTATTAATTAAACATATCTGTAATAGTGTTTGGAATTTTTTACCATACCGATGTGAAAAATTTTGTTGGACTGTTGTCCCAAACTGCAGCCCAATACGTTCGTCCATCAACCACCGGCCGCTGCCCATTTCGTATTTCCTTAAACTTTTCTTTCCTATCGCTGACTAGACAAACTTCCGATTACCGAAAATAATATTGAATTAATTTTCATATGTATTTTAGTTCACTCAAATACAAAATTGTTCATTTCTCATTGTGGACAAAATAGCTTAACAGAGGTCATTTTTAGAAATTATGACAGGATTTGTAAATTGATAATTAATTTTAAAGGCAATATATGCAGGTGTTCCTTTAATTTGTATTCCAAGTTCCGGTGACCAATTCTACAATTCTTCACTTGTTGAACATTTGGATATTGGAATAAATGTACTTTTAATAATCAAGGATGATCAAGGCAAACCAATCAGAGACGAGGAGGACAATGAAAAAAGAAATGAAAATTTTCAAAACGATTTTCGGAATGCTCTGAATGAGATGTTGAACAATTTGTTAGTGAAGTTCAAATTTTTGCTATAGTATATTTATAGTGTTCCACTGAAAGTTCAGATTCTGTTTGGCCAGAACTTTCATTATTTCTTTACTTCTTTCCCAGTTTTTTTAGTAAAGTAAACGAAGATCTAGAAATGGATCCATTAAAAAGTTTAATTCCAGTTCCGAACTGATTTCCGGTTCTGAAAGAACACTATCGTGTAGTCCAAAAATTAAGTAAATATTTACAAAAAATATTTTCTTATATTTTAGTGATAAATATTTCTACGCAATACATCAACTTAGAACGAAGATTCTGAAAAAATATAACAATGGTGTTAGAGCTAAAAACACTTTTTTAGAAAAAATTTCAGAAGTTATTGGTGATTAATTTTAAGAAAAACGAAAAGGAAAGGACTAGGTGAACGGGCATATTTAAGGCATATTTAATCTTGCATTACTCTTGAAAATAAATAGAAATTTTTGACAAGACCAAAACAACTATGTATTATTTTCTTTTTTTTGATAAATTCTGGTATAAATTCTTTTATTTTTTTTATTTTAAAAAGTTCAACCAAAAAATTATCCAATGGGTATTTCATAACAAATAAAAAAACATTTTTTAAATTTAATTATAAATTTTTATTTAAAATTTTCAAGTCAATATGTCAATAATTTTAAAAGAAAAATTATCCCGCATGCTTAATTTTTAAAAAATTAGGCATACGTGTCTATTGACATTTTATATCCCTTCATTTTAGAGAGAGAGAGGGATATATCTTAGCAGCAGGGCTATATTAGCTATTTCTCTCCTTTAGCTAATGCTAAAATTTAATCGGCGGCTGGAAGCGAACCAGCATCTTCAGTAGACCGGACTGATGTTATCCATTACACCACGCCGCCTATTGCACAGCCTTAGGGATTAAAGAGCTATATGCTTTGCAATAGTTTTTGTAATAAAGTCATAAAAAGGTAGGAGCAGAGATTTCTACATTAATTTTTTCGATTATCTCTTCTTGATTGAATTCTAAAAGAAAATTTCAACGCAAAAGTTTTAGATCCTAAAGTGCTCTTTAAAATGATTATAAATATATTTATCATTTAGCTTTAAACTTATTTTGTTTTTTAATTTGGAAACCCTCGTTCACTTATTTTTTAATGATATTTTTTCAATTTTCTAATATTACAAAAATATGAGAAAGTACGGATTTCTGTATGAGCTTCACAGTTACTGCTTTTGAACAGGCCTGGTGGTATATATTTTTCTTTATCAATTAGGCTGGGATACATAAAAATCTTTTTTAAGTGGTTTAAAAATTCTAAAGAGAAGGGATTATTTTTTTTCGAATACAAGGCTAGATATTGGAATATAGATTTTCGACATTATTTTAAATCTCAGACACCGAACTCGTTCTTACTGAAATTATTTTCAAGTTAGTCAATTTATTATCGCTTCTTTCCTCTCACTTTTAAATTTAAAAATTATTGCCTCTTTGCCCTCTCTTACAACCCCTCCCCTTAAAGCAGGGAGGGCTTAAGCGCTACGCTTCTTCTCCTTAAATAATTTTTTATTCTTTTTTTTAATAGAGAGAGAGGGAGATATCGTTAGAGATTTCTAATATTTGCCTGAAAAAGGAAAAAGGGTTACTGAAAAGGGTTGTTGTATTTCTAGTTTAACGTGCAAATCCAACAATTCTTATGCCCCCAAGAAGAACATCCTTCAATCATTCCCTCAATTCTTTATATTTTCAGAAAATGTATTATTTAAAATTAATTATTTTCATTTTCTTTTTGTTAATTTATTTGAACATTTCTGTTAGGAAACCCAAACAAAAAACAAATTTATTATTCCACCGTCGATGCAAAAGGGGTAATAATTCTGGGTGTTTTGGAGGTGGAAGTAGAAGGTCTGATCAACCTTTTGAACAACGTGAGAAATATTAAATTTTTATTAAAAAATTAAAAGAATTTTAATTTTTTTTTTACCTTTTTAATAAAATAAATTTTAAATTTGCACTTAATTAGTCAATATTTATATTTTTAAAATTTAATGGACAATTTTTTGCAAAAATGTATTTTTTTAAACTGCCACATCCTAAGCTTGTCTCTTTTTATCTACCCTCCACTCATCCATCTTTTGCCCTCTCTTATATAAAAAATTTTAATTTAAAAATCTCCTCCCCTTCCAGCTCTATTAATACACCTTCCTATTGAAGAAAAATCAGTCTTTAATAATTTTTTGCGAGGGTCTTTATCGGTTTTCCTCCTCTCCATTTTTTAGCTGATTTAAACTACAATATTTTGGATGTTTTAAAGAAAATATTCAAGAAAATTATTTAATCCAAAAAACAAATAAAAATATTCCTCCTTCCATATTTGATGAGTAGTTTTTTTAATGATTATAAGAATTTGGCAAAATTAATTATAAAAAAATAGAAGATGTAAGGTGGACGATCTGAAGGATCATTCCGGTTTCAAAGTTTCTTGACTTAAAAATCTAAAAAATATTGAAATCTTTTCTTTGCTTTTTAATATCCATAAATTTAATTTTTAAAAATTTTATTTAATTTTTTTTATTTTTATGTCAATCTATCGAAAATTTAAAAAAAAGATGTACTCCCGCATGTCCACATTTTCGAAAATATTATTGCCATTTTATTACCATTTTGCCATTTTATTATCATTTTAGGTCATTTGCCAAAATCTTTAGCCATTTATTTACATAATATTTTTATAGCTTTAACTAAATAAAGTAAAGCAGCTGGGCTATAGCTATTTCTCTCCTTCAGCTAGTGCAAAAGGTTATTCGGCGGCTGGGAGCGAACCAGCATCTTCAGTAGACCGGACTGATGTGTTATCCATTACACGATGCCGCCTACTGCACAGCCTTGGGAATTAAATAGCTATCTATGCTTTACAATAAATAAAATTAGCTAAATATTTTATTAAAAAATATTTTTATATATTTTTATTTAGAAAATGGATCATTTAAAATTAATTTTTTTCATTTTCTTTATATTAATTTTTATCAACATTTCTGTTGGAAAACCCAAACAAAAAACGAATTTATTATTCCACCGTCGGTGCAAAAGGGGTAATAATTCTGGGTGTTTTGGAGGTGGAAGTAGAGGAAGGTCTAATCAACCTTTTCAACAACGTAAAGGAAAGGAACATGTTGAAGAAGGAAAGAAAAGGGCTTTATATGTTTGCAATAACTCTTTCTTCTCTCATCTAAAATTAAACGTAAAATTCTAATTAATATTTAAATAAAAATTTAAGCTTAGTAAAGCTCCCACCCGGCTATTTTTAAATCCCTTCAAAGAAAGACTTTGTTAGAGGAACTTAAAGACCGGAATTTATTACTGAACGGTAATCCATACTAAAATACCGTAAAATCAACCTCAGGATTTTATTTGTCGGTATTCCGAACCGTAATATATAGTTCTGTCCGGTCTCTAAAACAAATTGAGGGTTATCTTTAGATCTCAAATTTAATTAAAATTGTGGATTTGTTCCTTTATTTTATTTTATAACCGATGCACCTTTGATAATTTATATTTTCATGAAACATTAAAATTTAAGGAATTTTTGGCCAAGACATTGACCGAAAAATACATTGTGGTAAGTTAATTATTGTTCTTTTCTATTGTCGTCCCAATTTCGTGAAATCAAGATTCCCAACCCAAAAAACTTCAGGAATTCCCTATTTTCGACAATCGGGGCGTTTCTTCCCCTGATCAATTCGTGTCATCCAAACCCCGATACTCGAAACCCAGTCTTTTTTCGATCGGAAACCCGATCTGAAGTAAATTTTGAAAAACGGATCCGAAATCCGACCCGACTTAGATATTTCTCGACCAGTCCCAACCCTATGCTGAATAAATATAAATTATAGGACATGCTTATTTTCACTAAAGAAAGTAAAGAAGCTATCAATTTCGATCCAAAGCCAGATGATCTTAATATTATTGAGATCCCAATAGATGACCAGATTGAGAACCGGAGTATAAATTATTTTGTTAAAACTTATACAGGTTATTTTTTTTTAATTTCAAGAAAAATATTAATTAACAGATTGTTTTATTAGGATTTTAGAAAAGTTTAAATTGTTCAAAATTTAAATTTTGATTCGAAATTTGACTTACCGTATTTATTCTAATAAAATGGCCGGCCATTCTATGTTTCAATCACCTTCCAAAGGGCCATTCATTCTATTAGATACGGACATTCTACTAGAGAATTTGACTTTGTTAAATTTCCGGTCCATAGTAAATATTTAACAAATTCCATTTTCAAGAAATATTCAAACACAAAAATAGAAATACTAATCATATTCGACAACAAAATTATGCTTTTGGAATTGCTGAGTTTAATGAAATGGCTGGAGCTTTTGCATTGTTTGAAGCTTTAGGAATTGAAAATACTTTTAGTATTAATGCTTCTATTTTCTTCCCAGGGCATTTCCAATTTCTCGATTTTAATATAATAGAATATATTGAAGGAGGAAATATTATTGCAGGTTAAATGAAAAAAATTTTTTAAATTAAAATTTGATTTAATCGAAATGTCAATCCTGGCACTCCTGCCGTTTGGGGAGATGGCGCCTCTTACTATTATGAGAAACGGCAGGAGTGCCTCAATCCTTTAAGGATTGTCTATCCAAAAAGACAGATCCTTAAAGGAATACTACCCCATTTCTGATCCCGATTTGTCCATTTGCCATTTTAATTATTTTTAAGTTTTTAAAATAATGCCCTTTTCGCCCCCTTTTTGATATCATATATCGATGAAAAATATCGATGTCGATATTATCGCTTATCAATACGTTTTGTTTCTCTTTTAGATTAAATACTAGTGACCGGCGCCGGACCGGACTCCGTCAGGATTTTCCGGAGTCCGCGTCCTAAATCCGGGTCTTTGAATCCAGCTGGGTCCGGTCCGGCTTTAGGTGCCAAACGCATCAGTCTGCACGGTTCAGTCTCCCTTGTATACCTATGTCTCCATAGTTTAATGGGATTTAAAATAGTAAGAGGAATTATCATTAATAGACTTCTTTTTGAGAAGACATGCCACATTTTATTATTTGGAAAGGGTCACGCTGATGTATGTTGTTAGTTATATTTTTATTAATTTAAGAATTAAAGTCTGCCAAACCTGGAGATTGGATAGTAAATGAAAGGGGCATTAGTTATTTCAACCCTGAAAGAATCGTGGAAAATTTAGAGGCTCATAATGAAAGAATTGGTCAAGATAAAAATTTTTATGAAGAATCAAGTTTGTATCTAACTAAAGCAATGAAAATAAAAGGAGAAAATAATGAAGAATTTTTAAAATATTTGTTTAGTAAAGTCAAATATCATTTTGTTAATCAAAATAATTTTGCAAATTTTGGAGCTTTTCCAGAACATTCAAAAATTATTTATATTGGAGGGATTCTTGTTGAGGAAAATGAAAATATAAATATAAGAAGTGTTAAAAACTTTGTATGTCTTATAAAAAATATTAAAACAAATTAAATTTTGTATAGATAACTAAAAAAACTTTTGTAACCCTTAGAATTAGGGTTGATGTTTTCGAGTAGGGCCAACGGTCGAAGCATATTTTTAGGGCTTGATTTTATCGAAGCAGGATTGTAAGCAGGATTGTTTTCGGTCCGAGCTCGATCTTTCGGTCCGAGCAGGTCCAACTTCTTATAAATAGTTGCACCCCGTAACCCGTACTCCGACTCACCTGCCCACGAGCGTTCGGGGTGCAACCCTTCTTATAAAGTCCGATCTCTTTCAAGTTAAGAAACAATAGAAGCAATCATTTTATTCACCTTTACTTCATTCAATTCAAAGAGATTCCTTTTGGTTTCCTAGTAGATCTACCTAACTTTTTAATATTTTTCTAATTGAATTTCTGTTAAAACAATTTTTTCTGCTAAATTTTTAGAACAAGTTATCTTCATCCAAATTTTAAATAAAACATTTCACATCTTCCCTAATTCCAGAGTCGCTTCCCCCTTGTTTATGTCTCATTTGGAACTATTAACGTACAAAGTGGAATGACTGTTGAGGATATTACATTTATGATGAGTGTATTTCATAAATATCAGCGGTTTTATTACTTCAAAGTTAGAACAGGCAAAGAATGTTTGCCAGAAAAACGTGGTAACTTGGAAGTAACCAATGATTTTCTTCCACAACAAGAAATATTATGTAAATATTTAAATTATTTAATTAAATATTTGAAATATATCATGGAAATCAAAGGGATCTTGTAATTATTAGGGATCGGATTTTTAGGGTATAACCTATCTTTTCGAAATATTCATGATGAATTGAGCTCGAATCCGTAGTAATTTCTTAAAAATCTTTTGTTTACGGAGAGTTATTGTCACCTTCCGATTTTTTAATTCTCTCGAATATTGGATTCAAGCATTTACAATTTTATAAAATAAAAAATAAATCCGTCAATGTCTGCCAACTCATCCAAAGCATCATTTTCCGGCTTCTGTCTCTTACATTATTAGATACTATAGCTAATTAATTTTTATTTTTTTAGTTGATCCAAATACAAAATTGTTTATTTCTCATTGTGGACAGAATAGTTTAACTGAGGTAATTTTTAGAAATTATGACTGGGTTTTTTATTTAAATTTAAAATTAATTAATTCTAAAGACTATAGGGAAATAAAAATTAAAATTTTAAAGGCAATATATGCAGGTGTCCCTTTAATTTGTATTCCTTCTGGAGGTGATCAATTCTACAATTCTTCCCTCGTCGAATATTTGGGTATTGGAAAATATGTACTTTTAACATTTAAAGACGAGGAGGGCAATGGTCAAAGAAATGAAAATTTTCAAAGTGATTTTCAGAATGCGTTGTCTGAAATACTTTTATACAAAATGTTAGTAAAACTGAAAATAATTTTTATATTCGAAAATTTTTATTAGAATTAATGCTAATTGTAAGTCAGTAGTCAGTCAGAAATCAGTAGTTTTTATGACATGTCATATCAGAAATACATATGATATAATTTGCATGGCCTAGGGGTATGCCGTTTCGCCTTTTTTGGTGTTTTATCTTTCATGTTTCGCTTATTAAAAATCTGATGTATATAAATACCAGTGATCCTGCCGTCCCGATTCCCGAAAATCGGGAAATCGAGATGATTTTTTGTGTCGGGATCCCGATTTCCCGAAATCGGGAATTTTGTTTTTTTGTCGGCAGGATCCCTGGTATATACTATAGGTATTTACTATATTCTTTTTAGCTTCTTTTTGCCCATAACTTTTGTGATTTACTAATCCGACCTGATTTTCGGGTTCAAAAAAGCATTATCATACTATATAATTTAACTAATTTAACATTCCTAAAAAAATTTTTTAAACTTTTTAGTGATAATTATGTGCATGCAATAAACCAACTTAGAGGAACGATTTTGAACAATGTTGGAGCTAAAGGCACTTTTTTACAAACAATTTCAAATGTTATTGGTGATTAATTTTATGAAGAAGAAAAGGGGATAACGAGGAAGCGAATGTTATTTGGGATTTCTAAATTTTTATTTAAAATTTCTGGGTGAACTATTGACATATTTAACATTCCGGGATGTAATATTAGATTAGAATTTTTATTTGATGGGATTTATGTAAAAGGGTTTAGGGGTGGGCGCAAAAGACCATTTGAAAATCAAGCAAGCCAACAGGTCAAAGCACCCGCAATGCGCCTGCTCCTGATAGTGATTTAAATTATAGATTTAATCTTGAAACATTTGCATTACTCTTGAACATAGATAGGGAATTTAAACAAAAACTATAACAAAAGTACTACATATGTTTTATTTTCTTTTTTTTGATAAATTCTGGTATGAAATTTTTCATTTTATTTTTTATCTCGCTAAGTTGGTTATATTGAGGCTTGGCAATGGACACGAATTTTGGTGTCCGTATCCGGATATATCCGCGGATATCCTGATATTATCCGTATCCATTGCCAAGCCTGGTTATATTTAATTAATTTTATTCTCAAAAATTGAAACCTCGGGTTTCAAATTATAATTAGATTCAGAATCATCGAAAAAAGCTGATTCTCGTATCATTCGATTCATTCGAATACTACCCCAAAACAATTTGAAACCCCTTACTCCGATACTCCCGCTCCCGAACTTTAGAATTACAACCTCGAATCTATTATAGGTATGTGGATTTGTTATCTTGTTACGTCGGAACTGGAATTTTGGCTTTAATGAATGTTAAAGTTTTTAAATTTAAATTAATTTTATTAAAAAATTTTTTTTTAATTTTTCTGTCAATATATCGATAGTCAAAAGTTTTAATTCCACAATGCGATTTTGCCTTCCCTCTTCCTTTCCCTCCTTCCTTCCTTCCATCTCTCTCCCTTTCTCAGCTCCCTCCTCCCTTCCTTCCTTTCCCTCCTTCCCTCTCTCCTTCTCAGCACTTCATTACCAAGTCTTAACGTGTTGCTCGACGTTTTACATAGGCAAGTCAATCTTTATTAGGTCCTCACTTCTTTTCCCTATAATTAGCTCTAATTTTCAATTCTATAATAAATTATATTTATAAAATAATCCTCTAATTATTTATTAATTATTTATTTTTTTCGCTCTCCCTTTTGCTAGAAATTCCATCTTTAGGGGTTTTCTAAAGCTTAAAAAAGTCGAGAACAAGACCGAGACTTGACCCAAGAAACCCAAGAAAAGTCTTGGAATCAAGACTCAAGTTCAAGAGTCTTCGAAGTCTCTATAATAAGCAAAATAGAAATTTCCCATCACTGTTTGTGAATATCAAATAATAATCACTGTATATTTTCAGAAAATGTATTATTTAAAATTAATTTTTTTCATTTTCTTTTTGTTAATTTATTTCAACATTTCTGTTGGAAAGACTAAAGGAAAAAATAATTTATTATTCCACCGTCGATGCAAAAGGGGAAATACTGTAGGTGATTGTCTTGGAGGTGGAAGTAATAGAAGGTCTAATCAACCTTCTAAACAACGTGAAGGAAAGGCACATGTTGAAGAAGGAAATTCAAAGAAGAGGGCTTTATATGTTACTAACAACAACTTTTACTCCCATCTAAAATTTAACGTAAAATTTTAAAAATCTTTATAATAAAAATGTATTTATGGCTGGTAAAGCTGCCGACTTAATTTAAAGCCTGCAACATTATTTTTGAATCCCCTCATAGAGGACGATTAACTAAAGGAAATAGAGAGCTAATCCTTATTAAATTTGAATTCGATCCTTTTTCTATTAATCAAATTTCAGGAATTTTTGGCCATTACTCTGACTGAAAAATATATCGTGGTATGTGTTATATATTATACTAGGTTTCACACGTTTCGACAGAATTATCCTTTCTTATAGGATTTACAGTACGGTATTTAATCTTACATTTATTGTCCTATAAAATAATTACCCAAGGTAATTATTAGTATACTCATCTCAGTCCGATTTCTAGTTTCTACTAATTAACTATTCATAATTCATAATATATAAAAGATATTGATAAAAAACTATGAATTATAGGACCTGCTTGTTTACACTAAAGAAAGTCGAGAACCTTACATTTTCGAATCAAAACCAAATCTTAATATTATTAAAGTGCCGATAGAGGATGATCTTATAGATAGAAGTATAAAGTATTTTGTTACAATTTATAAAGGTGGGTTTTTTGGAATTTTTAAGAAAAATATTAATAAAAAAGAGAACTGGGGCTTATTCCACAATGCAACATTAACATCAAATGTCGCGACATTTGTCAATCGCATGGCATTCCGATTACGATTGTGTTGATGTTGACTGATTTCTTTACTGGAACACAATCATGTGTCAATGACGACAATTGATGTCAATGTCATTAGTAATGTCACAATTTTAGTCTCGTTTATTGGAACACAATCCAATGTCAATGTCGCTGTCGCGATTGGCATTTGAACATCGATATTTGAAGTCAATGTCGCTTTGAAGAATACCCCTGGATTTTGGGGCGGTCAAAATTGCTTCCTTGAATTTTGACTTAGTCCAATCCATGATGAATTTTGTCACCTATTATAATATTTTGTCAACCTACTTTTTAGTTACCTATTTTTAGATTTGGACAATCTAAAAATGCAATCCCTTCAACAAAAATATGATTTCGGAATTGCTGAGTTTGCTGAAATGGCTGGAGCTTTTGCTTTGTTTGAAGCTTTAGGAATAGAAAATACTTTTAATGTCTCTAATGCCATATTTGGCACAGCACATTTTCAATTTGTTGATTTTGATATTATAAAATATATTGAAAGAGGAAATGTTATTCCAGGTCAATGGATTTTTTAAATTGTGATCTCATTTAATCAAAGTGTCAATAATTTAAGGATTTCAAATTTTCTTGCTCTTCTTATTAAACATTCAAGAACCCGATCAGGACCCGCCCCGTTAATCGTTTATCCGGTCCTTTCTTGGTTTTTAGTAGATGAACCGAGGTCGCGAACTATCTGTTTTTCCTGTATATTTTAAAGCTTTTCTGGAAAGATTTTCACAGTTAGAAGAAGCTGGTGTCCTCCCTATGGTTTTATAAACAACGCCAGGCATATACCGACACTCAAAAATATAATGCCACTTACATGCCATATGTGATATACTTATAATCCGGCGTTATTATGTAAAGCATAGTAAAGCAGCCAAGCTGCTTTACTTTAATAATATTAATTTATTAATTAAAGAATTAAAGTCGGCCAGGCCTGGAGACTGGATAGTAAATAAAGATGGTTTTATCGACTTCAACCCTGAAAGGACCAGGGAAAATTTAAGAGCTCATATAAAAGCAATTGATGATGAAAGATATTATTATGGGGAATTAAGTAAAAGATTAACTAACGAAATGGGAATAAACGGAGAAAATAATGAAGAATTTTTTAAAAATTTATTTGGAAAAATTAAATATCATTTTATTAATCAAAATAAATTTGTAAATTTTGAAGCTTTTCCAAAACCCCTAAATATTATTTATATTGGAGGGATTCTTGTTGAGGAAAATGAAAAAATAAAAAATGTTAAAAAATATGTATGAATTTGATATTTATAAAAATAAAGTTTTCTTCTCGAAAATCGAAAAATTTTTAAAATAATTTTCAAATCGGCCAAGTTATAAAAAAGGGCCAATTTATACCAGACCTGGCCATGGACAAAGGTTTTGCTACCCGCATCCGGATATATCCGTGGTGTCAATATGCGTATCCATCTATATCCGCGCAACTTAAGAGCCATATCGCTTCGGGTCAAATTTAAAAAATTGCCGCCTACGGCGCAAAGGAATAATTATTTCTTCTATTTTCATAGTTGGGTTTGCCAAGAAAAAAATTCTCGATATTTTCACCTGCGGCGCTTAAAGAAGGAAATCTTATACCCTCCAAAATTTAAATAATATTTCACAACTCTCACCATTTAAGGGTCATTTCCCTCTGGTTTTTGTCTCATTTGGAACTGCTAATTTACATGGTAGAATGACTTCTGAGGATATTCAATTTATGGTGAATGTATTTCAGAATCATCACTATAGTTTTAAAATTAAAACAGGCAAAGGAATTTTGCCAAGAAAACATAATAACGTAGAAATAACCAATGATTTTCTTCCACAACAGGAAATCTTATGTAAATTTAACTAGATATATGAAACACTATATACCGTATTTTCTCTAAAATAGCCCCCGGGGGCTATTTTTTCGATCGACCGCTAGAGGGGAGCTATTTTGGAGAGGGGGCATTTTAGAGAAAATACGGTATTTAAAAATATAGGAAAAAAAGCAGGATTAAAATATAGAATAGGGAATTTTCTAAATTTCATCCAATTAAAAACTCAAAATGCTTCTATTTTGTACAAAAGCTCTTCACTTTTGAAGCCTTTCTGGTAGAAATGATATGTTTAAGAGTTTCAGATTTCGGAACCTAACGAAAAACTCCAAAAAATCCTTGGTTCTTCCGATCGGTTTCGAACCGACAAATCTATCTAGAAGATCATCTCTGGCTATTTTTGGATATTAAGTTTAAGCATCTCATACTTAACATTTAAAAGTTTAATTTTATTAATAAATTAATTTTTTCAGTTGATAAAAATACAAGATTGTTCATTTCTCATTGTGGGCAGAATAGTATAAATGAGGTAATTTAAAGTATCTCGCGAGTCCCTTTTAATCCACCCAAATTAAATATTATTCAATGATTTGCCGCCCGGAGCCCGCATGGAGCGGCTCAGAAATAGCCAGAGCCAAGCATTTGAAAACTCCTGGGGCCAAGATTTTAAAAGGTACCCCAGAATTGGTAGGAGTGCTTAAAACCATATTTCCCTGATTCCTTGAGTAATGGGCATTCATGTTTCAATCTATCACTGTAGGGGAAATATAGAAGTAGGGTAAATAATCGAGAGCGGGCTATTGTTGAAGGCTATACGATAAACATAAAATTAAAATTTAAAGGCAATATATGCAGGTGTTCCTTTAATTTGTATTCCAAATTCCGGTGATCAATTCTACAATTCCTCACTTGTTGAACATCTGGGTATTGGAATATATGTACCTTTCACATTTAAAAACGAGAAGGGCGAAGATCAAAGAAATGAAAATGTTCAAAATGATTTTCAGAATGCCTTAAATGAAATGTTAAACAATAAGTTGGTGAAATGGATAATAATTTTTTACATTTAAAATTTATTAAAATTAATGTCAGATTTTCTAAAATAGTTTGGCAGGAACTTTCAGGATGGTTTAATTCCATTTCCTGTATTTTTTGTAATGTAATTGAATAGGATTCATTCAAGATTTCAGTTCCGCACCCAATTTTCGGTTGTGAAGGAGCATTATTGTTGTGTCAGCACTAGGGTTGGTCCCCGACGGGGGGGGGGGGGGGCCACGGGGAGTATTTTCGGGGAGGCAGCGCCACGGGGGGGGACGGGGACGGGAAAAATTTTTTATTTTTTTACGGGGGGGGGACGGGGACGGGGACGGGGGAAAAATTTTTACGGGGAAATTTCGGGGAATCAAAAATTTTTTTGGCGCCTTCGGCGCCAAAAATTTTCATTTTTTCGCGCCGCGACGGGGACCAACCCTAGTCAGCACTTGCAGAAAAATAGGAGTAAATACTGTCTAAGCTATTATTCCATGATGGTTCTATTCCATCTCCTCCATATCATAAACATAATAACTAGGGTTGGTCACGGTCGGTTAACCGAACCGAAACCGAAACCGAAAACCGGTGTTTTTGGCCAATAAACCGAAACCGAAAACCGGGGGTACCGGTTAATAACCGGTAGTGTCCAACCCTAATAATAACCTTAATAATAAGTTAAATATTAACAAAAAAAATATTTTTTTTAATTATAACATATAACATTTTAGAATTGAAAATAAATATTTGAATGCAGTAAATGAACTTAGAGAAAAGGTATTGAGCAATGTTGGGGCTAAAGATATATTTTTACAAAAAATTGTAGAAATTATTGGTGAATAAATTTATGAAACCGGAAAAGAGGATAACGAGGAAACGAATTATTATTTTGGATTTTTAAATTTTTATTTAACATTTATGGGAAAACTGTTGATATATTTGATATTCCAAAATAGTATTGATATTTTTATAAAAGATTTATTTTTCAAGAAAATTTTTATTCAATGGGATTTAAGTTAAAGTCTACAGCAACTTTATGTTTAATATATTTTTATAGGCCCTTAACGGGTTATACAAAAAATCTATCGCCATTATAAATTTTAGAAAAGTTCCAAGGTTAGAAAGCCAGATTTCCTATCTTTTCTTTAAATTTCCTATTTTTTCAATTATTGTAACTGAAAAGAAACACTAAAAAGAACTGAACTGAACACTTTGAAAACAATGAAAAGAACCCTGAACAAGTTGTAGTAAAAGGGCTGCGATATTTAAAGCAAAGTGATTAGTTTTGTGTAAATTATAGGGAAGGAATTATAGCTTTTCCCAGATAAATAGACTGGGAACCATTGAGCAGACAAATAAAATTATAGTTTACAAAGCTTGAGAAATTATATTTCGCTTTTCAAAATGCGACATATTATAAATATTTTTATAAATTATAAACATAAATCATGCTTTTAAATTTTCTCCCTGATTTATAATTTTATAAACTTTAAACTACAAATATTAGGTAAATTTTTGTATGAATATTAGAGTTGGACGGGATCCCGATCCCAACGTAAAATCGGGATCGGGATTCAAAAGAACGGGATAATCCCGCCCGATCACGACCGGGATCCCGATCCCGCCCAACTTTAATGAATAAATAAAAATTTAAAAGTTGCAAATAAAAATATTCTGAATCTCAGACAACGAACTCAATTTTTACTGAAATTGAATTTTCAATTTAGTCAATTTAATAACCTTTTTTCCTCTCACTTTTTAATTTAAAAATTATTTTTTCGGCAATGCAAAATAAATACCGTATTATTCCTAATAGAATGGCCCCCTGGAGGATGATTGAAAAATAGAATGGCCGGCCATTCCATTAGAGATAATACGGTAAATTGCCCCTTTTCCCTCTCTTATGCTGTGTTTACATAAAAAGCGTCTTGCGTTTTGCGGCAAAAAATGAAGAGACGCGATTTTGTCTCTACTCCTTTTGAATACTATTTCTTGCCGCAAAACGCAAGACGCTTTTTATCTCCCCACGAATTACAGCCCCTCCCCTTCTAAAGCAGGGAGGGCTTAAGCGCTACACTTCTCCTTGCATAATTATTTATTTATTTTTTTTAATAATTAATAAATAATTCACTAATTATTTATTGGATTTACGTTGTGAGACTATAAGAGAGAGAGAGATCGTTAGAGATTTTTAATATTTTTTGACTTTAAATATCCGTTAATTTTGAAAAGGGTTGTTGTATTTTTTGTTTAACGTGCAAATCCAACAATTCTTATGCCCCCAAGAAGAACATCCTTCAATCATTTCTTCAATTCTTTATATTTTCAGAAAATGAATTATTTTTTATTAATTTTTTTCATTTTCTTTTTATTAATTTTTATCAACATTTCTGTTGGGAAAAATAAAGGAAAAAACAATTTATTATCCCACCATCGAAGCAAAAGGGGTATTAATTTTGGAGGTTGTTTTGGAGGTGAAAGTAGTAGTAGTTCTAATCAACCTTTTAAACAACGTGATAAACAACGTGAGGGAAAGGCCCATGTTGACGGAAAGAAGAGGGCTTTGTATGTTTGTAACAACACTCACAAATCTCATCTGGCATTAAACGTAAAATTTTATTTGTTTAATTAAAAATTAGCGGAAAAAGCTACACGTCGCGCGACAGAGTGATTAATGCGAGAGAAAAGAGGAGAGAGGAGAGTCTCTCCTTCTTTTCAATGTTCTCATTAGCAAGACGCAAAGCAACTTTTATGTACATAAATGTACATAGCCCTTATTTAAAAGCCGACAGATTTATTTTTCAATCCCCTTCAAAGACCTAGAGAAAATAGAGGGCTAATCCTTAAATTTCAGACTGGAATTTTTGTTATAAGTGTGGATCCGGTCCTTTTATTATTATTGAGTTCATTTATGATAATTTATCTTTTCCTGAAACTTAATAAAATTTCAGAAATTTTTGGCTGAGACTTTGACCGAAAAATATATCGTGGTAGGTTAATTCTGCTTTTTTCCAATATTGTCGATTCAAGTATTTTTTGGTAAATAGGTTTTTCCGGTACCGATAAGAACAGATACCGCTAAATCTTACCGTTAGGCGCCGGTAGTAGAAAAGTACCGGCCCTGAATAGCTCCTGTTTCTTACACCATTCCATTATACGGCATCTTGCCAAAATCAGTCGGGGACCTATGGCTCCGCGACAACACAACTTGATGAGACCCGACATGAGAACTAAATTTATATTCGAATGATCAAGACCTTGATCTCATCTCGGTCCAATCTATAGTAGCTATTAATAAATATTTGTAAATTATAGGACATGCTTGTTTACATTAAAGAAAGTGGGGAACCTTTAAATTTCGATCCAAAACCTGAGGATCTCAATATTATTGAGGTCCCAATAGAAGTGAATCTTAAAGATCGGAGTAAAGCTTATTTTGTTACAATTTATAAAGGTTGGACTTTTTTGTAAATTTTTAAGAAAAATATTAAAAGGTATAAAGTAAAAGAAAAGGAATATACTAAAAATTATTATTTTGCCGAAACTTTTTTAGATTTTTTGACTAAAAATTTTATTTTTCAATTATCTTATCCATAATATAAATTTTAAAATAATTCAATTCCATTCCTAAAGAAATATTCAAAAACAAGAAATATGAATCTAGAAATAATCAAATTCTTCAACAAAATTATGCTTTTGGAATTGCTGATTTTTTTGAGATGGCTGGAGCTTTCGCTGTGTTTGAAACTTTAGGAATTGAAAATACTTTTAATGTTTCTGCATCAATTTTCTCCCCATCACACTTTCAATTTCTTGATTTTGATATTATAAAACACATTGAAAAAGGAGAAAATATTATTCCAGGTTAATCAAGTAAAGCAGCTGGGCTATAGCTAATTCTCTCCTTTAGCTAGTGCAAAGGGTCATTCAGTGGCTGGGATTTTGTTTTCTGACTTTTGAGCCATTTCCGATTTCCGGCTCTTCCGATTTCCGACACCTCTGACTGTCCCGACCCACCTCTGATGCGAACCAGCATCTTCAGTAGACCGGACTGATGTGTTATCCATTACACCACATCGTCTACTGTACAACCTTAGGAATAAATAGCTAGCTATGCTTTACTTTCTGAAATTTTTTTTAAATTTCATTACATATTATTAATAATATTTTTTATTAATTTAAGAATTAAATTTTGCCAAGCCGGAAGATTGGATAGTAAATGAGGAGGGAATTACTCGTTTCCAACCTGAAAGGATTAGGGAAAATTTAAAAGCTCATAAAAAAGGAATAAAGTCTGTAAAAAATATTTATGAAAAAGCAAGTAAATCCAAAACAATGAAATCTCGAGGAAAAGGGAAAAAATTTTTTTTTAATTTATTTGGAAAAATTAAATATCATTTTGTTAATCAAAATAAATTTGTAAATTTTGAAGCTTTTCCAAAACCTTCAAATATTATTTATATTGGAGGGATTCTTGTTGAGGAAAATGAAAAAATAAATATAACAACTGTTAAAGATTTTGTATGTTCTACAGATTTTTTAATTCCTAAGGCTATGCAGTAGGCGGCGTGGTGTAATGGCTAACACATCAGTCCGGTCTACTGAAGATGCTGGTTCGCTCCCAGCCGCCGATTAACCTTTTGCACTAGCTAAAGGAGAGATATAGCTAATATAGCCCAGCTGCTTTACTTAAGATTTTAACAAATCATTCCTCCTTAATTATTATTTGAAAAGAGAACTCTTTGAGGTTTAAGTTCCATCTATCTGATTTTTTAAATATTTTTCTCAGTGTCTCTTTTCTAGCTGTTAAGTGAGTAAAGGGGCCAAGTTATGGCAGTAAAATTCAAAAATCACCTCTCAACTTTCATTATTTAAGAATCAACGCCCTCTGGTTCTTGTCTCATTAGGAAATGTTAACGCACAAAGTGGAATGACTGTTGATGATATTAATTCTATGAGACTTGCATTTCATAAACAGAAGAATTATTATTTTAAAGTTATAATCGAGGAAGGATATTCACCAGTAAAACAAGGTAACATAGAGATAACCAACAAGAGCTTCCAAGTTAACCAACAAGATATTACACAACAAGAGCTATTATGTAATTTAATTGAATTTTCGAAATACTGAAATATTTTAAAATAGAAAAAAGGGCAGGATTAAAATATAGAACAGGAAATCTTTATAAATTTATGTTAAGATTTAGGTTCCATATCCTACTAGAAATTTTAATGAAGATATATGGTGCTTCGGGGACTCTAGCATAGGCCCACCGAGTAAAAACATTATGGATATATGTATCATTCGATTTCTCTCGCCGAGCTGAGTTCAAATATGCAAGAATCTTTGCGCGTGCGAAAACTCGCAGAGAGATTACATTTGACCAATAAAATATAGCCCAATGAATATCGAAAACCCATGGGTGCCAAGCACACTGGGACCGATGTTAAACACGAATTATTATACATAATATTAATTTTTATGCATATTTTAGTTCATCCAAATACTAAATTTTTTATTTCTCATTGTGATCAAGATAGTTTAACAGAGGTAATTTTAAAAAATTATGACTGGATTTTTTACTTAAATTTAAGATTGAGATAAATAAAATTTAATTTTAAAGGCAATATATGCAGGTGTTCCTTTAATTTGTATTCCAAATTCTGGGGATCAATTCTACAATTCTTCCCTCGTCGAACATTTGGGTATTGGAAAATATGTACTTTTAACATTTAAAGACGAGAAGGGCAATGATCAAAGAAATGAAAATTTTAAAGCTGATTTTAGGAAGGCACTGAATGAATTGATACAAAAGTATGTTAGTAATGTAGGAAATAATTTTTAAAAAATTTGCCGCTTTTTCTCTCACTATTTGGGATAAATCCTTTTCCTCAAACCCATATCCTTTAGAAGAATTGTAAAATATTTTTTTGAAAAACTGAAAAATAGCTTTTCGTTTTCGTTTTTTAAAATAGGGGGTTTTCAAATTGCTTCGGGGCGGGGTTCGGGTCGGGAAAAATTTGAAAAAGTCTTTCGGGAACGAGGTTCGGAGTCGGGGCGCAACTCTATTTTTAAATAATATAATCGTTCAAATAATTACTGAGTAATCATCATTTCAACCTCTCACTGGAGTGGGTAATTAATAGGAAGGGGGCAATTATTTTAGGGAGGGTAATTATTTGATTAAATAGGTAATTAAGTTATAAAAAAATATTTTCTACATTTTAGCGTCAAATATGTAGAAGCAATTAATGAACGTAGGAAAGAGATTTTGGACAATCTTGGAGCTAAAAACACTTTTTTACAAAAAATTTCAAGTGTTATTGGTGATTAGTTTTATGAAGAAGACAAGTAGGATAATGAGGAAAGGATTAATTATAGGATTTAAAAATTTTTATTTCACATTTATGGGAGAATTATTGACATATTGACAATTTTGTAGTTAAAATGTTCAAGAAAAATTCAAATATTACAAGATATAATTCGTATACATTTAACATTTATGGGTAAATTTTGGGGGTAATTTTTTTGGCTCTTGCGTCATGAAGATTGTTGTCATAAACGTTCATGCGTCCCATGAAGATCTATGCGTCCCATGAAATGAATTGAAAAAATATTTCATTTTATGGGACGCATAAATTTTCATGGGACGCATGAACTGGACAAGAGCTATTTTTTGGGGTAACATTTATGGGTAATTTTTTAAATTTCTCTTGAACATCTTAAATACAAACTTTAGACAAACAATACACTATGTATGTATTATTGGAACTGGGCCGTTTTGGCGTGAGCTTATAAAATAGTAAGCAATAGTAACACTACGATTATCTATATTCTCGAAAAATTTCAGAATTTCTGACCTAGAATTTCAGAAATTACATATGACCAAGATGTCGATTCTCCGAAATGACAATTTTTCGAGGTCTATAGACTGTAACATTGAAAATATTTGATAAAAAATTAAGAAATTTCTGGAGGAGATAGTTAAGGATGTTAAAGAAATTTGAGAAAATTTTAATGAATTTAAGTGTAAGTTTGTAAGGTTTAGGTTGGTAAGTTTAGAGTCGGCCAAGACGGCCCCGCGCCAAAATGACCCCAACCCGTATTATTCTTTTTTTGATAAATTCCATTAAAAACCGTAGAAGTATATAAAACCGTAGACATTACTTTAATTTTTTAAACTTTTCTGTCACTCCTGAACGTCCTCAATTTAGTTTTTAAAAAATATTCCACGTGTCTTATTGCAATTTTGTGTTCAATTTGTGTCCAATATCAGCATGGGGTAAACTTACCAGATTTTTCTTACTCAAGTAAAAGAACACCGGGCTTTACACCGATAATTAGCTCTACCCTTATGGTCACAATTTTGTTCAGAGCACCGTAATCGTCAAAATTTGTGACGGCCCAGTGAAAATTTTAAGAATTTTATAAACGTAATAACCCATAATACCTCCATTTAAAAGATAAAAAATTTTAAAACAAAGTAACAATAAGCGACTAACAATAAGCTTATTGGGCGATAGTTTTGCTATTGTTTTTCTTCTATAGAGATGTCATATAAAGTTTTTATATTTAATTAAAAATTTTAAAGTTAATTAAAATCAATATAGGTACAAAATTTTGACTTACGTGGCCGGGCGCCCCATCCCTTCCCTACAAAAGTGGACTTGCGTCTTGCGACAAAAAATAGCATTCAAAAATGTAGAGACACCCCCTTGACATTTTCTCTCTCCTTATCCCATAAGAGAGAGTAAGTGTTAACATTTCTCTCTCTCCTTATCCCATATCCCCTCTCTCAAGACAGGCTTGACTTTTATGTAAGCATAGCATTAGAGCAGTATTCCCAGATTATTTTTCTGGCTAATTCTTTCTTCATTTGCCCTCTCTCCTTGAATATTCCCTTCCTATATTTTTATTTGTCAACCCATTTATTCATTAAAATTTTTTTAATTTTGAAAAATTTAAAAAATTTTGAGGAAAGTTGCGGTAAAAATATTCATGCAAACTACCAGGTTTAGGGTCGGGGTTTAAAAATTTTTCTTCTGATTGAGTTTCCAGTCGAAAAATTCAGGGTTTCAGTTAGAGTAGCACGAGGTCGATGTTTTTTTAAAAAGCCGAAGGCCCCAAAAAACAGGATTTCATCTCTTTTGTAATTCATCTCTTTTTGAATTTAAAGATTCACTGAACCCAGGATTCATCCTTTTTTAGCGCCAACAGCAAAAATTATGGAAATATGTGAAGATCAAGAGTCAGAATCATTTTTTATACAAAATTCAAGAAAATTGGGAAAATCATCGAAACGGATTTGTAGGGATATCGAGAGGTTTAGAGGTACTGATATTCTCTTGGTCCTCCAGAATTAAAAGGATTTGAAGGGGCTACGAGGATATTAGAGGATCAGACTCATTCTTTTTATTAAGAGGATTTGAAGGATATTGGGTGATTATAGAGAGTCGCTAGCTTTGGACATCTATCAGGCGGATCAGGGGATATAAAAGGATAACTGGACACTAAACATCGCAAGCGCTGTATCGATATTGTGTTATAGAGCCTAACTTGGACTTTTGGGGTTGCTTCGAACCTGGGCAGTAGTCTAAAACATAGAGCTAATATGTACTTAAAAATAACGGCATTATTAGTCTTTGACTGTTTTGTAACTAGGAGAATTGGAAAAAAGTTTAAGAAAATGTGGGGAGATAAAAGATAAGTACCTATCTTTCTGTCAATATATCGATAGTCTCTTTTCTAATCCCACAATGCGATTTTGCCTTCCCTCTTGCCCTCTCTCTTTCTCAGCACTTAGTTGCCAAGTCTTCACACGTTGCTCGACGTTTTACAACCTTTAATAGGCATGGAAATTTTTATAGGCACTCTCTTCTTTTCTCTATAATTAGCTCTAATTATATAATTATTTATCCTCTAATTATTTATTAAATTTAATTTGCTAAACTCCGGGATATACAATAATACCGTCACAAACAAAAAAATTTATTATATCCTCTAAAGATATATTATAAGTAAAGCAATATTAACTTCTTACGTTTGTAAAATTCATATATAACTTGTAAATACCTCATAGAGACTTCCAAGACCGAAAGTTTTCCAAGACTCAAGACCAAGACTTAACACCAAGACCAAATATTAACAAGACCCATAACAATTTTTGGTCATAGCCCTGATATGAGCCAAATTTTTGGTTTATTTTTTTTGTGCCCTCGACATAAGCCCTCGACTATAATTTCAAGGAATTTATAGGAAATATAATCAAAAATCTGAGAAAAACCTCGTATTTTTCGCCGAAGGCGCCAAAATTTTCGATTTTATTCTAGAGAGGTTCAACTCTTATAATTTTGGTAAAACTCTTATCGAGTCTTTTCGAATCGGGCATCATTTTCCAAGTCATTTTTCGAGCCTCTTTTTCACGAGTCGGGTCGTACGAGACTTTTCGGGCCAACTAGCAAAATAGAATTTGCCTGAACTAGCAAAATAGAAATTCCCCAGCGCTGTTTGTGGATATCAAATAATAATCACTGTATATTTTCAGTAAATGTATTTGTGCCAAGTATGGCAATTTAATTTTTCTCCCTAATTCCCTAACCCTAGAATTAAACACAAAAACACTTTAAAAAAGAAGAAAATTTATTTAATTAAAATTATCCAAATATATGAGTGGGTATCAAAATATATGTTGAAGGTTAACAAAAAAGCAAGTGACAACCGGAGTTGTCAATTTTAACTGGTAGGCCGGCGGGGGCGTGGTTTATTGTAGAAAAATAAAAAATAATAAAAGATAAATTTTAAATAAAATTTGTGCGGTTTGCGCACATTCCCCCCGCCAGCCTTCACAATTCAAGGTTGAATATTTAAGTGTAAAAACGCTGTCTTAATCGTCCGCTTCATAATTCTGGCCGCGGCCTCCACGGCGAGGACCTCTTGGACAAATTCGGCATTAAACTCTCCCAATCGGTCCATGTTGATTTCAGCGCGGGCGTTTCCAACCGCCTCCACAAGTTGACGAGCCAATTCCCGGACGGCATGGAGGTGGGTTTCGACAGCTCTTGCCGAGTTAGGTATACGGGAGCCGGCGCTTTGCCGTGAAGACCCTTGTCCATCGGAGCGGGGCACGAACGGGCGATTTCGGATTATACTGTGACTGGACTGATTTAAGCCGAGTTTTTCCTGCTTATGGCGCCCGCTAGGCACCGCCACGGCTTTAAGAGGTAAGGGCGCTGGTGGAGGAACAGAGAAATCTGGTGGCGCTACAGCAATGGTCGGCGCACTGGCCGTGATGTTCGGACCTAAAATTGGGGTGGATTCTGTCTCTTTCTTCTCATTACCTTTCGACTGGAGCAAGGCTAACATTGTCTGCAACAGAAGCTTCTGCTCCGCTCTATCCTCCTGTACGGCTTTAGCTTTAGCCTCGGCTTCATGACGGGCTTTCTTTTCCTTCGCTAATCGACTTTCTAGCCGTGATGAAGCTAAATTATCCACAATTTGTCCCTTAATCTCCCCCATAGATTCTGACTTACCAGTTTCTCCAATTTGTTGTTGCGGTGGAGCAGCCATTAAAGATTGTTGTTGTTGTTTATCTCCAATATTTTTTAAAGATTGCTCGGCCGGTAGAGTCAAGACGGAATAAAATTGTGGCGTTGTTGAGGTGCCTACCGGATTATTTTCCACCAACTTCCATCCCTCGCTCTCTTTGTTGTTCATATCAATAACGGTTGTTGCGGTTGGAAGTGGTGTAGTGTCATCGGTATCCAACCAATCCTCCAACGCTTGTAGGTCGTCTGTTGTCTGAATAGGACCAAACTCCTCTATGTAAGACTGCTCTCGAACTTTGCGCTTAGCTTCGGTTGGATCCCCATTTGCTTGTCTTTTTGACATTACTGATTTAGCTCTGATGTAATTACAAAGAAAATAATCTGAATTGTTGACAATTAGCACAGTGCGAGAAATGATAAGACCAGGACCCACAGGAGAAATCAAAGAGACAACTGGGGATGGCATTGAATTAAAATGATTATCAGCGCTACACAGGCTAAAGGATAGAGCGAGCAAAAAGGTAATAGTCAAAGTTTTAACGCCGCTGACAACTATTTTAATCTCCTTTGGATTCTCAACAGCTTGCTCAAAGCTCGGTGGAGGTGTAGGTAGCTTTGCTGGATTAATCGGTTCCTCAGGCTTATAGAAAATCTTTTCTAAGGGTATGTAGTCACGGTGATCGTGCCCGCTACGCCAGCAGGCGTGACCCACCCTTCTTGAATTCTGCCTGCTTTTCCGTGAAGTCCCCCGAATGCCACCTTTAAAAATCAGGCATGGCATTCGGGGGAAATCTAACGGCTGCCCTTTTCTAACGAAAAATCGCTCTACGCTGATATTCGGCTCAACTAACTCTATGAATGCTGGCCTCGATAGAATCGGTCGATTGACCGGCATTGCTTGCTCTCGAAACGTAAGGTCCTTCCACACTAAAGAAATGAGCCCTTCGGCTCGGTGTCTCAAATAGGAGCTATCCCAGTCAACGGGGCCCATAACCCGATTCAAAAAGCTTGCTAAGTGCTCTCCCCGCTGCGGGGTTTCAGGATTATTCGCCATAGCTTGGCTTATTAAAAAATACTTATTTAAATAAAAATAAAAATTTATTTGAAAATTTTTAAAAATGAAGTTGGATAAACGTAAGGAAACTATTACTAAGGGAAGGACCAAACTAATGATAGGTCCGCCTCCAGGGTTAATTGCTTCGTTTGTCTTACTCTTTTTTCTTTTCAACACATCTGGGCCCTTAAGTGTGTTTGTTTGCAATTTGCGAAGGGGAAGAGTGGACAATTTGTGAAGGGGAAAAGTGGATGGGCCAAAATTGCCGGCGAAATTCTTTTGTAATACAAACTTAATGGAATGCACATATTCCTTTCTATTGCACAATTTCTGTGCAAAGCCTTTTTTTCCTAATGCTATATCTGAAGGACTAAAGACATCTGGCGATCGTCCACCGTTTATTTCTCTGAATAAACAAATTTTTTCAAAAAGTTTGGAGGGGTTTGGCAAAATTGTGTACTTTGGGTCTCTGACCCCTTCCCCACCAGGCAAAAAATTAAACAAAATAAAGGAGATAAAAAATGCTAATTTGCTCAACATTTTGAGCTTATACCGTAGTATGATGTAAATTAAAATGATAATGAAAATAAAGATGAGGGGAACTAAAAATTGGATGCTTGGGATAAATGTGGATAAAAATAAAGAGAGGGGGTGATATTTAATGAAATCTATATTAAATTTAGAGGGTGCTTCTCCCCGAACTGATTGGATAGACTTATCTAATCTCCATTTTATCGGGATAAAGAGAAGCTGGGCTTGTAACTGTAGAGGAGTCTTTCCTCCAGGGCAATTCACTTGGCACCTAGTATCTATTTTTGACCGGTTGTATGCGAAATTGGTGGTACTCTCAATGCCCTCTTTTGAGCATCTTGAGACAAAGCTGATACCATCGTCACACTTAATGTGGGCTAAGGAAGTACCAAAATTGGAAAAACAGGAAAGCTTGATCTGAACCCCTGTAGCACATTTGTAACAGCCTCCGAGGCTATTTACAACGACCCTACAGGTGGATTCGGTAATTTCGCTGACCAATTTGAAATTGGACATTCTGAAATGCACTTGTATCGGTGAATAAGGTTGTTCCACTTGAACTGACTCTCCTTCTGAGAGAAATGTTTGCTTGTTTATGCTTAGGGGTAAACGCTTTTCAGGATCAGCTAGGATGGCTTCCCCGTCGAACTCACGACATTGGCACTCAACTGACCCATCTGCTATGGGGTGGCATTCTCGACAGGCATCTTTCGAAATATTGCAGCCAAACCCTAAGGCACTTTGGGCGTCGGCACATTTCAAGTCTCGAGGGACGTCTTGCCCCAGGGCTACTGAGAACCCGTTGGTGAGGAATGGGGTACTTAGAGTCGGAGATGGTGGGTTAGTCACTGCAATTGGTGTAATTGAGGTATTCAGCCAATGGTGGGTTAGTCCTGGCTGAAGGATGGCTGACTCCTCATATGTCTGGGAACTCGCTGTGAGTTGAAACATAGCTTTTATGTTAAAGTCCCAGGTAGGGCAGCTGAACAGCTCGAAAAGGTCCAAACTTGTGGGAATGGCGTACCATCTATAAAAGTGACAGCTTGCCGTCGGAAGTCCGCAACCTTTACTCCAAAGGGCCGACGACTCCTTACACCCACTTGCTCCTGGCTCTTTCATAACTTCTACGACTTCGGGAACATGAGTGTTTGCTCCGACGTTGGAACAAAAGCTACCGGTGCAAGAACCTGTGGTAGGGCAGCGCCAAACAGATCTTGTATTAATCCGATAACTTCTCAAGAATGCTAGTGTTTTTGGATTGCAATTGAGGGTTAAGCTCAATAAACTAAAGGTTAGGGCCCCCAAAATTTCTCCCTTTTCATCTTTTATGAGGAGATTAGTGGGTTGGCCGGCTGGTAGCAGAGTAAGAGTGGTTGAGCTTGAAACCGAACAAATTCTAGTATTGTTATTAATTCGGCAATTTTCTGATTCGGACATAACTGAAATGGTGTCGCTCGAGGCTAAGCGACTCGTGAGGACAAAAATAATGAGTGTGATTCCGTATTTAGCTAACCGGGCTAAACTTGCTTCCCTGAGCTTTTTGCTTTCTTTTTGTATCTTTTTCTTAGCTCCATGAGCTCTTTCTTTTATCAATGCTTTTCTACTGGTTAAGACTCTTCTTCCTTTATCCACGGCTAATTCTCCACTTCGTGTCCCCCATCTGTTAAGGAACCGGAAAATTCCTAAGAATGCTCTAAATGGTCCGAATATTCGCTGAAGGGCGCCACAAAGGCAGCTAAGGATAAGGAAGGAGGGAAAAGCTATAGAAATAAGAACAAAGAAAAACATCTTGAAATCACAACTAGGATTTGCTAGTAGGTCTAGGCAGAAGTAACAGTTTACTAACTGACATGGATCAAAAGCATCGCACTTGGCTGTAACCTCAAAGGGCTCTTCATGGTTGGTATCCCAAAAATTGACGTGACAGGTGTAATCATTCACCAATACATCCTTGGGCAGATAATGGGTGATCTCTTTTTGTCCGGGGAGGACTGAACAACTCCCGGGGCAACAAATCTGAATTTTGCTGATTTTATCTGGGGCGAATATACTCACTCCCGCTTTGCTGCAATGTACTAAGCATCCTTTACAGGACGGACATCCATCGCAAATCGGAGCAGCTAAATTCCCTACTGCTGTAAGTAATGATAAGAAGAAAATTACCCCGAGGGTGAGCTGCGCTTGTGCTAATTTTGCGCGCCTCCGGGTAATCATAGCATGTTTGGAAACTGATTTTTCTATTTCTTTGTTTTCTTTCTGCACTGATTCTTGGGGATATTCTAGTGCCTGAGGCTCTGCTTGGAACTCTTTTTGCTCTGTGGTAACACTTGAGCCTTCCCTTTGAATTGGAGGTTCCTCGCTCACAACTGGTTCGTCTTGAGGATTTGCCTGCTCTATAGCTGGAGGCTCCTTCTCTGTTTCAAGGTCCGCGGGACTTGCCTCTAGGGGAAATATTTTATTAACAGGACGGGTGGAAATTCGGCCGTTGGGCATTAATAGCTTAACACTCCGAACTGGCCCTGGGTGACCATTTAATTCTACAATTTTAGCTAGGGTCCATTCATTTCTAGGTTGCATTAAATTCTCTACTAGTACGACTTCGCCTAGTTTAGGAGCTGAATGTATTTGTAGTCGAGGGCCAACGTGCTCCCATTTAGATCGATCCCTGAGGGTGACGAGATACTCTTTCCTCCACCTCACCCAAAGGTTGTCTAAATTCTCAAGAGTGGCCTTCCACCACGCGATAAGCTGTTCGTGGGGTAGTGGCCTAGGTTTATCTTGTTCGGGACTCGAAGGGTCACAGTGGAGTATTGCTCCAGGCTGAATAAAATCAATCGGTCTGAGAGGAAGTGTCTCTCCTTCCTCGTCTGACGTATGAGTCAAAGGTCGGGTATTGAGGGTAGCTTCCACCTCTGCGGTGAAGGTGGCTAACTGGTCATAAGGGAGAATTCTCTTGCCTAGAGATCTCTTGAAGCAATTCTTGGCCATTCCGACCATTCTCTCGTAAATTCCTCCCGCCCAAGGAGATAAGGACGGGATAAACTTCCACTCAATTCTGCTCTCGGCACTATGAGAAGCCAGAGCAAATCTAATGGCTCTTTCGGCTAGGACAAAATTTCTTCCATTATCACTGAGAACTCGGTCTGGACGACCGCGGCGGCTAATAAATCTGCGAAAAACATTTAAAAATGAGGCTGCTGTTAGGTCTAGGGTCGGTTCGAGGTACACTGCCCCCGTGGTGAGACAAGTAATTAACACTAGCCAACATTTTACATTTACTTCTTGGATCTTAGTGAGGGTGGGACCGGCATAATCGACTCCTATTGACTGAAAGGGTCGTCTTTGCTGAACTCGGTCTGATGGAAGAGGAGGCATGGTCGGGAGTGCATACTTGTACGAATTCATCTTTCGACAAGAAGGACAATTCATAACCACCTTCCTGACTGCCATGCGAGCTCCTGGCTGCCAATATTGATTCAAATACTCGGTGAGGGTCCAACTGACGCCTCCGTGGCAAAGATTGTGGTGGATGTGACTGATAATTAATTTTCCCACCTCGGAATGCTTGGGTAAGAGAGTAGGGTGAACTAGTCCTCTGGGGCCTTGACTATTAGTAATTCGAGTCTGCAGGCGCCTGACTCCCTGAGAGTCTATGGAACTACGGAATTTAGAGAGCTCTTCGGCGCACTCGGCCTGCTCCCATCTGATTAGGTAAATTTCTGCTAAATTGTAGTCGGACGCTTTGAAAAGACCTGTCTTGGAAATTAAGGTAAAAGAGGGACCTTCTCTCTTGCTGGTACGAGAGATAAATCTGAGGACGTAAGCCATGGTTCTCAAGGTCTTACTCCACGAACTGAATCTTTTTAGTAGAGGGTTGGGTGGGATTGCTGTCAACTTTGTCTGTGACGCGAGACAGACTGACTTTAAATTTTCTTCTGTGGGACTAATATCCTCGGGCTTAAATTCGAACTCGCTAGGCCATTCTGGCTCTGGTTGTGTAAGCCAATTGGGGCCGTACCACCAAAGTTTCTGTAGCTTGAGTTCGGCCGGGGAAATTCCTCTAGTCGCAACGTCGGCAGGGTTCGAGTCTGTCCGGACGTAATGGAAAATATTTCCCTCGTGGGAACGAATCTCATCTAGTCTCCTCTGGACAAATGTGGGCTGGGATTGGGGTGACTTTACCCATGAAAGGGCAATCTGAGAGTCACTCCATATATGGGTCGGGGACACAGGTAATTTTAATTCTTTCCGAACGTATTCGCTTGCTCGAACACCTATTAATATAGCTATTAATTCCATTCTAGGGATGGTTAAGGTCTTGCCTCCTTTCTTTGGCTTGAGGCGATTTTTGGAAAATATTAAATTTGCTTGGAATCTGTGCTTGCTCTCTGATCGCAAGTAAACCGCTGCGGCATAGGCACTGCTAGAGGCATCAACAAAAGTATGAAGTTGAATTTCTTCGTAAGGACTTGATAATACTCGGCGTGGGAGACGAATCTCGGGAATCTGCCATCCCTTGATAAATTCTTCCCAAATTTTTTGCTCCATCTTGGAGAGCGGGGTGTCCCAATCGTGCTCTTCATCCCAGAGTTGTTGGAAAAATATCTTTGCTGGTAAAATAGCTGGGGAAATAAGTCCTAGGGGGTCAAAAATGCCTGCTAAGGCACTGAGAACTGTTCTCCGAGTTGATCTGGGTTGGACTGATTCTTTAGGCCACTGGACTCCTAGATCATCCTTGAGGGTATCCCAATTCATTCCTAGAACTTTTGCTTCGGATTTTCCGAGATGATCCTCTGCTGGTAAGGCACTCATGGACTCAAGGGAATTTGAGGCAAATTCTCTCAAGTTCATTTTAGCCTCGAGGAAAATCCTTTTAGCTTCCTTACACTTGCTGAGAAGCTCGGACCAAGATTCGGCTCCTAGGTGAAGGTTATCGACGTACAGACTGTCGATCATCTCCTCCCCTAGGCCTGGGCTGTATTTCTTTAGGTGATGGCGGATAACTCCCGCTAAAAGAAATGGGGAACAGGTCACGCCAAACGCGACTCTCGTAAATCTATAAACCTTAATATTGTCCGTTAATGGAGGATTGGAAGGGTCTTTAACCCAAAGGAACTTGGCAAATTCTCGGTCGGTCTGGTGCAACCCGACCATTAGAAATGCTGATTCTAAGTCTGCGGTTGCTATGAATTTGGGCAATCGGAAACGCAGTAGAAGTCCTACAAGCTCTGGTAGGAGTACTGGCCCCCTTAAAAGGCAATCATTGAGCGATGGCTGTCCCTTTGGATGGGCACTTGCATCGAAAACTGGGCGCACCTTGTGCGTAATAACTGCGTGATGGGCTAAATAATGCTCTTGGCCGTCTGGATTACGATGGGCGGGCTCTATCATACCTTTATCTAGGTAATCTTGGAAAATCTGGTGATACTTGTTAAGCAGGTCTGGGGACTGATTAAGACTCCCATAGGTGGAACAAAGTCTACTATAGACCATGCGATAATTGCTAGGTAAGACTTGACGGGGTTCCCGCCAGATCCAGCTAACAAGATAACGGTTGTCTTTATCTTGGGATATACTTGAATTTAACTGATTCATGGCTATTTGGTCGTCATCTGCTGACGGATTTTCTTTAATTCCAATACCCTCCAGGTTCCAAAACTCTTCTACGAGATTGGCCGGAGGCATTTGGTCTTCATTGGTTTTGCTAACGACTGATAATGTGTGGGACGGGCGACCTCCCTGAGGGCTCATATCTGTCTCGCCTCCCACTACTGGGCCAAAGGAGGTTTGGATGACAAAAAGTCCTGGGGCAACTTCAGTCCTACTCTGGAAATATTTCCAGAAATGACGAGTGCCTAACATAATTCCAGGGACTTCGGAGGAAAATTTGATAGCTTGCTGGATTTCTTTAAGCTCTATCGCTTTCCTTGGCATTTCGGAGGCCCACTGGGCCATCTCAAATGGAGTACTAATTTCTTTGGTCCAGTTGAGCTCCATCTCTTCCCAACCTCCGTCCTCTCTTTGCACTGAGACGGCATAGGAGGGGGATCGGATTCGAATAGGATCTCTGATCGTCCCACCAAATCCGTGGATCTCAACGTCATCTTGGGAAATCTGAGGAGGACGTATCTGCTTCACTAAGTCTTGTGTTATGTAACTGAGTTGACTCCCTGGGTCAAAAAATGCATAAGCTAAAATTCCTTTGTTAGGATTTCGAGGGTTAGAAATTGCTATTTTTCTGGTCATTAGATAAGCTGATGGTTTTTTTCTAAGATTAGCGAAAGCTACAGTGTTCATAGTATTGGTTTGAACAGGAGCGGCTCCACTAACTTGCTTGGCTTGAGTGGGTACTGAATGAACTCTATTTGAACCAGTAGCTGGACTCGGTTCCTTTGCTAAAACTATCTGGGTAGTTTGCTTCTTGCTCGGATAATTATTCCTCACTGGGGCACGGGACTTCTGATTACTGTTAAGGTTTCTCGTGCATACTAACACGTGATGATTGCCTTGACATTGGGCACAAATCCTAGAGGAAGGACATTCTCTGGCATAATGACCTTCCCCAAGGCAACGGACACATCGGTTCTGCTCTTTTAATCGTTGGAAACGTGCCTGAGGTGTGGTGTATCTAGGACATTCGCTAGGGAAATGGGCTCCTCCGTTGCAAAGTGAACAGAGTCTCTTGCCTCGAGGGGGCAACTGTCTGCCTTGAATAGGTCGTGACTGGGCACCGAATGAACGAAATTGCTCGGTATGTCCTGGTCTCGGACGCTGATCATTCCTCTGATGGTTAGGAGAGACAATAGGACCTCCTTGCGGTTTTGCTTTAACTTGTGAGCATCGCCTAACTTCCTCGCTGATTTCGACTAAATTAGATAACTCTTTTCTAAGTCTGGCACTGTCCCATCTAACTTGGGAATCTCGTTCCTTCTCAATTAACTTGGCAACTATGGATTGGGGTAGCTTGGTTTTGATAACTGTCGAAACGAATGGGGACTGATCCATCGTTCCAAATGCCTCTAACTGTCGGCAAATTCTTTCCACCGAGTCAACGAATGCCCTTAAGGAATAGCTAGATTCGTTGGGTGGGTTAAGATTCATAAGTTCAGCCTCTAAAGCCTCTGTGATGGCCCGGCTATTTCCGTAACGTGATTTGAGCAAGTCTAACGCTCTGTCGTAATTTTCGTTGGTAAGGACAAAACCTGCTACTAAATCCTTTGCTGGACCTTGTAAAAATGTAAGAAGGTAACTCATCTTTCTGATATTATCCATGGGACGCCGATCAATGTTCGTAGAGAACATTTGCCAAAATGTAGGCCACTTTTTAGGATCGCCGTTGAAAGGATCCATTTTAAGCTCTGGAAGCCTAACCTCTATAGGATGGAAATTATTATTGTGCTCGGACTTAACATTCTGGGTTTTCTGCTCATAGTCATGTTCTGATTGATCTATCAGGGTGGCCTGGCTACCTTGGCCTGACGACACGCTTGCCTCCTCTAGGAGGTAATCAATCTCATTTATTACCCCCCTGGCCCTTTCGGCCATATCCATAAAATGATTGTACTCTTGGTCGTGGTCTCCGGCTGCTCGCGGAGAAAATTCTTGGTATGCTCGCTCCTCATGCTCGAGAGCTTCTCCCCCTAATGTATCTATCAACTCTGTCCATCGAACGTGTAAATCGTCAACTCTAACTAGAGCTCGACTCAAATGGAAACGCGCTGCGCGTAAGGTATCTTGATTCTGTAATTCTCCCTCTGCGGGAGTTAATGCTTGGAGTGCGGGAATTAGCTGGTCCCTCAATGCTTTGAGTGCTAACCCCAATTGCCTGCGGATAGATCCGGAGGACGCCATAATTTGTTAATGAACTTTAACTTGCTGTACGGTAGGATTTGACTTGCTTGTTTAACTCCGGTCTGAACTGACCGCGCTGAAAAATATTCTAAACCTGGTACTGTCTGTGGGGACTCTAACCGGCACACAGACTTCTGAAAAAATGGGTTCGGTTACCTTAACCGTGAAGAAAACTTTTTTTAAAATTATTCGGTCCGCTAGACCGTGTTGTAAAAAATCGGCTCTGCCGTGAAGAGAAAACAACTAAAACACTTTAGTTTATAAACAACTAAAGATTATCTTTTGTTTTGCACAAAAATGTGCAAATTTATAAAAAAATAAAAAAAGGATAATGGAATGCACAGAAAATGTGCAAAGTTGTTTATTTGTATTGGCCTTTGCTATGGCCAATAAACAAAAGAAAAAATTCTCTATCTAAAAGAGAAAGTAAAAATAAAGGCGCAATCGCCAGGTGCACGCGACTGCACAAAACTGTGAAGAATTGACAAAAAGGCGAGGCTCTGATTGGCCGGCCAAAAAGACTATTTGAGTCTCACTAGGGTCACTTGAGTACGGGATATCCAACGGGCTCTTGGGGCCGGCACTTGGATTTTAGATTGACTGGCTTGAGCGATGGGCACTGACTGGCCGGCAATCGCTGGGTAATTGATTAAGCTAACAAGGGGCACTCTTGGCCGGCACTTGTTAGAGAAAATGTAAGTAAGATAACGATGGGCACTTCTGGCCGGCAATCGTTATTGGTAATAATTAGGCTAAGCTAAGGTATCGGCTCTATGCCGTGAAGATTGTAGATACGGGTATTCGACACTGACCCGTACGGGGCTCCAATTTTATGTGCCAAGTATGGCAATTTAATTTTTCTCCCTAATTCCCTAACCCTAGAATTAAACACAAAAACACTTTAAAAAAGAAGAAAATTTATTTAATTAAAATTATCCAAATATATGAGTGGGTATCAAAATATATGTTGAAGGTTAACAAAAAAGCAAGTGACAACCGGAGTTGTCAATTTTAACTGGTAGGCCGGCGGGGGCGTGGTTTATTGTAGAAAAATAAAAAATAATAAAAGATAAATTTTAAATAAAATTTGTGCGGTTTGCGCACAGTATTATTATTATAAACTTATTTACATTTTCTTTTTGTTAATTTTTATCAACATTTCCTCTGGAAAACCTAAAGGAGAAAACAATTTATTATTCCAACGTCGATGCAAAAGGGGTAATATTTTGGGTGGCTGTCTTGGAGGTGGAAGTACTAGTAGAAGGTCTAATCAACCTTTTAAACAACGTAAAGGAAAGGAACATGTTGAGGAAGAAAGTGAAGTTAAAGGAGGAAATTCTATGAAAAGGGCTTTATTTGTTTGCCATAACTCTTTCTACTCTCATCTAAAATTAAACGTAAATTTATAAATTTTACAATAAAGATCCAAGTTCCATTAGATTGGTGACCTAATTTAATTTTCACAAAAGACAATTAAATAGAGGAAATAAAGTTCAACACCAGTGGGATTTCTGTGGCTCAAGCTTCAGCTCCTACCTTTTTCAAACCCGGAGCCTTACCCAGCACTTGTTAAAAGCGGGAATGAGTCAGTTACCCGATCCCCGGTCTTTTTCCTACCAGAAACATAAGAACCTACCCTAGACTCAGATAATTTATTTTTTCGTGAAACTTATTAAAATTTAGGTATTTTTGGTCGAGACTTTGACTGAAAAATATATCGTGGTTTGTTAATATATATTAATTACATTCTCTATGTATCTTGAAAAATCTCAATCTTAATAACCTTGTCTAAGATGTAATTATTTCCAACTAGAGATCGGTCTGGATCTGGATCCAGTTTGGATTTTTTCTGGGTCCAGAGTCCGGATCCAGGCATTTTTCGATCGTCCTGGATTTTTTCTTGATCTGGATTTTTCCTGAATCCAGATCATGAATCGTGCCAGGCTACTAACCTAAATTTAGATCCAAACTTTTTGAAAATACCTATCTCTATTTTCAACCTATAGTTATTATTTATTTATTTTAGAGGGGAGGGGGTGGGTAATTATTTAAGTAAATATTTACAGGACATGGTTGTCTTCACTAAAAAAAATAAAGAAGCTATCAATCTCGATCCGAATCCAAATCTTAAGATTATTAAGATACCAATAGAAGACAATCTTATGCATCGGACTGTAGATTTCTATGTTAGAAATTATACAGGCTAGTTTTTTTTCTAAAAGAAAATATATTCGAGGAGAATAAAAAAAATTCTTTAGAAATATTCAAAAACAAAAATAAGAATACTAAATATATTCTTCAACAAAATTATGCTTTTGGAATTGCTGAGTTTACTGAAATGGCTGGAGCTTTTGCTATGTTTGAAGATTTGGGAATTGAAAATACTTTTAATATTTATGCTTCTATTTTCTTACCATCACATTTTCAATTTCTTGATTTTAATATTTTAAAACATATTGAAGGAGGGAATGTTATTCCAGGTTAAATGGAAAAATTTTTTTTTAAATTGTGATTTGATTTAGAGAAATTCCAATACTTTTAATTTCAATTATCTTGCTCTTCTACAGGATTGCCGTTTTCAAAACGGGCCTACGTTCGAGTCATTTTTTCGGGCCAAAATTCGAGGCCCTGTTCGATCTTTCAAACCAAACCGGGCCGGCAACCCTTCTCTTCTATATCTTAAGCTTCGGACCATATTAGGACAACATTATGAAAAATTTATATGTAGGACTACATAAAAGTATAAGTCACTTGAAAAAATTGTGTAACACGAGATTGATTGACCAAATGGTATAAAATTTTGGCAGAAAAATGCGTTTACTAGTAAAGGCATTTTAGATTTTTGTGTTCTAACATTAGGTAAGATTTACAAAAATTCCAACAAATACCTTAACAAAATACCACGTGTTAATTCAATGTTACTTATTTTTTCATTAATTTAAGAATTTGATTTTGCCAAACCTGGGGACTGGATAGAGGAAGGAGGTATTAGTTATTTCAACCCTGAAAGATTTGGGGAAAATTTAGAAGCTTATAAAAAAGGAATGGATTATGATAGAATTTATTATGAAAATACAAGTATAGCTTTAACTGGAGCAATGAAAAGAGAAAATAATGACCAATATTTAAAAGATTTATTTGGAAAAATTAAATATCATTTTGTTAATCAAAATAAATTTGCAAATTTTGAAGCTTTTCCAGAACTTCTAAATATTATTTATATTGGAGGGATTCTGGTTGAAGAAAATGAAAAAATAAATATAACGACTGCTAAAAATTATGTATGAATTATTAAATCTTTATATTGTAAGGCTTAAAGGTTTAATCTTGAGAAATAGGCAAAAACCAAGCCTAGAGAGAAGGTGCATTTAATCAGAAGGAAAATAAGGAAAAGCAGCTTAGTTGACTATCATTCCAACTTAGATTTTCTATTAATCAATGGCCTAGTGTTCAGTGCTAACCAATTCATTCACTCCGCTCACTTGCGTTCCTCTTGGAAATCTATCTATTGCACGCATCACCATCAACATCTTCTCTCTTAATTAGGGTTGGCCCCTCTAATTAAATAATTAATTATATCTAATTTTTGATATACTACTGTTTATTTCAGTGGTTTTTATTGTAAAAATTTTTTCTAGCTGCTAAATAGGGGAAAAGGATCCAACTTATGGTCATCCAAAATCAAATAGTATTTTTAAATTTTCACACACCCCAGTATTTTAGGGTGAATTGCCTTTGGTGCTTGTCTCATTTGGAACTGTTAAACAAGGTGGAATAGTAGCTGCTGTGGATATTCAAATCATGGTGGATGCGTTCCGTAATCATCGGGATTCCTATTATTTTAAAATTAGAACAGGCGAAGAATGTGCGCCAGCAATAAAGGATAACATAGAAATAACCAATGATTTTCTTCAACAACCAGAGATATTATGTAATTTAATTATATTTATATATGAAGAGATACCGGGGATATCAGGGAATTTGGAGGGATGTGAAGAGATCTGGGCTATACCTACATCCGGGGCTGATGTTTTTATGAGCCGGCCTATGATGGAGGAATATTTGTATTTAGATAAGGGCTTCCTCCTTTTAGCTCCTCTTTTTACCAATGAGCTCTTAGTTTAACTTTAAGATTAAATTAATTTTTATATTTTAGTTCATCCAAATACGAGACTGTTTATTTCTCATTGTGGACAAAATAGTTTAACAGAGGTACCTAATTAAAAAATCATGACCAGAAATTGTTTTATTTTCTGGACATTTTAATCATTTTTTAAATTTAATTTAATTTAAATTAACTATAAAATTAAATTTTTAAGGCAATATATGCAGGTGTTCCTTTAATTTGTATTCCACATTCTGGGGACCAATTCTACAATTCTTCTCTGGTCGAACATTTGGGTATTGGAAAATATTTACTTTTAAAATTTAAAGACGAGAGGGGCAATAATCAAAGAAATGGAAATTTTCAAAATGATTTTAGTGAAGCATTGAATGAAATGCTAAACAATTTGTTAGTGAACTTTTAAAATTTTGTTAAGATGTAAAGTAGTACATGTTCCACCTGAAGCTAAGATTCTTTATAGCCGGAACTTGTCGGATTTTCTTATTCATTTCCCTGCTTTTCTATAAAGTAAACGAAAATTAGAACATGGTTCCATTCAAACGTTAAATTCCCTTTCCAACCTAAAATATTTTAAACGAATAATCCGAGAACATTATCGTATGTACAAATAATCTGACAATAAAATTAAATATTTACAAAAAAAATATTTTTTATATTTTAGTGATAAATATTTTCACGCAATACATCAACTTAGAATGAAGATTTTGAATGACTATAACAACGTCGGAGCTAAGAAAACTTTTTTAGACACAATTTCAAAGGCTATTGGAGATTAACTTTGTGAAAACGAAGAAAAAGGAGACCTCTCATTGTTGGCACAACATTTCCCCGTTGTTAAAAAGCATAAATTCTAGACGATGAACTTCACCCCAAAATATCGGCACCCAAAATATCGTTGACCCTAAATATCAAATTTGAGAGTATCATAATCATGTGCCATCCCTGACTCGAGTTGACTAGAATTAAGAACAAACCCATTATCACGTCAATATCTTCAACAAAGACAATTGTTAATTCCAATTATCTGAAATCAGCGATCAAGCTAAGGTTAGCTAACTAATAATAGGTAGAGATTTCATAGGAAGAGATTTTATGGAAACCACGCTTCATTATACTCTTTCGATATTTTGGGTCAAACGATATTTTGGGTGTCGATATTCTGTGGTGATCCCGTTGTACCTTGTGCTACGGTACCTTTACTCTTTATTATTTTTACTTTTTCTTATTAAAAAATCTTTTTTCCTTATTTTTCAAATTTTTTATAAAAGCCTTGGTTTTCGATAAAACTTGTATAATTTAACAAAAAAATAAAATTTATTTTATTCAGGTAACTTAGGTAATTTTTCTAAAACTTTGTCTATCATTTCAATTAATTTTTGTTCTGGAGATATTCTAGCTTTTGTATAACTTGTATATAATGCAAGCCTATTTAATGCTAATTTTCTTGTTCTATAAATTGTTGACAAAAAATGTTCTGCATGGAAAGGTGAAAGCATTATTAAACGTGCCAATGAAGTTGTTATATTTAACATTAAAATAATAAATTCTTCATTAATAATATTTGAGATTAAAGTGTCCAATAAATCAGATATTAGAGTTAAAGCAGCAAATGCCGGTGGAATTTTGTACTTTAAAATTATTAAAATATATAAGGGATTTTGAGAAAATTTTGTTGAAGCGTGAGGAGGGGGACTGTGACGATGGGGGAGAGTAATGGGGAGAGTATACGACGGGACCAGGGATCGCGCCGACAGAAAACCAAATTCCCGATTTTCGTGAATCGTGAATTCACGAGCAAAAAATCGTTGGGAATTCATGATTTACGGGAATCGTGAATCGGGTCGGCGCGATCCCTGTTACGGACATTTGTGGAAGCTTGGAACCTGGTGAATCCATGGTAATGTAACAGTAGTCGCCTTTTATTTATTTTAAATATATCATGGCCTCCTAGAGAAAAACACGAATCCCCAACCACCCAACCACTATAACTTCACTAATTAAATCCCCTTAATAACCCATAATTTAAAAAAATATATAAAAAAATATTCACATTTTCCAACAATTCAGTCATCAAAATAATAGTAAAAATACGCCTTTCCAAATTTCCTCCAGTAAGAAGTTCATTTATAGAATTAATTAAAACATGAGTTGAAGGAACTTTTTTGACTATAACTGGAATTAATCTTAATGGGTACATCTACAAAAAAAAATAATTTTTTTGTTAAAAACCCCATCCAAAAACTTACATTAAAATGAACTAATTTAGGTAAATGAGTATCTGCTATAAAAAATTGATGTATTTGTGAACATAAGATTTGTTGAATTTCTTCCAAATTAGGTATATTTTTGGGGTCACCATCACATAATTCAATAAATACTTGAACAACAGCTAAACGCTGTGTTCCAATAAATGAACGAAGTAATTCTTCTTTTTCTGCCATTTCACTAAAAAAAAATTTTGATTTTTAAAATTAATAGGAATTTTATTTTAAAGAAATAAAAGCTCAAGCTAAAAATTGATGTTAGGTCGATTTTTAAAGAACACCTCTATTTTTAGAAAATTGGTATGAACAACTTAACTAGAAAGGAGGAACAATTCCAGAATTTTATAAAATGTTGGAAACAGAAAAATTTATTAGAAAAAAAAGTAAAAGATAAATGTCATGGACCACCTCTTAATAAAGAGGTGGGTCGGAACAGATAGGGGTATCGGAAATCGGAACCGGCTCAAAGTCGGAACTCAGAAATCGGAATTCCGACCCACCTCTGCTAATGGACATATAAAATATTTTTTAATAAAATAAAAAAATTTTTTTAACCTTTTCGTATTATAAGCAATCGCCCTCGTTAATTTAAGATAATTTGCATCTCTACTTGCAGCCAAATAAAAAGATAATAAACGGCAGAAACATTTTAAATGTGGTGGACTTTTAAAAACTCGAGAGTCCGCCCTGAATAAAATTAGTGGAGTATGCGATATAATAAAATCGTTGTCCCGATCATCTAAATTCGGAATTTGTGAAGCTTGAGAAGATTTAAGCCATAAACGGATTGTGTCTTCGTGTAGACGACGAGGGAGTACGCTTTAAAAAATTTTTTAAGAAAGATTTTTAAAAATTATCCCAGCTGACTAAAATAATTGACTCTCATTTGGAATAAAGTGCGTTCCAAAAAACCTCGACACCCCCAAATTTTTCGGAAAAGTCGACTTCCGATTGTTTATTTTTGATAGTTTTTTATAGATGTATTCAGCAACAAAAACTAACTTATTTTACAAAAAATTAGAGCAAACCGATAATTTTATCAGAAGTTATGATAAATTTTCAAAAAATCATGCGTTCCAAATATCCTTAAACAGTTTGTAAAATTATCAATAATCAAGGAAATAAGGTAGCTAAAATTAAACAAAAATTTCCATGAACATAACTATCAATAGTATACAAAATAAAAAAGAAACGAGATCGAAAACTGATTTCTTCGTCGAGATCTCAAATCTCGAAAATCAACGGAAAATAGGGTTACAGTACTTTTAAAAATATTTTAGCCTATTTATAGCAAATATTAAAAATTTTCTTTAGGCCTATCTGAAAGCCCATAAAATTTGCTACAAGATACAATATAACACTATTTTCTAAAAAACTTATCCGTGTAAATTCTCAAGCTTAAATTACTAACGAGCAAAAAATAGCCTAAAAATGCACTATTATAGGTAAGCTGTTATTCTAGCTTGAGAATTTAAACGGATAAATTTTTAAAAAATAGTGTTATATTGTATCTTGTAGCAAATTTTATGGGCTTTCAGATAGGCCTAGAGAAAATTTTTATTATATGCCTTAAAGGTGTTAAAATATTTTTAAAAGTACTGTAACCCTATTTTCCGTTGATTTTCGAGATTTGAAGACTCGATGAAAAAAGCAGTTTTCGACTTTGTTTTTTTCTATTTTGTATGCTTATTGATAGTTATGTCCATAAAAATTTTTGTTAAATTTTAGCTGCTTTCTTTCCGTGATTATCGCTATTTTTACAAACTGTCTGAGGATATTTGGAACGCCTGATTTTATGAAAATTTATCATAACTTTTGATAAAATTATTGGTTTGCTCTAATTTTTTGTAAAATTAGGTAGTTTTTGCTGCTGAATCAAGATATAATAAGGTTATAAAAAAGTTCAAACCCTTAAGTCGTTTTCCGAAAAATTTGGGGGTGTCGAGGTTTTTTGGAACGGACTTTATCTAGCGGACCAAAAAAAATCAAAATAAAAAAAATAAAACCTATCAAAACGTTCCCACAAAAGTACCAATTTTTCTACCAATGCACGTGGCCAACGCTCTTCATCCAACGAGACAGTCATTGCTTGCAAAATATTTTCAAAATGAGGCATTTGTGACTGAATTGTCAGATTAAGCAATAAATCAGTTAATTTTGAAAGTTTAAAGAATCCATGTCCGTTGGTTGCATCTTCTAAGGCACAACCAAATTCAGAAACGGGAACGACATTTCTCTTTCCTCGAGTAAAGATATGTGTAGTTTGGCTATAAATGAATAGTTTAAAGTTAAAAAAAGAAAATAAACCCTTTGAATGAATCAAAATGTATTTGCTCTGGAAGTAGATGAGGAAGGCTTAATACCTGGAAATTTAATAGAAAAATATTCATTTCATCAAGTACGGTTGGAATTAAATTTTTAAAAATATTTATATATCCAAGTCATTAATCGAATCTAGAAATCAGACCGAGATAAGATCCAAAACTCTCGGTTATCCAAAGCGATATTTTTTGAGATCCCTAGCCGACCTTTACAGTTCGGTCTCTAATTGAATCCCATGTGATTCTAAATTACTTTTATTTAAAAAAATTTAGGTAATTTTGAACGTGACAGACCCCCTTTTTTCCTTCCCAATTTTCACCCTATATTTTTTAAAAATGGTCAGACTTTTCCTTTCTTCCATTCAATTTGCCTTTCTAATTCTTGCCTGCAATCAAACAAAAAGGATTTTTTTTCTTTCATATTTATTTCATCTTTCATATTTATGGGCATACCGACTCGGAAAATATAACTACATGGAGTCTCCTTTTTATAATCCTTTTTGTTTGATTGCGGGCAAAAATTAGAAAGGCAAATTGAATGGAAGAAAGGAAAAAGGCTGACCATTTTGCAAAAATATGGGGGAAAATTGGGGAGGAAAAAAGGGGGTCTGTCACGTTCAAAATTACCAAAATTTAGTGAAAAAATTAAGACGAAACCCTTAAAAATTTAAGTTTTGGATATTTCAGAAATAAAGGAAAATGTTTTCAAGAAGTTCCCTTTTTTACTGGCCCAGAAGAAAATTAAAATTTTAACCAAATATCTCTGTAACATTAGCCTAATGTGTTGAAAGTCTGAATGTCTCATATCTGCCACAATTAACAAATAACGAATTGGAATAGATTTCCATAATGATTGACTATAAGCTTTAGGTGTTTTAATTGTTCCTCCTTCTTTATTTGAAGAAGAATCCAATTTGAAAGTAAAAGCAATAAGAAAAGCGAGGGAAAGTATTCGAATAACAAGTTTGGAATCATCAAAAATTTCTCCAGAAAATATTTCCTTTTAAAAAAATTTTTTGAAATTTTTAATTATTCAATTTACCTGAAAAAATTGTTCATCAATTGATTGATTAAAATGAGGATATGTTTCTGATGGAATACAACTACTAGCAAAATTTTCTAATAAATGTGGCACTATTGGATGTATAGGCGTATGACATTCAAGCATTTGTGTTTTGACCCATTCCTGAATTTTAATTTTAAAAAATGATAAAGGGGAGAAGATGATGAGCGAAAAAACCCGAATTTGGGCCCGGACTTAGGAAAAATTCGGCCGGATACGGATTGGAGCTACAGACACTTTAAGTTTGTAGAGATAAAAAGATGTAAAAAAGAAACCCCCAAACCTAGTAATTTTTTAATTTTTAGGATTCTAAAAAAATACATTTATTGAAGTACTATATTTCGAAAAAGAACGCCAATGTAGCATCGCACATATACAATGTACAGGTAAATATCCAGACATTGTTGCATTCAAACGTTTTGTTATGTTTATATTAGCTGCTTTTTGTGCAACATCCTGTTGATTTATTGCATTTGCAATATAAAGTTCCTTGACAAAAGGTTGTTTTGAGAGAGTTTTTGGGACCTTAAAAAATTGTTTTTGAAACCTTTCTATATTCCAAAAATTCTTTACTTTATGTCCAAGTATATTAGAGAGCAATATTGACAAATCTTCAGCATTATCAGTAACCAAATGTACATAAATAAGAATCATTACATTACTGAGAGGAGCATATTCAGGCTTTTGAATGAGTGAATGAAGGTAAGAGAAGAATGAACTCAGACTTTTTCCAATTTTTTCATCGCGGAATGACACTTGGTCCCTAAAAAATTGTAAAGATATAGGAGAGGATTGTAAGGATATAAGACTTACAGCATTAAATTTGGAGATGCCAAAATTGTGGCTAGCGCAATTTTGAGTGACACATCATCCGTGTTTGTTTTATTAGCCAAAAATGAAACCCATTGACGACTTTCATCATTTGAAATACGCAAAGATGAACATGAGGCGATTAATGAAACAAGTAGAACAACTCGACTTTCTAATTTGCGATCTTCATCTTTTCTGAAAATTAAAATAATATTTACTGGACAAACTGTGTGAAAATCAAATAATTATTCCTGGGTAAATAACGAAATGTTTCCACGATAAGGAAACGGAGTTGATAGGAAGACAATATCAGATTCACTTCTTGTCGAATTTCTACTCATGTCAGAAACCCCAAAAAACATCAGTACTTATTTGCTTCACCCCACCCTCCGTCAATTTTTTTGTTAAATGTTAAAAATAGTCAGTCTTTTGACTGATTATAGAACTCATCAAGCTGTGTCGAATTACGCCAAAATCAACCCCCGGTCTTAACTTTGTCCCGAGATGAAGAAAAAACCATGCGCTAAGCACTGTGTTTTGCACAAGCGTCTCGCCGACTCCAATAGGATTACTTTGTTACTACTAAAAAATATAACCTGCATTTTTCCATAATTGAACTTATCCGTTGACATACAGCTCTCATCGACGGTTTATTTGCAGTCTTTGAAACAAACGAGACAAATTCAGAATTATTTCTATTTGAGAATTGTGCAATTAATAAATCAACGAAAAAATGATCTCCTGTAGCATTTGAACAAATTAATTGAACTGTTCCTTTTACATCCTTTCCAGATTCAAGTTGTAAACAAATTGAACGTTGAGAAGTTGAAGGTTCAATTTGAAAGATCTAAAAAGATTTAAATTCTAGAATTTTTTCCTGAGAATTGTCAGTGTTTTCTTGTCTGGTTGGGAGCGTCTGACAATGAGCTCACAAGAAGTATGAATCTTCTTTGTGAAGAACCTTTTACAAAATCAAGGAACCCGAAATTATTTTAGAAAATCCCCTTCATAAAGAGACTAACTGATTAAACTAGGGTAGCTCCCCGATGGGTCAGAAATGTCAAGGATCGGGGTAGAGCCTTCGGGGTTCGGGTCGAGGACCTTGTAAAAAAATCGTCGGGATCGGAGCTACCTAGATTAAACAATAAATCTTGTATAACAGACCTTAAACAAGGTAGAAATATCCTTGTCTTCAACAGCAGGTTTCTCTGTCAATAACTGCTTCAATTTCTCCTCCATTAGAAATTTTATTTAAAAATTAATAACCTAAAATCATATTAAATTTTTTTAAAAATTTGGCATTAAAAAATAAAATGAGAAAGATAAAATCTCCTCTTATAAAATATTTTCATCAGAAAATATATTTTATTTCTAAAAACTAAAAAAATAACAACAAATTCAATCATCGGATAAAGCAGTCTTTTTTTCTTCTTTCAATAATATTTTATGGGAACCATCACAGAAAGGCCTATTTTTTGTTTGTTTACAATTACATAACCACACTTCCATATCTCTATCTGAAAAAAAAAGAAAAATAGTTTTAAAATTAATAAAAATTTTAACCTGGAATAAAACGCACAGGTTTAAGCTTAATAGCCCACTTTGGCAAATAAACTGTTAAATGAGTACCATCACAAAGAGGCTGACTTCCAGAATAACCACAGCTGCACCAAGTATAGACCTAAAAGAAAACTGTTCAAAATACAAGAATTCGTGATTTAAAAAATGAGACTTTTGCCCAGGACAGGTCAAATTTTTGTTGGATACACCTTTAACTTATTCTCTAAACCTGACACTTCCAAGAACGGATAACATGGAAGTTAACCTGTTATTTCTCCCGATTGATTACTTGTTTAAAATATTCCTAAACCTTAAAAATGTCCCGCCCTTAAGAGAATATTTTTGGCATAAATTCCCATCTTTATCGAAATGAACCGTTCAAAATAAAAATCAGACACTTAAATTCGAAAACAGACAAACCTTATCTTTCTTCAATAACGCCTTCGTAGGTAACTTTGAATGAACTTTTCCAAATCCTGGTAAAAGATGATTTGTTCCTTGAAGGCCATATGTCTGTTCCGGCTTTTTATCGTGGATCTAAACAATTTATTTAATAAAGTTTCAAATTTAAAATAATACATGATGATATTTCAAGACAGAAGGCTCCGTTCCGACAAAGTGGACGCCTACCCTGTGCATCCGATAAGGCCCAAAACCTGTTTTTGAACATTTTAAAGCTGACAAAAATAGACAAAGAGGGTGACTCAATCGCATCAAAAAATTAAAAAATTCAAAGAAAACGAAAATTAAAGATAACACAAAATGCCTTTAAATAGAGATTTAAACCAAAAAATCAACAAAAAAGTCAACTCAAAAATTTATCTTTTTAAATTTTCAACAAACAAATTATATTGCTAAAATTATCCTAGAAAATAGCATCTTCTCGTCCTAACGACTTTTCTTCTAAAGAGCAAACAAAATAAGAAAGCCCATAGTCAAGCAGAAGAGTCCCATAGCTTCGGACAATGCAAAACCAAGAATTGCATAAGAGAAGAGTTGCTGCTTCAAAGAAGGATTGCGAGCAAAACCAATGAGCTTAAAAAGGTTAACTGATTTCTAAAAATAGGGAAGAAAATACCAACGATCCAAAAACGTTTCCAATACCAGCACCGGAACCAGCGACACCAGCAGTTGCCGCTCCTTGAATTTAGGAAAGTATTTAGGACTAAAATCTCAAAAAAACCTGCTCCAATATATTTCGCAGCACTGTCGATATCCTTTCGAACAGCACTTGTACTAAACATCATTGCCTGGTTTGGGTTGAAGATTGCTTGAACAGGAAATCCACCAAAAACTTGACGGAGATTTGATGAACGAGCAATAATAGCAACTTGACGAGAAGCGAGAGGAGCGAACATTTTTATTTGTAAACGATAGATTTAAATTAAAATGCTTAACTAAAATAAGTTTAAATTGGCAAATAAAAAATGAAATAATAAATTAAAACTCCAAAACTCTCGATAAAAGATAGAAAAATTTTTCTAGTTAACAGAAAACTTTAATGGACGTTTCAAAGTTTGCCATCTCAGAATTGGCCGGTTCAAAGTAGAACCATAACTTTTTTTAATTTTTGCCAGATTCTAATAATTCTTGTATCATTCGAAAGGTCTCGAGATTCGGTATATTTTTCATAATTAGAATAGTAATTGGGTGACCGCATTGCGTTAAATTTTGGCCTTGCGTTTTTCCCGATTGCCGCTCACCCTGCTTTGAATTGGGCAACTCTGAATCGTCCAAATACATAAATAAAACGCCAAAAGTGATGCCAATAAGTAGAAAATTCAAAAGTGAATTACTGTAAACGGAGAGAAATAAAATTTCTGTGACTTGAACAATATTTGGAACAATATTGTCAATTTACCTTTATGTTACTTTACAATTTCATAGGTTTTGGTTTTCCTTGTTGTTGATCTTTTGGGTGTTGATCAATGTCGGTTACTCTTCCATCGATTGTCTTCGCTGGCTGTGCTGCCTTGGGAAAATACACAAGTAGTGGGAATGGGAAAGCGACTACGCTGTGAACGATTTTTGGTTGGTTGGGGATAGTGAAGGATTGGGGCCGGGAAATGCTTTTTAATAGAAAATTGGGAGGGGGGGGTATGCTGGCTGACGACGATTTTTCTTCTTTTCTTTCTTCTTTTCATTTTTTCATCCATAGCGACGGAGCGCCCGTACAGCTTTTTACGCTCCCATACCCCAAACCTTCCAGCAGCTCTCTTGTTAAGTAACTGCTTTCGTCGCTGTCGACGCGATGTCGACGCCATTTGCCCGACTTGAAACGTCACAATGAGCACCGTCCCGCCCAGGGCCGTCTTTCGTTCATAACTGAGAGAAAACTAACCAACAAACATCGACCCCCAAACATATAGCAGCAAAATGAATTGCTCTTCTACTATTTTTTCCTTTAAACGAAAACGTCAACAGACCTGAGAATGAGAGCAGCCGGCTTGAGACAGCCAGTCAATCCAATGTCTTTTTTAAGTAAATGGACATTTTTTCACGATTGTTTGCTCTGCAGTAGAAGAAAATCATGACAGGATTTTTTTCTGATTTTTCTAGCCTTCCTACTTTACAACGGCTATTTTTGTTTCCCCTTTTTTCTGGTAAAAATATAATACCCTCCAAAAATTATTTTTATCTTTTTATTTGGTGATCTTCTGGATTTACCATTCAAATTATAGACCCTTTTTCTATTTGACAAATTGAAATATAGACACACGTATTTATATTTTTGAATTTGTCTATCCCTTATAAATTTACGTCAAAAGAAAAAAATTTTTTCTCGCACTCTCCATAATTAACGCCATTTCCGCTACTACTTAAATTTTTTTTATTAATTTATTTTAATTGAAAAAAAATAAAATTAAAGAAATAGCTAAACACCTTCCCTTGCTGAATAATGTTTTCCTTCTTGCTACTTTCTGTTTTTCAAAAATTTCCTCTCTTGAATATCGTTTAGAATTTTTAACATTTAATGTTTTTTTTGCTAAAAAAATTTTTTTTCTTCTCATTTAGTAATTCACCTTAACATTTTTTAACATTCAACATCCCTTTTTTCTATCCTTTTTTTGCTTCGCGGACATAACCATATTTTTTCTTTATTTTTTTTCTTTTTAGCCTCGTATTAAAGCAGTCCCCCACATAGTCCCCTTCAATCTCCCCATCTCTTTTTATGGTGATAAATAGTTGAGGAAGAGTCAGAGGGGAAACAAAAAATATGTACAACAAACGGATAGAAAAATGGGGGAGGATTTCTATAGAGGTTGGGGGGAATGTGTACTCTAACAAACATATCCCCTCCTCCTCCCCCCACTTTTTATTTTTTCTTCTTCAGAAGCTTTTTTTCGATGTAGGGGCAAAATATGAGAAGAATCGTTTTCGTCATTTTTAATGTTATCTTCCTCCTCTTCATTCCTTTTTTCTATTAAAATAAATCCGATTTATATATTCTATTGTTTGAAAGATTTCCTTTTTTTACAGTCAGATTTGGCCTTATAATTTTTATTGAGTCATAAAAGAATTTTCAGATCATTTGTTTTTCTAGTTACCCTATTGTTTTTCTTTTACTTTTTTCCCACAAAATTTTACGTAGTATTTTACTTATTGAGAGGTGTCTTTCGACTTCTATTAGGGAGTGCCCTCCCTTTCTATTGAAAAGTGCCCTTTCTATTAGAGAGACGCTTCCCTTTCTATTGGAGAGTGCCCTTTCTATTAGATAGTACTCTCGTTTTATTAGACCTTTCTATTAGAGAGTATTCTCCTTTTATCAAGAGTGGCCTTTTAGAGTGCTCTTCAGTTAATGCCCACTCTTTCCTATTAGTATTCTTTTAATTTTCCATTCTTTGACCCTAAACTAAGTATCGTATCTCTATTTGACTCTTTTTTATATTAGAGACCGGAACAGGAGTATCGTACGAGAACCGTTCGAGATCTCTTTTGCTCGAAGTCTCGTCTCGATCCGGTCTCTAGTTTATATACAGGTCGTTTTGGTGCCCCTTTACTTTTCCATTGTTTGACTTACTGTATCTCTCATTTGTATATTTTTTATTATGCTTATTTTAACTCTCCTTCTTTACGTTTATTAAAAAAATTTTTTTCAATATTTTAATTCAGTTTTTATTTTAAAATCTAAGGAAACGCGAAAATGCGAAAATAAAATTTTATTTTTTTTCTCCAATTGTTTTTTTTATTTTTTTTTCAGAAAACTAAAAATAAAAGAAAAAGCAAAAATAAATGCCTCGCAACGCCTTCTAAAAAGAATATTTTTTTGCAAAGCCTATGGACGGCTAATCGACTTACTCAACAAATAAACATTACTTAAGGGAACGAGAACACAATAGAAAGAGAAGTTGGCATTTAGCCCGGAAAGAACACAAAAAAGAATAAAAATACAAAACACTTTTTTTTTGAAAAGCGACCATTTGTGGAAAAAAGGTGTGAGAGAAATAGCAGATATAAAAATATATACCTAATTTTAAGTCAAATATTTAAGGCTTTTTGGGCGTAGGCATGTTTGGGCGCTCGCAGAATATAGCAGAAAATAGGGTTAAATATTAATCCTATAAGCTTGAAATTTTCTTTCTTTCAGAATTTCACAATTATTTTCAGCATTTCTTTCTCAGAATTTCTTTTTCAGAATTAAAACTAAAAATTTCATAATTTTTCGTTTCATATTAAAAGAGGTTTTGCTTAAAATTTGTTTAAATATTCAAATAAACACCGTCTTAACACACCGTATCTTACCTTGTTTCTTTTGTAAATTTGTCCCTAAAAGACCAAAAATTCTGAAATTTTCTGAAGAGTTAGAAAGCTTTATTCAAAAAAATCTGAGTAAGATTTTATTACCCCAAGTGCCATCTTTTTGGATATTTTTACACTCGCGCCCAAACATTCCTGCGCCCAAACAATACCAACCCTTAATATTAGCATATCAAACCGTTAAATATAACATTTAACTTTAACTTAAGCATTGACAACGAGTGCAAAAAGGAGGTGGCAACGGCTATAAAATAATTATAAAATATTCATATAATCTCCTCCACCTACACATTGCTGCGCGGTCTCTACCGAAAAAGTGGCTGTGTGTACCCCCAACAACATTAAAAAGCTAATTCCGTCTTCTCAAACAACGCTTTTTTTTGCCAATCTCTTCATTCCCGTTCTCACGTCTTTTTTAAACATTTACTCGCTCACTCATTTTTCATCATAAAAAAATTTTTGCGGCATCTTCTTTCCTCTTTAAACAACATTTAAAAACACATTTCCGTGCCTTTATCTGACAACATTAAGGCAGTTTGGACATCTATTTTACAAACAACTCTATAAATTATCGAGTTTAGGTGTTCTCGACAGTTTTGGCCCCTTCATTGAGCAAAACGACAGAAAAAAAATTTTTTCATAAAAGCCTCAACAACAACAACAAAATTTTTGCCACATTCCTCTGCGCATTTTCTATTTTCTCTTCTTAAATAAAATAATTTTTTTTTCTACTTTGTTTGTTAGCTGTTTATATCTATCTCTCAAAGCAACGCATTATTTAAATAACAGCAGCAATCTTGTAAACTTCTACTCTTTTTTTGTCATCAGCTCTAAAAAGCTTCTGTAGAAAGACCAAAGTTTATTCAGTCCACAGCTTTGTTTCTCTTTTTCTTTTGTTGACGAAAAAAAATAAAGAAGGAAAAATTGGTGTAAACGAAGGTGCTTTTCTCTCTCAGTCATTTTTATTCTTCAAGCGGAAAAATTATTTTTTTTTCACACATTTATTGAAGAGAAGAAAAATCTTTTTTAAAAAACTTAATCAAGAAAACTTTTTCTAAATGTCCTCTTCCTTTCCTTATGGACAACAACCTTCAGGCAATGGAAATACTTCTAACGGAAATGGAAGTCAATCTGGCAACAACGGGACAAATTCCACTTTGAATGTTTCTGTACAAAATGCTGCAGCTTTAGCGGCTTTAGTTCAGCAGCAGCAACAACAGTTGGATACAAGTTCGCCTATTAGTTCTTTGGTGGCTGATCAGTTCCAACAAAATCAAGTTGGCATTTTTGAATTTAAATTGTTAGGTTATGATAATTTTGAAACTAAAGGATACCTTAACTGAAAGAACAAACATTTAATTCATACAATACTTCGAAGCATCCTTAATCTTAAGTTCAATATTGGATTACAAAGACTATTCCTTATGAAACCGAATTTTGTCGTTCTTTATCATCCCATTCAGGGTACTTATTTCAGAAAGCTCAATAAAGAAATATACTTTTGAGCAAATTAGAATGAGCAAGCTAAGTTCTATTGTGATTTAAAGAGTTAATTGCGTAAATAAGGCTTCTAGATTTTCCTAAAAAATTTTGGGCCAATTCTTATTTTTATGGAAAATTTTCTTATCTCATCATCTGAAAGGACAATATTCCTTTCTTTCATTTAAACACAAAAAAAGTTTCCAAATTAAATAATTTTATGACCTTTTTGTTTGTACCCAATTCCATTTAACATTTTATTAATCCTTCCATTTTCTTTAAGAATTTTCCACTTTTTTAAAGTTTATATCACGCATTAAAATAGCTAAAGATTAGTTTTTTAATTGTAAACAAAAAGGACAGGTTTCACCGGAAATATTTGGGGCATTTTTATTTTTATGGGAGAATTATATAGTTTTTTTTCTCCTTTGCGCGGCCGACCTTTTTTATTTCTTTTCTAACATTTAAAGATTATTTTGACTTTTATAGTTTTTGTTTAAAAAATTAGGCTGTTTAGGTTATATGATTCTTAGACTTTGAGAATTAATAGGGAGATTTTGAGCTTTCTAACGGATGTCTTTTCGAGATCTGGTTTTTAGTGATCCTCCAAAATCCTTCAGTCAGTTCTTCCCTACCCAAAAACAGGCTTTTTCTGCCCAAAACCCGACTATATTTTTCTCGACTTGTCCGAACTAGTCTTAGGCACAGTTCGTTACTATCACGGTATTACTGGTATTGATATTGAAAAACCATTTGCCTAACGCTAGTCCGAACCCTGAGTTTTAGGTCCACTATGGGTGAGATGCATTCTCTCTATAACAAAACAAACAGCTTTTCTTAAGATTATTTAAGTACATTAGGAGGATATTAGGTTTGATTATATTGGTTCTCTTGATCCATGTCCTTTGGGCGGGCTTATATGAGAGTTAACAATAAAAAATTTTTAAATTCTTGTTTCTACTACATATATTATTCTCTAATAGTCCAACTCTTTCTTTCCTATATGTATTGTGAAATAAAGGCGGAAGTTGTTAAAGGGGAGGAAATATTTTCAAATGCAAGGATAAAGCTAAAGAAAGAGAGTAAACAGCCCTGGGAAAGTCTTTTTCCCTCCATCATTTTATTGACAGTCTTATGACGTTTGGACTTTGAGGATTTAGAGGGGGAAGGATGAGGGAGGTCCTCCCTTAGGAATTGGGAAAGAAAGGCAAGGACGCTTTTAATGAAATAAAGGAAGGAAAAGCGCCCTTAGAGCGGCAGATAGAGAAGAAAAAAAAATTTTTTTAATTCTCTTGTCAATGAAAAAACTCGTAAAAGGGCAAATTCTTTAATTAAGAGATTAAGGGATCTCCCCAAAATTTAATTAATTAATCCGTCAAAACAAAAAATATTTTCATGTCTTTTTAATTTTCAAAAACAAAAAAGTGCATATTGTGTAGACTATTAAAAGAAATTTAAAATAAATAAACATATCCCCCCATTATTTTGTGTGGCATTTTTTGAGAAAAACAAGAGAAAATTTTCCCAGACTTTTTTAAAAATAATTTTCTAAAATTTTGTAATTTTGCACTTTTATTTTTGTATAAAAGCAAAGCAAAAAAGTTTAAAATTTGGTTTTAGGGAATTTTTGGTATTTTAGGGGAATTTTAAATTTATTGGGAGAGGTTTTTAAGGATTGAAAGGAAAACGTGATTAAGTGGGAGATTAAAGATTAATTAAGGAAGATTATATGAGTGAGATTCGACTAGACTCCCTTAAATTTTGACAATGTCTTATTCTTATTAAAAAACAGAACGCGAGACAGATTTTTGCTTTTCCTTCAAAAATTTTTTTAGATTCCTGACTTTCAATTATATTTCTAGATTCTTGACCTCAATTCTTGACTTTCTGTTTGAAATTTTCTTTCCTTAGAAATAAAAAAGGAAAATTTTTTTTTAAATTTTCTCACTTATTTTGCCTCCTTTTTCCATTAAAAATACTATTAAGCCTTAATTTAGCGCTGACTCATATAAATATCAATTAAATAATATTTTTCTAATAACTCATAAAATTAATTCTATTTATTTTTTATTTATTTTTCCAAATTTAGAAACGAAGGCTAAAAATTAAAAAATAGGCAGCTGAATTAATTCTTAGAAAATTTTTTTATTAAGTTTTTTGGTCTTTTTTATTTTTTCCCACTCATTTTTAGAAAATTTTATTTTTTCCTCAACTTTCCCCCCTTATTTATTTTTTAAAAATATTTTTTTTCGTAAACAAGTGATTTTTTTTATTTTTTCTTGTCTATTTAATGGGATCAACCCAGAAAAAAAACACTCCAAAAGGTCAACATCCTAGAGGTGCCCAGAAGGTCAACGCCAAATATTGGGGGGATAATTTGTCCACATTAAGAAGAATGGTGACTATCAAGGGGAGGGGGATATTGATGGATTTGGCGGAATTAAAATGGATTTGTTGGAATTAAGTTGGATTAAGGGAGTTGATCTCTAGGGTGTTGATCTTCTGGGTTGTTGACCTTCTGGTCTGGACCTCTCTTTAATGCCCTCGCGCTCTATAAAAAATATAATTTTTTTTCAATAACAAAAAATTTTTTTCTGTCAAAATTTATTACGTCCCTGGGAAGGTGTTTGTTTTTGAAAGAATTTTTGGTCTTCATTTTTCTGTCTGCTGACTTTTTAGTAAAAAAAAATAATATTTTTTTCTTCACCTCAAAATCGATGTGTGTTTCTTCCCCCCTTTATTTATTACAACAAACTAATTTTCTACCACTATTTTAGCGGCCAAAGTATCATAGTCATAAACTGTTAATTTCATCATATTATTTTTCTGTTATTTTAAAGCCTTTTGGAGCTATAGAAAATTTCAAAAAAATTTTTTTGAAATTTTCTAAAGGAATTTTTAAGGAATTTATTTGTTTGTTTTTGTTTTTTGTTCCTTTTCCCATTAAATAAATTGAAAAAACCACTTCCTTCTTTTATTTTTTATTTGTTTAAAATTCAGATTTTTTTGGATTATTTTTACCTTAATTTACTACTTCCGTTTCTTTTAGATAAAAATTTATTTTAAAAAAGCTTTTTCTATAGTACTAAACTAGAGTTGCACGAGATCGAGATTTTAGAAAAAATCCGAGACCGAGATTGACCGAGACTCGCATGACCGAGACCGAGACCGAGATGCAAAATTTGACCCGAGACCGATATCGAGATCCGAGATAAACCGAGATTTTTCAAAACTTCTTTTTATTGACCAAAACCCATCCAAATTAATTAAACATCATCTAAATCATCATCAAAATCATCTGTTTCATCAGAATCAATTTCAGTTGGTGGACCAAGCAAAAGTTTATCCATATTTGCCTTTACAACTAGAATTTTTTCCACCATTTCTCCAGAAAGACTTAAGTATAAAGGGTAGGGACACTTGTGTACGGGACACTTGTTTATTAGAAGGAGTCGGTCTGATAGAGACAGCCGGTCCTCTATTTTATCACTATCATCCATCCTCTATCTTATCCCTATCAGGAATTTTAATCGAAAAATCTTCTCTTCCCAGCGCCGCAGGCGAAAATTTCGAAAATTTTGGAAGGCAAGAAGCCAGATTTCTTCCATTCCATTATAAATGACCCATTGGACGAAAGGTCCTAAGATTTCGTGAGATACATTTCGTCAATTAAAAATTTTTGTCCAAAAGGCCAAAAACCAAGACCAAAAAATAAAACCAAGACACGACCAAGACAAACACCCCAAGACCAAGACCAAGACCGAAAAAAAACCAAGAAAAGTATTCGTTCCAAGACCAAGACCAAGAGTCTCGCACATCTCTAGTGATCGACATGCCCGGCTTCTTCCGCAGCGCCAAAAACCTTTTTCCGCGAAGGTTGATGTGTATTCGGCCGCGCCTATTTGTCCTGCTCCGCTCTCTAGACAACTAAATTAAAGTGAGCACAACAATATACCAATAGCGAAATTTTAAATATTTTGTCAAAATAAAATTAATCTAAAGAAGGTCAATCTTTAGGGGTGTATACTGATCTCGGATCTCGGCGAGATTAAGTGCCGAGAATCTCGTCTCGGTTAGGTGATCTCGTCTCGGCAAAACCGAGACCGAGATTGGAAAATGACCGAGATTCTCGTCTCGGTCTCGGTCGAGATATCGATCTCGTGCAACTCTATACTAAACTTCCAATCTACATATTTATTAGGATTCGACTTGTTCAATTTTCAAATTTCTGCTCTAGATCCATTTTTCCCTTCAAACTGACCTGTTTTCCGGAATAATTAGTAGCCCCTGTCCAAATGTCCCATAATTTTTGTATTTGATTCCTGAGCCCAAGCTGGTTTTATCATAATTACGACGCAACTTTCATGTATTTTTAAAAAAAAGGCGAGAAGGGGGGTGAACTTAATAACTTCATAAAAATTCAAAATACTACATTAAACTAAAATTAAAAAATTATTTTTTAAACATTTTTAGATTATAGGAGAAATATTTATTAATCTTAATTCAAAAAATATTTTGTCATAAAAATATTTTTTCTATCAAAATTTATTTTTATCTTTAATTTTTTTAGCATTTTTATTTTCACTTTTTTTTTTATTTTCTCATTCAATTTTTCATCAGCCGTTTTATACCTTTTTTTTCGTTTTTGTTTGTGCTCTCCGTTATTTTACACCAGTCAAAACTATTTTTAAAACCCTCCCTCCTCCTTTTCTTTTTAAATGATAGCTCACAACACTTTCCCCTCCCTCCATTAATTTCCTCGTGATCTAAGCCCGGCATATTTTATCGTCATCAATTTTATTATAACAATTCTTGATGGCCTTTATCAACCGCCAACATTAAGAAAAAATTTTTTTTGTGTCCATCATTCATTCTCTCTTATTTTTTCACAAACATCTCCCCTCTCCCTCCCCTTCCCTTTAAACCAAAATACCAACAGAAAAATTTAATGCAAAAATAAAACAATATTTCTCTCTACTAGCTTCAATCAATCACCCGAGAGAAAGTCATACCAAAAAAAAAATTTTTTTCTAATCTTATAAGAAGTTTGTGGAATTGTAATGTAAAAAGTCCAATATTGTTTGTGTTTATTTGTTGAGGTGGGAGGGGAGAGAGGTTGTTTCGGCGCAAAAAATGTTTTGGCGGGAAATTTAAAAATTTGGGTAGACGAGAGTTTCTAAGGGATATTTTTTGGGCTGTAAGTGAGAAATTAGAAGTGTGGAATTTTTTTTAATAGCTGCTATAGCAATAGCTATCTTCTTAAAGATTTGAAAAAAATTTTCTATTATAATTAGGAAAAATTTGAAACGATGTTTTTTGCATAACTTGGCATTTTGCCTTTATTTCCGAAATTAATTTAAAAAAATTTTTAACTTTGTGGACCAGATACTTAAATCCACAGGAAATTTATTTCACAAAATTTCAGACCTCTAACTTTTATCATTTGGCAATTTTATGAACATACGCGCCCAAGAATTATCCGCGCCAAAACACCCCCTCATTTTTTATTAATTTTACAAGAGTCAATCTGTCGTTTAATTTTATTTTCTCCCTCTCAATGTCAATTATTTACTCTGTTTTCTCTAAACAAAATTGATCCTTAGTCCCAAACCTCTTTTTTTAACTTTGTAGTGATCATTCTTTCCCCCTATCATCGCCAAATAATTTTCTGATAACAACGTCCATTTTGACAAGGTGCAGCTGTAAAGTGGCTGAAAAAAAGGAGAGAAGAAAAATTTTTTTGAGCAGTTTATGAGCAGCTAATCTATGCTGGGCGCCATAAAATTTGGCGTGTTCTAAAATTTGAAAAATTGGCGTTTGGCGCTCCACGCAAAAATTTTGGCGCACAGCCCCGAAGGGATTTGAAAAATTGGCGTTTGGCGCTCCACGCAAAAATTTTGGCGCACAGGCCCGAAGGGATTTGAAAAATTGGCGTTTGGCGCTCCACGCAAAAATTTTGGCGCACAGCCTGAAGGGAATGATGTTTTATCTAATAAATTCTCTCTTCTCCTTTTTCAAAAAAAATTTTTTGCGGATCTTTTTAGGAAAACTAAAAAGGAGAAAGAGAGAGAGAGTCTGTGAAAAGCACGTCATTTTCAACGTCTCAAAAATTTCTTTCTGCTACACATAGCGGGTGATCGGTGAGAAAAGAAGGAAAAAAAAGAAGAATTTTTTAATTGATTGTTTAAAATATATACCTATTTTTGTTTTGCTCCGTCCTTTCTCTCTCTCCCCTTCATTCATTCAATTTATTTATCGTCACCTACTGCCAGTTTTTAGTCGTCATTTTAAACCTCTTTTTGATGGTTAGTTTTATTAAAAATGTTTGTCCTCCGTTATTTTATTAAATTTATTACCCAGAAGATCGAATCTCCGAAAGATCAAAAACATTTTTGTTAAGGCCTTGAGGATCTAAACTTTGTGGATTTTGTTATTGAAAGAAAATACAAAAATAAATATTAAAAGGCTGTACTTTAGTACGTGGGTGCAGGCTTTAAATTACAAATGTTATATCATTTGAAAGAGCTAGTCGAGCTGAGTCGAATGCCATCAAAATTAGCTCTAGGAAAAATTTTTGAACCGAGATACAGGCGATTGAAAATCGAAAAACCATAGGGGGGACCAAGCACTTTTTTGGGATGAAAAATTCGAAAATGCAAATTATACCTCATTCGAAAGAGCTCCTCGAGCTGAGTCGAATAACACCAAAATCAACGAAATCCGACTTGATTGGACAAAGTTATGATCTTTTATTTTAGCTCCTTACCTATGGCATCTGTGGAGATTTTTGCTGCTACGGAGGCCCCAAATACGTCCAGAGCAAGGGAGATAGGAATAGGTTTATGTTACGAACCCAGACCCATCGCCCGTAGACTCCCCGCGAGGCGCGTGCCGCAAAACCCCGCGCGAAGCGCGGGGTTTTGCACAAGCGCCTCGCCGACGACCCATAGGTTTAGGTTTTTTGTTTTTTGTGTCATAACTTTGTCTAATCTTGTCCAATCACGGTGATTTTGGTGTCATTCGACTCAGCTCGTCGAGCTCTTTCGAATGAGGTATTATTTGTATAAAAAATTTTTTATTCCAAAAATCGCCCTTTTGGACCTTCGATTTTTAGGAGTCTATATCTCGGTTCATTCAAGTCGGATTCCGTTGATTTTGGTTTTATTCGACTCAGCTCGACGAGCTCTTTCGAATGAGGTATAATTTGCATTTTCGAATTTTTCACCCCAAAAAAGTGCTTGGTCCCCCCTATGGTTTTTCGATTTTCAATCGCCTGTATCTCGGTTCAAAAATTTTTCCTAGAGCTAATTTTGGTGGCATTCGACTCAGCTCGACTAGCTCTTTCAAATGATATAACATTTGTAATTTAAAGCCTGCACCCACGTACTAAAGTGACCCCTATTAAAATTCTAAAGTCGATTCGGAAATCGAAATTTAGAAGGTCGAAAGGATGATTTTTCGTCATCACTTACTGCCAGTTTTTAGCCTTTGATCAATTAGCCTTTGATCAATTTGAGTGTTTTTCCCTTTTCTTGGCCATTTTACATAGCGTATTTCCTCTAAAATAAACCCCCCTCTAGAGGTCGATCGAAAAATACCCCCTCCCTTTAAAATAGCCCCCATCTAAAATAGCCCCCCCCCTGCATTTCTAAAATATATACATATTCTGGTGATCATTTACATATCAAAAAAAAATTTTTTTTTGACGCCTTCTTCCTTTTTATTTTTTTTCAGTAAGAGAAATTTAAAAAATTATAAGTTTTGGTTATTATGTAAGACAATTTTATGTTTAAATTTAAGCTTTCTTGCAATATTAATACACTCTAATTTCAACCGTGATTTAATATGTACGTGGATTTCTATGCACTTTTAACGTACTTGATAAAAATATTTCGCTCCGTTTTATATTAATACCCAATCGTAAAAAAAGCGGGAAAAATGGCGCGTCATAAACCTTTATTTTTACCAATGAAAAATTACCGTTATTTTTTAGTATTTCTTGGTATCAAAAGTTTACCGTATCGTTTCTGTACCGTATTACCGACTGTAATACCGATAAATACCGACAAATACCGATAATGTTTCATCGGATTCCGTACCGTACTACCGATATGGAATATCGATAAATACCGAAAAAGTGACCGATCACTATTCGAGATATCGGTCTTAATTCAAAAATTTAATATTTTAATTAAATAATTTATTATAAACTTTTAAGTACCTAATTTGAAAAAAATTATTTCTCTTTCCAAATTTATTCATGTAAAATACTTTATAAAATTTTTTTTATCCATTATTCATTTTTCATAATTTTTGAGGTTATTTTTGGTTTTAAAATTTTCTCCTTCCTAATCACAAATTTTGTTTTTTTTCTCATTTTCTTTTCTTCATTCTCAAAAATATACTCATCATCATCATTCCACTTTTGACAGCACACAAAAATAGTTTTTTTGGAATTTTTGCAAAAATTTTTTTCTTTTTCTGTTCCAAAGTTTATTTGGGGACATTTATATTTATATTAATTAATAGGGAAAATAGGGAAACTGCCAAAGTATATTTTTGTGTTTCAACTGGTTTTTGAATTAACTGACAAATTTTATTTTTTTTTAATTTCTTGGTAGAAAATATTTTTCAATTTTTGAAGTGTCACAAGTTTAATATGAAATTTTTGAAAGTAATTTTTGGAATAAACAAAATTCTTTTTAATTAATTTTTAAATATAAGTGGATGAATTTAAATGCATTAAAAACGGAGCGTTAAATTTAAAGTAGAACATCCTCTCTAAAAATACCAAATATTTTCGCCTTTATCAAACTAAGATTTCGCCCTAAAACTAAAATTTTAATAAAAAGTGGCAGGAATGGGAATGAGAAAAAAGTTTTTTGGAGATATTCTGCCAGCCCTGTTAAGAGCAGAAGGATAAAAAAATCAGAATTAGGGTTGTTGTTTTCGAATCGGACCGACGTTTCGGCTAATTGAACCGGGCCGATCGAGTCTTGTTCAGGTCAAAATTCAATACCTGATTCGATCTTTCGAACCTAACTAGGCCCCCAACCCTAATCGGTATTATCACATTCACTCATCTTCTCTTCAATTTTAATTTTTAAATATTTACAATAATGATTTGCAATATCTTTATATAATTTCATTAATTTATTTATTCTTTAATCATTTCATAGAATTACAAAAAATATTTCCCCTTTAATTTCATTATTTTGCACTTTTACCGGGGGGTTTCTCCTTTAATTTCCTTTAAACAATGCTTTTCATGTGCTTCCCCATTTCATTAATTATTGTTTGAGGGGTTCCCTTTTAAAATTTAATTTGTAATTTGTGATTATTTCCTTATTAAAAATTAAAAAACATCCGACGGTGTCGTGTCACTCTTATTGTTAGTGGATAATGTCGGGCATTTCATGGAATTACAGTTGGTTGAATTGTCTTCCTCTGTATTCTACCAGTTTTGACCCACCGTGGAGTTTTCAATTCTCGCGTTTGGTCCTCGTCATTTATTTTTTTTAATTTATTTCAACATTCCATATTGTATGTAGTGACTTTAGATCACCTTGAAGACCCGCCTTCACATATCCCCCATGAAAGCTTTAGATCTCCTTGATGCTTTAGAGAGATCTAAAGATCCCCCCACTTAGATCCTCCTTTTCAACTTTCAGGAAAATTATAGGTACCCGAGTAGAGAATTGAGCTATCTTGGACCTCTTTATGTTCTCTCATCGAATTGTCTTTTTACCGAATCACCCTCCCTTTTATTTCCTCGCATCACCCTATTTTGTCTATCTTTTTTTATAAAAAATAACAAATACTTTGATCAATCCCCCATTTCCCCATTCCCAAAAAAGTGCATGGGAAAGAGGGGAAGTCCGACATCCTTTCCCTATTAAGAAATCTGTTTATGTAAAATTCTCCATTTCCTCTTTCCCATTTATTTAAATCCGCCCTTAAAAGGGCATTTTAATTCATTTTCTCATATACTATTTTTTTTATTAAAAAAATTTTTTTTTCAAAATTATTTAAATAATATTATTTTTAATTAAAGAGATAATTAAAATCTCTATCATATTCCACGCCCTTTTAAACGAAATAACTGGTGGAAGCTTGGGGGAGGTGTAAATTTGAGACATTTTATAGGCCTAATTAGTGTTGGGGGAGCGGTTGGTCCAAAGGATCGAGTCGGGCATCGAATTTTGGTCCGAAAAAGACTCGGTCTGGCCGGCCCGAAAAAAATGACTTGAACGTCGGTCCGACTCGAAAACCCCAACCCTAAGCCTAATCTTTGCCTTGGAACTTTGCCCTAGGACGTTGAGTCATTTGAGGGATTGTAGCATTTTGGAGGGATAGGAAGGTGATTTTTTGGTATACGAGAGAGCTTTTTACTTAATTTTTATTTTGACAATAAATTTGGTTTCTATTTAATCATTTTTTTATCATTTTATCAGTAAAATCTCGTCATTTTTATAATTATTACACATTTCTCTAAATATGTAGTAAATTAATCAAAAAATGACTAGCAAAAATTCTTTTAGTTAGTTAATTAATTTTTTACTATTTTTTTTATCATTCTGGAGGTTGATTTCTATTAGATTTTTTATTTACCTTAGTGGATATGGGGTCTCAAAAATTTTTTTATTTTTCCCTTCAGGCCAAGTCTCAGGAATTTTACATGTTATCCGCTCGATTTTCCGACTATTGTCCATATCCGTGGCCAAGCTTGTTCTGCTTTTCTTCTTTAAACATGTGTTTTCTCCCCTTTAAGCTCTCTCAAGCTCCTTCAAGTTACCAAACCCGCAAACCTTTCCGACAATTTCTTTCCCATTTTTACACTTATCCTTCACATATTTTCACTTTATAATTTTCATTTAATACTAATATTCCCCTCAAAATTTACACAATTCTATATTTTTATAGGATCTCCGAACTTTAGCTTTGCATCAGCAACTTTCTACGCTGATGCAGCAAGCACAATTACAGCAGCAACAACAACAACAACCGGCAGTATCACAATCTCAACAACAACAACCCCAACCTTCATTATCTGCCTTTTTACCATTAAATCAACAAATACGTCAACAACAACAACCAACCCCATGTTCTTCTGCTCAACTTCAACAACAACAACAACAACAAACAAATCCAGGAGGGTCGTCTATACTTGGAATTTATCAACATTTAATTTCATTACAAGCACAGCAACAACAACAAACGCCTACTGTTGCTGGACTTCCACAACAATTTAGCAATGCTTTACATTTGGTAGGAGGAGAGATTTTTTGAGATTTTGGTTTGGGTCTTCCGAAAGAATTGTGGAAGACTAGGCTTAGCATTATAACTGCCCTCATGACTATTATATACCGGGGATGTTTCGGGTTGAGAAAATGTCCTGTCGGGTTTCGGTTTGTGGTTTTAAAATTTTCTTCGGACGGTCGAATATAGTTGAGTCTTTGTTGGGTTTAGGGTAACCCGGGACATGATTCATTATCCATTTATCTCCTGTTAACGTTTAAGAATACTCAATAGATTACACAGAGAAATTTTCTTTATTATTATTTAAAAATTTCAGCAAAATTCCTCTCCTGCTGCTTCAGTATTACCACCACAATTGGGAGGAGGTGTTCCCTCTGCTCAATCAGCCACTTCAGGAAGCACAGCCGGACTTTTAAGTACCTTGCTTGCTTCAAATCCAGCATTGTTGCATTCTTTACTTGGTCAACAGCAACAACAGCAGCAGCAACAATTGGTTGCTTTAGCTGCTCAATTGCTTCTTCCTACTGCAGCACAACAGCAGCAACAACAACAATCACAACAATCCTCCCTTTTACAAATGTTAAACCCTTCAACTCTTTATGCTTTTGTTAATTATTTGCAACAGCAACAACAAGCACAACAACAACCTCCAGTTAACCAACAACTTCAATTACTTCTTCAATTAGCTTCTAGTGGAGGTGGAAATGTTGGGGGAAATACTGGAGGTTTGCAAGGATTGTTAGCTTCCTTGAGTGGTAATCAACAGCAAGCGTTGTTAACTGCTTTAGCTGCTCAGCAAGCACAACAGCAGCAGGTAGTTGGAAATTTCCTTGAAATCTAATACCCCTTCTCTCTTTATAGGAAGCCACTACTCAACAGCCCCCACCACCACAATTGCACCAACAACCTCCTCCTTCCCTCCAACCTCAACAACCCGATGAGAATCGCTTACTTCTTGAGCATCTCATTCGTCAAAGTCGCGAGGTTCAACAACAACAAAAACTGATGCAGCTTGAAGCTGTTGCTGCTGCAGGGCGTCCACAAACATTTGTTGGAAGTGAACAGATTGAACAATCTACACCAGCTACGCTATCTCCTACAATAGGAGGCTCTACAGCTTCAGAAGTACTTCCTGCTCCTCCCCAACAAGTACAACAAACTTCTGCTGAAGTTCTTGCTGCACATCAACAACAGCAGCAACAACAACAACACGGAAATGTTGGGGCAGCTATTCATTCTCAGATTAGCGCAGAACAACAGGAGCAGCAACGACAAGGACAGGGAACTCCTAATGAGCGTTTAATGACTTCTGAAGCTGTACAAGATAGAATATCGCGGTAATATTTTAAAAATATTTTTTCTTATTTATCTAATATATAGTCTAATCAGCGAGAATGAGGCTATTCTTGAACCTAATCCTGTTCTTTTGAAAAGAAGGCCATATCAAAGACAGAGCACTTCAAATTCGATGACTTCACAAACCTCGGAAAATGCTGGTAAATACATAAATTATATATTATAAATTTCTATCTTATTCGGATTTTTTATGGTGTTTTGAAGAGATCTCATTTTAGGGGCCAATTGCCTAAGCCAATCAGAGGCTTAAGCTCTTCTTAGAAGAGCTCTTCCAAAAGGGGAGAGATTCGAAAGACCTTTGGGTTTTTAAGGTCTTTCTCTTTCTCCGGAGATCATTAAAAATGGGAGACTTTCACTATACCCGCTTTCACATACTTAAAACCTTAAAGATCAATCCACTAATCAATTTCTTCCCCAAAAAAGGTACTTCCCAACGAGGATCACCAGGCATTCGTTCACCTGGACCCAAACATCATCCAGCCACAACTCGCTCCTATTCACTCCATGAAACTTCATTTCTTCGTTTTGGAGGAGGTTCCCTAACTTCTGGCCAGCCTATCAATCGTCAACAACTTTCCTTACAACCCCAACCTTCACAACATTCCCAACAATTAACTTGCAATTTTTGTCATTTAAAATTCCCCAATGAAGCTGGGCTTGAAGCACATGAATTACGTTGTTCTAAGAAGGATTCAAATTCTTGTAACAATCAAATTCTTCTTCAAAAACAGCAAAGCCAGCCACAATTAAAAATGGTTCACCAACAAAGACAACAACAACACCAACAACAACTTCAATTACAATTACAACAATTACAAGACCATCAGTCTACTATAGCTGCACTTGTTGGTGGAGGAAAAGGTGTTGCTAGGGATTTGGTGATTAATGGAAGTGGTGGAGGACGTTCTTCTGTATGTTAGAGAAAATATTTTTAATTAAAAAAATAAAAAAAATTCAATAAAATTTTTTAAAATGAGGGACAGTTTCTCTCAAATTACAGTATCCCTTATATGATGTACGCCAATCCTTTTAAATTTCATAGCAGTAATTTAAATTATAACTTTTGATGCTTTATTAAGCGTAAATTGAGCCTAACCGAATATTTTCCTTATAAAATTTCTAAATTGACTTTCACCTCTATATTACGCACACCCTTTATTAGACCTACTTGAGGGTATGCCTTATTTTAAAGATTTTTAATTAAAATCACTTGGAGTTATCACATTTCTGGAGTTTCCCACATCGCTTGGATTTTTCCACCTTATAGAAAGAATAATGTGTACGTAATATAGAGGTTTATATAAAAATAATTTAGATAAATTAAAAAAATTATTTTTGCTTTTCCTGTAGGTTCCTTCACTAATCCAACAACATTTCTCTAAACAACAAAGCAACATTTCCCAATTAGTAACTTCAAGTTCATCAGATTCTCGTTTAAAGAAGCGTGGATTAGACCAAGATAGTGGCAGTTGTGGCAGTGGGACAGATTCTTTAGAAATGATTTATGACGTCTCTAATGGTGGAAATTGTGGTGAACAACAACAGCAGCAGCATGGAGCTGAATCTTCCAAAATGGCACGAATTGTTAGTAATTCATCTCCTCCCCCACCTCCTCTTACTTTATTTTCTAATTCTAATAATACTCCTCCCTCAACTTCTGGGGAAGAAACAAACAAAAGCAATAATTAATTATAATTTTCTCTGATTCTCTCTATTTTCCCTTATATTTCTCTTTCTCTAACTTTAATTTTTTAATTTTCTAAAAATATTTTTTTCTCCTAAAATTATTTTTTGAGCTTATATTAATTCTGCTTTGGCTTTTCTAGCTTTACATTTTTTTGTTTTTTAACCTCCAATAATTCTCCTTTTTTTTGTTTTATCTCCCTTTAATAAATACCATATTTTTCTAATTGAGCGGCCCTTTGGTCACTTGGTAGATAAAAGATGGTGTTAAGGACCCCCTCTTACTTGTCATATGGCAAATGGATCCTCCAATTTAATTTCGGTCCCGAGACAAATAAGGTCGTCGGATAGTTGGAAGTCTTTGGATATTCGGATCCTATGTATATCCGAACCGAAATTTCCGGATATCCGGCTTTTTTCGGATCTGTATTCGGATCTGCCAACCTTATGAGAGAAATATGCAACTCTCTTTGTTTTATAAAAATAATTTTCTTTTAAAATTTATTTTTTTTTCTAATTTCTTTTCAAGTTTGATGCTCTCCTCCCGGTAACAACAACTTTAATTATAATTTTAATTCAGATCTCTAAAAAAAAATATTTTTTTTAATTCTCAGTTATTTTTTTTTGAAAATCTCCTCTATTTATTTTATCAAATTTTCCATACTTGCCCTAGAGCAGCGTGATAAAAAATATATTTATTATTTCTTTATATTCCCAGTGATCTCTCTCTCAATAAAAAATTTTTTCCCTCCATTCTTATCTCAATTTTCTACTTTTTTTTCTCTTTTGAATTGGCCTATTTTTGTTTATTGTTTCTCTCCAAAATGCTATATAATTTCTTCTCAATTACAAAAAAAATATATTTTTCAAAAACAATTCTTTCTTACTGGCCGATGAAAGCCAAAAATAAAATAAAAAATCAGCTTCTTCTGTCCTCTGCTTCACGCTGCTCTAGCTTTTATAGGTATGTTCTTATTCATTTTTTTCCTTAAAAAATTTTTTTCCAAAATTTTTCCTTCTTTTTTTTCTGTTGTAATTTTTTTTGTTCTATTGTTCTTCCATTCCAGCACCAACCACTTTCCTTTTTTTTTGAGTACACAGCAATATTTTACAGGGCTTTATAGTAGTTTCACCGGAAGTTCCGGTTCCGGAAAGTTACGGCGTTTTTTTGGTTTCGTTTCTGGGAACCGGAACTCAGATTTGGTTCTGGTTCCGGACAAAATTTCGGTTCCGGTGAATCGCTACTTTAGAGGCAAAGAGACTAAGAAGCACCAGTTATACATATAAATATTTTGAACAATCAACAAGCATCTTTCTGGATTATTGAACGATATACCACATATAGACTAACAATATCCAAATCTAGAGGCTTTGAGTAGGCTGCACTTCTGTTCCCATACTTTTTTTTATTTTAACAAGTCTTGTGTTTGTTATTGTCAATTTAAAAATTTTTTTTCTTTTTAACATTACTTTGTAGCCTAAAAGCTTTTTTCTTATTTTTTTTAAATTTTTTATGACTCATTTTTTTGTTATTTTCCTTTTTTTAATTCACTTACATTCTTTCATTTTTTAAAAATATTTCTAGCACAAAACAAGGTTTTATAAAATCATGAAAAAATATTTTTCCGTTTTATCTTTAGGTTAAAGAATTTTTTAAAAATATTTCTTGTAGTTTTTTTAACCCAAAATCTGAAAGGGATAATAATTTTAGGTCATAAAATGTGAGACTTGCATCTCTATTTTATTTATACAGATTATCAGATTATCTTTTAATGCCGTTCTTTGGGAGGGTTCGGGTTAGGAAAATTGGGGTCTCGGATTTGGTAGGGTTTCCGAAAATTTCTCGGGGCGGGGTCCTTTTTTAGGTCATAAAATGTCTGAATTTTGGGTTTCTGGTAGTTCGATTCATCCCTGAACCTCTCCTAAATTTACATTTTTTTCTGAAACAAAATAGATAGTATGTTCGTCTGTGAACATTTAAAAAAAATTTTTTAACCCAAAATCTGAAAGGGATAATAATTTTTTTAGATTTTTTAAAACCTTGTTTTGTCTAGAAATAGTGAGGGAAGGCTCTATATCTTTTAAATTTTTCCAAAAAATAAAAAAAAATCCTTTATACTTTTTTCAAACAAAAAATTTAAGGATGACATGTATTCTATGGAAATACAACAACAAGAACATATCCAACAAAATATCCAAACAAATATCCAAAAAGACCAACAACATTCCCAAAATTCCCCTAAAAATCTCCACCACCACCAACAACAAAAAGCTCAGCCAATTTTAACAATGCGAGATGCAGTTATTTTTGCCATTACATATTCCACAGATCTTTGCTCAACAATTAAAATGCCCTACTTTTTAACTTTAACACAAAATGAATTACAAGAGTTGGCGGCAAATGGGGGAGAACAGGGAAATGATGTTGTTAATAATGGGGGTGGTGGGGCTGGAAGTAGTTGTAATATACGTGGAAGAACGAGAAATATTACTAGTGGTAAATACTTAAAAATTTGGAAATATTAATTGTTTTAGAGCCTCTAAATTAGGATTGTTAGGTAGGTGGGAATCCTCGGATATCCGGATCCGATGTCCGAACTGAAAATTCCAGATATCAGGATCCGACAACCCTACTTGAAATATTTTCTATTTTTGATTGTTAAACTTTCCTTGGGGAGTTTTTCAGTATCTTAGCCTAATTTTGGGAACGATTTTCAAAGATCACAACCGTTAATCAGCTGGATATTGTATATGGTTCAGGCATAGGAAATAGTGCTACTTATAATGAAATACCAAGTCAGGCTTTAGAAACATTCTTCATTTTTGAAAACTTTTTTGAGTCGGCCCAATTTTGGGTGTTTTAGTAGATAATCTTAAGTGGTCTTCAATTTCTCTTTAAATCTAATGTATTAGATTTGCCCCTAAACTAATGAAATTATCGGGTATTTTTCGCTACTTAAAACCTTTTTATCCAATAATATACTCGATCTTCATTAACAAAAAAAATTTTTTTTTCTTAAGAAACTTTCATGTGTTTAAACAAAGTTCGTCCAACACCAAACGAACATAGAGACAACTGTTCTGCCTACAGTTTTTGGACTCCCTCAGAATTTTCTAATGGAGAATCCCAATTAATCCAACTTCTTTTGTGTGCCACAAATTCGTTTTCTGCCCCATGGCAAAAGAGAATATGTCCATTAGGCTCTCATTACACGTTAGCAGCTAATAAAGAAAGTATACAATTGAGAACAACACATTCCTCTTTTTGGGGACAACAACAGCAACAAAAGGTTAGAAGCGGAAACAATCTAAGATGCTAATTCGAAATATGGTTGCCCTAGGTTATAATTAGAGTTAGGAACAGATATCACTCCCAAGCAACTGTAGATCAGTTGATATTTTGAATTAGTTTGAATTTATATCAAGACCAGAAAATTATTGTCCTGATGCCATTATGTCCTTTTATAAATATATCCATTTTGGTCTTATAATCGGTCTTTTTTATCTCTTCAATACCTTCTTAAAGGATTCTAGTGACCACTATCTATCATGATTCTTGGTGATCGGATTCCCAAGAATCGGGGATTTATTTTTTAGTTCGGGCTAGACCTGGATACTCAAATTAAATGAGAGATCTATCAAAATAATTTTTTATTTAGATTGCTCAACAACAAACAAATAATACAATTTTCAATCCCCAACGCCAACATTGTGATGATTTAATGATTGAAAGAGGAGGCGGATTAATTAAAAACATTCCAAAGAATGAAGATATGGAAGAATTATATCAATTGGAGAATTCACAAATTATTAAAATGGAGTTGGTAAAAATAAAATAGAGAAAATTTGGATGATATTCCTTTTAAAAACTGGGCAACTCTCGTTATTAGCGACTTCATCCTGAAATGATTTATCTCGATATAAGCGAATTTTTATTGTCTCTAATAATGGGAGTTGACTAGAAAATTGGGCCGATCCGAAGTTCTTTTAAGTACCAATACTCTATTCTTTCTATTAGAGAGGCTCTCTCCAATAGAGGGTCACCCTGAAATCACTTACCTCTATATAAACGTTTTGTTTTTTGTCTCTTATAACGAGAGTTAATAGAAAATTAAGCAATCTGGGTTCCGTTAGGTACCTACACTTTATTCCTTTTATTAGAGAGGCTCTCTCCAATAGAGTGAACATTTAGTTAATTTGTCTTTGATCAACGGCCTCTCTAAGTAATTCAACTTTTTTAGCACTGACGATAAAGAAAATGGAAGTTTACAACAATCAGCTCCATTTTTACCCTCAAAAATGGATGAAGAAGAAATAAATACAAAAATAATTACAACAACAGATAATTCAATAAAGCTTTTAAAACTTCCACCTAATGCAACCTCTAAAGGTGTAGGAGGATTTGGAGGAGGAAAATATTCTTTTAATAAAACGAAAACAAATATTAACGAGGAAGTTCCGGTGTGGAATAATTTTTTGTTTGATTAAATATAATGACGGGATATTTGTACGGGGACGGGATATCTTTGTTTATTGGACGGTATTACGGGTTGTGCCGAAATTGACCTTGAAAAGTGAAGGCGAAGATCGGCGAAAAGCAAAAGACTAACTTCCTTAACCTTAACCTACAGGGAATTCCCTGCCCCTAAATTTAGGTTGATTAAGTCTACAAACCTCCCTGCATTCCTGCCGTTTTCCTAATATTCAGGCTGATCGTTTTTTGGATATTTATGCACGGGGACTAGATATACCTAATATCATTTTTAGACTTTTGTTTTTCTAAGATTGTTATTATTGTAAATCTACAGATTTCAACAACTCAAGCAATGGTTCAAGTTTACATACGAGGTCGTGGACGTGGACGTTATGTTTGTGAAAGATGTGGAATTCGTTGTAAAAAGCCTTCCATGTTGAAAAAACATCTTCGGTAACCTCCTCTAATCATGCCTCAAAAATTAAAAAAAAATTTCATAGTTCCCACACTAATGTCCGTCCTTTCACTTGCATGACCTGCAATTTTTCTTTCAAAACAAAAGGAAATTTAACAAAACATTTGGTTTCAAAAACTCATAAACGTCGAATGCTTGATTCAAATAATGAAGAAACAATGCAAGGGATTAATACAACAAAATCTTTATTAGAAAGAAATTATGGAAATGAAGAAGAAGGGGAAGAAGGGGGAAGATTGGTGGTTGTTGAGGAGGATGAGGAAGAGGAGGACAACAACAACAACATCCCTACAACCTCTTCCAAAGAACAGCAACAACGCTTGGAACGTATACAAGAACAAGAACAAAGAATGCGTTGGGAAGAAGAAGATTGGGATGATGATGATGAAGAAGACGAAGAAGATTGGGGATTGTTAGTTGACCATACTCCTCAAAAAGATGTTGTGCCACCACCTCCACCTCTAAACTATAGACATTTTGGGCAAGAAGTAAGGGAGAGTAAAGAAATTTTTTTATTAGGGGAGATTTTGTAGAGCCTCTATGGGGAGGATATTTTTTAAAAAGAAAGTTATTATGGAAATGATGAAGGGGAAGAAGGAAGTTTTTCCTCTGGAACATTTTCCTCTCAAAATTTTCATCTCAGTATTATCCTTGCCTTTGTAGGTCTCAATATTTCCTGGGTTTTTATTTTTTTTTCTTTAGTTAACTCTCAATATAATGCCAGGTGACTTATATTGATTTACTATAGATCAGTTGATATATCGAGTATCTCTTTCTAAGGGTGACAGACTGGGAACCTGATTTTACGTTCCCGTATAAATCCCGTTTAAGGAGACCTGCCATCTTTATAAAATTAAATATTTATTCTCATTTCAGAATATCCTTGTGGAGCGTGAAACTCACACCCCTCCAACACTTTGGACTCGTACAGATTGTTTCGGCACTTTAGCAGCAGCAGGGGGATATACAGATGTTAGCGGTGATGAAGAACCCGAACCTTTAGATATGGGTTGGCCTCCACAAGATTCAGAAAGGATATGCCAATCAGCACCTCCATCTGCCCTTTTATCGCCTGGAGGCCGTTCAAGAACTAGACGGAAGAAGAAGGGGAAAATAAATAATAGCCAAGCAAATGTATCTGATCTGAAAACATCTCCAACAAAATTTGAATTTTTACAGCAGGTGTGGGGTTTTTTTTAAAAGTCTATTCTGATTTATTAATATTTTACATATTCATGGTCCTTATTATTATAACAATACATTAGAGCAAAATTTGTAATTCGAAAGTATTCCTTTCCCTATATAATTTTTTTGATCAACCTAGCGTCAATTTTCTAGGGTTTGCGGTATATCCAAAAATCCATTATGTAGTCGGTTTGATATACAGAATGTGTGCGCATTAAGGCCCTTATATTTTCTATTATCACTCGAATTTATTAGCATCACTATTTTAATACGTTATCAGGATGCAAGCAGTGTTTGGAAGCTTCTAAAACCTCATACTTATACCTGTGTATTAGCACGACAAAAAATTAAGGGGGCACCAGTACGAGCGAATTTTTTAAATTTCCAAACACTGAATTTCAAACACAGGCAATTCCTGATTAGGAGTTCTAGCTTCTATCCTTTTCAAACTAACTAAAAATTTTCGAAATTATTTTCTGAAAAAATAAAATATTCTTAGGATTCCCAACAAGATTTATCATCACCTCCAGTAGAACACCAAAATTCTTCCCTAATTAATCAACAACCTCCCCCAGCATTAGCTAATTTCATTCCTTCAATATCAGAACAACAACATTCCCTTCAACAAAGACAACAACAACAACAGCCTTCTTTAGCTGCCCAATTAGCTGTCGGTTTATTACAAGTCCCCCCATTTAATAATCAACAACAGCAAACAACTCCAATAGATTTAAGACAATCCCAATTCCAAGCCCAACAATTTTATTTCCAACAAATTAGTGAACAACAACAGCAACATTCTTCGGCTTTTGCACCTCCAATATCTTGTACTAACAACGGGAATAATGGAAATAATAATTTTGTTTCTGCTTTAAAATTTCTTGAATGCCATCAAATGAATGTTGGGGGAACTCAACAAATTATTGGGGGAGAAAATGAGAATAATAATAATAATGGAGGTGGGGGAGGTAGATTTTTAATTATTTTTTGAAAAATAATTTTCTTAAGAGTAATTTCAATTAAATTTTTTAAATTTTGGGTTTGGAGTCTTTTTTTGTGGGTCAAATTTTTGGGTTCAATACAAACAAATTTTGTATTGGATAGAAATTGATGTGAAACTTTGGGAATATTCGTAGAATTAGTTAATTAGATCAACATGCCAAATTTCAAAAAGATACATTAACTGTAATGAAAAAAGTAAAAAATCAAAAAGATGTTATTATACTTTTGAAACAGTGTATTATTGGGCTTTCAATTATCTCAGTTATCGAGCAATAGATAATCTTTATAAGATTTTCAATTTCGATCTCTTATCATTACGTATATTATAATTGAAGAACCTCAACCTTTAAATTTGGGGTTTCCTTCACAATATGAGACTCTCAGAAAGAAAGATTAATAGAAAAAAAATTTTTTTTTAATTTTAAATATTTTGTGTTTAGATTCATTCACTACAAGAGGACCTCAATCAACTTTAGAAGCATTCCTTGCCACAGATGTCCAACAATTTCATTGTGACATGTGTGACCGTAAATTTCGTAAAGAATCCGAACTTTTATTACACAAACAAACACACTTAATTGAAAGAAAACAAAAAAATAATAATTTTTCTTCAAATTCTGTTAATAATTCCTTTCAATGTTCTGAATGCCCAACAGTTGTTAGGTCAAAAACAATGCTGAATAGACATACGGAAAGTGTTCACGGAAGAAGTGTGAATTTGGAACAATTAAATAATGGACAAAATTTGACTTCTCAAGTTCAAAATATTGGTGAGAAAAAAATTTTTTTAGTTGAAAATGAGATCCTTATGATTAGAGACCAGACTGGGAGTGTCGTACGAGAGTCGAGATCGAGATCTAGAAAAATTCTCGATCTCGATAACCGGATTTTCGATTGAGATCTAGTCCCGGTCCGATACCTACTTATGATTCTTGTGATGGTCAAGTAGTTATAAATCTGTCTTATGACTAGCTAGAGCCATGAAATTTTGCATGTATATTCTTACATATCCTGCCCATCTCCACTGAAAATTTCAGAAATTTTGCTTCAATATTTCAGTAATTATGGATAAAAATGTTCCTACAACGTTAATGAGTTATGGGAACATTTTCTGTCACAACTTTTAGAATATTTAACCAAAAATTCTGAAATTTTTACTGAGGATTAATAATACATTGTAGTATACCCATGTACAATTTCATTTAATTAGGGTCACGTTTGACAGATTTATATTATTTAATATTTGTCCTTATCCTATTTTCTTATTCACATGTTTTCCTAATAAATACCAAAATTTAATTCTTTTTAAAGGTCCCCCACCTTCATCTTCACAACAAATGCTACCTCCACAAACAAATCCAATACACAACAACCATTTACGCAATTTTCTCTGTACTGATTGCAATCTAGGCTTTCGCTCTCATGGTGTTTTAGCCAAGCATTTACGGTCTAAACAACATGTAAAAAATGTAAAGAATTTTTGAAATTTTCTTTAAAAATTTTATTCAAAATTTTATAGTTGGTTACTCTTGGAAAATTGTCGGAAGATGCAAATTCTTTATTAATTCGTGACCATAGCAAAGCTTTGGGAAATATAGATGCAAGCAATTGTGAGAAGGCACTTACCTCTACTAAAGGTGTGAATTGAAAAATTGACTATATCTTATCTCCTTAAACTTAACATAAAATCTTATCATATCATTCCGTAAATATTCGAGACTGGATGTCTGAAGAGTCTAGATTGACCCTTAAGTATTAAATTATGGGAAAGATTTGGAAATGAAGGAGTAGATGTTCATTTCTTATGTGGCCATAACGGGGCCATCCTACACCCACAGTTACAACCATAATAGAGGCTTTTATATTGATGAGTTATCGTTATATTATTTGGAAGAATCTATCCTATTGTCTATCCTATTTTGAGTTAACCCCAGATAATCTTCCTTTACAAAGGCATTTTTTTGCAGAATTATTGGCTAAAATGCGGGAGCAGCTGGGTATTGTTAGTGATAATGCTACTACTGCTTCTTCACAACAACAATCGAATAATGGAAGTTCACAAAAGACAATAGCAGGAAACTCACCAAGGATTATTAGCAGTATGGGGAGTACAACACATAAACGTCCAGCAGAACCTTTGGCGCATGGATTGAAAAGGAAAAGCAACGATTTGTAGGTTTTTATTTAAAATAATGTTAACTTATTGCGATCCTATTGATAAGTATACTACTTTCAATTTTTAGACCAAACAACGATGATTTTGGGGGGAGACCTCAAAATCCTCCTCAAAATGCTACAACACCTTCCCCACAATTAAGACGTGATTCTTTTTCTTCTCCGTCTCCGCAAAGGCCAAAATACAGTCGAGATGATTTGGCACATCAAGTGGGATATTTTCTTACTTTTTAATCTCTTTTTTCACTTTCTGTTCCTCAGCAGAGGATTCCAAGCTTAGTAAACAGTCGTAAATTAGGGTTGGCGGATCCTGGGAGATATTCGGATCTGTTATCCTAATCGAAATTTTGGATATTCGGGCTTTTTCGGTTTCTACCTACTTCCTCAGTTCGCCTACTTCCTTTTCTTTTTACACTTTCCACTTTTAGGGATTAATCTCCATTTCTTACTTAGGAATTAAGTCCTTTCCTTTATGCTTCTCCCACTTCTACCAACTTTTAAACTTGAAAATTTTTTATTTTTCAAGTCTGAATCGCCTTTACATTCACTTGCTCAAGTTGCTGTTGCAGCGGCCGCAGCAGCTGCTGCACGTCACCCATCTCCTTCAACATCTTCTCATCATCATTCACAACAACATTCATCTTCACGTATTGCAACAGCGAATGTTTGGGTACCCCCAAAAGTAGAACAATTACAGCCTTGTAATACTGGGGGTGTTTCTCCTATGTCTACCATTGATGCAAGAAAATCTGTTACCCCTGAAATGCATCAACATAATGGATTGATAGCTAATGACAGATTAGGATGTTGGTTTTTACAACTATAAAATTTTATTATCCATTATAAGTCCAAAGGTTTAGGGGGTTTTAGTAGTCTACCTGGCCCTTAGGACTTAGAATTTTAATAATCCAACTTCGAGCTTTTACTTTGGAAAAATGATTTCCTTTTTGTTATCAAGCTTAATTCGACTATTTTGAATGTTATGGGGGCTAAACTTTCGAGTTCGGAAACTAAAATTCTGGAATCGCCTAAAAATACGAAAAAATTTTTATTTGACTTCTCCTACCTTCTCCCCTACTCAAATAAGCATATCAGTCTTTTTTATACTTTTGGCCATATTTCCTTACAAATTAAAAACTGTCCATATTTTTCTGTGTCATATTTTTCAATTTAAAATTAAATTTAAAAAAATCCCACAAAAATTTCAGCAATGCTTTCAAACCGCTCAGCAGAAGAAACTAGCGAATCTACTGGTACTCGTAGTGAATCAAGCACTCCAGTCCAACAGCGTAATGTCTGTCAACAACACCCAGGATTTTCTCCTATGCCTGCTGCCACACGTTGCCAACTTTGTGATTTAAATGTAAATTTAGGACGCTGCTTTTAACCCCTAAAATTCCCTCATTTTCAAGTTTGACTCTCCAGCACAACTTTCTGTTCATTTTCATGCTGATCACATTCTAATGCGGCATGGAAGGGATTTTCGCTGTTCTAGACGTAATTGTGAAAAAGTGTTCCCTTCGAGAGAGTCATTAAGAGCTCATATTTATGCGCACTTTTTTGGTGGATCTGATGGAAAGGAAATTGATAATCACCTTCAGGTACTTTCTAAGAAGGATACTGATACTGATTGATACCTATTTTTTAAATATTTGGATATTTAATATACATAAATGATCAGATTTCTTGATATCATGTTTATTTCACTTCTCTTAACATTTTCTCATTCTATTTACCAATTCCTCTTTCATTCGTGGGGTTACGGTAGTTTGATTTAAGTATTTTTTTCCTTATTGTCTTTTCTTGGGTATTATCAGATATCCGGAATCTAAACTAAGAATCCTTGGGTCTTCCTACTATTAGGTTATATCCTTGCCTGACAGCTTCCCCCTCTCTTTTGATTAGGGGTTCAACTGCTTGGCTAGGTGTTCAACTGCTATTTCTGATTTGAGTTCAATTCCAAGACTTTTGTTCCGTTTTTTATTCACAATATTTTTTATTTAAGTATTTGATCGAATCCTATATTTTTCTAATTTGAAGTCAAAAATTTTCAAGACCTAATTTAATTAAAATTAACTTTCCTAGGCACTTCCATTCGCCTCTGCTGCCGCTTCCTGTCCAGCTTCCCCCTCTCTTTTGGCCAGGCGTTCAACTGCTCCATCAGCACCCCCACCATGTGCTCAAAGCCCTGGAGTACCAGAAGAGTCACATTCAGCTATAGGAAGTCAACTAGCAATTGGAGGGGGGCTAAATACCAACAATAATCATTCATTTTCTTCCCCTCCTTCTGTTGCTTCTTCCTTTGTTTCTTCTGGAATAACAACACCTAAAACAACTGGAAGAATAAAAATTCCGCCAAATCGGCGAAAGGGAGAATATACTAATAATAATCAACATTTAAATAATGATATTAAAAGAAAAGAAGAAATTTCAGCAACAAATCCATCTTTGTTACGTTGCCAATTTTGTTCTGAACAATTGCCTGATGTTCAGGCTTTACAGGTAAAAATAAAGTGTTTGGAATAGGGTAGCTCCACGACCCCGAACCCGACAATTTTTCGGCAAACCCCCAGACCCGAACCCTCAAGTCTCTACCCCGGCAAACCTGATCAACGACGATCCAGAAGGCTCGGGTAGATATACCCTAGTTTAGAAAATAACTAAATTAACCTCGGTAATAAATCAGTGGCTTGAGAGTGGGTTTCCCGGAGGATTATACAGCGGACTAATCGAAAGTCTTTTGAGATAAATTATTAGCTGGAATCTTAAGGTCGATCTTTAACATTTTACCTGTGTCTATTAAATTAGGTGTCGTTGGTGAGATGGTGAGAAATTTAGGCTAGGGACCGAACCGAGACTAGATTTTGAACAAACTCTTTGTTACCGAGATCAAGACTTCCCTAATTCTCAATTGTCTTCAACTATTTTTTGATGATATACCTAGGTATATTCTTTCTATCCATGGATATGTATACTATTTTAAGAACACCTACATAAGCTTTAACCCCTTTTTGTTTTAAATTAAATAAAATTTCCTCTTCTAACAAAAAAATTTTTTTAAAGACTCATTGGGTAAAACAACACATGGCTCAACTTACACGTCCCCACGTTTGTGTAGAATGTGATGCTGGATTTACAACAGAATCAGCATTACAAGCACATCGTGAACGACAACATAATTTATCTACTAACAATAATGGAATAAATTATAATTGAACGAAAAATTTTTAAATTTTTAGAGAATTAATTTTAAAAAAAAATATTTTTTTCTATTTAATATTTTGTTTTTATTTTTTTATTTTTTTTTAAATTTTTATATTTACTATACGACATGACAGATTTTTTTAAATTAAAATTTTGTTATGGAAAAGTGGATTTTGGTTGTTAAAAAAAATTTTTTTTGTTAATTTTTCTTCATTGTTTCAAAAATAAATTTTGCCCGAAAAATTTTTTTTATTTCATTGCCAAAATCACCTTTTTTCCATTTTTGTTATCTCCATACTTTTTTTTTGCGCAAGTCCCTATGTATTTCTTGTTTTTATATTTTTGCATGCATCTAGCAATGTATATAATAAATAAATTTTAATAAAAAAATATTTTTATTTTGGATAATATTTTTAAATTTTATTTGGTTTGGTCCTTGTCTTTAAGAGGCAGTTGATCTTAATAGGCAGTTGATCTTCTTGCTTAACTTCCTTCTGTTACCTTGACTTCTTAACTCTTTTTAAGAAGGTAAATATGAATGTTTCTCCACGTTTAATCTCCACTAAACTTTTTTATACTACTACCATTTTTCTTGTCTAAACTTATTGAGATGTATTTGGACAAAGAGACCACTTCCTTATTTGTTACCGTCAGGCATGACTAGTCAACGTACTTTTTCGTCAAGTTAATTTCTGATTTTCCTTATAATTTTCTCGAACTTTTGCTATCTTACACCATTTGTTTCACTCATAGATTTTTATGACCGAGATTTTATATGATTTGTCCCTTAGCCTGATAGTCAACACCTTAGTAATGTCCGACTACTTTAAAAAAATTTTTTAGATGATCAAAACTCATTAAATTCTATCAGCTAAAACTAAATAAATTTTCTCTTTCAAAAATTTATTAAAATCATTTAAAATAATTTTTATATATCACCAAATTGAAGCAAGAACCGGTTGTTTTGAATTATTAAAAATCTATAGATTTAACAAAAAAAAATTTTTTTTGAAGGATTTGGCATTATAAATATCCCTCCAAATACGAGAGAATAAAAAAAAATTATTTTTTAATCCCTAAAAATATTTTTATTTTCGAGAGAAAAAGCTTTGTAAAAATATTTTTGAGGATTTTTTAATAAAAAAATTTTCCCTTTTAGCGCAAATCCCCGTATCTTTTTCACAATTTTTAAACGACCTGTTTACGCCCTGGACTGTGTCCATTTATTTAATTCTGTTTTTATTTAAATAAATTTAAATAGTGAAAGTTTTTGTTTAACAAAGTTTTTGGTGAAAACTGGCTTTTTAAACTGTTCTGAAAAGTCATAAAACTTGTTAAAATTTGCTGAAATTCCAATTACAACTTTCATTTTATTTTTAAAATTATAAAAAAAATTTTTTTTAGAATTTAAAAATAATGGAGAGAAGATTGTCTTCAATTTCTGATTTTTCTGTTAATTTAATTAATTTATTTATGGCTTTGAAGTTACCTGCTTTAATTGTTCTGGTTTTTAACGACATGGCTAAAGGTAATAAATGAAAATATGAAAATCAGAATTAATTTAGAAATCAGAATTATCCATAAGTTAAAGCAATTCTGAGAATCTGAATTAATTCTTAATCAGAATTAATTTTCTAACCAGAACATCAGAAAACCCTAGAAAAACCAGAATTTTTAAACAATTATTTTTTCTGAAAATCATAATATTCTAAAATCAGAATTAATTTATGAAGATCAGAATTAGTAATTTAAAAACCAGAATTATCCATTTTCAGAATGCTTTTAAAATTCTGAAATATTCAAGTTATATTTTCCCCTATAGAAGTCTTACTTTCCTTCTGCAAATCTAATTATAATTCTGATTACCTCAAAAATTAAAAATTCTGAATTATTCTGTAACTTTTATCTAAATTCTTTTATCTCCCACAATTTAAGGTTGTTTCCCGTTACAACCAGCAATGTCCCCTACCTGCTTCCCACCTTCAACAGGGTGTCCCTCTGACAGTTATTCACCTTCTACTTATGGATCCGAACCTTCTCCCTATTATTCTTATGGTGAATATCAACCCCACGAAGTTTATTCTTATCCATCCTCTCCTTATGGATCTCCCCAACAACCTTACTATCACGCTTCTAAATCCCGTACGATGCCTTCTGTGGCTGAAGACTCTCCTGCTAAAGAATTGAAAAGCAGTCCAAGTCTGGATTCTTGTATTAGACGATATCCAGATACTAGACTTGTCTGTGCTTTACCTTTTGAAAGGAGAACACCTACAAATGAGAAGGAATGTAAAAAGTAAAGGATTTTTGTTTATGTTATAAATGAGGCTGATTCCTAGCTAGTATATTAGGGTCTTTTGTATTTTGATTAAGTTGGGATTCATTATTTTAGAATTTCTTCCTCAAATATTTCCATCCTCGAATTTTCCAAAATTCGAACTCGAGGCTTTCACTCTGAACTATCACACATCCTCACATAGACCATATTCTCATTTAAATGGATAGGGTTGAGAAAAAAGTCGGGTCGGGTTTCCGATCAAGTTTTAAATTTCTCTGGATTGGGGTTCAGATAACCTGACCCATTCCTGGCTGGCACAAAGAATATTTCCGGCTAAATCCATAAAAGTGATGGTAGTTAAAGCATTACAGCTTTGATAAAACTTCCAAATCCTCTGCACAAATTTCCAAAAAATTTAAGGAATTGTCTAAATGTCGGGCCTCGCTGCCGTAGCTTTCAGTATGACCCGGCTGGCAACGTTTGCGATCTGTTTGAGCACTCCCTCGCTCCATCAACCTCTTCCGGACAAACAACATTGCAACCACCACCATCTTCCCCCTCTGATCCGTTTGCTGCTTTGGATGATTGGGATAACAAAAAATCTAAAAAACATTCTTTAACCGTGAAAATGCTCTCTGCAACAAAGTCAAAAATTTCAAGGGGACGGGAGAAGAGGTTTTCGCTTCACAATGGAGTTCCTTTGGATGAACACAGTCAATCATTAGCTTATGGAGCGAATTTAGATGAACGAAATTCTGGTTTGATGGCCCCTATTAGTGGAGGAAATGAGTAAGTTTTATGGAGATAATTAGTTACTAGTGGGTTCTTGAGATAGAGTTCAAATGGAAGGTTTTAAACAGTGTCCGAGATTGGAATAGCAGATCCGGATACGATTAAGCCTGGATATTCTAGAATTTCTTAGGATCCGCAACTATACTATTCCTTAGTTTCCTCAACTTCTATATCCTTGTCCTTCTATCATTTTTGATCATCTAAAGTAATAATGAGTACCAAGTAGCGCCGGTGAGATCTCTCTCTCTCTCTCATTCTCATGAATCGGGGGAGTACATATCTAACAAAAAATATATATTAATTAAATTTTAAGCCTTTCTTCATCCACTTCTCATTGTGTTCCAATACTTGAACGAAAGGTAGGAGTTGTTTTTACTGGGCTAGAGCCAGGCTGCGAATCTGTCGGGTTGGACGAAGGGGAATACGAAGGAGAAGAGGAAATAGGAGAACAAAAAGATGGTTATGAACAACAATTATTGGAAGATTTAGAAGATTTAAAACCCAAAGCTAGTCCACCTCCATTAACCACAAAACCACCAAATAATCTTCAAAAACAAGAACTTGAGCCCATGACTACAACTTCTGTTGGTAAAAGTAGAAAAGAACAGACTACAACAGATAAATCGAGTAATAAAAATCGAGGAGATATTCAAGAGGATGCCCCTTTGACAAAGACAAAGGATTGTCAAGAAGGACATAAGGCTTATATTCAGGTAGGAAATTTTGAATAAAATTTTCTAAAAACACAATCCTAATAAGAAAAATAGGATATGATTTTTAAGTAAAATATAAGCTTTTATCTATTAATTAGAGATTGGAGACACATTTAAAAAAATGCTTCTTTCCCTTCAAAATTGCGCTATAAAGTATAATCTGTCGGTTTTTCTTACAGTACTATGCTTGGGAAATCCTTCTAAATCCTTCCGAAAAATCTTTAAGCAACTGTACTTTTTGTAATATTGAACCTGAATTTTTAAAACAATTTGTAAAACATCTTAAAAATCGAAATCTTCTTTTTTTTTAAGTTAATCGATGGTATTTCACTAATCGGCCAATTACCTCTTCTTCTAGCAGTACAATTAGAATCTGCTGATGTTTGTCTTCAAGTCTGCCGTCAAAATAGAGTTAATTTCTTCAAAATTTAATTTTTAAATTTTTTTAAAGAATTTGGATGGCTTTGTTTTATCAAATTCTTGTCGTTCGGCCACTTTTCATAGACAATCTGGTCGGTGTGAATTGTTAAATGATTCAATTTCGCCTAATGGTCCTCTTCAGTATATCCCAAATCCTGACTCCCTTTACTTTGAAAAACTGTGTATTCCAAGTAAACTTCTGCTTAAAATAATTTTATAAAAATTTTCTGTAGAATCAGACTTAATTTCTAATTGTGAGGATGTTATACATAGAATTCCTCAGCATTATTTGGACTCTAGAAAGAAACAGAGTGACGGGGCTGCAGTTAATGCTCAGAATCAGTTGGAATGTATTAGACAATGTATTGGAGCTAAGGTAGGTCTTATAGATGTTAAAATCTACCGTATATGCTCGCGTAATTACCCTCTTTCAAATCAGACAACAATTAAGCAGGGGAATTATTAGAGCTTATACGCTAATTAAATTACGGTTCAGTTCTTCGGTTCGGATCAGGATATCCGAAAATTTTCTCAGGAACCGACAACCCTAGTCAGACCTAATCTGTAAAAAATTCCTTTGTTTGGTACACTTCTAAGCTAAAAAATCACCTAAAGTTGAGAGTAACTATTATTTGGTGTACTCTTCAAAATTGAGATTTGACTGTATTTAAAGTTTATTTAATCCAGAGTTTATTATTAAGAGCAAATTAGGCTTTGAATGTGCCTCAGCAAGTTACTTCTTCGACTGGCAAGGCGATAATTGCTTCCTAAGCAGATTTACACGTCTCTCTAGATCTGATTTGTATGCAGCAGAAAGAAAAGAATTAGTAGATTATATGGAAATACCTCCTTGCTTTAGATTATCTGGTAGATTTTCTTATAAAGGGAGTACAGTAACCCTATTACTGTAACATTACTGTAACACCTCCGTTTTCCCCTCTAGCCAAACTATTCATTTTCCAGTAAATAATGTCAGACAAAGGGATGTATTGACAACTAATTACCCTTCATCTTCAACCTCATCCTCTTCTTCATTTTCTTCCAACGAAAAAGAAGAATCTATTGAAGATACTTCATTTACATTAAAAAATGTTTGGAGTGCGTGTAGTGGAGGAATACGTTGGAGACCTAAATTAAATTGTAGCATTTCTACTACTAAAAATAATAATTGCTTAGAATCTGAAGCTTGTTCAGCAACGAATAATCGTAAAAAATTTTTAATTTTCGGGAAATTTTTTAGCATAATTCTGACTTAAGGTTACTTTTAATTATCAAGTGTCACCTAATGCCTAATGTTAGCATTCATTATTTCCTAGTTTGAATCGTGATTAAGGCATAGGTACTTGGTCTTAGGCTCAAGGTCTAATAATCTAGAGAGGGAGCATCCTTGTCGAAATAAAACATCCTCTCTGGCCTGAAGGGACCGTCTGGTCTGAAGGGCATTCCCAAAGGGACCGTCTGGAGCATACACCTCCTAACGTCTAGAAGGAACATCCCCATTATCTACTTTAATAATTTCTTAAATTTAAAAATTATTTTCTAGAAGCAAAGCCAATAGTTCCAAGCATTGAAGTAGCCAAACGATTTAAGGCCCCAGATGTTAATTCTCTTGAAGCTAGGTATTTTAATAGATAATTGAAAATAATTAATAATTTATTTTTCAGTCTTTATGGAGAGCAGGATTATGAGAATCAAAAAGAAATAAGCTTCTTTGGACCTCCACATGAAAATACTGATACTAAATCAAGTAAATTTTAGGAATTATTATACTACACACGAAAAGCTTAAATCGAGATATAACGGAAACCGACTCTTTGTAATTAGGGACCGTTGTTGTGGGTCGATCGGGATTTGAGAATGATATCTTGAAAAAGATCTTGATCATCGAGAGCTAGGATTGCCGGTCATCGAAATCTACGCTCTCTGGGTTGGATCCTTCTGGTTGCTTGTTGAAATAAGATTGTTGAGATAAGATTTATAAAAATTAGAAAATTTGAGGCATTAAGCTAAGATAAATCCATGACCCTTATAATTTTTTTTAATTTTTAGATAATTTGTTAAAATCAGAAACAAAGCCAAATTGTGATCCAGCAAAGGATTGTTGCCCTATAAGTGAAGGAAAGGGAGGAATAAAAGGAATGGTACGCGGATGTTCTTTAGGCACTAGAAGGTTACCCAATGGAAAGTCAGTTAGTTGTGTACCTGACAAGTGCCATTGAATAGAAAAAAAGATTTTTTAATTTAAAATTTATATTTAATTCATATTTTTAAAAATAATCAAAATATTTTATTTAAATAGTTTTTAAAGTTTTGAATAAATTATTTTTTTTGGTCTCTCCTTCAAACTAGGCACTGTTCCGCTCAGACAGGGTTGTTCTCATTAATTAGGGGATGTTACTAGAAAATGTTCTATTCAAACAAGGGATGTTCCCTTCTGACTAGATGTTCTCCCCAGTCAGATTACTCACCACGGAAGCTCTTTTGAGACAACTGCTCAATTTTACTAGAAACAAGCAATGATGGAAATTCCATCTTTCTACTCAAATTTAATCTGTTTAATCACTAACCTATCACTTAAAAACCCCAAATTTTTTACATTAATACAATTTATTCATCGTTAACTCACAAAAATTAGCGAAGCATATACATTATACATACATACACATTAGCATAGAAATCACAACAGCGGGAAACACAAGAATAGCAATTGGGATGAGTAAATAATATATTTGGGTATATACATACAACCTGACAATATGACACCAATACGGTAAAGGACAATACAGAGTGAAGAGGGGGGACACACATTTAGATAGCAGTTTCCTATGTACATTACAAGGTGATAAGGGGAGAATAGAAGTGGGGAATAGATGTGATATTCTGATTATTCCTCTCCTCCTTCTTCGCCTTTGCCTTCATCCTCTTCCTTGCCGCCTTCTTCCTTCTCATCCTTCTTGCTTTCGTCCGCTCCCTTCTCGCTCTTATCGCCACCCTCCTTCTTCTCGTCGCCGCCCTCCTTCTTCTCATCGTCGCCGCCCTCTTTCTTCTCCTCGTCCTTGGCGCCTTCCGCAGGTTTGTCTTTGTCAGCCTGTAAAAAACATAAATTTAGCCAAGTCAAAAAATTATTTTTTTAAACTCACGTCGTCTTTCTTCGATTTCTCTCCTGGTTTCTCGGCTCCAGCAGCGCTTTTCTTGTCCGCTCCCTCAGCAGCCTTATCCGCCGGTGGCTTGTCATCTCCAGCCTTCGATGTCTTTCCATCTCCTGGACCCTTCTCTTTTGCATCTTCCTTCTTCTTGTCGTCCTCTTTCTTCTTGTCGTCGTCCTTCTTGTCCTCACCAGGCTTAGCAGCAGCAGGTGGAGCGCCAGGCTTTGCACCAGCAGGTGGAGGAGCGCCAGGCTTTGCACCAGGTGGTGGAGGAGCGCCCGGTTTAGCGCCAGGAGGTGGAGGACCGCCAGGAGCACCAGGACCAGCAGGAACGCCAGACTAAAATGAAAAACAAAGAATTTATTTATACACCTTGTGTAATAAGAAGGTAAAACTCACTTTTTTAGCTGCCTCAGCTGCCTTTGCGATAGCGGAAGGAGTTCCGGGCTTTGCACCAGGAGCGCCAGGTGGAGGAGCGCCAGGGGCGCCAGGAGCACCAGGTTTCGGAGCGCCAGGAGCGGCCGGAGGTGCGCCAGGTTTCGGAGCGCCAGGTCCAGCAGGCGGTTTCGCTGCTCCAGGTTTCGCTGCTCCAGGCTTTCTAAAATGAGAAAAAGAACCAGATTAGTTGAGCTTTGAATATAAAAAAATAAAACTCACGCGGGCGGCTTTGCAGCAGATTTTGCTGATGGTGGCCCTTTTAGCGATGCTCCTTCTTCCGGTGGTGGTTTCATCTCTGTGCCTGGAGCCTTCTTCTTCTTCTTGCAGCATTGCGCGGCGAGCATAGTTGCAACGAAGAACATCACCAGATATTGACAGCCGAACACGAGCATGCGGATTACCTCTGGAGATGCTGAAGATATGTCCATCGTGCAGCAATCGAAGATACGAGTTTTGTGACGAAGTAGTTACGTGTTGTTGGTAGAAGTGGGACAGAAAGCTGAGCTTTTATAGTACCATATTGTGAGGGCTTTTATATCATGCCCTGTGAGTGACACGTGACGAGAGTTGAGAGACGAGGGCTAAGGGTGAGAGTAATTAGAGAAGGGAGAGAGAGTTATGGGGCATACCGTACTGAGTCAGAATTGTAGGAAAAGAGGTTGTAGTTCATCCCTATGAACAACTTCCTTTGATTTTATTGGACTTGCCCCGTGTGGAATAACATACACTATTTTTGGAACAATATTCATCATATTGGAACTTATGTATAATGGGGAATTCGCCATAGCTGGAACTGTATTTGGAAATTTTACACTCGCGCCAAAACGACCCCAACCCCAGCTTGAGGATATCCAGCTTGATCTTTGTTCGCCTTCTTAGCTAGTTACACACGGATTTGGAGCCCGTGTTTGACGGTCCCATACAGGAATCAAAACAGAGAATAAGAGCACCTCTTCTAACCCGCCTTCTATCCCCCTTATTAGCAGAGCTACATTAAAGTTAAATAAAATGGCAAAACAAAAATTTAAGCTCGAATCAAAACAGAGAATACACTTTAGACAATTTTTAAATTTAGGAATCTTCCAAATAAAAATATATTTTCTTCAAAAATATTTTTTTATCTCGACAAAAAATGGCGAATAATTTCAACAGGTATTGGCACCTGAAAATTAAAAAAAATTTCTTTGAATTTTTTAATTTAAATATTTTAAATATTACAATAATTGTAGAATTTTTCTCAGCAGCCACAGAATTTAATGTTTGTAAAAATCTTAATTGTAAAGCTGCAGGTGAGTCAGCTAGCATTGTAGCCGCTTCTTTTAAAGAATTACTTGCTCTTTGTTCGCCTTCTGCTGCTATTACCTTTAAATTTATTTTTGAATTTCTCTTATTTGTATCGAACACCTTTGCTCTAGCTTCACGTGTTGCTTCAGCCTCAGCAGCCATTGCTCTTTGTAACTGCAGTGGAAGCCGTACATCCTTTCTAATAAATATTTTAAGGGCTTAGATTATTAAAAAGTCAATTCCCTAGTAAAAACTAGAAGGGAAGGACTATAAAAATTTTGAAATTCTCAGCCATAAGGAAAGAAGGGTTTTGTTAAAATTCGTTTCACAACGAATTGGGAGCTCTGCTGGAAATTCTCAGTCGAGGTAAGAATCCCTCTCTATCCAAATACACCACAAATCCAATTGGAGAATATTAGTCAAATCTCCCAAACACCCGCCCCCTCTCCCAAAAACCCTCAGCAATCTTATGCCGTGTAAATATAATTTAATTGTGAAGATGTTTGTCTTTTAAGAATTAAATTATTAAAAAAGGATTCACATTTCTACTCGTTCCACTTTAATTCCCCAAGAATCGGTTGCTTCATCGAGTAGTGTTTGCATTGTCTAAAAATTTTTAAATTAAAAAAAAAGGATTTGAAATAATCCAAATAACCAAAGCTATTGAATCCCTATCTGAGAGAATTTCTGCCAAAGTTTTTATTCCAAGCCTAAAATTTAAGAAAATTAATTATTTTATAAATCCTGATTAAATCTATTACAGAATAACTTCATTTTTAGATACCCAGAAAATTATGTAGAGAGGAGGATCGGATCGGATTTCGGAGGGTTTTCAAAATTTTCTTGCATCCGATTTCGGGTCTTTCGGGTTTTAAGTAACCCGATCCAACCCTGGTAGGTGACCGGAGCGATACCTCCTATTTAAGCTATTCCTCATCATAAGATAAGATATTCTGAGTCTCAAAGGGGGTATCTAAAAATGAGGTTCGACTGTAATTAATTTACATATTCCTCATTGTAGTTTGAGCTAATAAGCGAGTAGAATGATGTGCATTTTCGACGTTGGCAACACTAAAAAATTTTTAATAAATTCAAAAATATTCTTTTTCCCAAACCTAACAGTAGCATTCATTATTCTGTAATATACAACAGCATCAACTGAGACAGTAACAGAATCTCTAGTAAGAATTTCTTGAGGAGGCACACTGAAGGAAACAGTGCGCAAATCAACTCGAACATAAGATTCTATACAAGGCATTACCCAAAAAATGCCTGGAAAATAAAATTTTGATTTTTTTGAAAAATATAAGCAAGATTGAAAAATATAATGAAAAATACAGCAAGATATGTAGGACCTCTACTTAAATAAAATAATAATAACCTCAAATTAAAAAATAACCTCTAGTTAATCTGACCCTTGTAAACTTTATCTACCGAGTGCCGTTTCAAAGTTTTAACGATACAAGTGTATTAACTAGAGGCCTATTTATCAAATCTGTAAAATAGAGAGGAAATAAAATAGAAAGTCCATAAAATAGAGGCCCAAAGGTGGAATCTATATCAATAAGCTAAAAGTTATTAAATACGGAGTTTATAAAATAGAGGTTTCAAAACAAAAATGTTATTATATAGAGGGGGTCATAAAATGGAAGGGCTATTGAATAAAAAATATTGTAAATTTATATCATATAAGTTCTTGTAGTCATAAGAAAGATTCACCTGGTCCTTTCGAACCCCCACCAATAAGCCTTCCCAACCGAAATATAACAGCTCTCTCATATTCTTTAACAACTTTAAGGCAAAAACAAACAGAAACGGGGAAAGTAGCCAAAACAATTAGCCAACCCAAAAACCAAAACCCCCATTGACATAACCAACTGCTAGTATCTCCATCATAATCACCAGGACCTTTTGGGTAATAAGAAAGTTTGAGTTGGGCAAGTGATTGACGTCGCATTTCTCTTTCCTCCTTTAAAATAAGATTTTGATCCATAGCTTTAGAGATTTGAGGATAGATTCGATTAATTCTTGAAAAATCTTAATCTCGATAACCGAGATTTTTGAATGATATCGTCTTACCCGGTTATGATGATCTTATGATCTCTCTTATAATGATCCCTCTTATCTAACTTTGTGTTTTTTTAATATTCGCGACATCTTTAGATCGTTTTTGAATATGCCTTATGGCTTTTCATAGATATGGCTTAGCCGGTGTTTATCTCCACGGTTCTTTAATTAATGAATACAAGAGTCAATAGGATCAGATAAGAAAATCATAGTTTCCTCCTACCTTTGCAAATATCAACGGATTCAAAGTAAAACGTCTCCCCATTCTTGGACGCCCTCCTGATTGACTATGCCTAGGAGTGTTTAAAGCACTTGGAGTAAGAAAATAACTGGGACTTCCACCGCCACTACCAGTACCAGTCATTTGTTGTTGTTGTTGATGGTGGCTACTTTCTGGGGTTAAAAAATGTGATTGTTGCATTAAAGGAACACGTTCTCCAGCAATTATTTGTTGTTCCTCTTCCTCTACTTCCTTTGGATTTTGACTTTTTCCAGCAGCAAAAGAAGCGTGTGGTGGGGAGGAACAGCGAGAAGATGTTCCCGATGAGAGAAGTGAAGATGACTCGTCTGGATTGGATCCACAAGTTCCTGAAATTTGAACAATTTTCAATGAATTAGTAGAAAGTTTAATAATTTATGTGAAAGATATCATAGGTTTATCTCTAGCAGCTAAACCCACCCAGAAACTAGAACATTGGGATACGATGGAAAGGAATAAACCCGAGAGCTATCCAACGAAGGGATGTCTCTCAGAAGGGTTACCCTCCCTCGAATGTAAAGGATTCGGAGAGGGTAATTTCTTCGATTAATTACCACATCTAGCAAAAGATTAAAACAATAATTACCCAGGGTAATTAATCAAGAAAATAAGAGTAACCAGATTTGCTTATTAAAAATTATTTTTATTATTTTCCTTTCTCCTCAACCTTCCCCAAACTCTTATCATCTCCAAATACACCTAATATTTTTTGTTAATCTCATACTCTCATCATATCCTTGTTGATTATTTACAGCAACTCCCCTCACAGCATCCCCTCGTCTCCTAAAGGAAGACGGAGCTGAACGGAAGCGATTCAAAGGAGGGGGTTCTCCAACATTTTCGTAAGGATTGGGGTCGAGTAATTTCATTTTAAAGAATTAATTTTCTCTAAAAAATAACAAAAATAAGAAGAAAAAAATGGGAGAGGAAAACAATTTTTTATTTCTTTTATTTTTTTATTTAATTAGCAGTAATGGAATAAATAAAAATAAAGGAGAAAAAGGCTGTCCAAGACAAGGACATTATTTAAAAAAACAAATCGTGGAAAATAAAAAGTTTTTTTTGGTAGAATAACTGAGTAGAAATAAAGGCAAGTTAAAAATGCTTTGATAAAGTGAGGTTTAAAGATGTTTTAAATTAAAGCCTTATTTAATGAAAGTTGTGAAGCCCAATTAGAATTAGGGTGATAAAAAATCAACTCATAAATATTTTAAAAATAATTGACCAATCACGTTTAAAAACCCGTACACTAAAACTATAATAGGTATAAACTCCGCCACATAATTATATGAACACCCCTAAATACCACTTTTTACCGTATTTATACGCCGAAATATTTTTTTAACCTTAATATATTTTAGAAATCGGCTAAAATCGCCTTAGAAAAAAGAAATTCTGAAAATGGTTGCATGGTAAAATTTTTTAGAAAATTTTTAATTTTTCGACCGCCACATAATTATATAAACACTTTGGGTTTTCGTATTTCCAAGGGTAGGAAAAATCTATAAAAATTCCAATAAACTTATTTATCGATACTAAGAATAAATAAAAAAGAACTAAGCCCATATCTGTTTTAAGTGTCCAGATCTCGAACTCCGAAAATCAACGTAAAACAGGGGTAAGCATTTTCGAAAAATTTTTTCGACCCCTTATGGAATATTTTAAATTTTTAATTTAGGCCTATCTGAAAGCCCTTGAAATTTGCTACAGGTTACCAAAAATCTTATTTTTCAAAAAAATCCAATTAAGAGACATTAACCTTCATTCTTCGATAACGATATTATAGGGGATTTTATGGGGCAATTAGTCTTTTTTTCGAGACTGAAAGATTTAACAGTCAATAATATGCCAGAATATTTTTTCTGGAAAATGAGGTAATTGCTATCTTGTAGCAAATTTTAAGGGCTTTCAGATAGGCCTAAAATAAAAATTTAAAATATTCCATAAGGGGTCGAAAAAATTTTTCGAAGCTGCCTACCCCTGTTTTACGTAGATTTTCGGGGTTCGAGATCTTGAAACTGGAAACAGATATGGGCTTAGTTCTTTTTTATTTTTTCTTGGAATCGATGAATAAGTTTATTGGAATTTTTCAAGATTTTTCCTACCTTTGAAAATACGAAAACCCAAAGTGTTCATATAATTATGTGGCGGTCGAAAAATTGAAAATTTTGTAAAAAAATTTTACCATGCAACCATTTTCAGAATTTCTTTTTTTCTAAGGCGATTTTAGCCGATTTCTAAAATATATTAAGGTTAAAAATCGGTATTTGTATGCTAAATACGGTAAAAAGTAGAAATTTAGGGGTGTTCATATAATTATGTGGCGGAGTTTATACCGTAAATGCTGAAATAATGTCCCTCTCTCGAATAATTACCCCCACCCTATTAATTACACCCTACAGCCAGAGATCGAAAAAGTAATTACCCCTCTTAAAAATAGTTAAAATTAGCCTTTCTTAAAAAAGCTGAGATAATTACCCCCTCCCTTTTAATTACCCCCTTCAGCGAGAGGTTGAAACATTAATTACTCTGGGCAATTATTTTAGCATTTACGGTTGGAGTATAAAATAACTAATAGAATCGACTATAATGAAATTAAATTATAAATTTAAATAGTCTTGCCATTCGAAAACTATTTTGGCTATTTAACTAAAAATCTCAAAAAATAATCTTAATTTAATTGAGGTCACGCAATCCTCTCAAAAATATCTTTTAAACCCCCCAAATTTAAAATCCCCCTTTAAAATCCTCCCTCAAAAAAATAAAACTTTTTTCCCTTTTTATTTATTCACAAAGTTGGAAGATTTAAAGAGACAAGTTTATTTGTTTCCGCTTAGCGTGGACAGGCAATAAAAATAAACTTGGTTGACCGGAAAAGTTGAAAAAGTTGGGAGAGGGAAAAAAGAGGGTTATTTAAAAGAAATATGTAAATTACTCAAATTTTAAAAATTTTTTGAAAAAAAATTTGAAAATTTTTTAATTTTTTGAAAATTTTTAAAATTTTAATTAAAGACGTTCAGGACTCTTGGTCTTGCGTCTTGAATCAATACATTTCTTAGGAGGTATTTTCGGTCTTGAGGTGAAGTCATGGTCTTTGTCTCAGCTTTTATGAGCTTTTCTAGCTGTCCACCTTAAGAATTGAATTATTTGGATTCCTTATTGTCTTGGGGGGTCTTAGAAAATTTTTGTTCGGAATATTTAAATTTAATATTCTTACCAATTAATATTTTTGAACTTTTCTCTGCATTTTCAATATCTTCTTGTGAGGGTTCTTGAACAAGTTGAATTCTTGGAATTTTCATTTTATTTTTAATAATTTATTCTTAAAAGGTTTATAAGAGATTTTTAATAAAGAAAATTTGGAAACATTTAAAAAAATTTATTTTTAAGGAAAAATAAAAGTAGAATATTTTTGAGAACTATTTCCAACAAAATATATTCAAAAAAATTTTTTCTTTATATTTTTATGCTTGTATGATTTTGGAATTCTTATTTTATTTTTGTTATTTTTTGCTTAAATGCGCGCGTCTGTCATATTACTTAAAGTATTTATCAGCCTCCAAATTTTAGCCTTAAGACAGTCAGTTATAAACTTAATCAAGCATAAAAGGTGAAAAAGAATTTTTAACTAACTTTGCCAACTTCTCCCAACTTAACTCAAACTATTTTTGAGCATTTTTCCAACGTTTCTCAAACATATTACCAACCTTTTCCCAACTTTTTTCGAACTTCGTTTAAACTTTTTCCAACTTTCCTTCCAACCTATTCTCTTTCAGTCTTTTTTCCTAAACTTAAATTTCCCCTTATTTTTGGGGTCATTTCACAGTCCAGTCATTTAACAGTCGAAATAAATTAAATAAAATTTGGTCTAATTTTTAAAATATAAAATAAAGGCTTTTAGTTATTAAATTGTATTAAACTTAAAATAACTCTAAATAAAGGCAAAATTTCACTTAAAAATACAAAATTCGGTCAAAAATTTTTTTTGTTTTTAGCTCAAGTATTAGAAAGCCTTGAATATATTTTTGACTATTAGAGGAGGTTTTTATGAGAAAGTTGCAATTTTTTGCTTTCAAGTTTTGCACTATTGTTTTTAAAAAGGAAGAAAGTAATTTGAGCAGATGGAAGAAAATGAAAAAAAAGAAAAAGCAGAGACCCCCCCCCCTTCTCTATATTTTTTTCTTTTATTTTTTGAATAACTGAATAGGGGGGGGGGGCTTTTGGAAGAAAATAAGAGAGAATGTCAGTGAAAGACTTTTTTTAAAAAAAAGTTGTCAAAATGAAGAATGGGAGGAAATGTTTTGTTTTTTTTTGAGAGAGAAAAATGTGGAAGGAAATTAGGGGAAATGAAAATAAATGTGTATGTATTTTTTAAAAATTTTGAAAGATTTTAAAAATAAATCAAAATTAATTAGAGGTTATTTTAAAAATTTTAAGAAAACTTTTTATCAAGAATAAAGAAAATGCTAGAGATCTTTCTCCAGTAAATACAGTCATCTGTTCAGCTCCTAACAATCCCGAATAAATTTCCATGCTTAAATTCCTGTAGCTTCCCTTCTTTAATTACACAAAAAGTTTGATCCCATGTTGAGTAGTGTTGGTGGATCCGAATATCGAATACTAAAGGTTAGGATATCGGTTCCTGATATTCGGGTATTTCCTAGGACCCACAAAGCCTATAGTTGACTTCTTATAAATTATCTTTTCAGTTGATAATTTCTAAATAGAGAGTTAAGGTGTGTCGGATATTGGCTTACATGAGTTCTCCGAATGGAACTTAATCGTCTGTTCAGCTCTTTAATGGATTTTTCAAGAAACCAATTTGAAAATAAAATATAAAAAATTCAAAACAAAAATATCATTCTTATTGGAATTATTTGGAAAATTTATTTTTCTATAAAATTACTTATTTAGTAATAAACCCAATTTAAATTAGCCAAAATACACTCCCTACTTCCGCTAATTTAATTTTATTTATTATTGTTGCTATCTCAACATTTTTTTATTTATTTTTAAAAAACTCCAATTAAAATTAATAAGTCTCTCCACAATTAAATTAAAAAACATTCCTTTCCTTCTCCTTTCCCCCCTCTAAAAAAACAGAAAAAAAATTTCAACTTGCCTTCTAATTGAATTCTGACATGTTGTATTCTTCTACGGTCAACAATTACACTACTAGCTGTCCTATAACTGGTACTTTGTTGTTGTTGTTGACTACTAAATATTATTGGAACATTCCCTCGTCTTAAACTTTCATCAGTAAATTCTCTTTCGTTTAAAGGAGAATTGTTGTCTAAATTTCCTCCTCTAAGCCTTAAACCTCCTCCTCCACCCTCTGGGATTTCTTCTTCATTTACTTCCATAAATGAGGAAATTTTCCTTTAAAAATGTTTAAATTTCAATGATTATATCAAAGAAAAATGAGGGAAATGGGGGGAATTGGGGAAAAAAGGGCTGCAAACAAAAATGAGGGAAAGGGCTGGAAATAAGCTGAAAATAAACTATCTTTTGACAAATATTTCTGGCCGATCTAGAATTAAAATTGAGAAAATATAATGGCAAAAATCGAAATTTTCGGAGCCTAAAGTGAAAATAGGGTCATAAATTATTTTTAAAATAGACAAGAATCTGTGTCATATTGGTCTACCCTTATCCCTTGAATTTATTGCATGGGTCAAAAAAGGAGAAAAGGTTTGAAAAATTTTTAAACAAAAAATCTAATTTTAAATTTGTTTCAAGCCCAAAAAATTATTTAAAATTCCAAAGTAAAATTTTCCAAAGAAAACCACAATTTATTTTTTATTTGCCCTAAATTTTTCATTAAAATTAAGATTCACAATGATTTTTTTAATATCTTTAAAATTATTTTAGTAAGAATATGGAGATAATTATTAAATTAGGTAATTATTTGATAATTTTGTCGTATAAAAATTATTTTCTGACCTAAAAATTATCTAAGAATTCCAGGGCGAAATTTTCTAAGGCGAAAAACGCATAAAAGTCCACTTAAAAAATTCCAAGTCTCAAATAAATTTTAAAACAAAAATATTTAATCTGTCCAAAATCCATTCAAAAAGAGAACCAATCAATGGGATAATCGAATATTATTATTAGCTATTTGTCACATCTAACCACCCAAAAAATTATTTTAAAGTTTGTCCTTTTCATAAAGTTATTTTGGAGTGTAAAATTTTGTGGGGAAAAAAATAATTTGTTGAAAAAAGAAGGGAAGAAGATTGTCAAATGTTGAGGAAAAACGTAAATTGGATTACACATATATATTAGCTGTTATATGAAAAAACTGGAAGAAAACGCCCTCAATTGAGTTGAAGGAAAAAAATAAGCTTCTCTATCCAAAAGCTATTTAAAAAGTATGTAGCACTTGTGGTCATCAGTCTTTGTGGAAAAATAATTTTTTAAATAAAGATAGGTGTCAGGGATCGCGCTTCTAATTTTTTAATAGTAGAAAAATTAAGGACAAAATTCCGAATTTTAATAAGTGAATCTTGTTAAGACGTGGATTCCATTGAACCGAATTGAGTCGCCGTAATGGAAATATACGTTGTTATGTAATGGAAAATGCTATAGAAATTCGACTAAATTTCCCCCTTTGGTTTAATTAATATTTAAAAATTTCAGTAAAAATAGTAAGATAATTTATCTTAAAAAATTGAGATTTCAAAAAAGATTAAAGCATTAAAAAATTAAAAAAAATTTACAAAAAAAATAATTTTTACAAATTCATATTGGGTTCCCCATCATTTTATTTGCAAAATATTCTTCAATAGAAATTGATTTAATTAATTCTTTTCTCAAAATTAATTTTGATTTTGTTTTCTTTCCTTCTTCATTTTTAACATCCTCATAAATACAAAAAGAATTTTCTATAGGTGTTTGTAAATTAATATTTGGAAGTTTTGATGAATTTAAATAGGGAGTTTGGGGATGATTTTCTTCGTTAGTTATTTGTAAATCAAAATGGTCTTGTGGAAGTCCAAAAAGTGCCTGAAAAATAAATTGTGAGGGAGTTATTTTTTTATTTTTTTTTTGAAATTTTCCTTAAAATCTAACCAAAAATTTGTTTTGAAGTAGGGTAGCACCCCAAGCCTTCGGGGTTCAGGGTTTGCCGGGGTAGAGCTTTTGGGGTTTCTGGGGACGGAGTGCTAAAGTTTCATAAAAAAATTTTCTGTCGAATCGATAATTGCTTAAAATTTCCAAAAATCTTTTGAAGGAAAATTTTTATTGAAAGGACAAATCTGATAAATATTATGTTAAGGCTGTTTTTCTTGGTTCAAGAAATCATAAGATTATACAGAAAATTTTTTCAATGGCACCTACAAAGAAACACATTATACTCTTCAAACCATAGGTTCTGGTTAAATTGTTTTGGAAAATGGGCAAAAAATTAAAGTAACACTTTTAAAAGGTTCAAAAGTTAAGAAAAAATCTTCACAAAAAAAACAAACCTGAAAGTCCAAATCATTAATTAAAGATTCACTAATTTTTGATTTTTTAATAACTTGTTTTGGTGGTGCAATTGGAGTTTTAAAAAGAGAAGAACTTTGATCAGTATGGTCATCAGAAAATATTTCGAATCTGTCAGTTTTTGACTTCTTGTTGACACTTAAATTATAAAATTAAAAATTAGTTGAAAAATGATTTAACGTCTTTATCATTCTTATGGAAAATTTGAATCACTCATTTGTCAGAAAACAAACAATTACTCGAAAATTTTTCGCAGAAGGGAGTTCTAGAGAATATGTCAATCCTCCCATCCTAAAGTACTCATATATTCTATATAATATATCCTACAATCAGCCAACCCATTTAAGTAAAAACTAAATTTTTAAAAAATTCAAAACTTAAATCAAACCATTTCGTAAACCAGATTCCAAATAGAAAAAATAAAGCGGCCCCCCAATTTTAATAGAATTGTGACCCAAATTAATAATAAAACCTCAAAAATTTTTTAAAAAACCTCAAAACTCCAGGCGGTCCTTGAGGCAATCGTATAATCGGTGCAAAATGTAAACGTCCAATTCCTCTAAGCCTTGAAAATGTTGTTCTAGCAGATTCAACAGAATCGTCAAAATCCTCATTGTCCAATGGATTTTCGGGATTTTGTTTGCACATTGACATTATATTTGATTCGAGTTCATCACTAGCTTTGTGGACTAAATCCAATGGGACGGCGTTCATTTTTAGAGCAAGTTGAAGCTTCTCGCGTGCTTTATTCCACCATTCTATAAATTAAATTTTTAAATTTAAAACAATCTATATATTAGCTAGTTTCCCAGTATAACATTTTTGCCTATGTTGAAAAATTTTCCACACCCCCGAATTTTCCAGCATTTTAGAGACAGGAGGGCCCGCAACCTTGAAATTCTTCTGACGGTTTATATCGAGTTTTTAGCCAATCAAACAAAAGAATCCATGAATAAAATGGAGAAAGACTATTAACGTGACCAAAAAGAGGAAAAGTCCGCAAAAATTTTGCGGAAATCCGCAAAAAAATTAATTTCTATACATGTCAAAACTTCTACATTTTAAAAACCCCACTCAAATAAGAAACTGTTTCAAAATTCAAAAAACCTAACCGATTGACTGATACATTTCACTCCAACAAATATAAAATTTAGCCAAATTGCGACAAGATCCTTTAAGGTAAGCAAATTCCATTACAGCAAGACTGCTTTCTGGAAAATTCTCAGCTAATTTTAGCCAAATCTTTAAGAGGCGTTCATCATTTTTGTAAATATCCATATTGCAATAAGTAACACAAATTTTGTATAAAATTGGGTAAAAGAAATTTCTCTTCCCACTAGGGAAATGTTCTTCAAACCAGGCGACATAATTACACATTGAAGCTAAAGGGTCTTCTTGCTTCTCAGCTTCCAAAAGTTCTTTCTGGAACTTCTTTTCTGCTTCATCTACGGATATCTAAAAATTCACTTTAAAAATTATTAAAATAACAAAATGTTAAACCTTTGAAATTGAAGTAATCACTTTATTTAAGGTATCTCCTCGTCTGCCTCCACGAAGAGGGCGAAAATTCTCAACGTTATCGAACCACTGTTGATCTTCATTTAAATTAGAATTATCTAGACTCATCCTAAAAAATGAAAAAAATTTAAAGAAAAAATTTAAAAAATTTCAGAAAATTTTTAAAAAACAAGTGAAGCTTGAAGAAAATTTTTAAATTTAATTTGCATCGATTTATTTTTTGGCGATCTGCCCTGATTTTTCATTTTGAATAATCGAACAAAAACCTTCATTTCACCAAAATATTGTGTGAAATTTAGAAATTTACTTACCCCTTCACTTGGTTTTTTGTAAAATTTTTTCAATTTTTCTTTTTTTCAGGATCAGAAAATGATTTCTGATGCCACCTATATTGAAATGCTTAAAAACTGCTCAAAATGGAACAGTCGAGTAATGAGTGGAAGAACACGTTCACAAACTGCCGTTTATGATCAACAGACTGGAGTAATGCATCGGTATTTATTTAACTTTTAATTTCTTTAGTTATTAATTTTAGCCCTACTGAGCATCTTTTTCGAACGGCCTCTGAACGTTGTCGGTCACGAAACCCTATGCAGGTTAATTTTTTGAGTACAGCCCAAAACGGCGCGCGGCCATAACGGCGCAAAGCCATAACTTGCTGGAAAATGTCTGGCCCTTATCAATTTTGTTACCAATCTCCCTAGCTCAATGAGAGGGATCGTTTAATACTAAATCTGGTAAGATTAGAAAATCTTGAAGCAAGTTATGGCTTTGCGCCTTTATGGCCGTGCGCCGTTTTTGGCGTGTCCCTAATTTTTAATGTTTTTATTCCCCTCTTTTTTCTTTCATAGGTTTATGTTTATACTCCCCAACGTTGGGTCCGACCCAAAACTACACCCTCTGCTGCTGTTGAAACAAACTACTTTTTGAAGAATAATCCAACTCTGAGGGACGTTCTTAACTCTAAAGACCCAACTCAATTGTCCTTACTGTCAAATGCAGATTCAACATCAAATGATCAGGCACAACAATTATATACCAACATGTCTGTCCGTTCAAATATGTCTTATATGGGAGGGAATGGAGGCACAAAAATTTATGTTTGTGAACTTATTTTTTATTATCAGGGAATTTTCAAGATATTTTTGTATTTTTTTCTGTGTTTTTAATGAATTTTCCGCAAGCTATCCCCAAAAAAACTTGAAAAAATTTAAAAAATTTAAATTCAGGACAATGATGTCGACTTGAACGATTATGATTTAGACGAGCCTGAATTAAATGAGCAATCTGATGAAGATGATTGGGGCTCGAACAAACCAAAACAACGAAAAAGAGGTGGCGGTGCTGTTGTTGGAGGCCGTCCTCTTCTTGGCCGTCCACCTAAAAGATTAGCAAACGTTGGTGGCTCTGGCGGTTCTACTCCAAATGTTATGAGAATTGCAAAAAATGGGGAGCAAGTCGATTCTCCTGGTTATATGGGTTCTAGTGGTGCAAATGAGGATGGGAGATCTGTGGCCGCTCCTCCTCCTGATATTCGTCCATTTGTTTGTCAATGTTGGTTTTTTATTAATTAATTTTCGGGGTGTTTTTTGAGGGTATTTTTCGTGCTCAAAAGAGCTGGAAATTAATTGTTCCAGGCCAAAATAAATTTTTGGAGTAACAAGTTTATCCTTTGCTCGACCTAAGCTCTTACTACCTAGTTACACCTTTGAAATATTCAAAAATAAAAATTTGAGTTCCACCTAGGATTTTACCCCCAACTTTTTTAAATTTAATTTTTTAAGTCTGTGGAGCCAAATACAAATCCAGACCAGGCCTAACTTATCATCGAGCCCACACTCATCAAGCAGAGATAGCAGCCACAAAAAATGATGTGCCACCAAGTCCTAGTACGCCCTTTACTAACACTTCAATTTATTAACTTTTTTCATAGTTTCCCCCCATAATACTTAAAAGAGAATATTTTAATATTTTTTTTGTTTTTAATAAGAAGGCCCTTTTTTATGCTTGAGTTAAAATTTTAGTAACATATTTCTATATAGCTTATTTTTGCCATTTTTAAAAAAATTGTAATAAAAACTTAAATGCAATATATTGTTTATTGTTGTTGTATTTTTTACTCTTAAATAATAAGCAGTCTTTCAATCTGACTTTTATTTAAAATTAAAATATTTTTCTTTAATTTTTTAATTTCTAATTTTTTGAAAATTGTTTTTGTTTGTGTTCATCACATTGACAGATTGCTTATATGAAGAGAGAAAATTTTCGACAACAAAAACAATTTTCTTAGAAAAAATTTTTTGGATCAAAAAAATTTTGAATTTTTACTCAAGCAAAAATTAATCGTCTAAGTATTTCTGTCAATGTTATTTGAGGGAATTTTTTTAATTATTGAAAAATATTTTTTAGTGATATCTTCAAAAGTTCAAGTTTCGGATTATTGTGACTTTTGTCTTGGCGATTTGACAAAAAATGCGGCTGGGAAAGCTGAGGAATTGGTTTCTTGTCATGGTTTATTTTTGACACAATAAAAATATTTCTGTTTAATTTTTAGATTGTGGACGCTCTGGTCATCCAACTTGCCTTAAATTTACCAAAAATATGTTGATCTCTACTAAAAGGTTTTTTACTGGTTGATTTTTAAAGATTAAAATTTTCTAAAAGATATGGCTGGCAATGCATTGAGTGCAAAGCCTGTAGTATTTGTGGAACTTCAGAGAATGATCATCAATTGCTTTTTTGGTATGTTGAGTCGATTGAATAACAGAGATGTCATTGATTGAGAAAAAGTTGAGTTGGGTCTCAATTTTCTTCGAATCAGGGTTTTCGTGTAAGAAAAAGTCAGAATTTCGTGTCGGGTCAATCAGGGGATTAAGAGGGAAAAAGCCGGGGGTTGGGGAATTTTCCGGGATCGAGTCGGAAAAAGTCTGAGGTTCGGGTAATCCTTTTAAAAATAATTTTTTAGTGACGACTGTGACCGTGGCTTCCACCTCTACTGCCTAAAACCTCCATTGCAAGTGCCACCCGAAACTGATTGGAGTTGCCATTTGTGTATCCAGGCGTTTGGCGCAAATGCTTCAATTAATAAATCACATTAAGAAGTAATGTTTTGCAAGATCTTTTAAATTAAACGACATAATTTTCTTAATACCTGATATTCTGTATTTTTATATTAAATTTTTTCGCATTTGTAATTTTTTAAATGTATTAAAAATCGTGAAAATCTTATGTGAGGAGTGGTTAGGTGGTTGGATAGGCCTTTCTTCATATCCTGCTTTCTCTCCATCCTTAGAGCCCAAAGATACTTAATTCGTTTTTAGTGTTTAATTTTATTTCAAGACCCAAAATTATTAGTTCTCATCAAGCAGAAATGGCAGATACCTTAATTAGGGTTGGGGCCCTGTATCGGTCCCGAAAAAAACTTAAATCATTTGTTAGTTAAAAATATTTTAATTAAATTAAAGAGATATCTTAAATAGGAAAGGATACAAAATACAAAGCTTTACATATTTTAATTTACACAATTTAAATGTTCATCATGCATCAACTGCCCATTCATTTTCCTTTTCAAAATGTTCAACCACTTCACGCATTGCGAGATTTGGAATAAGTTGGTCGGCCGTTAATCTTAAAATAAAATGAGAATTTTTGTGACAGACAGGACAACCAAAATCCCCCTCAGATATTGAAAAGAATTCTTCCCTGCAAAACGTGACCCAGCATAAAAATCCTGTTATAAACCGCAGGCCACAGGGAGAAGAAAAATGGAAAATTCTCGAAAAATGAACAAAATTTCAAGAATCCCCCAAAAATTTCCTCAGCCTACCCAAAAACCAATCTAAAATTAAATTTTTTAAATTCTTACGGAACACGTGTAACAGGATCAAAATGTCCAACTCTATGAAGATGTGTCAAAATATCATTTCTGTCATAAGTTATTCCACTTGGAGTTATCACAGGATCTCTAAGAAGTTCAAAACTAATTTTCCCACAAAGAAAGTCGGGTATTTCTCGTCTCTTTCGACGTTCATCGACCTCAAAAAAAATTTATTTTTTAATAAAACTAAAATTTAAAAATTTTACTTGGGCAAACAAATCGTTTAGTTGTGCTTTACTAGAATCTGCCTTTGTTTTGATTTCCTCAATTTTATCATCTAAAGACTCGCCGCCATTTGACGAAACCTTTAAAATATTTTATAAAAATTATAAGGAAACTGGTTTGACATTCACTAGGTCCAAGGCCACTAATTTTTGGCGAGGGTTCGATTTTTTCAGAATTAATTAAAAAACCTAAGAACAAGTCTATAGAGAAACTTTTACATTTTAAGGAACCATAAAACTCAAGCGTCGTAAATTTAAATTTTAACAGCTTGATGTCTAGCACAGAAAATTGGGAAAAATCTTAAGTATATTGAAGATGATATTTTCATCCTCTTTTCAGTTTCCATTATCCATAACTGAATGTCAAGGTTACCCTAACCCAGATCCGATGAAAATTCATAACATAATAAACATAAAGAAAATTTTGAAACACCGACCCAAATTTTTCTCTTCCCGTAACATCCCTGAAAGTGATCGAGCTGGGTCTGGACCACGACCTGTGGTTTTTCTGTACCCAAAGTACAGGAACAGGCCCAGGCTTTTCAAAAATCCCGATAACTCACTGATCCATGATTCATACTTATCCCACAAGGAGTTCCTACAAATAATTCCCTTTTTTATTTTAAAAAACCTGTAATATATCAATTTTATTCTTCACATCATCATCAATTAATAAATTTAAATAACTTTGCAATTCAATTTCTTGGTTGATTCTAGCTTCCTCTTCTTTTCTAAATTTTTCTCTCTTTGCCTGTCTTAATAATTGAGTAATTTCATCGCCATAGGAATGTCGCTGTTTTATTTCATATTCATGAGCTCGAGTTAATACCTTGGCTGCCTAAAGATTAAAATAGAAATTGGTTGGAGTTTAAAAATTAAAAATGTCATGAGTTTCGGGTACTTGTGGCAGTTTATGTGGACAACCTAAATTGGGGCTCGTAGTGTCTGCAATAGGGATGGGTATTCGTCATAAACTCCGATCCGAAGACAATTTTGAAAACTCTCCGATTCGATGTCAGTATAAACTAACATAAGATAACCCAAAAGTACAGGTTTTGGTCTTCTTGGTCGCTAATCGGAAAAGTTTACATTGAATAACCTATTTTTTAAATGAATATAACCCCAATGTAAAATGATTTGCTTGTTCTCAAAAATTTATACGAGGCAATGACTTAAGAAACAAAGTATTTTGAATACCCGAAATCATATCCAAACACCAAAAAATTTTATAAAATAAAAAAACCTCATCATACTGCCCCAACTGCATATAAACCTTTCCCAAATAATAATTTGCCTTGATATTCTTCCTATCCAAATCCAAGGCCTGAAAATTATTTTTTCTATTAAAAATAAAAATTATTTAAAAAAATAACCCTTCTACAATCCTCAGCTGCCGATTCCCACCTTTGCAAATTTAAATTACACAGAGCTCTGTTAGTAAAATATGTTGGCTCTGTAGAATCCTTTAAAAACGAAAAAAAAATTTTTTTTCAATCAAAATTAAAAAACTCGCTTTAATAATAGCTCGATTATAATGTGAAAGAGCATCCTTAAAAATTAAAAATTTATTCAAAAAAATTTTTAAAAATTAAAATAACCTCATATCTGCCTTGTTGATAATACTTATTGCCCTTTTCTTTGTGTTCGGATGCTTCAAGAATTAAGGACGACATTTTAAATTTTGATTGAAATGCTAGGAAAGGATTCCAATTTTGATTAAACGATTAAGAAAGAGAAGAATCCTAGAAAAAATTCTGATAGTAAAAGAAAAAATAAAATTGTAAAAAAGATCAAAAAGAAGGCCGAAAAAGAAGAAAAATAAGCTGGATAAATAAAAAAAAATAAAAAAATACAGAATGCCAATAAAATTTATTTTTTTATTTATTTACAGTAATATTTACAAAACAAAAAAACGTGAAGCATTGTTAAATGGCGCTCCGACTTGGGCACAGTGATCCATTTGCACAGTAAGACAATTGCACAGAGGGCAATTGCACAGAAGACAATTGCACGGTAATCGGTGGTTAAGTGGATTTGTGTTAGAATTTCTAATAAGTTTCTTAATAATAAAACGGTGTTTCTTAAACAACAACCATTTTCCCTGTTCTATAAACAACTTTTCTCGTTGTTGAAAAAGTTGTTCGCGGGAAACGAAAACTCGCAGAGAATAGGCTCCCGAAAATCGAAAAACAATAGAGGAAACCAAGCGGTTTTTTGGGGTAAAAAATTCGAAGATGCAAATCATAGCTCATTCGAAAGAGCTCTTCGAGGTGAGTCGACTGTCACCAAAATCATCTTGATGGGATGATTATGAACGAAGTTATGACTTATAGGTGAATGAGCCTTGCGTTTATTTGGAGAGTTTCGCGAATAAACAGGTCGTTTTGCGAATAAATGGGCAGGTCGTTTTGCGAATAAACAACACTTTACTGTGCAATTGTCCACTGTGTAATTGTCCTCTGTGCAATTGTCTTACTGTGCAAATGGATCACTGTGCCCGAGTCGTGTCACCTGTTAAATATTCCACAGTGTTTAACCAAAATTAATTTAGCTTGCACTCAGCTCTATGTGGCCCGAAAGTCCGCACTGTCCGTTATGTGGCCCAAAAGTCCGCAAAGTTTGTCCGCAAGTTTTTCTCAAAAAGAGAGTTAATGGCCAGATTTTTCCTTTTACTCTCAACCCATGGGCATATTCAAAATGAGAGTGAGAGACAAATTTATCAAAAGGATATCTCTAATAATAAACCTCTCTCTAATAATAGAATCCCGACAAGGAGAAATACTTTAAAAAATAGAAGGATATTTAACCTAATAATTTACACCATATAAAATAATTTATTAATATTAGAAATATAAAATTCGATAAATTTAGGTAGAATTTGAGAATAAATTTAGAGGTACATAAAAATTAAAAATTTGGATATTATTTGGATATTTTTAAAGATTATTGTTTTTGAGTGAACTTCTCGGCACACTTAGTCTTGTTCCATAAGGTACATTTGAAATAGCCGAAACTAAATCCTGCGGAATAATTGTTGGCTCAATTACTGAAAAATAAATATTTTTTAATTAAAATTTGCTTTGGGAATTTAATTTATAAATTAGTTGAGAACTGAATACTTTTAATGTTTCTCTTTTACAGTGCCCGAAAACAAGATTGGACGAGGGCTGTTAAATTATCTTTTATCGCTTATCACTTTTTTATTGGCATTTAGGAAAAAAGTTTCAACACCAAAATTTTAGGCCATTAAGTGCTCTTTAGAATGAGCACTTTAGAATGAGCAATCTTCTCTTCACTCTTCTTTCACTCTTCTTCTTCACTTTTCCTTCCTATGTTCTAGCAACAATGATCTCGAGGGTTTAAGAAGTGAGAGATTCGACTATTTTACTACAGATTTCGATTAAAAAATATTTTTTCTTTTTTAAATGATTTTTCTTCTCTTAAAGGAATTTTTACACTGAACACCGTCAAGAAATTTAAATTTAAAAAGAAATCAAATTAATTGTAGTCTCACCATTTATTCTAATATTGGCTGTCTCGTTATCCAAAATAACTTTTAAACAACCACAGCATCCTCCCATTGTTGCTGATTTTCTCTTGTGGTTTTGTTCTCCGATTTTTAAAATTATTTTTTAAATTTTAAACAAAATTTTGAGGATTTTTAAATTTTAATGGAATATTGAATTAATTAAAAATAGATTTATTTTATGTGTGAGTTTCGGTTTATTAATACATTGTATTAAAAAAAAGATTTACCCAAGAATGTAAAGGAAGGAAAAAAAAGTAAAATTACCATGGGAACACTAAATAGAGAATCTTTTTGTTTTATTACTTCCCTTAATTTTTTATGGGTAAATGAACAAAGATTGAAACAAGTAAAATTTCAAGTATTTAAAGAAATTTTTTTGAAGGAAATTTTTTTGTAATCAAACAAAGGCAATGTTTTGGTTTCTCTATTGGAAACCTTAATGGTCAGCATTACCATAAAAATTTTTAATTTAAGGACAAAAGGAGTCCTTCCTTATTTTTTAAATTAATTTCTTCTCTTTTCTCTTTACTGTTGTCAAGTGAATAAAAACTCGGGTTTATATAAGGACAATAAGAAGCTAACTTTTAAATTGAGGGAAAATGATAGGGAAATTAACCTTAAAGTTTCAATCAGAAACTTCGGAATGATTATGTAAGGTTCTATAGCTAAAATGCTCGTTATAGTTAAAGGCTGGTCTTGCTGACTTTTACAGTCCATTAAGACCATTTCACCCTTCAGCAGTAATTGAAACACTCAAAAGGGATTTCACCTTAATTCGCTTAAATATGGGGATTTTTTGTCAAAGCTGTCCAACAATGGTGAGACAGGGCACACAGGCTGGTCTTGCTGACTTTTACAGTCCATTAAGACCATTTCACCCTTCAGCAGTAATTGAAACACTCAAAAGGGATTTCACCTTAATTCGCTTAAATATGGGGATTTTTTGTCAAAGCTCAGGCCTTTTATTAGATCAAGCTTTTTTAAGCTTATGGGGAATTAAGGCTACTAAGGCCATTTTCTAAGCTTAGAAAATTTTCGGATCTTAAAATCCTAATAAAAATTCAAACAAGAAAACTATTTATGCAAAAGGCCATTAATTCTTGGAGCAGGCAAGACTCCATTAGAACAATAATCCTATGAAATTACAGAAAAAATGGCGCTATGTACATACAAAAAAATATACAAATCAATTGGAAAAAATTTTCAATATATCATCCGTGTTCTTTCCCCAACAATGGTGAGACAGGGCACACAGCTATCCAATGCACAGGGCTTACATCAGTCGATCACAGTTGATGGCCATCCACATACGCCTCGAGTTGACCAAACACGAACGGTGGATGATTGGTATGATGAAGGCGTCCCACGAACACAGTCGCAATGATGAATTCCCTGCTGCCGGTTGCGCTTGTCTCCTCCACGATTTTCATCTGGGCTTCGCAGCCTGAATATACATGAGAGCACCTATAATTTGGCAAAAATTTTGAAGCTTAAAATTAACACAAAAAAAAGAAACTTACACATAATATGTCGTTTTGAACGACATATCCGCAACATGGGCCGTCACAGTTCTTAGGCGCGGGTTTATTGTCCAATTGGCCATCCTCTCGATCTTGAAGGTACGCAGAGCATCCGCAGTCAGGAAATGCCTGAATTGACGCCAATCAGCAGCAACAGCACCTGGAGCAGCCATTGGAGGTGCGCAAGACGAAGTAGTTGATCAGCAAGTGGCAGGGTAGAAGCTGTAAAATGAATTAAATTTCAAAGGCTTAAATATTGTCAATTTTAGGGTACAATTGTATCGTTGAGTTATTATAAAAGCAGGCAAGTTTAAGCTAGTATAAAAGCCATTGTTAAGTCACTCAAGAATTGCCCTCAGGGGCTACGCTGTCTTTCGAAGGATTTTTTGATCGTGTTAAATCACAGTAGTCATAATTATCAATTTGAGATTTTTAGCGTCGAGGGCGATAATCTTTAAGATTTTAGATCTTTGGATGTGACAATTATCCAATTTTTTTTCTCTGCTAGGACCCAAAAACAATAATTTACGAAAAGCTTTATTACTAAGAATCATTTAATCATCATTAATTACTTAATTTAATCACTTTTTCACATAATTCCTCTAATATCTTTTTATATTTTCTGAGACAATTTAAATCGAGAATACTATCGTGATCTACATCTTCACATTTAATCAAATTTAATCGTTTAGTTAAACAAGCCCATCCTTCATCTAAAGATTCGCCATCTCTCTATAATAGTTGATGCTTATGTGAAACTATTATTCGTATTTAATTTTAAGGGGGAAAAATTTTTTTGAAAAAAATTCCTTCCTAAGTATAATCAAAATAAATCTTCACACTTCTCTATTAATCCTGTTTCCAATAAAAATCAAAGAAATATCAATAGGAGCCTTCCAGTATACTCCATTTTTAAGTCAAGCGTGAGAAAAGGACCACTCGAAAAATTATTTCGTGTGGTCCTGAATTGTTAAAATAAAATGCTAATTCTTCCATTAAGAATGAGCATTCTACATAAATAATCACCTAAAAACCAATTTAATTTTCTTCTCAGCTGTAAAAAGCCAAATTTCCGGAGAAAGTTCAATATTAGCAATAAATTTTTGTGTGTAAAATAAGAGCAATTTCATAAGAGAGAACACCTTCTAAAGAGTGACCAATTAATTTCCTTTTGTGTAGTCTTCAATCTGAATGAAAAATAGGACTAATTAAAAATCTGGTATTGAGCTAACACAGTCAGACCTCGCTAAAATCTACCCCAAAGTTAGATACAATGCTAGTTATGATACATTTTTCTGTCCCTGGGTTGGAGGGAGATGTCAAAAATAAAAAATAAAAGCCTTCGAGCTTTCAAACTTAAAGCTCATTATAAAATATAATCCCAACAGAAATTATTGGAAAGTATCGTTTATGAGTTATTTTAGTTATTTAAAAGATTTATGAGTTATTTAAAAAACTTATTTATTCTAAATAGTAGTTGAACCATAGGGCAGAAAATTTCCCAGAGCGTTTATTAAAATTATCAGTAAACTGCCCAAATTCCTCACCTTTTGAGCATAATATTTAGCCAATTCCCCCAAACTTGAAGCTTTATTAATTAAAGAATCAGCTTCAAAAGAATATTGAACACCCACAACATTTGCCCATAAAAGTAAAATGCCATCCAAATGTCGATATAAAATAGCTGAGCCACTAATTGGATGAATACAAAAATATTTGAAGACTTTTGATTGTTCAAAACTTTTGTTGTTTCATTAAAAAGTGGTAGAAATAGAGGGAAAAATATTTGGAGTTTATTGGCATCTTTTATTTTGTTGTTTGTGTAAAGTTTGTTATAGCTAAATTTTAATAAAATAAATTTTTAAAGAATAATTTTAAGAGAATTTTATACTTAAATAATTCTAAAATTTTTTTTATTTTTATCAATTACATTTATTATTATATATAAGAACAAATATACATAATAGTAATAATTCGCATAATAATAATGACATAACTTTCGACATAATTTCGAATAACTTTTGCAAACCTAATACACATATCTATATCTAAATACATATTATAATCAGTTATTAAAATTATTTATTAATATTTTAAAGCTAATTTTTATTTATGCGAATGTTATGAGAATGTTATGAGAATGTTATGAGAATGTTATGAGAATGTTATGAGAATGTTATGAGAACTTTATGCGAATGCTATGCCAATTATTTATGCAAATTATTTTTATTATGAATCTTTATACATATTTAAAATTATAAAATAAACTGGCAAAATAAACTACTAAATTATTTTTAAAAAATTTTCGAAAATTCGTCTAAATAATAATAATTAAGCTTATAACTCCAAATTAGGTGAAAACATTAATTATACAAGCTAAATTTGTTTCCCCCTTATTTTCCAAAATTCCAGATTTTTTTGCTCTCGGTATATCTTATCAATCAAAAAGGATTGATTTTTTCATATATTAAGGGAGACCAATGACTTTTTCTCAAAAATAGAACTAACAATTTTTAATCCATTAAAGCAACAAGGACAAAATTTATTCACCAATTTTATTTCCTGAATTCATTACCTTCCAATTTATTTGAAGTTTTTCCTTCATTTTCCTCTAAATTTTTGCTTAAATTTTTGTTTTTCCTTTCTTGATCAAAATATTTATTTTCTTCTTTATTTTTAATTATTTTCCAAATTTCTTGAACAAAATCACCAATTTTTGGATATTTAAATATTAATTCAATGCTTAATTGGCCATAGGAAATATTTAATTGTTTTGACAATTCCCAGCTTATTTGTGCTGCTTGGATAAAATTTCCACCAGAAAGAATAAAAAGACCTGGAAAAATCTTTTCATTAGTTATTTAAATTTTTTTTAAAGAAACAGAGCTTAGATCAAACAAGCGGAGGACTGGCATGTTCTACCTGAGTAAACCCTATTTTTGGCCTCGTACTCGTATTTCGTACCAAAGTACGAGTCGAATTTTGTTACAGCTTATAAACACTGGTTAGAAGTTTTCTAGTTAGCCAAAGGAAAAGGGAGAACGGCATGGTTTCTGCTTTCGATAAAATGTACATTTACTATTCTATTTTATATTCTATTTTATATCAAAATCTCGATCACTAAAAATCCTAAAAAATTTTAAAAAGAACCTTAACAACAATTTCAGTCAATTTCTTCCTCGTTAGCCCTCCATTTTTAATTTAACATTTAAATTTTTCTGCTTCTCCTTTATTATTTTATTCTCTCCATCAACAATAATCCTTTCATTTTCTTTATTTTTTGTGGATAAATTGAAAGGGACTAGCATTTCTTCCTTAGAAGGATTTAATTCTAAATAATCAAAATTGTAACCAGGCATTTTACTATCCCATTTTTCGTTGTAAGAGTTGAATAATAAGTTGAAATTGACTGAATAACCATTCTAAATATTAAAAAATATTTTAAAAATTAATTGGAAATATTTTTGGAAAAAAACATTTGATTTTTAGAGGGGAGAGAGAGATTTTCAAAGTTTAACCCCGGACTGATGAACCCCATCTAGTAGCGTTTTAAACGCTAGCCAGCTAGATTTCCATTCTTATTACATTAATATTCCTTCCATAAAATCAAATTCAACTTGGGATTCGATGCAGGATTGGAATTGATGGAAAATTTCTTAAAGTTTTGAAATTGTTAAATTCAAAACTTTGTAGATTTTAAAATATAATATTCATTAAATTTAATTAATAAAATTTCTCTCACGTTTGAAGACACAAATCTCACATGTTCAGACAATTGTCAAGTTAAATATTCAGGAATATCCAAATCTCTCAATTCTTTTCCATCCAAATTTAAAAGAACAATTCCTTCCAACATTTTTATTTTTTTTATTAAAAAGTTTCAAAACAGAAAATTTAAATTCTTCAAGTATAGGGGCCATAAACTCTTTGGAATGATATCCAAAATTTATTTTTTCCAAAATTTTTGTTGAAATTATTTTTTGATTGTTCTCTTCTTTGAGTGTTTGATTTGCTAATTTTTCGAAAATTAAAAGCTTCCCAACATAAACGGAAATTGTAGAAGAGAGACGAGCAGATAAATAAACTTGTTGAGGGAGTTTTAACTGGAAAATAAATGGATTAGACAATTATTTTTTAATTAAAAATCTTAAAGGTTTTCATGTATTAAAGGAGACCTTCCAATTTATTTGAAGGTTCTTCCTCATTTCCCCTTCCATTTTTGCTAAGATTGTTTTTCCCTTGTTGATCAAAATATTCACTTTCTTCTTTATTTTTAATTATTTTCCAAATTTCTTCAAAAACTCATAAATTTTTGGATATTTAAAAATTAATTCAATGCTTAATTGGCCATAGGAAATATTTAATTGTTTTGACAATTCCCAGCTTATTTGTACTGCATGGATTGAATGGCCACCAGAAAGAAGCATATAATCGTCCCAGACCTGGAGAATTTTTTCAGAAATATTTTTTAATTATTTAAAAAAATTAAAAATGATAAAGATGGGATCAAACAAGCGATATCTTTTAAATCCCCCTTATCAATTCAGAACCTCTTTTATCGTCAGATATCAATCACTTATAACCGACAAATCCCTAATCGACATATATCACTCAATCGCCGAGAAATTTTCAGTTCGGTTTGGTTAACCGAAAAATTTGGTAGACCAACAACCCTACCTAAGGAAAACGAAGCCGTGCTCCAATAAAGTTATCAATTAATTTATTTTATGACCTTACAAATTTGGGCTATTGTCTTCAACGAGGCTCTTCTTTAATTTCTCCAGCAAATCTTCTTTCTCTTTCCATTGTGTTTATAACTTTTATTTTTTTATTTAAATTAATTTCCAAGTCATCCTCAGTTTCTTTTAATAATTGAAGTAAATTGCCAGGCGGGCCAATTTCTAATACAATAGAAGTACGAGGATAATCACGCAATAGGCTTAAAATAAATTTTTTAAATTAATTTAAATGTAGTGTAATATATGTAAGTAGTACTTAATCCATTTTGGAAATTTTAAAAATCCAAAAAAAAAGTTTTTTAAGGATTTCTTGAACAATTAAAAAAAATTTTCAAAATTTTTAAATATAATAGTTTGTAAAATTTTAATTTAAAAAATATTTATCAAAATTAATTATTTAATAAAATTCCTCTCACGTTTGAAGACACAAATCAAGTCTAACAGGTTCAGACAATTGTCTAGTTAAATATTCTGGAATATTCTGGAATATTCTGGAATTCAAGTTTCAATCAGAAACTTTGGAAAATTTTAAAGTTTTTAGCTGAAATGCTCGTTATAGTTAAAGGCTGGTCTTGCTGACTTTTACAGTCCATTAAGACATTCAGCAGTGTTATTGAAACACTCAAAAGGGATTTCACCTTAATTCGCTTAAATATAGGGTCTTTTTGTCAAAGCTCAGCCTTTTTTAGATCAAGCTTTTTTTAGCTTATGGGGATTAAGGCTACTAAGGCCATTTTCTAAGCTTAGAAAATTTTCGGATCTTAAAATCCTAATAAAAATTCAAACAAGAAAACTATTTATGCAAAAGGCCATTAATTCTTGGAGCAGGCAAGACTCCATTAGAACAATAATCCTATGAAATTACAGAAAAAAATGGCGCTATGTACATACAAAAAAATATACAAATCAATTGGAAAAAATTTTCAATATATCATCCGTGTTCTTTCCCCAACAATGGTGAGACAGGGCACACAGCTATCCAATGCACAGGGCTTACATCAGTCGATCACAGTTGATGGCCATCCACATACGCCTCGAGTTGACCAAACACGAACGGTGGATGATTGGTATGATGAAGGCGTCCCACGAACACAGTCGCAATGATGAATTCCCTGCTCCCGGTGGCACTGCACTCCTCCACAATCTTCATCTGTGCTTCGCAGCCTGAATACACATGAGAGCACCTATAATTTAATCAAAAATTTTTAAGCTTACAACTTACACAAAAAAAAGAAACTTACACATAATATGTCGTTTTGAACGACATATCTGCAACATGGGCCGTGACAGTTCTTAGGCGCGGGTTTATTGTCCAGTTGGCCATCCTTTCGATCTTGAAGGTACGCAGAGCATCAGCAGTCAAGAAGTGACGAAATTGACGCCAGTCAGCAGCAACAGCACCTGGAGCAGCCATTGGAGGTGCGCAAGACGAAGTAGTTGATCAGCAAGTGGGCAGGGTAGAAGCTGTAAAATGAATTAAATTTCAAAGGCTTAAATATTGTCAATTTTAGGGTACAATTGTATCGTTGAGTTATTATAAAAGCAGGCAAGTTTAAGCTAGTATAAAAGCCATTGTTAAGTCACTCAAGAATTGCCCTCAGGGGCTACGCTGTCTTTCGAAGGATTTTTTGATCGTGTTAAATCACAGTAGTCATAATTATCAATTTGAGATTTTTAGCGTCGAGGGCGATAATCTTTAAGAGTTTAGATCTTTGGATGTGACAATTATCCAATTTTTTCTCTGCTAGGACCCAAAAACAATAATTTACGAAAAACTTTATTACTAAGAATCATTTAATCATATAGAATTATTTAATTTAATCACTTTTTCACATAATTCCTCTAATATCTCTTTATATTTTCTGAGACAATTTAAATCGAGAATACTATCGTGATCTACATCTTCACATTTAATCAAATTTAATCGTTTAGTTAAACAAGCCCATCCTTCATCTAAAGATTCGCCAATATAATCACTGAATTGTCAATTAATTAAATTTATTGAACAATATCCTTTAATGTGTTAGAATGTCCCTCAAATAGACAGTTGTGTATGTTTAAATATAACCCAATTACTCGTAAAAACTCTAATTAAAAAGTTACAGGGAAATGATTTTATGAAAAAATTTTCAAAAATTTCGAAAAATTTTCAAAGTTCAATTACAATAAATGTTCATTTCCCATTAATCCCGTTTCCAACTAAAAAAACTAAGAAATTCTACCAATGGAAGCTCTTCCAAATATCTACTACTTTTTTAATCAAGCATAAAAAGGGACCACTTGAACAATAAATTCTAATGGTCCCTTAAAGAAAAAAAGATAAAATGCTAATTCTTCCATTAAGAATGAGCATTCTAAAAAATCACCTAAAAACCAATTTAATTTTCTTGGCAGCAGTAAAAAGCCAAATTTCTGGAGAAAATTCAATATTAGCCTTGAATTTGTGTGTGCGTAAAAATCCTGCCAACTTTTCCGCTCCAATAGAAAGAGAATTACGCTGATGAATTGGGAAGTGATTGAAACGATCCTAAAGGAAGATAAGAGGAAAATTTTCTGGATAAATTTACCAAAACAAATTGTTTAGCCTTTTTAGGGCATATTAATTCTTGTCCAACAGCCCAAGAGTCGAACATTATAATTAGAGGAATTCGCAAATTTGAGGAGCGATTTAAATATTTCTGATTCAAAATAAGAGCAATTTCATAGGCGAGAACACCTCCTAAAGAGTGGCCAATTAGTAATAAAGGAGCTTCTTTTGTATAGTCTTCAATCTGAATGAAAGGGAGAATTAATTAGAAATTTTTTGGAACAAGGTTGGAGGAGGGAGATATTAAAGATAAAAATAAGAGCCTTCGATCTCTCGAAAATAATCTCAAAAATCCTTAGAAAGTAACGTTTATGGGAAAACATTATTCTATTAATAGACGTCGATCATAGGGGAAGGAAACTTCCAAGGGCGTCTATTAGAATAAGTATAAATTCCATTAATAAACTGCACAAATTCTTCACCTTTTCAGCATAATATTTAGCCAATTCTCCCAAACTTGAAGCTTTATTAATTAAAGAATCAGCTTCAAAAGCATATTGAACACCCACAACATTTGCCCATAAAGGTAAAATTCTAGCCAAATGTCGATATAAAATAGCCGAGCCACTAATTGGGTGAATACAAAAAATATTTAAAATTTTTTGATTGTTCAAATTTTTTGTTTTTTCATTCCGAAGTGGTAGAAATAGAGGGAGAGATGTTTGGAGTAATGTTGGTTGTGTACTTTTTATTTGAGCTAAATTTAATAGAATTAAAATAAATAAATTTTTGTTAGAATAATATAAAAAATTTTTATAAATAAATAATTCTAAAATTTTATATCTATTATTTAATTTGATTTTTTAAATTTATTATCTAATTTGAAAATAAATACATAATTAGGTTCCCGACAAGGGGATAAATTTCGGAGAGGCAGCGTCACCAGGGGGGGGGGAATTTTCATAACTTTCAAATTCTTCAACTTTCGGGGACGGGGAACAACCCTATAAATAAGAAAAATAATTTGCCTAATAATAATAACATAACTTTGACATGGTAGATATATAATCTATTCTATAAAACATACCTACATAATATTATAATTATTTATTGATATTATTTATTATTATTTTAATTTAATTATTTATGTATAGAGTTATGCCAAATTATGCGAAATTATGTAGAAAGCTATGCGAAATTCTGTGATGTTATATCGAGAGTTATGTTAATATTATTATACGAATTATTTCTATTATGCATTTTTAAATTAATAAAAACAGCCCAAAATTTATTCCCCAAATTTTATTCCCTAAGTTTATTACCTTCCAATTTATTTGTAGTTTTTCCCTCATTTTCCTCTGAATTTCTGGTTAAATTTTTATTTTCCTCTTCTTGATCAAAATATTCATTTTCTTCTTTATTTTTAATTATTTTCCAAATTTCTTCTATAAAATCACCAATTTTTGGATATTTAAAAATTAATTCAATGCTTAATTGCCCATAAGAAATATTTAAATGTTTTGACAGTTCCCAACTTATTTGTGCTGCTTGGATTGAATTTCCACCCGACAGAATAAAATTTTTTTCTCCTTCTGCCTCTCCAGAGGCAAAAGGCATATAGTCGTTCCAAGTCTGAAAAAAATTTTTTTAGAATTTTTTTTTGGTTATATTTAAAAAAGTTTAAAAGAAACAGAGCTTAGATCAAACAAACGGAGGACTGGCACGTTCTGACTAACACAAGTTAACTAGAGGATTTAAAATTACAATTTTAAATTTGGGGAAATCTAAGGTAGACTAGTCATCTCGTAAATTTTTAAAAATTTTTTTGTTATTTTTGGAAATAAGTAAGGAGTTTATAAAAAATCTTTATACAAAGCGAAACCAGGCTATTTTGTATAAGAACGGGTTATTCTGCTGATTTTACAACACTCACATGACAGAGACATTATGCATATTTTTCAGTAGAAAGTAAATCGTAAACATGTTTACGAAGAAAAAACATGCCCGCCCAACCTTCTATGTACAACAACAGACGCCCCCAGCCACAACAACCTTCTCTTTCTGTTCTGTTCTGGCTAGTAGACGTCTGATAAAATAATGTTTACAACATTTTTTATTCTGGTTATAGTCATCGATCCCCCTTTCGAAATCCAAAAAAATTTAAAAAATACCTTAACAACAATTTCAGTCAATTTCTCCTTCGTTAGCCCTCCACTATTTAATTTAACATTTAAATTTTCTTGCTTGTCTTTAATTATTTTATTCTCTCCATCAACATTAATCCTCTCATTTCCTTTATTTTTTGTGGATAAATTGAGAGGGAAACATTTCTGAAGCATTTCTTCTTTAGAGGGATTTAATTCTAAATAATCAAAATTGTAACCAGACATTTTATTATCCCATTCTTCGTTGTAAGAGTTGAATAATAAGTTGAAATTGACTGAGTAACCATTCTAAATATTAGAAAATATTTTAAAAATTAATTGGAAATATTTTTGGAAAAAACAGTTGATTTTCTAATATTCTTTTTATTAAACTAAATTTTTAAAGTTCAATGTGAAATTTTTTGCTGTAAGGATTGGGGTTATTAGGTACTTGAACGAAGCAAGAGAAGTATTGGTCCTGTAACTTATGGCAGTTATTACTAAGCGTTTTCGCTTAGCGAGAGAAAGATCTACCGGTTGAATTCCTTTCACCTTCTCTTAGACCCCCGCCTAGTAGCTAACTAGATCCTCGGTCTTTCTTACATTAATCCAAGAAGATTCCCCTCTTCCAAGAAAAAACTAAAGGGAAAATGAACCCGAGCTTCTTCAAAGCTGGTAATTAATTGAGCTCCATTAAGGCTCATAATTATTAATTTTATGACCTGCCAAATTTGGGCTAATGCCTTCAACAATTGTGGCGGCTCTTCTTTAATTTCTCCAGTAAATTTTCTTTCTCTTTCCATTGTGTTTATAACTTTTATTTTTTTATTTAAATTAATTTCCATGTCATCTTCAGCTTCTTTTAATAATTGAGGTAAAATGCCAGGCGGGCCAATTTCTAATAGAAGAGAAGTACGAGGATAATCCCGCAATAGGCTTAAAATAAAAATTGTGAAATTTAATTTAAATATAATTTAGTATATACTTTTTCCTGGATACTTTAAAAATTCAAAAAAAATTTTGAAATATTTTTTAGAAAAATATTAAAAAAAAATTTTTTTAATTTTTTTTTGAAAATATATAAGAGAAAATTTTCTATGATTTTTTAAATTTTTTTTTCTAGAAATTCTTTTTAAAGTTTTATAAAAATTTTTAAATTCTTTTTCAAAATTTTTAAATATTTTGTAAAATTTTAATTTAAAAAATATTTATCAAAATTAATTATTTAATAAAATTCCCCTCACGTTTGAAAACACAAATCAAGTCTCACAGTTTCAGACAATTGTCTAGTTAAATATTCTGGAATATCCAAATTTATCAATTCTTTTCCATTCAAATTTGAAAGAACAATTTCTTCCAACACTTTTATTTTTTTATTAAATAATTTCAAAAGAGAAAATTTAAATTCTTCAAGTATAGGGGCCATAAATTGTTTGGAATGATATCCAAAATTTATTTTTTCCAAAATTTTTGTTGAAATAATTTTTTGATTGTTCTCTTCTTTAAATTCTCTTCTTGCTAATTTTTCGATAATTGAAGGCTTCCCAACATAAACAGAAATTGTAGGAGAGAGACAAGCAGATAAATAAACTGGTTGAGGGAGTTCTAGCTGCTAAATAAATGGGTGAGATTAAAAATGGGAAGAGTTCGAACTTTCAAACTACTTGGTTCGGTTTCCGGCTTCGAACTCTAATGAGTATTTTTTAAATAAAAATCCATAAGAAGGAGTTTATGGAACATCGGAAATTAATTTTTAGGAAAAAAAGTTTGGCTGGAAAAAATAAATTTTTATTTTCTTTAAATTTTTACTCAATCCCTAGAATTTCTATCGAATTAAGTTCTCCAACAATTCTATCATGAATTTAATTTTATAAATTTATTTTGCGAGGAGATTAGAAAATGAGGACTCAACAGCTGTGATTAGCCTGAAAACTATTTTAAAGTCGTTACTCCTTTGCTAATCTTTGTCTGTTGATGGAGGGAGGGGGAATGGAGGGGAGGGGGGGGGGAATGAATGGAATATTTAAATAAATATTTAATTTCCTCACCAAATTCTGACTCTTTTCATGTTTTATCATCACCATTTTTGCAGCCTCAGTCCTTTCTATCAACTCTCCCCTTTTCCACAATAATTTCATTCCTTCATTTTTATTAAATGCCCCAGCAGCACAGAGTGCAGAAAGCTCTCCAAAACTGTGTCCAAAAAATATAATTGGGGCAGATTTAATTTTAAAATTGCAAATTTCTGACAGAAAAATCCACAAAGCTTGGTATATTGCAAAAAGAGCGCATTGAATGATGGAGGGGGAAGGGGAAATATTTTTTGAAAAAATTTTATTTTTAAAATTTTTTTCTTCTACATTTTCATCCATTAAGTAATTAATAAGTTGTTGAAAATGTTCTTCATTATTCCCGAGTTGTTTGCACATATCAACAAGTTTGGTGTTTAATGAAGGAAATAGAGAACGTTCGGTTTTAAACATGCCGGGAAATTGAACTAAAATAGAAGGGAAAAAATCAGAATTTAGTAGGAAAATTCTGATTTTAATAAAATTCTGAAAAAAATTCTGATTTTTTCTGAAAAATTCTGATTTAATAAATTCTGATTTGAAAAATTCTGTAAATCCTTTTCTGATTGAATTACAAAAAATAATTCAATTGAAGAATTAACCCCTGTTAGATTTCTAGACTCAAGCGTACTCTATTGTCGTATCTCTAAAAGTCAGATGGCAGACACGAGTAGAATAACCTACTCTGTGCTCTTTAACAATTATTTTTCTTTTAATTTAATTTTTAACTAATTTATTTTTATAACTCGCCTCCTTGTGGGCTAAAAAACACAGCCAAATTTTCCTCATTATTAACAGAATTCTTTACAATATCTTCATTATTAGCTATCCTAATTAATCCGTTAGTTAATTCTTCTAAATTTCTAGCCAAAACAAAAGCTCTAAAGCGTTGATGATTTTCGCGGCGGGAAAGGAGGGTGTTGGACATTTCATCAAATTTTGGATTTTCCTGAAAAAAATTTTCAAAAAATTTCAAAAAATTTTTTCTAAAATTTTTTCTTGCCTCTCTAATATATTCTGCCAATTTAGAAGCGAATCCACGCAAAGAATTTTTTGATTCTGAAGAAATAGGGAAAAGGCGGTACTGGGTAGCTTCCTTGTTAAATAAGCCTTTATTAATTTCTGATGCTTTTTTGTTGTCTTTTCCCCATTCTGAAGCAGCTTTTTTGAGTGAATCATTTGTTAATCCACTCATAATAATTACTGCTCCATTTGTTCCTCCAATACCAAAATTACTGGATCCAAAATAGAGAGGAGCCTTAAAGAAAAATATTGCTAGATTCTCGCGGTAACCCTCTCAATGTGTCCTAAAAGTGATGTCTAAAATAAAAGACCCAATTTATTCGATTCTCTATTTAATAGACTATCCTATTAAAATGCTTCTTAATCATGGACAGATGAGGGGTTTTTGGAAAAAATAACCAGGTTATCTAGCAACAAGGGGCCGTCTTATAGTACCGGTAAAACCGCTGGTTGTTGATCATTCAACCATTAACTATGTTCCTATTATACGGGCCCTGGCTGTGGGTATTAGACCACTAAAAGCTCATTACTACATATGTATATTAGCTATTTAAATCACAAATCAATTTATATTTTACATTTAATTTTGACGGTAAGATTTCCTTTGCCTCACTTCCAGAATGTATAATTAATTGGCCATTAAAAGGATTTAGAAGATCCGCAGACACAACATCATTATTAGGTAATAGTTGCGGAGGTAACAGCCCTGTTTCTAGCATTTTTAAAAGCTTGATAATTGAACAAATGCCAGAAGCAGCAAAACAATGTCCAATATTTGCCTTACAAGAGCCAACAAATAAATTATTATTTTCCTCTTCTTTTTCTGTTTTTTCTTTGAAAAATGCCTTGTAAATAGCGGAAAGTTCAATATTGTCTCCAATTGTTGTCCCAGCAGCGTGACATTCCCAAAAGGGGATTAATGATCTTGGAACTCCACTTTGTTCTAATGCCCGTTCAATAACTGCTTGTTGCCCTTCTATACTCGGAGACATAAAGTTGGGTTTTCTGCCAGCATCGTTATTTATAGCTACGGATTTTATAATCCCTAGAATTGGATCTCCTCTTAAAATTGCTTCTATAGGCTTCCCTAACACAATAACTGCACAAGCACTTCCTCTCATTAAACCGTCAGAGGTTGAGCAGAATGGCCAGCTATTTGAAGATTTTGCTAGTGGTTGACCAGGCATTGGTTGATGGCCTATTTGGCTGTAATTTTAAGAAAATCTTCATATTCCTTTCAATTTTTTACTTTGGATGAACTAAGTGAACAGCTCCAACTAGGCAAAGATCAGCCTCGCCTGTTACAATTGCCTGTTGTGCTTGGGCAATTGCCGAGAAGGAGGAGGAACATGCAGAGTAGACATTTATTGAAGGTCCAGTTAATTCAAGAAGGTGTGAGAGCCACTAAAATATATTTAGGAAGCTCTATCTTATCCGCCCTCAAATAACAATCTCTATCTTATCTCAGGGTAGATAGCCTATCCCCCAACTTTAACATGAATAGTTCAATTCGTATCCCATTTTATATGGGATACGAAGGGGATAAGCTTTCTCCCTTTAATCTGGCAGTGAGATAAGATAGAGATTATAGAAATTATGAATTATACAACATAATTCACCTGAGCACAGAATGTATGTTGGTTACGTCTGTACATCCCTAAAAGAGATCCAAGCGCACCTTCCCGTTCATCTACTTCTTTATATTCTGGAGATGATTCCTCTGCGGCAACAAAACCTAATTTTATTTTAAAATCCAAATTAATTAATTTTAACTCTAAACTAACATCCAACGCATATTTGACTTTTTCTTTCCAAATTTCCACTGTTTTCTAATGCAACATAGCTGTGCTGTGCCAACAATCTGATTTGTGGATCTAAACTGCGCCATTCAGTTATTGAAAGGCCGGCTTTCCCAAAGAGGTTAATATCGAATTTTTCGATGTTAGGGCTGATGCCGGATATTGGAATTATATCTGGGTTGTTGTTTTTAAGTGTTGAAAGGCAGGAAGTGTTCTAGAAGACGAGATAAATTTAAGAATATTTAATTTTTCTTCCAAAATAAATCAGAAGAAGCAGGAATCAGAGAAGAAATCAGAAAATCAGAAGAAAATATTAATTCAAAAAAATCAGGAAAGAACTCAGAAGAATATGAAAGAATCAGAAAGAGGCAAGCTTACTTCCCTAATAGCCTCCCAAAACTCCTCCACAGATTCACAACCAGAAAAAGTTCCAGAAACACCCAAAATTGCAATATCCTTTTCTGGCCTTATTGACCTTAACCACTCCTCAAAATTTATTTTTTCTTCATTTTTATTTTCCTTCTCTTCAAATCTTTTAGCTACAACCCCCTCAATAATCATTAATTTATCATTTTTCTCATCCAAAATATCCACACTTCCACCAGCAAAATTGGATAACCCTTCATTATTTAATTGTGCTTTCCCAACAGAGCAAATCCTTTTCGAATTAAAATTTTTCACAAAATTTATTTTAATTCTGGCAATTGAAATAGGCAAGAAAAAGAATCTTTTCTCCATTTGGAATAGTCCAATGGCCAAATTTTGTAACCCAAATTCTATCAATTTCCATATTTGTTGGTTTTCATTGAACAAATCTTCTCCCATTTTAGCCTTTACCAAGCAAATTTTTCTTGTTTCTTAAATTAATAAATTAAATTTTTAATAGAACAGTCGAACCTCATTTTTAGACCCCCCAAAGTTAGATAATCTCCTTAATTTATAAAACGTTTTCTTAAAATTTTGTGGTCACTGGATTAAGTTAGATCCTATATCTCCAGCTATCCGGATTCGATCCCAAAATTTCGGATATTTGACTTTTCGGATACAGATTTGTTAACCTTACACGTTATGTGGAGAGAAACGAACTCTAAAATTAAGTTAGCCGTAATCATAAGGTCTTTACTCAAGGGTGTTTGTTAAAATGAGGTTCGGATGTATTCCTACTCTCGAGCTGATCATCCTTAAAAATTTGTGCCTCTTGTATTAATCTCATTTTTGGACCATACTCCATTCCCATTTTCTTTAAATTATTGTAGAATTCATTGACATTCACATTTGTTTTTCCCTCATTCAGCTTAAAATTAAAATTTGTGTCGTTCCACATAGTTTTTCTGCAAAAATTTACTTTAATAATAACTAGAAATTTGAATCATTTTGATCGAGTTCGAGGATTTGGGCTCTATCGCTTGCGTCTATTGGTGCCAAACTCTGCCTCGGTCTTTTCTAGAGCTTGGCAAATACTCGAACTTGATTTTTTTTCAAATGCTTGGTGCTTGACCTACTCCGGTCGAAAGAAACCCTTACCTTTTATTAAATTTTCCCAACATTATTTGACAAGAGGAAAAGCTCTGTGATCCTTCATCCTCACAAATACTTGTTAATTCCATTAATAAATTTTGGAATTTATCATTTCCTTCTTTTCCATTTATTTTGGTATTTTTACAAATTATTTTAGCATTTTCCCATTCATTTAACAACATTTTCTTATTAAATTTAATTTCTTCAATTAATAAACTTGTTTTATCAATATCCAAATTTAAGCTTTTTAAACGCTCGATAAATTGTTGTATTTGCAGAGCTGCAGGTACTAAAGGTCTTCCAAACATTAAATGATTTTTAGAAAGCTCTAAAATTTCTTCCAAAATTATGTTTTCGTCTTCTAATTTAAATTCTACATTTTTTCTCTCATTTTTAGTTGAAATTGGCCTGATAGACTTCTTTTCCACTCCTCTTCCATCATTCTCCTTCAGTCGTTTATTTAAATATTCCCCCAATTTTTCAACATTTCCTCGCTCAAAGAGGTCAATAATATTTATTTTTAGCCCAAATCTCTCCAATCTTTCGTTTAAATCGCTCGTTAATTGATAGAGTCGTAAAGAGTCTAATCCCATTTCCATAAACCCCAAAGAATTAAAATTTGAATTTTGAACGAATTCGAGGCTTTTGTCTTCATTATTGTCATAATTCACAATTTTTAGTTGTTCTCGAATAGCTGACGTTATTATTTCTTCAAAATTGGGAATTTTGGGGGTCTTTAAACTTTTAAATTTCTGAAAGTTTCTACTGTCTTCCTTAACTTTCTTAAAAAATATCTTGTTTTCCTCTTCATTCTCTTCCCCCAAATCTTCCCCAATATCTTCAAATCGTTTATATAAACCTTCAAATTTCTCCTTCATCTTTTCCCAATCAAACCTTCCAATCATTAATTGTGTTGGTCTGTATCTCAAAGCAATTTTGAAGCAATACAGAGCTAAATCTGTTGAAAGGCCTGAAAGGCCTAGCCAACCAAGTATTTCGTTAGTTCCAGGCTTGCGGGCGGCCATACCGACCTTTGGGGGAAAATTTTTTAAACAGTCGTTTTTCAAAGTTTTCTGTCTGTAAGGAACAAAGTCTTAAAGAACTATAGGAGGTTGTCTGTAAGGTCAGATAGTCTAAAGGAACATAAGAGATAGTCTGTAGGGAACAAGAAAGTTTTACATTTACTTTTAATTGTTTTAGCCCCAAAACTAGATTGATAAACCCTCAGACAATAATATTCCAATTCAAAAAAGTTTGAACTTTTCTGGGTCCTAAACTATTCTCACGTCATCTTCTCCCTTCCAAATTTTTTTTTATTTTTTTCAAATATATTCTCTATACCTCCAACCAATTGGCCCAATTCAGAACTGTCCCAGAAAGTCCATTTCTTCTTCTCTTACGAATTAAAGCATCACAAAAAGCATTAGAAGCCGCATAGACACTTTGCCCGTGATTTGGATGTAAAGACGTTAGAGAGGAATTAATCACAAAATGGGCAGGATTTAAATTGTATAGACTTGAAAAATAAATCTTTTAACAAAAAAGGAATTTATTTAATGCCTTAGAAGAGAATTTATTAAAAGAGCGCCTTCAGCTTTAGGTCCAACAACTTTAGCTAGAGAAGAGGATTCCATGGCAGCAATTGGAGCATTAATTAAAACACCAGCAGAGTGTATAATTCCATTTAATTGTTGCATTTCTGGCCTTAAAAATTTTCTTTTGTTAATTTAAAAAATTCATTTTCCCACAATTTATAAAAAGACAATTTACCGAAAAATATTTACGGCCTTTATGTGCCCATACCAGGGATACTGCCGACTTCAAAAATAAATTCCCAATTTTGGGAATCAGGAATTCTTGAAAAATTTTAATTCACGATTTTCGGTAATCTTTGGGAATCGGTACGGCAGGATATAATCGGGACAACAGAATCAGAACGGCACTTATACACAATTACTAAACCAAATGCATTGAAACCTATTAATATTTACCATAATTCCCTTACATTTCAAAAATTTCTTTCATCCTTTCAACATCTGTAACATCACATAATTTAAGCTCAACACGGCATTGTTTGTTCATTTTTTTAAAATATTGCCAAAATATATCATTATCATTAGGTCTATTTCGTGCCAACAAAATCAAGCAGGTTAATGAAGGGAAATGTTTAGTTAACCAATTAGCTATCTATTTAATGAAAAATTAGCAACGAGAAATTGATAGGCACTTAATTTGGAATGATCTGAAACCGGGGCATCTCTATTCCCATTTTTTGTTTTAATAAAGGTGATAATCAAAACAAAACACCATGACGGTGGTTTGTTTTGTGCGTGTTTTTCGATTCATTAAAACGGCCATCTGTCGCTAGGTAATAAATCTTGTCTCCCGAAAGTTTTTCAACTTTTTCAAGTCAATGAGAGGAAAATGGAAAGTTTAAGGCAATGAAAAACACCCCTTGCTAGAGTATCTCATTAAAAATTTTATTTAATAAAAAACCACCTCTAATCCAATCCCTCTAGTTCCACCAGTAATAAGCCAAGTACCTCGAGGCATCCAATCCTCATTAATAACCAAATTTAATTTTTTTAAAAATTTTTTAAAATGCCATTCTGATATATTCGAGGTGGTAAACTCAAAAAACTCATTCCCCATTTCAACTTGAAAATTTTGTAAAAAAGTTGTGAGGTAGGCAAAAATAGGTAGTCGATCATTCTCTTTATTTGTTATTATTTGAAATATTATTTTTATTTTAAATTTGTTTATAATTAATAAAATGGCACGACAAAGAAGCAAAATAGCATTGGAATGTATTTTTAGTAAATTTATCTTATCAAAAATTTTGTTGTTTTTTGAATTGAAGAGAACGTTTAAATTAATGGTGAATGTCTGAAAATGGAAAGAATTTTTTTGATAATTCGATTGTTACTTTTCTGATATTCCTAAAAGTTTGGGAATCGAGAAGAAAATCCATTGATCTCTCTCAAACTATAGCTTTTTCAACATCCCCAGAAGATATTTTTTAAGGAAAATCATTCAACTCGAAATCTCCCCAACAAAAGTTATCTAACTAAATATTTTCAATAATGAACAAGGCTTTTCAAGCAATTTAATTTTTATTACTCAGAGGTATGATAGATCGTGAAGGATAGTCGATTTCGAAGGTCTCGTTTTCTAGGATTTTTATTTTTTAATGGATTCTTATCTTATATTTTTTTTATCCGACACCCCTAGTTGTCAAAATTCTGTATCCTAGAATTTCGTTATTTAATTGGGAGCCGAATATAAAATAATAGAGAAATTCAAATTCAATTTACCTTATCCTTCTCCATTTCTACTTCATTTCTTTCATAAATTATTCCAAAAAGCATTTCCACATTTTCCTCAAATTTTTGATTATTTTTTATATTTTTCATATCTATTGAATGTTCTATTTCCTTATCGCCCATTCTTTTAATTTTAAAAATAATTTCAAAATTTTTCTGATTTGAAATTTCAATCCAAACATTTGGATTTTCATTAAAAGGCTTCTTTTCCGTATTAAATTCTTCTACAGCAAAAATACATTCTCTAGCGAGTTTAAAATATTGGTCTTCTTTAGAGGCAGGAAGGTTTCCTTCAAAATTTTCTTCATTTTCTTCCTCCTCTTCTTCATCTTCCGTTTCATATCCATCTTCCTCTTCATTATCCTCATTTTTATTTTGAGCTTCTTCAACTCTGTTATCTTCTTCGTTATCTTCAGAATTCTGTTCCTCTTCGAGTTTCCCATCTTCTTCACCTTCTTCCTGTTCCTCTTCCTCTTCATTTTTATCAACATCTTCGTCACTTTCCTCTTCCCTTTCTTTCTCATGTTCTTCATCATCTTCCTCATCCTCCTCCTTTTCGTCTTCCTTAAACTCTTTCTCTTCAGTATCCCTTTCTTCATTTTCTTCTCCTTCTTCGGTATCCTCCTCATTATCTTCCCCTTCTTCGACTACATTGCCTTCTTCTTCGATATCCTCCTCATTTTCCAATTTTTGGCTAACCAATTCAACCAACTCCCTCGCCCTTCCAATCATAAAAACATCTGCCGGAGTTATCCCAATATTTCCATTAATTTCAAATTTTTGATTTAAAGCCTGTGCCAAAGCCATTAAAGAAAGAGAATCCAATCCTAATTGAGTCAATCCCATATCTATCCAATTTATTGGCAATTGAGCTGATGGAAGTGCAGAAATTAAAATTTGTTCAATTTTTTCGGTTAATTCCAAAGATTTTAGTTTTGCCGATTTTTGAAGATTAACGAGTGGATTTTGCTTCTAAAAATTTAATTTTTATTATTTTTACAAAAACTGTTTTTAACAATGTCAGGACAAAACACCGTCCTACCAAAAAACCATCCCCACATTGAATAAAAAATATCGTTCTCGCTTAGACTGCCAAGACCAAATAGCCGTAGGTTCTATAGGATGGAGGTAACATAATTCGACATAAATCGAATTTGTTATCAACTCCGTCCATTTAAGTGGCCGCAGTTTTCAGACAATTTGAAATTAACATAAATCCCTCCTTAATACCAAGTAACATTTATTTTATACTGAAATTTGGAGCTAAAATTATGGCCTCGTAATGGTCAGAGCAGTGCGTCCCTTAAAACCGGCAGGATTGCCAAAAGTAGAAATGTTTCTATTCTAAAGTCCAGACAGTTTTTTGTTTCAACAGTGTTTTGCCATATACCCGTTTTTTACTTACATTCTTATAATTAATTGTTGGTAAGGGATTATTTTGAACTTTATCTTGTTTATTCTTCTCGTTAATTTCAAAATAAATAATCAACAAAAGTTGACTGTTTTTATCATAAACCTTTGCCATTTTAGAATTATTTTTGTTGTAAAGGCGCAAAAAATATTTGCTATTGCTTTAATTTTGAATTAAGAAATTTATTTTTTTTAAACTTAAATTACCTTTTTATTCTATTTTCTTTTATTGTTTCATAAAATATTTCAATTTTCTTAATTTTATCAAGATGATTTAAATAACCAAAATATTGGGATGACTTAAATTTATTGTAGTTTAATATGTTACACTTTAAAAAATTTTTATAAAGGAGGTTAAAAACTGAGCTCGAGATTACAAATTAAATTGTTCCCAGACCAGACTTGGAAATCTTTTCAAGCTAAGGATAGAATGGGATTTGTTAGGGAAATCCAAAGTTATGGATAAATAAATCAATTTTATCAGATGTAACCTCCAAATCCACCAAAAGACACTTACTTCAAACAAAGCATTCTCCATAAATTTTGGATTAAATAATAAAAATTCCTTCTCAACCTCCTCATCACAATTTAAACATTTTTCGTTTAGAAACTTGACTTCTTTTCTGTTCAAATTTAAAGTTTGTTCAATTTCCTTTATTTTTGCCAAACAAATTAATTTTTTCTTTTTATTTTTTTCTTCTCCAAAAATTTTTATTTTTTCGGAATTTAAAATTTCTGTAATTATCCATTGCTTCTCTTTTTTATTTAAAAATTCTTTAAGACAAATTTCTTCAATTTGGATTGAAAAACAATCCAATTTTAAATTTAGATGGCCTATAGCTGTTAATAATTCGATTAATAAACCAACACGGTGACAGTTTTTAGAAGCGTTTTTTGATGACTGAAAAAAAATTTTTTTAAATTTATTTTTGAGGTTTGGGAGGTATTAAGACTGGAGACCAGATTTCAGGATTGAAGTAAGGTCCAGCAACAACTTAACTAATTATCCCTTTACTCATATCCAGCAACAACTTACAAATGCTGAAAGTATAAGAAATAGGAAGAATCAGAAAATTGGTAAAAAAATTGGTGGAAAAATCGGAATCCAGATTCCCATCTGTCCCGTTCCCTTTATTAGCATCCATAAACAGAGTAGGTCGGAATTTCCATTTTGGAATTTCGAATTCGAATTTTAACTTCCGATGTTCTCACATTGGGCAGCACCCCGTCATCCGACTATTTTTCTGGAAAAACCCCAACCCGAACCCCTATGGCTCTACTTCGGCAAACCCTGAAACCCGACACTCCCGCCCCCGAAGGCTCTTCTGGTTTCCGAAAGCCTCCGGCTGTTCCGGCCTGCTTCTCTTAAAGTGGAAATAATTTTCTTTTACTTCCATTCCTATCATAATTTTAAAAAATTTTTTACATTAAAAATCAGCCAAGGCATTCTTTTCTCGCACAAAAGAGATTCAAATTTAACAAAATCATTCCCTCGATTAACACAATTTCCCAAAAGAGGATGGCATCCATCATCCTTATTTAATTCAAAATCGTCCTTTAAAATCCAAAAACGTTTTTGACGGTCAAAGGAATATTTTGGTAAATTAATTAAATTTAATAAAGGCAAATATTTTGTTGGGATTTGGTTAATTTTTGGCCATTTTATTTCTTTTCCAATACGAAAACTGGAAGCTATTAATTGCTGTAAATCAGAGGGTGTTTCTATCGAGGCAAATGAATATGCTGGATTTGATTGGACTGGTCCAATAATTAATTTACTTGTTGAAGTTGGTGTTGGCTTCTTGGTTTGTTTAGTGGTTGCTGTAAAAAATGAGAAAATAAATTACTGAAGACCTCATTATTAATCCTCTCTATTAATACCAGTCAATTTAGGATACGATTTTAAAACTTTGATCACTAGGAATAGCTGAATAAGGCCAAACATAATCTAATAGAATTTACCTTTTAGAATGCCCTGACATTTTATTAGAGTTTTTAGGGTATCTCTATTTAAGATACCATTCATTATAATAGACGTTTTTCATCCCATGAGCTATCTTATAGCGAGGTCTGACTGAAATTAGACAGAAACATTCGGTCCAAGTCTAGCAAAAATACAAAATTTTTAAAACAAATCCGCAAATATTTGCGGACACCACACGTGATTATTTTAAAAAAAAACCCAATTTCAGACTTAATTAAATTTCTAAAAGAAATCTTACCATATTTCTCTCCTATATTACTGTTCTTTTTTATTTCCTCAATACACTTAATAATTTTATCCTTTGTCAATTCATTCTCTTCTTTCGCCCAAATTAATTCTCTAAATAAATTAATTGCCAAATTATTCTTTTTATTAATTATTTCATCCCCTTCTTTAATTATTCCAAATTCTATCAACATTTTAAAACGTCCAAAAGCATCAGCCAATTTAATTATCGAAGGATTTCTAATTTCTTTTAATTGTTTATTTATTCCTAATTTATTTAGAATTAATTCTAATGAGTCCTTATAGGCCGACACTTGTTCATACAATGTCCAGGCAATTTTAGGCCAAAAACCAAGACGATAATTGATGCATGTGAGGTTGTCCTGATAAATTTATATTTTGATTAGATGATTAGCTTTTTTAGAAAAAATTGGGAAAATATTTGGGAAAATCCGCAAATAATTTGCGGACACTTACATTTGTCCGCAAATAATTTGCGGACACTAACACTTATCCGCAAATTTTTTGCGGATCTTAAAGGGTAGTAGACTTAATATTTCCGCAAAATCAACCTTAATATTTATAAAAATTTTAAAGACCTTTCTGACAATAATAGGTTCCTCCTCCTTTACATCACCGGACCCATCCACGTCAGGAAGGATTATAACAGCTCTCACATTTAACAGAGGATTTTTAACATTTTTCCCCCTTAAATAACTTGCTGCCACACAAATTTCATTAAAATTCCATTCCTTTTCATTCTTCAAAAATTTTAAATATTTTTCCAAAAATTTTTTCATTGAATTTTCTGAATGCGTGGATAAGGGTAATATTCTCTGCCATTTCTTAGAACAAGTCTGCTTAATTTGATAATGTAATTGTTGAATTTGTTTTGTTTCTATTGACCGATTTAATGAAATAATAGCACAAGCAATTGTTCCAGAAACTCCAAAGGAGCTTACGCCGGCTAGAAGTGTTTGCTTGAAAAGAAATTTTATAAACATGTGATAGCATGTCTTTTAATTAGAGTTTCTATTAGAGAGAGGTTTTAGTGAGTTCTCTGGGAGGGGGAAGGTCCTCTGGTATTGCCCATATATGTAGTTAATAAGCCTATAGCTAATAGGGTAAATAAGCCGGAAATAACTCCTCAAACAAAATCCTTACTTTATCTTCTCCTTCACTTATTATCTTAACAGATCTTTTAACAGCTAGGCGAACAGGCCAATTATCATTCTCATAACCTCCCCAGCCATTGGCTTCCATTCCTCGAACAATTTCAGAATTCATTCTTTTAAAATTAGGTAAAGGAGGCATTTCGGCATTTCTTAATTGTAGCACAGCCTAACAAAAATTATTTAAAATTTTTCCAGTAAATTTCTTCCCTCGCCTTCATAACACCCACAAGACCGGAAGCAGCCTCCATATGCCCAATATTTGCTTTTGCAGTCCCAAGCCAGACCCCTTTAGCCAATCCACAAGAATTCAAAGACTTTGCCAACGCTAAAAACTCCACAGGATCGCCTAGTGCCGTTCCAGTCCCATGACACTCCCAACAGCGAAAAGAACGTCTCTTTTCTATATTGAGTCGTTCTAGGCATCTAGCAAGTAATTGTTGCTGAGATAAGCCGTTTGGAGCAGTTAGGGCTGCGCTACGGCCATCATGTCCACATTCAACTGCCTTTAAAATTTCAATTCGACTGGGCTTTAACTAACAAAAAAATTTGCCTCGATAACCCCCCAGTGAGGCTTTCCCTCCAAATTTTCTATAGGAACACCCTCTATCATCATTACAACACAACCATCAGATCGTCCATATCCATTAGCATCAATATCAAAAGCTCTACAGCAACCGTCTTCTGATAACATTCCAGCGTTTGCTCGTTGTGCTAATTAAAATTTTTAATTATTTTCCTTCAAGTATTGCCTAAAAAATTTACCCAATCCCTTAGCTGTAAGGGTTAAATTAACTCCTCCAACTATTGCTCTAGGACATCGCCCCGTTCTAATTGCTTCTACTGCCAATTGTAAAGCTACAAGTGAGCTAGAACAAGCAGTGTCTATAGAAAGTGTAGGGCCTCTAGAAAAAAATTTTTTTAAAGAAAATTTGAAGAATTTTCCAAAAAATATTGCCTGCAATCCAAAAAATGGGCCAAACGTCCAGAAAATGCGGATGCCGACGTTCCCAACATTTGAAGCGCGTTGCCTTGTTGTTCAGACAAATCTTGATATTCATTACTCATAAATCCAATAAAAACTCCACATTGTTCCAAGTCCTTTGGGGAATTACAGCCTGCCTGTTCTACACATTCCCAAGTACATTCAAGCAAAAGGCGTTGTTGAGGGTCTAATGCAGATGCTTCCAAGGCTGAGAGCCCGAAGAAATTGGCGTCGAAACGGGCCAAATCAAAATTAAGAAAATGGCCACCCTCAACTATAAAATTTGTAAATTTTTCTGGAAAGTCCGCAAATATTGTCCGCAACGACAAATATAGTTTGCGGACACAACTTGCAGACTTTACCTGGAACATTTCCTCCATTAAATTCCCCTCGAATAAGGGAATTCCTTTCAGCTATTCGAGTGGCAGGTATTCGTTGATTAGTAGATCTACCCTCCTTGAGTAATGCCCAAAACTGATCAGGAGAGCTGATGTTACCCGGCAGACGGCAAGCAATTGAACTTATTACAACTTCTAAGTCTTTTTTCTTAATTTAGATTTTTTTGTTAAATTTGGACCTTCCTTTGATTCAGTTTACCCCAGCTACTGATGTCCTTGAGGATTTACTGAGAGTTATCTGTGACTGGGAGATCATCTATTTTAGTTAGAGACCGGACCAGGACGAGATCTCAATCGAAAATCTAGGTTATCGAGATCGAGAATTTTTCCAGATCTCGATCCTCGTACGACACTCCCAGTCCGGTTTTTAATTTTAAGTGCGCATTCCGACTCCGCTCATAACGATAATTTTTTAAATAATTCCCAGATACTTGAAACTTTTATCTACCGTTACATATCTCCTCTCTTCGACCCTTTGGGGGATACAACTCCCCCCACAAGAAAGCTCATAAAAACTCATTTTTAGCATCAAATCAACTTACATCAAAATCAAAATAATTATTAATTTTCATTTCAATCTTATCAATTTCCCCAACATCCAGCTTTCTAAAAAGCAAATCTTCTCCAAACATTAAAATCTCTTCTCCATTTTTATTTCCTTTCTCTTCAATCCAAAAATTTCCTCTAGCCATTCCTTCATCCAATTTAATTGAAAAATGCATTCTTAAATCCTTTTCATCGTCCAATTCATTCTTAAACAATTTTGGGCCAATATAAAGCTTTCCAATTGAAAAAGGGACTAGTAGGTGTTGTTGATGCTTTTTTGATTTTTTCTGAATTTTTCAGAATTAATTTTTGTTTTTGTTTACGTGTGTAATGCTTAGTAATGCTTATTGTTAGTTGAGCGCTTATACATGGCTGAAGAATTGTAGCTAAAATCTTCAAATTTTGCCAGATTTTTTAAATAATATTAGCCAACTTTCTCTATCAATTTCAAAATTTTAAATTAATTATTTCTCAAGTTCTGATAAAAGAATCAACAAAATCAACGAAATCTCCCCTAAAATTCAACTTTATTACCCATATTTTCAGAAATTCTGAACCAAAAATTCCGAAATTTTAACACAAGTTAGATAACAGTATTAATGATGTTTGTGCAAAATTTCACAAATATAGGTCTTCTACAAACTTTTTTATAAGAGCGCAACTAGGCGTTACACATACTCTCACAGGCATTTAAATTTAAAAAAAATTTTTTAAATTCAAAATTAATTTTTCTATTTACTTCACCTCATTTCCAACTTCCTTCAAAAAACAATAAACCATTGCTTGCCATAAAGCATCCAATTTAATATCCAATTCCTCAACTTTTTGAATTACTTCACAACACCCCCAAACCATTAATTTCCCCATTTCAAAGCCTATACCATAATTAATTGACTCAACACTTTTAAATGATTTTCCAAAATTATACCCACATTCTTCAATTAAAAATTTATAAAAATCTTTGTGAATAATAGTGAATGGGAAGGGAGGGTTTGGAGGTAAGGGAATATTTTTGTTGTTTAAAGGTGTAGTTAGTTCAGCAATAAAAACATCTTTTTGATTTTCTTGAAGGCAAATCTTTAAAAAATAATATTAAAAATATTTTTTAATCTAAAATGCCCTTAGGGCATTTATTTTTTAATTACTTGTCAGGGATGTCACGGGTTACCCGAAACCCGATACCCGGCCTTTTTTCGACCCGATACCCGATCCGAAGAAAAATTTGAAAATCAGACCCGAAACCCGATATTTTTCTCTACCCGTGATATTTCTGTTACTTATAATTTTTTAAGAAAGGATAAGTGTGGATATAAATTTATGGATAAACATTTGCGGACAGTCGCCAAATCTGTGACTGTCCGCAAAATGTCAATCCGCAAATTTACATAGTACGCAAATATCTTCTCGGAAAAATACACCTCTGTTAAAAATTCTTTTTGAACTTATTTAAATCTAGAAAAAACAATTAAAATTTGCCTTCAATTCATTTCCATCTTCACCAGAATTTTTAAAAATAATTCCAAGTTCATACACATCCCCATCCTTCTCTTTAATTAACAAAGGTTTTAAAAAACAAATATTTTTTAAAATTAAAAAATTCTCCTCATTTTTAGTTTTTAATAGCTTCCAAATAAATTCTAATAAAATAGTAGAGCCGGGCAGAACAGAATTTTTGTGGTTGCCGAAAGGGCGGTGATCAAACAAATAATTTTTAATTTTAATAAAAATATTTTTTTGGTTGATATTCATTTTTTTATTTTTTTATTTTAAATTTATTTTTATTTTTAAAAATTATTGGAAAATTTCAAGAGAAATATAAAAATGTCAAAAGGAGGAGAAAACATTTTTCACAATTTTTATTAAATTTGAGGACAATTTTTTCTCTCTAAATGATCCATTTTTCTAAAATTACAGCTAATTTGGTTAAGATAATTTTCTTTTTATTTTTTATTTTATATTTTTTGATGTCTGGAAATATCTAGAAAATGTCTGGAAAAAATATATTTTATTTTAAATTGTTTATTAAATAGTCGAATCCCTCCCTAGTTTTTTGACTATTTATTATAGTGCTAGTAAAAACTAGCGGTTTTAACGGTACTATTTAAGTCTCAAGGGTAATTAGGGTTGGGGCCGGTCCGGTCCTGAAGATCGAGTCGGGCATCGAATTTTGGCCCGAAAAAGACTCGGTCGGGTCGGCCCGATAAAAATGAGGCCAGAAAAGAATGACTCAAACATCGGCCTATTTTTAATTTAATTTCCCCAGCAAGAAAATTTTTGAATTTTTATTTTCATATATTTCTGATTTTTCGAGACGTTTTTTTGAATATTAAAAGGTCAGATAAACTCTCATAGCAACTGAGTTTAATGTGATTCAAAATTAATTTTTTTTTCTTCTCTTTTTTCATTCCCGAAATTATGTGCTCGGTCATTAACAATTTTTCTTTTGGAATTAAGCCAAAAATAAAATGAAAATATGCCGCGAGAAGTGATTATGTAATTAACCGTTTTTGGACGAATAAATTCAAAAATATTTTATTTTTGATGATTTCCAACGCATTATATTTGGGTCAACCCTTTTTTAATTTTCTCTTTTTTTAAAAACATTTCTTAAAACATTTTTTTGGTTAGTTGAAATTTAAAAAAATTTCTTACTAAATAATTAAATTATTTTAAAAAAATTTCTCCCAAAAATATCTTTATCCGATATAAAAAAAATTTAAATAAAAAAAAATAAACAGGCACTCTCGGAGTGCAAAATCTATCAGTGGATAATCACTCTCGGTTTAATCAATCAAAAATTACTCAGGGAAGGTTGTGCTTGATCGGTCTAAAATAATTCGAATTAATACATCGGGGAATCCAAGCCGATTTGATTATCAAAATTAGGAGATCCTGACGTTTTCCAGAGTAGGGAATTTATTTTTTGTGTTGACAGGAGTTAAGGATGGATGAGAAAAAAGTTGGGGTTTCAGATTAGAATTCAAAAAAAATTTTGTTTCTGGTTTCTGGTAGAAAAGGGCCTGGTTTCGGGTAATGGTAGGATCCTTTGTGTTTATATAAAACAAAAAATACAAAGTTCCAACAACCTTTCCTGAGTAATTACAGTTTTTAAAACATATCCGATAATAAAAAATAAATAAAAAATAAAAAGGCACTCTTTAAGAGAAGTGCAAAATCCATGATTGGATAATCAATCAACTTTCTCAATTTTTGTTTTTTAAATAAATCCCCAAAAAAAATAAATTTAAAAACAAAGAGTTGCCGCTTTTGAATTTAAAAAATTAAATTTTATCACAACTAGGGTTGTTAATAACTAGAAATTTTTGAATTTCAAAAAATTAATTAAAAAATTTTTGAAAAAAACTAAAAATCGAAAATTCACAAAAAATGCTATTTAACCGAAAATCTGAACAGAAGTATGGTCCAAAAATTTGACTAAAAGAAAATCAAATATCAATATTTAGTCGTGAATTTAGTAGTATCATTAAAGATAAAACGGCAACTCCTTTTTTAAAATAAATTTAAAAAATTTTTAACCAAAATAACCCCAAAAAACTCTCTCAATTTCTTCTTTTAGTTGACAAAATCTCTCAATAAAATATAGTACTTCCCTAAACTTTACCCAAAAATTTGGCCTCCATTTTTTCCTTTTTGTAATTTTCAAGAATTTCATTTCTCATCTTATTGGCAGCCAAACTATATTTACTGTTAAAATTGAAATTTCCTTCCCCATCATGTAATATTTGATAAAGAGCGTTCCAAAGATTTTGAATAAACTGATTATCATGAAGCTTCAAATAAATGCCAACTCCTTTTTGTTCAACAGTTGAAGCAATATACAATTGATCTCCAGTAAATGGAATACAAATCAAAGGAACACCGGCATACATTGACTAAAAATTTTTAAAGAATAAGCTACGATTTTTTGTTTCATTTTCCCAATACTAGATCAGAGGCCGTGGTATAGTATATCAGTGGCAAAAAAACTATTCACGGAAAATTCTGTGACCAGTGATGACAAAGTTCCAGTTCCGGAACTAGAACTACGGAACTAGTAAATGCCTGGAACTAGTCAATGTCTGGAACTTTCTTTGGAACTAGTTCTGGAACTAGTTCCTGGGTGTATGTTTTTGACAAAATTTCCTCGACGAAGTTTACGGGATCTTTAATATTTTTGTAAATTACCTGCAGCGCGCTGAAAATGGAAGAAATCTGGCTGCTTGAGCTTCCACTCGGTCTGGGATCGTTCCTTACCCTATCCATCGAAATCTCTGAAAGTTAAAATCGTTTTTCTGAAATTCTAAAAATTGGCTATAACTTTCAGAAATTTCCAGGGATAGGGTAAGGAACGGTCCCAGACCCAGTGGACGTAGATCCTGAACTTGAAAAAATGTCTTGGACCCATACTTCTACTTTCCAACACCAAGAAAAATCCAATTTTTTGTTGATGGGACACATATACTTTCATGGGACGCATAAAAGTTCATGAGACGCATGTCCTAAGATAGAGCCTAAATCTCTTAATATTCAAAAAAAATTTAAGAGTTTGGAACTAGAACTAGCTTGGGTAGTTAATCGGGGAAGGGAATTATACGGTAATATTTATTTTATGCATACATACCTCGTTAACACTATTCATCCCACAATGCGAAATGATTACTTTTGTGTTTGTTTGAGCTGAAAATAAAATATAATTAATAATATTTAAATAAATATGTATATACATAATATCTCTTTTTGTGGAAGAGGATCTTTACTAATGTCGCATCCTGCGAATTACTCATTAAAATAAACTTGAGAAATTACGAAATCTGTTAATCACTAGAAATTCCTTATTCTTTTTCCCATAAACATATTTTGAAATACTTTCTATAAATTAACCACTATAAAAATAGCTGGTTTTTTCCCAGATTTTTCTCTTTCTGAGCGGTCATTAAGCGATCTCTTTGGATCAATCCTTCCCTTTCATTATAAAATAAATATTTTCTTCTCTTAAATTAATTGTACCTTTTCTATTGTGAAATAAATAAATTATTAAACGTTCGAATTAATTATAATTAATATAAATTAGGATTCCCATAAATATAGGGAAATTTCCTACAGCTCAGCCGGTTCGAAAAAAAATGTCAGCCCCCTGCCGCGATGCATTGCGGCTCCTTGCTGAAGATGCTACCGAAATTTTAGAAAATAAAAAAGAATTTAAACTCCCCGAACAAACAGGTAGCATTTCCCTCCACCGTGCAAACATTCGCTCCCTAATTACATCCCTCGAATTAGAATTAGGAAATGTCTCTGAAACAATTACAGATATAACCTCATCCCATGAAAGATGGATGACCGTCCGTACAAGTATGACTGGTGCAGAGCGCCAAGCCGATACCCCCATATATGAAACATTTATTACTGAAATCCCATTCCTTAATATAGTCAGAGATTTAAAAAGATATTCCCGTAAACTCCTTTATGAAAAGGCCAAATTAACAGAAGCTCTTCCCAACCCCTCCCAAATTACAAATACACATTTTCACCTCCCAAAACTCTCTCTCCCCAAATTTAGCGGAAAATGTGTTGAATTTACATCATTCTGGAATTCATTTAAAGTCGGTGTTCACGACGTTCCAGACCTTTCCGACGCCGTTAAATTCAATTACCTCAAGGAATGTCTAGATGGACCCGCACTTTTATTAATCAAATCCCTTCCTTTAACGAATGCTTCTTATCATGAGGCAATCCGACTTTTACGCGAAAACTATGGAAATTCCGATGAAATAAATAGAACCCTTCTCCATTCAATCCGAAAATTACCCACAGTACATTACAATAATGGCCCTGAAAATTTTTGTATGGAACTACGAGCATTCGTAGACCAATTTGAACTATTATATTTACAAATGATTGAACAGGAATTCGACATCAATACACTCTCAATCCAAATGGAACTAGAATCAAAACTTCCGCCGCCGATTCTGGAAGAGATTTTTAAAGCTAAAGACAACTATGGAGAAAACTGGCAAACCGATCAATTACGGACAACATTAAAACAAATACTGAAAAGAAAGGAAGGAATAAAAGCCCTTGATGACCAAAGGAAGGAGCTAAACGAAAAGATAAGTCACTCTTGTATTCCAAAATCACCACGACCCGTTAGACAGATTAGCCCTCCTAACACACAACAATCCTCCCTAACATTCACCGTATCCCAGCAAAACAATAGAACAGGGAGGTTAAAATTCCCCTGTATTTTTTGTAACCAGCTTGACCATTTATCCCACCTTTGCTATAACTATAATTCGATAGATTCTCGAAAATCCCGTTTATATGAGAAAAATTTTTGTTTTAGTTGCTACAAATCCAACCATATCTCGAGAAATTGTCAAAGACCACTTAGGTGTACCCATTGTCATAATTTACATCCCAGAGCACTTTGCTCGAAGTTATTTAATCCCGAAATCAATAAACCCCGTATAGATCAAAATTGTAATGAAGAAACCAATATATCCCCAAAAGAAGAAATTACCCACCAACATACAATTAATCACTCACAAATAACGTCAATTACACCCACTCCTATAACTCCAATCCCTTTATCCTTAATAAAATTGCCAGATAAATTTTATACCGTAAAGTCGTTAAGTAATTATTCAAAAACCGAAACCGAATTAGTCTATTTAAACAGAATAAAAGATGAGTGTAAACCCTTACTGCCCGAAGAGCCACAATTAATCAATAACATAATTAAATCTTGCCCACAAATACACAGCAATCAAAATCAATCACCCACCCCCGATCCCACTACAAATCCCACGACTCCCATTCCTATAAATAAAATTAATCAAAAACATGGTCCAATGAAGGCCAGTGAAAATAAAATTTTAGAAATAAAAATTTCAGTTCCCACAGATAATGTGCGTAGATGGAAAGGACTAACTGAATCTTCAGGCCCCCCAGGTGATGTTCCATCAGACAAATCTTCAGGTCCGACTCCCCCCGCAACAAAATTGGACTCTCATGATCTACCCACTTCCCCACCTCCTGCTACTGACAAACACCAATCACAAAACATTCCGACTACAAAACCACAACCGCATGCTCCTTCGAAATTGAAAATGATTTTGGATCCTCCACAGCCTCTGCCCAACTCCCCAATCAAATTTCCAATCAGCCGTGTTCGAGTGCTACCTTCTGGTATTGTTGAACGTCTCCCGGCCTCAAACATTACAAAAAATCAATTATCCAAATTGCGAAAGAATAAGAATAAGAAAATTATGAAAAGAAACATTTCACACATTCCGCCCTTAAATTCTATTAAATTTACGGTCCCCCCTGCTGTTGGGCGAAGGCAACATATTATAACTAATTGTAACAATGTAAACCTCAATTGGCCCATTACTAATCTTCTCCCTTTATCAAACATCCAGCCTATTTTGTATTATCTCCCTTTACTCAACATCCAACCCATTCACTCAATGTTCGCCGCGGGAGTGTCGCATCCTGCGAATTACTCATTAAAATAAACTTGAGAAATTACGAAATCTGTTAATCACTAGAAATTCCTTATTCTTTTTCCCATAAACATATTTTGAAATACTTTCTATAAATTAACCACTATAAAAATAGCTGGTTTTTTCCCAGATTTTTCTCTTTCTGAGCGGTCATTAAGCGATCTCTTTGGATCAATCCTTCCCTTTCATTATAAAATAAATATTTTCTTCTCTTAAATTAATTGTACCTTTTCTATTGTGAAATAAATAAATTATTAAACGTTCGAATTAATTATAATTAATATAAATTAGGATTCCCATAAATATAGGGAAATTTCCTACACTAATATAAACATTGCGGAATTCTGATTTTTCAGTTGCTCGAACATGAAAATAACACTTAGGAAATTTTACAAATACTTCTTTAATCATTGTGGAGATTGGATACATTACTATATAGTCCAACGTTCCGAAGCTGACGAGAACATCACATTTAAACTTAAAAATTTATCTGTCAAAAAAGATAGACGCAACTCTAATTTTTTGTATGTGAGAGAAAATTAAAATTTAAAAAATTTTTTTACGCATTTAACCTAGGAGCATTTAAAACGCTTAGGCGGTAGTTAAACGATCTAAAGGATAAAAAAAGTATTAGGGCAGCTCAGTGGGGTAGAGCTACTGTATGTGGTAAGCAGGGTAAGCAGACCTACTTGTAGCTCTGCTCACTGAGCAGAGCTACAAGGAGGTCTGCTTACCACATATGTAGCTCGATTATAACACAAGATATTACAAAAAAATTAAGGTCCGTCAATCTTTTTTTGTACAATTATTACGTGTAAATCAGTAATTTTTTTCTAAATTCGGGAATTGAAAATTCTCTATTCTTTCAATTCTCGATTTTTGTGAATCGGGATTCACAGCCCAAAAAACATAAATTTCCGATTTTCGGGGATCGGGAAGTCAGGATACTTTAGTTTGAATATAAAGTTTTTAAATATTTTTTGGGTAATTTTATTATATAAATTTTAAATAAACTTCCCATACCTTACTCACAAATTTTTTTTCTTTAGTTAAAAGTTTGTGGTCTTCAACAGCAATGCCACCAATATAAACAATTTTTTCGTGTTCAGGGAAATTGTTAAATTTAATTAAAGGATGTTGGTTTACAAAATGATATTTAATTAGTTTAAACAAATCAACCAAAGTTGATGGCTTTTTGATGGATATTCCATGATAATTAAACAAGGAATCATAATAGTTTTGAGAATCTGAAGTGAAGAGCTTTCGTACTCGATTGTTACTTACTTCATGTTCATTTCTATTCTCCTCCCTGTCTTTTTGCCATTCTCCATTAACCCAATCTCCAGGTTTGGCAAGGTTGTAATCTTAACAAAATAAGGTTTTAAATTATTTTAACTTTAAATTTTCGGTTTATCAGCTCGGTTCAGTTTATAATCGACAACTCTAGTCAAGACAGTTCACAAAAAAGTAACAATATGACAGTTTACCACAAGGCAATTTATGTATAAAAATAGCTCACGAGGAGTTGTGCGCACTTAAAAAAATTTTTTGCAGCCGCAACCCGCAACTCGCAATTTTAATTTTAAACGCATCCGCAATCTAAGGATATAAGGGTAATCTGAGATCATAAGCTGATTGGAGATATTAAAGGTGGTTTAAAGTAATATCACTGAGTTGAGAAATATCAAGAATTAATGAGTTAATCAGAGAGCCAATATAGGTATATCACCTTAAATTCCTATAATCTCCGATATCGTAATTAACCCTTGATGCCTCTGATATCGCGTCCATTGACATCACACTTGATTTGTGTAAGGCAAATGGATCGAGTGGTATATCAGTGGAGTCGAGGATTGCGCCGGCTTTGCTCTAGTGCCAATTTTACGTCTTCCTTTTTTGAACCTTTACTTCACCCCGTAATATGTAGTTTTTATTAAATTAATTATTAATAAATCACCAGGAACTTCAAAGTTCAAAACATTAATTTCAAGGAATTGAAGATGTGCTGGATTGAATACAGAACTGGAAACATCAAATGTTTCTTCAATTCCCAATGCTTCAAACACAGCAAAAGAGCCAGCCATTACATTAAATTCGGCAATTCCAATATCATATTTTTTAATATTATTATTTTCATCTCTTCGAAGCCGATCAAGAATGCCGTCTTGATTTGTGATTATTTCTTCAAAAATGAAATGTTTTAATTTTAATTTTATTTTTAATTGTTTTACCTTTATAAATTCCTATAGTAAAGTATCTATTATGATCTTTATATTCATCAGCAGTTTTAAAGTTCCACAAGGTTTCTTCATCTATTGGAACAGGAATAACTCGAAATTTTCCTGACTGTACTGTTTCGCCCCCAGGTTTAGTGTAAACTAGCATATCCTGGAATACAAATATTGAATCTCACCCAAATTAAATTTTAGTCAAAATTTAAGTTTCGACGGCCAAATCCAATAAATTTAGATTAATATAGACGCTCTTCGAGCTGAGACGAATGGCACTAAAATCAACAAAAGTCTAGCTTAAATGAACAAAATTTTATGACCGTTTATTTTAATCCTTGTAGAAGCACAAAAAGCTTTTCTATTGAGGATTTAGCTTCATAATTTTATTCCAAATCATCAAATCTAAAAGGTCTTGGTATCATCTGACCAGCTCGAAAAACTCTTTCGAATTATGTTAACAAAACAAGCTCAAGGGAAACAGGAAAAAAGGGAGGGGGCCAGCCAAACTATTACATAATTTTTTAATTCAGAAAAACATAATAGTCAAGCAAATTTATAGGAACAAACTATGTCCCCAAACTAAATGTACACGGACTAAGAACCGATTTCGGAAACATAAGGAAGGAGAAAATTAAGTTCTGGCCATTTTTCTGTTAAATTTTCCACCAAATATCAGTATAAACTAACCACTTCGTCAAACTTTTCAGTCAAAATGTTGGCTAATATTGTCTAAAATAAAAAAATCTTCAACTTAAATTACTTTATAAAACTTAATAATAGGCCCCAGTATATGTAGAATAAAAACTTGAGTGGGTGAATGAAAGAGAACGTCTTAGCTTGGGAAAATTCGGACTGAAATAATAAAGCCGGCGAAGTTTCCTCACAGAGTAATAGATAAGTCAAACATGAAAATTATTAGTCTTTAGTGGCTCTCATAATCTAGTCCCAGTCCAATCTTTTGTTATTCTCAGGGATGGGGTTGGCTGCTTTACTATAATTTAAATTGAAGAAAAATTTACATTAAATTGCACATGGGAGAAGAAAAAATTGTCGCAAATGTACAAAGCTCTTTTAATCCCATTTTTACCCTTCCTTTGAGTTTGTCCTGCTTCCATTTCTTCCGTCATAGGTCGTTTTTCAGGGTTGCGATACCTTTCATAATCATCATCTGTAGCTCCTCCTCCTCCTTTTGAACAACAATGCCCTCTTTTAAATCGACGTTGAAGCAAAGGATTTTTTGTTTGTTTTGAAGGACATTTACACTTTTTTCCAATGGAGGAATTAATAAAAATTAAAAAAAATAAGAAAATGTAAAAAATTAATTTGATGTACATTTCCTTAAAAATTTTAAAAATAATTTTTTAAATATATAATTAAATATTTATTATATAGACATTTCAAAAGTTTCTTCAGTTGACAGGATCCCGAGCTGGAAGAAAAATTTCGCATGCAGGATCCAGCAAAAACGATTTTGCCGACACTAGGTCCTACACACCTCTCATTAAATATCATTTTTATTAGAAAATTTTAAATTTATTTAAAAAATAAAAATGAATTAATAAATTATAAGGGAATAAGGCGAGCGGGATTGCCAAATTGTACCCAATTTTTGTTGAATGTAGTGTGTAGTGCTTTCATATTAGAGCTGTTTCGAAATTTCGATTTTCAAAAAAAAATTTTAATTCGAAACAGCTCTGCTTTATATAAAGGAAAAAAAATTTTTTTTATAAGAATTGGCTATTGAATTTTTAAAAATAAATATCGTTTGATGATTGTTAAATTTAAAATTTATTTTTTAAACCCAATAAAAACTTTTATGTTTTAATAAAAATTAAAGTTTTTATTCGGCACAAATAATACAAAAATTCCTCTCGTATTAAGTTGTTACAAAAAGGCTCCTTTCTCTTTTTTGACACTTTCCGGTACTGACGGCAGTACCGAACAGTGCCTAACACTACTCCCTGATAAGTAAGGTTGTCGGATAGTTGGGAATCTTTGGATATACGAACCGAAAATTTCCGGATATCCGGCCTTTTTTCGGATCTGGATATCCGGATCCGACAACCTTACTGGTAAGTCCATGAACTTGACTGGCAAACATCTCGCCTTACTAAAATTTTTTCGGACAGAATAGGTCTCCAGAGGCGGTATAAAGTTAGTTTAAAATTCATTAACCGTTTCTGGACAAATAAATATTTTTTTTGAAAATTTTTTTAATTTTTGATGATTATCTATCTATAAATTAGTTTTTTTTTTAAAAAAGTTTTTTTAAAAATACTGCTCATAACATTCGTTTATAAATTAAAATTTTTTGGTAAATTTTAGTAATTAAATTTTAAATAACAAAATAAAAAATAGCTTTATCCGACGATAAAAAATAAAAAAGGCACTCTTTAAGAGAAATGCAGAATCTGTGATTGTATACTCAATCTTCTTTCTCAATTTTTGTTTTTTAAATAAATCCCCCAAAAAAATAAATTTAAAAAATAAAGGGCTGCCGCTTTGAATAAATAAAATAAAAATTAAATTTTACAGGAACCAGCTAACGAAAAAAAATTTTTTTTTTGAATATTTCAAAAGGTTAACAGTCCAAAATTTCAGAGAATAATTGCCAAAAACCTCCTCAAAATAGAATCTATTTGGCTGTAAACCAAAACCGATATGTAAGTAGAAGTCTAAAAAATTGGACTAACAGAAAACTACCCTTTCTTAATACAAAATAGGTAGTTTAAAAAATCGCGGCAACCCCTTAAAATAAATTTAAAAAACTTTCTTAACCCAAATAACCCCAAAAAACTCTCCCAATTTTTTGCTTAACAAAATCTTTCACTAATTTGTACCATCAAATTTACCCAAAAATTTATCTTTCATCGTTTTCTTCGTTTCAGGATCATAATTTCGAAGAATATTATTTCTCATTTTTTCAGCAGCCAAACTATATTTACTGTTAAAATTAAAATTTCCTTCATCGTCAATATTTAATATTTGATAAAGAGCGGCTCCGAGAGATTCAGTAGAATCCTTTAAATCTTCATAATCCACGTAAATACCAACTCCTTTAGATTCGACAATTGAAGCATTATATTTTTGATCTCCAGATTTTGGAATACAAATTAAAGGAACACCAGCATACATTGACTAGAAAAATTTTTTTAATTAAAAATTTTTTGGACTATGGTATTATCTTCCCAAAAGTCCGCAAATGTTTGTCCGCAAATGTTCGTCTTTGCCTTCTCCTTCCTTCCTTCTTGCATAAAAATAGAAAATGCAGACCTGCTCACGGATACTGATTTTGGTGTCCGTATCCGCATATTTACAGCGGATACAGACGGATATTCGTAGCATTTTGATATTATCTGTATCCGTATCCATGAGCAGGTCTGAGAAAATGGTCAAGGATTAATAATTACTTTAGCGCATCAAGAAGATACTTAACTTCATTTCTTAATGAGATAAAGGAAAATACTTTGTCTGTATCTTTATGCAAAAATGGAGAAGAAGGCAAAGACGAATAGTTACTAAAAAACAAGCATTTTCTCATCCCTTTGGCTAGCTAATAGACTAAACTAGCTAATAGAGTTATTCCCTCCTGCTTCATATCTCATCAGTTTCTAATCTTTATTATAAAGCCCTGAACTAGCTAATAGAGTTATTCTAGTTTTGGTGTGGGTGTGTGGGTGTATCAAAGAATCTCTAGCTTTATAATCTATGTTTTTAATGAGATATCGTTTCAATCGCTAGTTTGACCATTTTTAGTAATTCATATTTTATTTTATAAAATATGTACCTCATTAACACTATTTATGCCACAATGTGAAATAAATACTTTTGTGTTTGTTTTAGCTGAAATTAAATTTAATGAATTAATAATAGTTAAATATATACATAATATCTCTCTTTGTGGAAGAGGATGTTCACTTGTATAACCATTGCCGAATTGTAAAGTTCTATTTGCTCGAACATGAAAATAACATTGAGAAAAGTATTTAAATACTTTAATCATTTTGCCGAATGGATAGGTTTGATAGCCAGCCGTTCCAAATGTAACAAGAATAACACAGTCAGGCTTAAAAAATCTGTTAGAAAAAAAGTGGGCGCACCCAAAGTGGGAGCAGGGAGGACGCCCTGGTATGGCTCGATGCGCCTCGACGAGCTGAATTGAACCATTCCAGAGCGTTCCGGATTCGATAATTTTACACAAAATAATAGCTCTGCGGTACCGTAGGCTTGCGATACCTTGGGGTGTACCCTAATATTGAGAGTTTTTAAGAGTTATTGGTGTACATATGTATTAAAGGATCGTGGGGTTAGATGGGAAAGGAAATAAAAAGTTGATCTGGAGAGATTTGGAGAGCTTAACACTATAATAATTTAGCTTTTCCTACCTCATTGTCTTCTACCATCTGTTTTCCTTCAGTTAAAAGTTTATCAACTTCAACATTAATACCACCAATATAAACAAATTTATTGTGTTCAGGAAAATCGTTAAATTTAATTAAAGGATGTTGATTTATAAAATGATATTTAATTTTTTTAAATAAAACATCGAAAGGTGATGGCTTCTTAATATTTTTGGATATTCCATAATTATTAAACAATGTATTGTAAGACTTTTGAGAATTTTCAATGAAAGTATTGTGTGCCCATTCGTTTATTCTTTCATGTTCCCTTTCATTCTCCTCTCCGTCTTTTTGCCATTCTCCATTAACCCAATCTCCAGGTTTGGCAGAGGAGTATTCTTAACAAAAAATAAATTTTAATATGGCCACCAGGAGCCTGTTTCAATTAGCATCAATTAGTGATGATCATATGCGTGTTCCAATCATCATATCGTCATAATCATATGCAGTAATCTCATATTATGACTGCATATGATTTGTCCGTCATATCGTCATATTTCTTATATCCCTTTAATACAGCCAGGACTCCCAATTTTCTCCTTAATCTTTTAAATCCTCAATATTTTTTAAATCCTCAAATCCCCACATAAAAAAATAAAAATTTCGGGTATTAGTAGGTTGGATAGGGGTAGGATTTACGGATTTTTTCACTAATGAATTGACCGGTCACGCATTTACTAGGCACGAGTAGTCTTAACATTTACTAGGCCTTTGTGAAATTTTAACGTGCCCAGCCCCGTTATATTTTTTATTTAAATATTAATAAATCAGGTATCACCAGGAAATTGATAGTCCAAATCTTTAATTCCAAGAAATTGAAGATATTGTGGAACGAATACAGAACAGGAAACATCAAATGTTTCTTCAATTCCCAATGCCTCAAACACAGCGAAGGAACCAGCCATCACATTAAATTCGGCAATGCCAATATCATAGTGATTTTGCTGAAGTCGATCAAAAATGCCATTTTGATTTGTGATTATTTCTGTAGAAATGGAATGTAATTTATTTTTTAAAAAATATTCAACTATAATCGACTCCGGTTATAATGCCAACTAATGGACCCAGGTAACGAAGTCTAATAGAAAGAGGGCGATAACTAGATTAACAAAGGATCGTCTGATTAAAATTGGTGAGCCAGCCATTTCATAAATCTTTTTAATTTTAGAAGAAAGTTAGAGAGAAGGAAGAAGGGCGGGGCTTATGGGGGGAAACTACACAAGTACCCAAAATACTTTTTAAGATCAAAAATAATTTTTATTTTATTTGTGTATCTCACCTTTATAAATTCCTATAGTAGAATATCGAACACTATTTCTATATTTGACAATATTATTAACATCATTTATTGGAACAGGAATAATTTTAAACTTAACTGATTCTATTTTTAATACCTCAGTATCAGTATAAACTAGCATATCCTGGAATGGAAAATAAAAATATTTTTTAATTCAGATTTAGCCCAAATTTAAGTTTAGTCCAAATTTAATTTTGCCGGCCAAATTCAATAAAATTTGATAAATATTTATATATACTTGATTTTGAAAGCATTATAAATAGCCAAATTTATATTGCTATGCTTAAGTCAACATTCAAATTTATTCATAAATTATGCATGTTTTGCCCATTTTCTATCAAATATTCGTAAATATAACTTACCACTTTATACTTTTCTGACAAAATGTTGGCTAACATTGTCTAAAAATTTTGATCTATGTACATTATATGCTTACAAAATCCGGGATATTACAAAAGGATTATTTAACAAAGGAATCGTAGAATTTTTGTGGATCATTGAAGAAAATAACCTACGGACTAAAAAACTAAATACGGGCTGTTTAAAATAAGACCAATCTCAGATTGAGGAAAAAATTCATACTGCCAGTCAGAGGTGATCGGTATTCTGACTTTCAATTTACGGCACCTTCGTCATTTCCGATTTACCTCTGCCAGCCAGCAATTTTTCTGCCAGTCTAGCAAACAAAGCAAAAATGAAAAGATTAAGTTGGTAGTGGTTCTCAGATTCCTGTCCACTCTTTCAATCTTTTCCCTATTTTTTGAATAGGTTTGGCCATTTTACTATAATTTAAATTTTAAAAAATTTACATTAAATTGCGCATGGGAGAAGAAAAAATTGTCGCAAATATACAAAGCTCTTTTAATGCCATTTTTGTCCTTTCTTTGAGTTTGTACTGCGTGCATTTCTTCCGTTATAGGTCGTTTTTCAGGGTTGCGATAGCTTTCATAATCATCATCTGTAGCTCCCCCTCCTCCAAGACAACTACAAAATCCTCTTTTAACTCGACGATGAAACAAAGGATTTTTTGTTTGGTTTGAAGGACATTTACACTTTTTACCGTTGGAGGAATTGATAAAAATTAGAAAAAATAAGAAAATGTAAAGAATTATTTTGATGTTCATTCCCTTAAATGAATAAAAAAAAATTTTTTTTAAACCTAAAAATAATTAAATATCTTTATAACTTTTAGTTCTAAATATTTTTGGGCAGAGAACCTACTTCAAACTTTTACTAAACCCAGAGAGGGGTTGGAAATCCGATTCCCGATTCTTTTAATCTTCCGAGTTTTTTCTTCCGAGTTCAGAAATTTCTGAAATTTCCAAAATTCCTAAGTTCCGACAGTTCAGCTAGTTATTTTGCTTTTCTTATCTCCAAATCTGAAGATGCTGGTTGCTTCCAGCCAGAATAACCTTTTGCATTAGCTAAAGGAGATAAATAGCTGTAGCCCAGCTGCTTTACCATGTATAGCCTTTATAAAATTAAATAAATTGTAGAGGAAATAAGGAAGTGAGAGGGAATAAGGAAGTGAGAGGGAATAAGGAAGTAAAAATTACCATGCCTTTGTAATTTTAATTTAGCAAGTGGCATGTAATTAAATATAGGAAGATTTTTTATTAAAATTGATTATTGAATTTTTAAAATTTAATATTGATTCATGACTGTTAAGCTAAAAATTTATTTTAAAAACCCAAAAAATGTTTTTTTAATGTTTTAATAAAAATCAATTGTTTTTATTCGGCAACAATGTTGATAAATTTCCGTTTGCAAAAAGTTCCAACGGATCATACATAGGCAAAACGTCTTTTGATTTTTGTGAATCGGTTTACAAGATTACCAATGATTAGAAATCTGATTCCAGACTTTTCGAGAGAACGGGACAGTCGATGGCTTGACAATCAAAGTTTACAAAAAAAATTAGAAGCTGACCTATGATGATTTATTTTTTTTAAGACGTGGGAAGGTAAAAAGGAAACTTGACATATAAACATTAAAAATACTCAAGTATTTACCGTATTTCCTCTAATAGAATACCCCTTTTGAAGGTGATTGAAAAATAAAATGGCCGGGCATTCTATTAGAGGAATAGTTTTTCTTACATCTTATATTTGTCTCTTAATCATGTCGGCTGTTCTAATTTACCCAGGAAGCCAAGAGAGGTTCATTTACACTAGTGTTTTGTCGGAACTGAAGATTTGGCCTGAACCGGAAAGAAAAAATCTCGGAACTTCCGGTCTGCCGGAACCGGAACTTCCGGCGAAACACTTATGTACACCCATCCAGTCCGGTCTCCCGTTCTATTTACTTTAAAAACCCAAGAATCCGAATTCCATCTAAAGATTGCCTAAAACCCGATCCCTAATAATATTTTCCAAGTAAATTCACATAATAGCAACAGCCATTTTCGCCAATACTTGCCAATATCTCCCAATCTTTCCTTCATTCCCGACCTGCTAATTATGTGCTTACTCGTTCCTTATTAGCAATTTTTATTTTTTAAAAGAAAAAAAAAATTATGCCGCCTTTTGCAGTGATTATGCAATTGACCGATTCTGGACTAATAAAAAAAAATTTTTGAAGGAATTTTTTTAGTAATTTGCCGGCATCTTTCTAATGAGCTATTTGGGAGAAAATAAAAAATATTGGCAATTTTAATTATTTTTCCTTGATGGCTACCCACAAATTAGATGTCTTTATTTATAAAATATATTCGGTTATGCTATTTGGGTTTGGTCAAGTGTGAAATCAAAAATTATTTCTTCATATTAATGAGAAAAATAATATTTTTATTGTGGTTTCAAACGGATATGGTTGGCAAATCCTGTAGAGCTGCGAACCCTTTTTTTCTGGTATCTCTATATCCTACAGGTCCGACAATATCCTTCCAAATCCAAAGGAAATTATTATTATGCCTCCTTCCGGATCTGCCATCCCTTCTAAAGAATATACTATCCAGATACTGAAAACAAGATTCATGTTATGTGTAGAAATGTCTAACTCTTCCACTATTTGGACCAAAATTTGATAGAATATGGAGGAGATCTGATTACAAATTGTAAATAATAATAAGCTATAGACGCATGTTGCCCTGAATTAATGCCATCCTTTTCTGAATTGCCAACCTTCTAAGTATGTTGGTGATGGAATTAATGGAAAGTTCCCTTATGTATTAAATTAATGACTGATAAATTTTTGGGCTCATTTTCTGTCGAAAAACGCAAAGGGACTTTTATGTAAGTATAGAACATTTAGGTAAAAATAAAATTTATTTGGAAATTAAATTAAAAAATTATTTTAATTCTTTTAAAAAAGATTTATCAATTCTTTTGCCTTTTTTTAATTCTTCTAAATATTCACCCAATTTGATTATATATTCTTGCGCACCCAATAAGGTCTCAAATTTGCTTAAACGCCTTCCTTCTTCAAAATTTGGGGGGAGAACATTGCGAAGCTAGTTAAAATTTATTTAAAAATACATATACAGTCGAAACACATTTTCTGACACCCTGAGGTATCGTCACTCTTAGGACCGAAAGTGAACCGACGTATGAATGGAACTATCGTGCTATCGATGGGACGTATTATTAGCGGGATTCGACTAAATGTAGTTGGCCATAGAGTGGGAGGACCTATCTAACCCTTTATTTAACAGATCCCCCATATAAGGATGGAATTTTCGGAACTAAAAAGTATCTAAAAATAGGATTCGACCAAACTTATTTTAATTATTATTAAGTAAAATATTACTCTATCAAAAGCCAAGTTTAAATGATTCATTCGTCTTCTCTCACGCGCATTGGCTGCCTTTAAAAAAATTGAAATTTTCAATTAAAAATTAACAATGAGTATTAAAATTAAAAGTAACGTCGAATTTTAATAAATAATTTTATTCGACATTCTCAGTTTCTAGACCAAAACGGCATTTAACCCTTCGATTTTTAAGCCAAAAATATTAATAAAACCCTCCATTCTAGAAACGAATTAAAAACATCACAAATCTAATAAGCACTTTTATCTGATTAAAATAAGAATCGAGGAGGATTTCCTCTGGTTCTTCTATAAAAAATAGGGGTGATAACGACCCGTTGGGGAAACTTTTTCGAGGAACGGGAATATCGGAGAACGGACTGTTCAGGATCTGGATAGGGGAATATACTAAAAATCCCAATTAAATTTACTACTACTATACCCTCTCGATCCAAACTTAATTCCTTCTTTATATAACGGCACCAAATATAATTTATGAATATCCAAAATTAAATTTCTTTCCAACTTACTTCCCTTCGTAACCGTAATAATTGAGGACTGGGTGTTTTATATCTTCTACTGCCCCCACCTCCTCCACACCCTCCTGCTCTTTCATCTACTGCTACTCTTTTTAATTGTTTATTGTAATTTGTATTAGGGGATTGGTTGTTTTTTTGTTGTTTAGTTAAATTAATTAAATTATTTTCTGTACTTCTTAGAGATAATTTTCCATTTAACGAACTTTAAAATAAAAATTAAATAATTACGAAATTAAGGGAAGGGAACATTTGTGGATACCCCCCCCAATAGCCCCTCTATCCTTAACTACAGGCTATTATAAATAAGTTTTGAAGGCGTATCACGTCGTATTTAGTCGAGCCTTGTCGGAAATCGACGGGATTTGACTCCCCCCCTTTCATCCCTGGAATTCCCAATTCCTGATTTTCTGATTTTGAGATTGCGCCTTCTGCAAAGAACCTAATAATCATTGACAAACTAGGAGGATTTTTCTGATTTTAGGATTGTGCCGTCCCATTTCCAGAAAATTCCTAATTTCCTAATTTTCTGGAAATGGAACGGCACAATATCATATATGTATACCATATAATTTTTTAAAAATTTAATATTAGATGAAATCAAAATCACAAGAAAACACATATAATGGGGGATTAAAGTTCTATATTATTTAAATTAAATCCCATCGAAGAGGATCCCCCCCTTCCTTTAAGAAAATTTATTTATATTTTTCACCTCTGCTTCCTTTTTTGAATATTTTGTAAATTTTGTTGTTGTTGTTGATTATATTTAATTTCATTATTTTCAAAAAATCCAAAAATCTGTGCCAATTCTGTTTTCCCGCAATCATAATTTAATTCCTGCGGCCAAAAATACATTGAAGGTGTGAGGGGCGGTTTTTCATTAAAAGAATTAATAAATTGGGGCATTATTAATTTATTATTATTTGGAAATTGAGGAGAGGGCGAAGAAGATTGTTTTGGCATTATTTGTTGAATTGATGAATTATTTATTTCTTAAATAAATTTAATAGAATTGGCGGTTCGGTTAGATAAAAGAAGAATCGAGGAGGATTTTTCTTTGGTTCCCCTCTCACTTGAAAATTAAGGGTTCCTGACCGTAGGGAGAAGTTTCTCGGTTAAAGGGGATATAAGGGAATAGACTGCCGGAGATCGAAACGGGAAACCCCCCGTTCCCCGTTTTCCCGTGATCGGAGATCGGTGATCGAGACGGGAAATGCCTCCAAAATCATTGTTGGGCGAGGACGGGGAACCTCACTCCAGGATCAGTAATTCGATCTTCAAAATACAGCGAGATAACGTTTTCCCTCCGCAACCCAAAATTTTCAGAATTTATTTTTGAGTACTCGAAAATTTCTTTGGAACCAAAAAGAATAATTATTAATCTCCAAACCATATTTTAGTAATAAAATTAATTTATAAGTAATTAAAATACCTTGAGAATAAAAAGGCGGGGGATTCAAAAGTGTTAATTGTGAAGGATATGCAGTTGTTGCTGGCATTAACATTTTTTGAAATATAATTTTGTAAGCTAAGGATTTTAATAGTTTTTTTACTTAATAAAAAGTTAGGTAATTTAAAGAACTGTAGGTGGAGGTAGGCAGAAATTAAAAAAAAATTTAACTTCCAAAACTTGTCAAATTTTTTTTTGTTAAAATCGGTTTACTGTAGAAAATGAGCAAATAAAAAAAATTAAAGTAAATGGACAGAAAATTAAAATCTTAAAATCTCATTTTCTTCCTCTTCCCCCTTATATTCTTCATTTTCCCCTTTGGATTACCCCCACGTTACTAAAAGTCAAAAAAATATTTTTTAAATGCTTGAGAGTCTATTCAACCCATTCTCTCCCTTCTTTTAAAGTAATTGCCCTCGGATTTGAAGAAACTAGGAAGGGAAGGGGAAGTCAGAAGAAGGGGGAAGAAGGAAGGAAGAAGGGGGAAGGAAGAAATGGAAGAGGATGAAGGAAAGGGGGAAGAAGCAACAGCTGTGTAGCTAGAAACAACAGACGTGGGGCAATAAAAATAACGCCCATTCAGCGTGTGTGGCCCGCCCCTAATTTTTACTTTTTTTCTTAAAAAGTAAGGAGGGGGAAAATCATCTTTAAGCTATTAAAAGGGTAAAGAAAGGGAAAATCTGTTTAATTATTTTTTCCTCAAGAAAATTATTTTCCCTCTTATTTAAAAGTCAAGGACTAAGTGTCAGTGGATATTTGAAAATTAAGTAGTTTTATGAGGAGGACACATGGAATGTTGTTTAACGATACATATTACTGTGTTTAATACCAAAATTTTTGAATTTTATTACTGCTTGGATTTTAAGGGTACAGTAGATAATATTTAATTATATCTTAATTCGTGCAATGAAGTTGAGATAATGAGTTTGGAGTAATTTTGGATAATTTAAGGACTATTAAGCAATGGAAAAAAGAAAAAAGTCAAAATATGATAATAGGGAAAATGAGGATTAAATGGAAATAATTTTTTAGAACAGAGCACATTAATAGATCCATAAGACTTATATTATCATACCTAGAAGATGTATCAGAAGGTATCCCGCACCCTAAACTGTCGTTATACTCTCTAACAAAGATGGATAATTTTAAATGTTAAAAAGCAGAAGGCGGAAGCGTAAGTGCCAAAAAAAGAAGGAAAAAGACGAAAGCGGAAGAATATCCATCCCTGTTCTCGAATATCTCTATAGTTAAATAGAGTTGACCACAGTCCAAGACCACAGTAATGCATCATGTTATCATACGATCTTACCTCCACGAGGGCGTACATTATAACGAGGCATCTAGAAGGAGACATACCAGCCCCCAAAATTATTCAAATATATAAACATAAAAAAGTTCAAGTTGCGCGTCCCTTCCCCTTAACCCCCTCCTACACTTGTCCTCATAAATCAGCCAAATCTCTCTCCCTCCCTATTTTTCTAGAAAAGTGTGACGAAAAGATAAAATCAAACAAAAGTGTGAATAATTATATTTATTTAGATTTGTATATTTTAAACAAACGATAGGGAAAGATAGCCTTGTTGCATTGCGCGTTTGCTCTCCAACCCCCCCCCCTTCTAGTAAATAATTTTGAATTAAACCATTTATAAGTAAATGCAACATTTATATTACCGTCAAATATACTTATAATGTATTCCCTTTAATCTATAATTCTGTTTAATGTGTGATTTTTTAGCCTTAGGGCGTACACGTTATAACGTACAAATAACGAGATTCGACATAGTTACAAATTACGGCGAAAAATAAAAGCTGAATTTTTTAGTGAAACAATAATACTTTCAAATTAATAAAAAATGGAGAAAGGACACTTATTAGAACGGCATTCTATTTTATCAACTTTATTTTATCATATTATCAAAAGACTTCAGATTCTAAGAAAAAGGAAGTTTAAAAAGTCCATTTTTGAGATATCAATCCCGAATCTCTCTCAACCCTCAAGCCCATTCTCTTGCTAAAATACTGACTAGTAGAGACTTCCCAGACTTGCTCTTTATTCGTGACTCAGACTTTTCTTGGGGTTTTTCGGTTTGGTATTGGTCTTGATCCTTGGAAGATTTTCGGTCTTGGAAGTCTTTACTGACTAACTTTTAGCAACAAGGCCCTTTTTCTATTTTCTGAGTGAGTGAAAGAAGAACTGCTTATCCTCGTCCCTATTCCCCCAAAACAATTTTCTCTTATTATTTTTGATCGCTTTATTTACTTAAATATATCATTTTATTTAAATAATTGCCAAAAAAACCTTAAAAATATTTGCTTAGGAATTTTTAAATCGTCGGCACTTCTTCCAATTTTATCCAAAAAAGATTGCCTTTCTACGCTTCTCGGTTTTCATTGCGCACTCATTTTTCTGAAATTTTTTGGCGCCATTTTTGTTATTATTCAACTATTTAATCCCTTCTTTTTTCAATCATTTTGTACCGCTTTCTCCTTTTTATTTACTTTTGTTTGTGTGATTAACTTGCGTTTAAAAAAATTTTTTTGGAGGAAAAAAATTTTTTTAATATGAGGACGGCATAAATAAATATTTATTGGAAAAACTTTGAGGATAGATTAAAAACCCCCAAAAAATTAAAGTTTGGGTCCTTTTCTCAAAATGGATTTTTTGTTAAAACCCTCCTCTATACATTTAGTAGTCAGAAAAATTTTTTCCGGGAGGCCAAGCTGATGCCTGACGACACTTAGAGGGTTGCTTCATCAAAGTCCGTGTATTGGAGGCAAATAAGTGTTTCTAACTTAAAAAAAAGGAATTATCTTTGCTAGAGACCGGAGTTGGAGTGTCGTACGGGAATCGAGATCTTGAAAAATTCTCGATCTCGATAACCGAGATTTTCGATGAGATCTCATCTCGAGCCTGTCTCTAATCTTTACAAATCCCAATTCACCTACAATCGCACCTCAAAATCTCTCGAAATAACAACATTTTCATTGCCCACTGATTTTTCTCTTAAATGACTCTCGATGTAATTAACTCTTTCTTCAACCTACAGTCAAAATAAAATCAAGATTTGACTGTACTTCTTTAAAAATTAAAGCTTTTAAATGTTTTCCCATTAAACTTTAAACTCGAAAATGACTCCCTTTTTATTCCCCTTTATTCTCCAAATTTTATTTTTAATGCGCAAACACTCTCTCCTAGTCCTCCCCACATTTTGCCGTAATAGACCTTGTACTTTCATTAAAAAATTCTTTTTATCTTCCTCTAAACTCCTTGTAATCCCCAAAATGATTCATTTATTTTTTTCTATTTTTGCCGCTTTTTTTTATTATTTTTCAATTGCGGGGATTGCCGTAAAGTTTTTTTTTCTTGAAAATAAAAATAAAAAATATTTTCTTCTTTTTTGATTCATTTAATGACTAAAGACATTTATCCACTCATCATCCTTGAATAAAAAATAGTGGCAAAGTTTAATAAAAAGCGGTAAATAAATAAAAAAAAGTAATATTCCCGCATTAAACCTAAGCAAAAAATAAAGTCATTAAAATAAGTTTGGATATTAAAAAATAATTTTTTTGAGAATAATGGAAGAAAAATGGGAAAAATATGTGGATGTTTAAGTAAAAAATAAATTTAATAAAATCTAAAAATTATAAATTTAAGGATAGGAATTGCGGACAAACATGAGGATCTCAAACACTTAACTGTCTTGCCTCTTTCATAGTTCCAAATCCTTTTAAAAAAGTTTTGTGACTACAGTCCAGCAAAAGATCCATTTCTCATTAAGATCGAACAAAGACGAGATCTCAACAAAAATTTCAGTTACCTAGAAGCGAGATTTAAGAGATACAAGATATAATCTCGATTCTCGTACCCTTACAGTCGGTCTCGTACTTTTCGGTAAGGATTTTGTGACCTTCGGAGACTTGAAGAAATATGCTCAGTAAGATCAGAATTGAGCAAAATTCTGAAGATTTTTTTTGTTAAATTTAAATAAATGATAGTTTCGTAAGGTTGCGGACAAATCTGAGATTTGCGGACAAAATTTAAAAAACTTTCCTCATATCTTTTAAATCTCCACATTCTTTATTTTACCCAAAAACTTTAAATTTCTATTGTTCTATTTATAATATTTGAATTATTAGATTAATGTTTGTTGCCTTTAGCAATTTTAAAGGAGAGACTTGTACGGTAATAAATAAATTGTTGCACGAGTAAATTAATGTATTTAGAGAGAGGTCTCCCTCCCTCAAACAAAAATACAGATTGACCTGTCAGATAATTCTTCACATACTAAAACATGTTTAAAGCCAAATTTTTTTGTTTGTGTGTTGATGGGTTGAGGACCGAGAAGAGAGGGTCTATAAAAATAACAATAGGATGAACAGTAAGGGGAGAAAAAATAAAATATTTTTGGAGGGGGAAGGGGGGAGCGGGGAGGGGCATTAATGAACAACAATGAATGAAGAAAAATGAAAATATTTGGAGAAAAAAGGAAAAGATTTTTTGAATAAAATAATAGAATTTTGAAAAAATTTTGTAAAGGCTTGAAAAAAATAACATTTTCAGGTTATGTAATAGAGCAAGAATTTTGAATGAAAACAAATATTTATATAGAGATATTATTTAATTAGTAAATACTCCTATTATTTTCTAAAGGTTTAATAATAAATTTCAATTAGTCAATTAGTTAGTTTGGAAAGTAGAGATTGTACAAGACGAGATCTCGATCAAACACCTAAAAACCCCCCTCAAAGTCAATAGGAGCGTACCAACTAAGTTTTCCTTATCAGAATATATGTCATGATAATCATAATAGTTAATCATTCTATCAACATAGTCATGATCAAAATATTAACAAATTTACTATAAGGATTTAGTAAAGATAGTTAACCAACTCCAAAATTTGCTCATAAAATAAAATAGGATTTATAATTTATTTGTAATTTGCAAACTTGATAACAAAAATGGATAACGAAAATAAAATTAAAAATAAAATTTTAAAAATCTAATTTGGTTGAATCAACGATTTTTAAAATCAAAATCACCTTTCAAGGATCACAAGATCCATCCTTCCAACCATCAAGCCATCTTTCCATTATTTTGTTACAATCAAATAAATTCTTTCCCAATTTTAAGTTTACTCTATTGTGTGCTTCACACATCCACTGAGAAAATAATTTTTTATTTGTTAGAATTGGAGGGTTCTTTTTTAAATCTTCACGAAAGTCAGCGGCACAATGTTCACAGGGATAGGTCTTTAAACGAAAAAAATTTTTTTTCGAATTTTAAAAAATTGTTTTTTACCCTAGAAAAACTTGAAAGAAAATCCTTTGTGTTTTGTTTCTCTTTTTCTGTTGGATCATCCGGGTAATAAACAGACATTGTATGTAATAAATTCCATGTTGATCTGAAATATATTTCAAGTCTTTATTAAATAGGATTTTAATAATGGCAGGACTGGGAGTTTTAAAATTTTTTAAAATTTAATCCTTAAAAGGACTTTTAAAATTTATTTTTTGAGAACGAATTTTAGGCAGATTTTAATATAGTCAATAATGATCGGAAACTTGCTTTCAGTATCAAATAATGAGATCCAAAATATTTTTTATATAAGGATGATTCACCTAGAGCATTTAAAACGCTTAGGCGGGGGTTAAACGATCAGTGGTAGACTACGAGGAGATAGAATGTTCGAATCCAGCCCGGTAGCTAAACTCTTTCTTTTAGGTTTTCTTAATTTTGGCGGAGGGATAGTTTTTTGATCAGACATCAGTGAAAACTCAGTACTGTTAACTCATGGGAAAATACCTAGAGGTTTATCAGTTAAACAATAACCATCTATGGAAAGAACACTTTAACTTGAACAAACTCTCCCCTTATTTTAAAAATAGCTTGACCTCCTCATAATCCTCCTTTCCCCCAAAATTACTAAAATTTCAAACAATTTTTTCACCTTCCCAATTGGTCCTTATCCAACGGGCAATCCTCTCTTCTATGTTTTATCATTTGTTCTTGTTGTTTTCTTCTACTATTCCAATTTGTTTTTGTTTCTTCTTTATTATTTAAATTATCTGTTGTCTCCTTTGTTAATTTTTCTTTTGTTTTACTTGTAAATTTGAGCATATCTTCCCAACTAAAACAAGCTTTACAAGGACGGCCAGTATTTTCCCGAACAGAATCATCCATTTTCTTTGAGCGGGTCTTCAATTATTTTTTTTAATTTTTTAATTAAGGCAGACACTTTAAAGGCAACTGGTAAAAAAAATATTTTTAATTTCTTTATTTAATTTTTAAAAAATAATTTTTAAGATTTTTCTTTACTTTAAAAAATAATACATAATTTAAAAGATATTAAGCTCTAAATATATTTAAATTCAAAAAAAACTAACAACAATATAAAATTGTTTTGGGCAATAAAACTAGCAACAAAAAACAAGTTTTGGGCTAAATAGATAAATTCAAAAAAAGGTTAAATAACTGACCAGTAAAAAATTTTTTAATTAATCCTTACTAGAAATTTTAATTTTGAGAAGAATTTTGAAGAAAAAATTTCCAAAAAAATATTTTTTTAATTAATAAAAGCTTGTAATAAACGAGTGTCCATAAATATGTCATCTCTATCCTTAAAAATCTCCCTAGCCATCAGGAATCTTCTAGACGATATAAAAAATAAATTGTCAATTTTAGGGAATAGGAACGGATATAACCCCCTGTTAGCCATCCACCGTGGTTCAATATATTTTTTCTGAATTAACAATATTTTTTTTGGTCAGTTAATTTTCAAAATTATTGACAAAATTCAAAAAAAAGTATTTTTAAAAAAATATATAATTGAAGTTTTTTCTATTCAAAAAAATGAATTCTTTTTTGATTATGCTAATTTTCTCTAAACTTTAACCTTTCCAAAAAAAATATTTACTTCTCCGTATTTTTAAAATTATTTTCAATTCCATTTTCATCAATTTCTCTCGATTTTGAACGATTTGTAGGTGAAGGCATTCTCAATATATCTTGAATATGTTGAACAATTAATTCTATAGCTACATTATTTTCTGCTCCACGAGGAATTATTACATCAGCATATTTTTTTGTTGGAAGACAAAAATCTTCAAAAGCCTTGAGAAAGAGAAAATTTCGAAAAAAAGTTTTAAATTTAAAAAAAAGAAAATTTAAAAATTAATTTAAGTTTATTAGCACGGAAAGAATTTTTACAAATTTTTATCATTTAATTTGTCATAATTTAAATTAGAATACTACATAGTTCTGAAAATTTTTTGGAGGAATTTTTAACAAAAGGCAAATCATAAAACATAGATGCAAAGAAGAAAAATTTTTCAGGAAGCAAGACCGAAATCTCTCAAAAACTTTATAGAGAGAAAATTTCTTTAGCACAGAAAGGCTCTTAAAAATCCTAAAAAAATTTTGAATCTGGAACCACACTCATGGAAATCCAGAATTTAGAATTTCAGGTCCACTATGATTAATTAAAGTACCAATTAAAATTAATTTTTAAAAATTCAAAAGAATACCGGTTTGACCAAAGTAAGGTATTGATGAAGAATAGAATTAAGTGGACGTCCCCATTCTGTTGTATCCCGTTCAACTTTAAAGAAAATCAAATTATTACATTTTAAATTAAAGAAAAACCTCTTCTAGCCAATCTAATGTCTGGATCAGTATCAACAAATCTTTAAAAAATTTTAATGAAAATAAAAAAAATAAACAAACAATTTGAGATCAAACATGCTTCTCAACTCCTGAAGAGAATTCTTAAAAATTTCATAGACAAAGAAAAACCTGATCAAAAAAGATTAAAATTCCTTCGACAAGAATGACATCAGCTGCGTCTAAATCTCGCCAACCAATTCTAAATTTAAATATTTTACTTTGAGACTTATTACGGCTATAAAGAAAATTGATTTTTTTAATGAATGAACTGGTTACGAAGGAATGTATTCCCCATCCATTATCGGTCTAAAAAATTAAATTCAACCTTGAATGAGTTTTAAAATCGTATAGTGGTATTTGAGCAGGTTTGTATTGCTTTAAGTTCTTCAAAGTTTGAAGCATTGATGAATGTTCAAAGGCATCGGGATGGTCAAAATTGAAGTCCCCTCTCAAGGCTCGTAAAAATTCGTCATGATTTACAAGATCTCGATAAAAAGAATCCTAAAAGACGACGAAAACTTCATGAAAATTCTTAAAAATAAACCTGAGAAATAGCAACCACTCTCTTCTGCCCTCCATTCAAGGCTAATCTATCAATAATTCTAGAACAAACAGTTGACTAAAAGAAAAATAAGCATTTTACAAGTGAAAAGGAGCTTGAAAGAACCTTTCCTGACGCCGTCCCACCTGCTACGCCAATAATAAACGGACATCTCATTGCCTAAACCAAAGATTTTTTAAGCTAAATTAAGGCACAACAAATTCAAATAAATCACGGAGAATAATTGCAAAAAAGCCTCAAATAAAAATACAAAACAACAAAAATTAACAATTTATCTCATTTTCCTCTTCCATGAAAATTAACAAAAAGACGACAACTTAATCCCATAATTAACATCATTTTTAAGCTTCAGTCGGCATGCTTCGAATAATGTCAGAATCTCCAGGATCGGTAATGGAAAGCATTGAAACACGGAACAATTTTCCACAAGCGGTTCCCAACTCAATGTTGTTGCCATGATACTCGTGAACACCTTAGAAAAAATATCGTAAATGTTTAGAAAGAAGCACTGGGCATTTAAACTTCAATGGATCTCCCTGATGTGAGTCGACTTCTAACTAGAGACTGGAACGGGACCCGGCTTTTTTGAAAATGCCAGGATGAAATCGGGATCGGAATTCCCGGTTCCGGGTCCCGACCGAGAACCTTCTGCTACAATTTCCTGTTTCTCAATCCCGGTTCTTTTCAAAATCCTGGTCTCTACTTCTAACAGGCATGGACTCCCATTGAAGCTATGCCTTGTTGGCTGGCTCCATGGACTCCCACTAAAACAGGGCATGGACTCCCACCAAAAATCAATTTGAAAAATATACCAGTTCTCGCCAACATAGAATAGTACTCAATCTCACTGCGTCTAAAATGAGAAATTTAAATTCAAGAAAATATCGAAAAGAAACCTAAGGCTTGGAGTATTATTCGAAATAATAACAAGTTTAGCCTTTCCAGAACGAAGAGTCTTCAACGTCTGCTTGTAGCCCAAACAATACTTGCCCGATTTGGTAACCATGGCGAGACGAGCATTGATATTTTCTGTGGACTTTTTCTAAAAATTAAAAGATTAATAACGATTAAATTTAAAAGAAATTAACCTGTTTTCCAACAACCATTGTAACGCAAAATTAAAATCTCTTTTTTAACAAATCTGAAACACAAAACGAAATGTTAAACGTAAAAAAAAACTAGAGATCGATATTTTCAAAAATCCTGGATCTGGATTCTGGATCTTGTCCAGGTTAATAAACTGGACAAGATTCTGGATCTGGATCCAGGAAAAATCCAGGACGATCAAAAAATGCCTGGATCTTGACTCTGGATCCAGAAAAAATCCAGACTGGATCCAGATCCAGACCGATCTCTAAAAAAATAAAAACAAAAAGTAAAAAATGAACAGAAGTGTAGAAAAGAAGAAAATGATTAAATATTGCCTTTTTTATTTAGCTATTTGAAAGTTACCATTTTGAAAATTTAATGCAAAACGCCACAAATTTTCAGAAATAAACTTAAATTTTGCTTAGAATTTCGTTCAATGTTCTTGATTTTTTTTTCTTAAAAAAGTCTAATTTTTAAGGTTCGTTATTCAAATTTATCTGATAAAAATGACCGCTTCATTATTTCAAATTCGAAATAGGCCAGATTTGACGGTAATCTTTTTTTGATTTCATTCAATTTCACATTTCAGCTTGACAAATGCAAAGAACAAATTGAATTGGCCAAAAATGAAAACAAAACATTTCTTCGTCAAGCATTTCAAGCTCATCTTGTTAATTTATTAAATCGAGAGAAAAATTTTAGTCAATCCGTTCTTTTAGGTTTTTTCTTTTAATTATTTTAATATTTATTTTTTAGCCTCCGAACTCGTTAAAGAACTTAAAAAAATTGATGACAAGGAATTGTTGGTTGATGTTTTGTTGGAGGAGAGCATTGTATTCTTTAAATTATTTAATTTTTTAATTTTGTTTTAAGGCTTTTTATCATCTTTCAAACCTCACAAAGGCTCGTGCTTCGTTGACTAATGCTCGTACCATTGCCAATTCAAAATATACTCCTCCTGCTATGCAAGTAAGTTTGCTTTGTTTTCATGTTTAAAAATTTTCTAATAGGCAAAACTCGACCTTCAATCGGGCATTTTACACGCAGCTGAGGATCACGATTTCAAGACGGCTTTTTCTTATTTTTACGAGGCTTTCGAAGCGTTTGATTCTGTGAATGACAGTAAAATGGCACAGAATGCACTTAAGTATATGCTTCTTAGTAAGGTTTGAAAACTTTATTTTTGGTTGTGTAGTCGGCTTTTAGGTCTGTTAGATTTTGTTGTAAGATTGGTGGGTTAGGTACCATAAACCCCGACTTTCTTTACCTGAAAAGCGTGAAGGGTTTATGAAGATCCGTACCGAAATCCGACCCGACTTTTTTCTTAACCTGGCCTTGTAGATAGTAACTAGACCAAATTACCTTTTGACTTTAATTACCCAAACGGGGTAGGCGACGATTATTTTTAAAAATTTTTAATTCAACTTCTTACTGAGTCCTCATACTTAAAATTTTTCGTTAAAATTTTCAGATTATGACGGATAATGCTGATGAAGTAAACAGTATTTTGGTTGGTAAAACTGTTTCAAAATATTCCGGTCCCGAAACTGATGCAATGAAGGCACTTGCCAATGCTGCAAAGAAGCGTTCTTTGAAGGAATTTAATGAGGTTCTTTTTTGATTTTTTATTCACTCAACTCCCCTCTCTTTAATTTTTTAGACTTTTTCCAAATATGGAGATCAATTAATGGAGGATCCTGTTGTCCAAAAACATTTTTCTTCAATTTCTGATACAATGTTTGAAAAGGAACTTTCTCGTTTAATCCAGCCTTATTCTTGTGTTCAAATTGAGCATATCTCTAAATGCGTTGGTTTGAATCGTGATTTGGTTGAGAAGAAATTGAGTCAAATGATTCTGGATAAAAAATTTTATGGTAAGAGGATTTGAAGTTTGGATTGACACAACTGGTTATTAGGGGGTCCCCACCCCCCCCCCCCCCCCCGGTAAAAAAATCCTGGCTACTGGTCTGGTTTAAAGAAACCGATTTAATTTTATTGTTAGTTAAATTTCGGTTTTATTTTGGGGTAATATCTTTACAAAATCATTCAGTTTCGAAAATTTATGGGTTTCGGTTTTAAAAATGTAATAAAAACTTTTAATTTCTGTCAAGAAATATCACATCTTTTGGGTTTAAAACAGGTTGTGTCCAACCCTAGTTTGAACTTTTTTTGAAGAAAAATATATTTTCCAAAATAAAATTTAGGTTGTCTTCAAGGTGATGGATTGCTTGTTATTTTTGACAAGGAAATTGTGGACCCTTCTTTTGAGTTGGCAGTGGAGGCGATTCATGCGATTGGAGAAGTAAAATTTTTTTTATTTTTTAAAGTGTATTTAAAAATTTAAGGTGGTAGACTCTCTTAGGGACAGAGCAAAGAAAGTAAAATAAATTTTTTTGTTATTTTTTTGTGGAACGTTCGTTCGTTTTGTTCTTTTTCCAGCAAATGTTTTTTAAATGTAAACAGGTTTTTATGGTATAATAAAACAAATTGAAAAAATTTAATTTTTATTTTGGTTCAAGTCCATCAGTAAGTCCATCTCTAAATTATACACAAAAATTAATTTTTCGAAAAATTATTTCACAATATCACATACTCATAAATATTCATATTATCTCGTTATACTTGCCGGATTTGCTAAAAAAATTTTTTGAAAATTTCTAGAATTTTTAAAAAATTTCCAACCTTTCCTCTTTTTCAATTTTTGTTTCCTTCGTTTCCTTCTCCACGTTCAATTCCTTATCCATGTTTTCCTTCTCACACGATTTTTTTGAAACTTTGAGAGGTAGGCACTTTAGGCATTTAAGAGTACATCCACAAAGAGGAGAGAATTGAATACTAAAATTTTTTTTGAAATTTCAAAAAAAAATTCTTTGAAAAAAATTATCAAAAAAATTCCACAAACATTTTTCCTTTTGAACTCTCCGTAGTTTTATCCGTTTCTTTTCGATTGTGTAGACAACGACAAATTATTGGCATTTTTTAAATTTCTATAATATTTCTAAATTTTAAAAAGTTAACTGAAAAAAGTATTTTCGAAGTTGTCTTTTTGCCTAAAAAATTTTTTTTCGGACTAGATAATTAATGCCCCTAGTTAATTTTGTTCTGTATTTGGTCTTACAGAATTTAGGTTATATAAATCATTATAAGGCCGGCAAAGTCTTATTATAAAATAAAATATTTAAACGTGATTAGTTTTTTTTGAAGAATCCGAATTTTAGTTTTTGAAAGATGAATTTTAATTTAATTAAAAGAATAATTTTTTTTAATATTAAAAAATTTTTCTGGACTCTTAAAAAGATTTTTCTTAGTTTTTTAAATAAAGCTATGCATGTACATTAAATCCAGAATATGCTGGAATAAATAAATGACGAATTATAGTATAGATTTATTTTTGGTAAATCATTTGAGAGGATATTGCAGCGGCTGAACGAATTTTTTCTTTACAATTAGAATATTTTTTGGATTAAAAACTGGTTCATTTGCGCAAATCCTTCTTATTTTTAGATATTAGTCAGCAAGTTTTTTTTTAATTGTGGAGAAGACAAAATTAAGAAAAGGACATGATTAAAAATTAATTTAACAGAAATAGTAAATGAGAATATTATTAAATTTATTTAAGAAAATATTTTTTACATGAGGTTATATTAATTTTTTAAAATCACGTATTAAATTTTCTTCCCATTTTTGGCGTCAATGTATATTTTGGTGGAGCTTCCCAACTTTCTGGAGGAGGCATATAATCCGATTTTTTCAAGTAAACATCTGGCACTGGGGCTATAAAATTTTTTTAGAAACCTGGTAATTTTAACTCTATAACTCCATGTAGATATAGCTGTACTAACTCCAATCGTTATTCCCAAAGGTTTTTCCCCCAAAAGTTTCTTGGAAATAATTTCACCAGCGATGGGCCGAGTTAACATATCCCCGGAAACCCTGTCCTAAGAAAATTTTGCAAGCCAGACCAGACTTCTTTCAACCCGGCCCATCCTTTATACATACGCCTGTCACCCTTGCGTTGAGGTTATAATAAGAGTTAACAGTATTTAATCTAGAGAATTAAACCATGATATCGAAATCTAGAAAATCAAAAATTAATTCCCATACATATCTTATTCAGAAACTCATTTTTTAAGCTTAAATTTAAACTCACTTCGCATCCCCTTAAGTAAATGAACTGTAGTCTTGCCATTCTTTTCGTTCTCCCAGGCAATCATTTGCCTCCAAAATGCTAAATTTGGGGCGATGATAGGCCTCGCACTTTAATAAATTATTAAAAAATATTTTCTCTTGAAATTTAATAAGTATTTACCTAACAACGGTATAATAAGCTTCTCGTAGTGTTAATCCCTCATTTATTACCAAGGTCATTATTGTTAGTGTAGCAGCTCTACTGATACCAGCAGCACAATAAATAACAGTTTTTCCTCCCTATTTGGAAAATTAAAATTTTAAATTTATTTTTGATGTTTAAACTGAAAGGAGAGGGAGTGATTAATGTTTAATAATTCCTTATAACAACGTTCAACTCTATATAGTGGACCGAATAAGAAGGTGTATATAATGTTGAACTTTTGTACTGTAAATCGGACTATATTAGGACGTTCCTTTTATTTACTCATCGAGAATCTTAGCCTTGAATATCGGCTGATCCTCAAGCCCGGTCTTTTTGATCTCTATCTTGTAAGATCACTATCTATTATTGGAGAGAAAGGGAAACTAAAAATGGGCCGGAAAAATTTTTCTTTAATTTGTAAACTTCACCCAACTTTTTGTTTTGCTCCTCTAACAAAATCGGCAACACCTTGAAAATATTTGGTGACATCAACATTTAAAGAATCATCAATTGGCACATAAAGGTAGTCAATCCCTTGGAAGCGTTTTGTATTTGGTATGTTTGTGGCATCTACACAATGAGTTATTCCTAATTGGTGAAGTTTAGATTCTTCCAATGACTGAAACGAAAGTTTCAATTTCAACAAAAATGGGGGTATGTATCGCAAGGAGTAATTTGCCCAAAAAACATATCTCCCCGTTGTATACCCAGCCGGGCCTCACTACGGGACATCCAAATATAGATCCAAATTTATGAGATATATTTCTTTTTAATATTGCTTGACCATTAAGTGTTGAACTATTTATGCATTACTCCCAATTTAAGATACACTTCACTATAAGAGAAAATTTCTTAAGCCTATACCCATCAATAGAGACTTCCAAGACTCTTGGTCTTGAGTCTTGACTCAAGACTTTTCTTGGGTTTTTTCCGGTCTTGGTCTTGGTCTTGGTCTTGGGGTGAAGTCTTGGTCTTGGTCTTGGTCTCGACTTTTTTGAGATTTTAAAATATACACCCCTAAAGATCGGTGAAATAATAGAGAAAAGTAAAAGATGGTAGGGGTAAGGCGAAAAGGAAGAGATTGAGACGGGTAAAAAAGCTTTTTTTGCTTTTCTCTCATATGGTCGTGTGGTTGACTGGTTGTGCGTTAGGTTCATCCCTTTGACAAATGAAGGTTCGGACCCTGACATAAGAAATAACTAAATAATTTTTTTCGTTGTAAACAAAATTTTTATAAAATTATTTTTTATTAAAAAAGTTTGTTAATTTTTAAATAGATGAATTTTAGCCGCTTTGGCGTCCAAAATTCCCAAAATTTTCGCCTGCGGCGCAGAAAAGGAAAATTTTTTGCTTAAGGATCTTCCAAAATTCGGAAAATTTTCGCCTGCAGTGCAAAAATCGGTATTTAGGAGACTTCGGTCCCAAAATCGCAATATTTTTTCCGAATTTTGATTATATTTCATATAAAACTCGTGTCTATGACACGAAAAATTTAACAAAAATTTGCCCTATGTGGCCAAAAAATAGCCTTGAGTCTTGTTAATTTTTGGTCTTGAGTCTTGGGGTCAAGTCTTGGTCTTGGGTCTTGGTCTTGGGGTCTAGTCTTGGTCTTGAGTCTTGGTCTCGAGTCTTGGAAAATTTTCGGTCTTGGAAGTCTCTACCCATCAACGTTTCCGCTAAAGTTTTCTCTTGAAGCTAAACGGATATGTAAGTCCAAAATGGCCATCCTGTTACATTCTATTAGGGGGCATATAGGGCATTCTGTTAGGAGGAGTTTTTTGAAAGTTCTGCGTGTCAAAGCTTTGCTTGGCCCAGACTCTAGAAGGACGGGAATCAAATTGACTGCACTCAGATTAAAATTTAAAAAATGAGGTAAAAAAGCAAGTTCACTTACTGCATATCCGGCAATAAATAAATGAGGTAAAACCTCACATATAGAAAAAAGGCTTGAAGGTCTGCTTAACTGTGGTGGATGGCCTACTAGCTTTCCTGAGGAATTAATTAAATTTGGTAATAATTTTAGAGGCTTACCAGCATTCATTTTAAGGAAAAAAATATTTTTGTAGATTAAAGGGATTAAAAATAAAATTAAAAAAATATTTTTTGTCTATAAATTTGTTTAACAGAGACAATATTTTTTAGAAATGGCAAAAAATAGTTTAAAATTTCAAAAAAAAAGTTCAAGATTAAATCAATCCTTCTCTCATCTTCTGGGTAAATAAAGACAGCTGACGAGATTAAGAAACAAATAGAAAGAAAACCCAAGTAAATGCTCAAGTTTTTAAAAATGTTTTTATGTCAAATTTCTTGTTATCTTTCTCAAGTTTGGAGGAAAATAAAAAAAAAGAATAAATCATAGATCAAAGGCTGAGTTCCAAGGTAGAAGCTTGCCAATTGATAAAATCAAAATGATAATCAAATTTTTTTCTTTCAAAAAATTTGTAAATTTAGAGTGTCTAAGCTTTGCTTGGCCCAGTCTCTAGAAAGCCGAGAATCAAATTTCCAATCATTGTAGGGTAGAGCATATACAGCTATCTAAATCTTAAAGTATGCAGGAGGCGGTCTGATGCAGATAACACATCAGTCCGGTTAATTGAAGATGCTGGTTCGCTCATAGCCGCCGAACTTTGCGGATTTTAATTTACGGACTTGAAACAACTAGCGAAACACAACTTTTTGCCTATGTAAATTGATCCGTAAGACTTATTGGGGACGGAATTTTTCAACATTGGCGCCAAATAAAAACATTTGATTTTTATTAAAACATTAAAAAATTTTTTTGGGTTTTAAAATAAATTTTTAATTTAACAGTCATGAATCAATATTAATTTTTAAAAATCCAATAATCAATTCTAATAAAAAAATCTCCCTATATTTCATTACATGCCACATGCTATAATTAAAATTAAACAATCGAGGGCAATCACTCACTCCCTTATTCCCTCTACAATTCATTTAACTTTATAAAGGCTAATAGGAACTGTATGCTTTACAATATACAATAAGGCTATTTATAAAATTCTGCTAAAAGATGAGTCGGAAAACCGAATGTTTTGGAGATAAGAAAAGCGAAATAACTAGCTAAACTGTCGGAAATTAGAAATTTTGGAAATTTCTAAAATTTCTGAACTCGGAAGAAAAAACTCGGAAGGTTAAAAGGAATCGGATTTCCAACCCCTCTCTAGGTTTATTATAAGTTTGAAGTAGGTTCTCTGCCCAAAAATAGAACTAAAAGTTAAAAAGATATTTAATTATTTTTAGGTTTTAAATTTTTTTTATTCATTTAAGGAAATGTATTTAAAATTAATTCTTTACATTTTCTTATTTTTCCTAATTTTTATTAATTCCTCCATTGGAAAAAGGTGTAAATGTCCTTTAAAACAAACAAAAAATCCTTTGTTTCATCGTCGATTTAAAAGAGCATTTTGTGGTTGTTTTGGAGGAAAAAGAGCTACAGATGATAATGAAGGTTTTACTCGCCGTCCTGGAAAAGAACATATGAGAGAAGAAATGGAAGTTGAACAAATTCAAAGAAAGGGTAAAGAGGGTAAAAATGCTTTGTACATTTGTGACAATTTTTATTTTTCTCATGTGCAATTCAATGTATTTTTTTAAATGTAAATTATAGTAAAACGGGAACACATTCAATAGATAACAAACAATCGCCACTAACTGATCGTCATTTTTGCTTTATCCGTTTAGGCTGGGAAGAAACTTCATTGACCTTGAATTATTATTTTCTCAGCCTAAGGAGTACACCCTAACGTACCGCGGAACTATAACTTCGTTCAAAATTGTTGAATCCTGGACGCCTTGGTATGGTTCGATGCGTCTCGACGAGCTGAATCGAACCATAGCAGGCGTCCCTGATTCGACAATTGTGAACTGTTATAGCTCTGCGGTAAATTGGCCTGACCCGTATAGCTGTATAAAATACTCCTTTTTAAAAAGTTGTGGAGTATAATTAATTTTTAGACATTGTTAGCCAACCTTTTGTCAACAAAGTATAATGTGGTTAGTTTATATGTTTTTACTGATATTTTAAGGAAGTGGCCAGAACATAATTTATGAATTATTTTAATTTGATGTTGCTAACATACTGCGTTATTTGTGCTGATTTTTGACATTCATATCCTTTAGATTTTTGAATTGTTCGAGACCTATGACCAGCTTGTCTGGGACCATATTCTTATAAATTAATGTTTTTCTAAATTTAAACCCCAGGCTCTAGCCTTCAAAATTTATTGAATTTGGCCGGCAAAATTTAATTTGGACTAAAATTGGATTTGCGCGCCGACGCAATATATTTTTACTATTCCAGGATATGCTTGTTTACACTAAACGTGAGGGATTAACAGTAGAATCAAAAAATTTTCGAATTATTTCTGTTCCAATAAATGAAGAAATATTGAAGAACTTTGAAGGAAATATGTACAAATATAAAGAAAGTGATACATATTTTTCTATAGGAATTTATAAAGGTATTATCACCCTCTGGCTATTAGAAACTGGAATCCCATTCGGTGATGGTCATCTTTTCGGCCCTTGACAAGTTTATGTTTCCAATTGCACCTTTACAGGCCCAATAAAAAGTTTATGCGTCCAATAAAATGTTTCAAGTCAAACCATAATTGGAACTTTTTTAAAAAATACATTTTTAAAGAAATAATAACAAATGAAAATGGCATTCTTGATTGGCTTCAACGAGATGAATATAACAATATTAAGGAATATGATATTGGAATTGCCGAATTTGATGTAATGGCCGGTTCTTTCGCTGTGTTTGCAGCATTGGGAATTAAAGAAACATTTAATGTTTCCAGTTCTATATTCCCATCACAATTTCTTCAATTTCTGGAAATTAATGTCTCGCACTTTGAAGTTCCTCGTAATAATTTATTAATATTTAGTATTGCTTATTTCGTGTTATTTTTGAGAAAAATAAATACTAAATTGTCCAAAATCCTGTCAAAAAGCCCACTCGCAAACTGTCCCCCCGACCCCCCCCCCCCCCCCCAAATTTGTCAATGAACATCAAAAAACTGTTGATGGTCATATGTATTTTATAATTTATTTTGTTAAGAATACAAATTTGCCAACCCTGGAGATTGGGAAAATGGAATTTGGCAAAAAGACAGAGAGGAGAACGAAGAGGAGCATACAAGGGCTAACAGAGAAATTAAATCTATTTTCGAAAATTCTAAATATTCTTACAATAGATTGTTTCATGATAATAGAAGAAAATCTATCGAAAAGCCCTCAACTTTGGAAGATTTATTTAACAAAATTAAATATCATTTTATAAATCAACATCCTTTAATTAAATTTAACAATTTTCCTGAACACAATAAAATTGTTTATATTGGTGGTATTGTAGTTGAAGATCACCAACTTTTAATTGGAGGAAAACAGATGGTAGAGAATGAGGTTGGAAGGATTATTTATTCAGACCATGGATCCTGATCAGGGCTGGACGTAACTGCGGATTGCGGCTGCGGAAAATCCTTTTCACTTGCGTCCAGCCTGGTCTGAAAGGATCAGGATGATTCTGATCAGAGTATGATCAGGATCTATGAAACTCTTGGGTTGTGAATCTCCATTTCCAGAATCGGGGGTTGAATTTGTACCCGTTTATTTTAAAACGGGTATATAAAAATGCGTACAACTCAATGAAAATTTTTTTGTAAAAAATGAAAAACTAATGGTATTATTTATAGCAAATTTAATGGGCTTTCAGAAACGTGTAAAATAAAATTTTTTATTTGAAATCTCGATGATTGGATATTCGTTTTCTTTTGTATTTCCTATTTATCTCCCTATGTATAGTAGTGTTTTACATTCTTGTCATAACAAATTTGGGTGTGCCTCTTGTTTGACACATAAAATTTAAGCCCGTCTGTGTTGTTCTTGTCTCATTTGGAACGGTTAACTATGAATCATTGCCAATTAGCAGAATGATTGAAAGAGTATTTCTGCATTTTACTCAGTGTTATTTTTATGTTCGATCGGATAAAACTTCACAGTTCAGCAATGTATTTACTACTGAAGATCCTCTTCCACAAAAACAGATATTATGTATATATTTATTTATAACTATTATTACCTAATTAATTTTTATTTTCAGCTAAAACAAACACAAAAGTATTCATTTCACATTGTGGGATAAATAGTGTTAACGAGGTATTTTATAAATTAAATATGAATCACTAAAAATGGTCAAACTAGTGGCTGAAACGATATCTATTTCAAAAACCTGAGTTATCAAAATTAAGATTCGTCGAGATATTATTCTCGAAATTATTGATCCTCAAGTTCGGTCTCCATAAAAGAAAAAACACTCCAAAAAACAGATCATTCAAGATAAAGGATACTGAGAGCTCTAGAATAGATTGCGGGATGGAATCCTCCTATGCGTCTTCTTGTACAGATTTTGTCTCAGACCTCTGGCGAGAACCGTCCCGTTAATGAGGATTAAAAACTAATAATGATCCAATTAGTTAGTAAAAGAGACTTTTGAACGAAGCAATGCTGAAGGGATGAGTCGAAGGGAGGTGTTTAATTTAAAAAAATTTTTTTAGTCAATGTATGCTGGTGTTCCTTTGATTTGTATTCCAGTAGATGGAGATCAGATGAATAATGCTTCAACTGTTGAACAAAAAGAGGTTGGCATTTATCTGGATTTTTTATTGAATGATTTTATACAAAATCTTTGGAATGCTCTTTTTCAAATATTAAATTGCGACAATGAAGGAAATTATAATTTTAACAGTGAATATAGTTTGAAGGCCGAAGAGATGAGAAAAAAAATTCTTAAAAATTACAAACGCAACCCGATGAAAAACAAATTTTTGGGAATGGTTTAGGGGTATATGTATTATTGGAAGAGTTTGTCAAGAAAAACAAGAAATTGGAAGTTTTTGGGGGTTATTTTGTGTTTAAATTTATTTTAAAATGGGTTGCTGCCAGTGATGCGGAAATTTTAAAATTTGGCCGGTTCCGGTTGTGGAACTAGAACCCTCGCATCACTGGTTGTCGCATTTTTATATTATTCATTTATTCAAAGGCGGCAATCTTTTATTTTAAAAAACATATTTTTGGGGGATTTATTTAAACAAAACAAAAATTAAGAAAGAAGATTGATTATCCAATCAAAGATTTTGCATTTTTATTAAAAGCCTTTTTATTATTTTTATTTACATTTTATTATCGGATAAAGATTTTTGGGAAAAAATCTTTTCTGTTAAATTTTTGAGCAGGAATGATTGAGCAGGAATGTTTTTAAATAATATATTTCTAGCGAAGGCCTTTCTAGTGTCGGTGATTATCTATTTCCTTTATAAAAGTATTTATAAAGTATATATTCCTGAAGACGAACGGACTCTCGTTCTTTAATACCGATGTGTCCTTAATATCTTTCGCCAGTCCGAAAACTTAAGGCCGTGCTTCCTCCTGAGAAGCACGGAAAAAAAGCACTTAAAACTTATTTCTATAATATTTAATTACACCAAGAAACTGTTTAAAAACGAATTATAAATTTAATTTTATCAAGGCTGGGATAAATATTTTTTATAAAAAATTAATAAAAAAATTTGAAGCAAGATTATCTCTCATCATTCTTCCACTCATTTTATTGTCATCTTATCAACGTTTCTATTTCTTCCTTCTTCCCTTCAATATTGTTAACAGAAGCGGAAGAACTTGCCAAAGTGCCATAATCACTTGAATGTCTTGTAAAAGAGGATTTTTGGAGTTTTTGGGTTTCGTCTACAGAATTGCTATGTTGAAGAATTATTGTTTGAGAGGAAGAAAATTTCTCATTAAAGGGAAGTATGGCATCTTCTTCAGGCCATTCTTTGTCCACAAGACAGTAACGGTTAGGACGGAAGTTGTGAAGCATAAAACGAATCTAAAAGAAATTTTTTTAAATAAATATTGAGGTTAGGGAGAGGTTAAGGATGTATTTAGTTAAATTTTAGAATAAAATAGGCTTCCTCCTAATTCTTCCGAATTTCAATAATTTTTTACCATATTGAAAATTCCAGAAAAGGGCAGAATCATTCAAAAATTATAAAGATTGCCTTCAGGTTTCAGTTTCTGGTTGATATTAGGTAGTGATGCCCGGGTATCCTGACTTCCGACTCAGGAAAATTTCCCGAGTTTTTGGCCTCCTAATCTCGACTCCCGAGGTCATTTCCCAACCCGACTTCCGTTTCCCGGGTTTTCTCTTCCCCGAGCATCATTAATATTAAGCATTCTGGACAGAATGGCTGTCCAAACGTAGTGGAACCTAAGATGAAGTATCTGGATTTGTATATCATACTGTTAAGGGATTTGTCTCGAAGCAACTACCACTTATTAAGGCTGTATATTTAAATTGAATTTCCAAAAGGTACTCAGGAAGTCTATATCCTCCTACATTTTTTCAAAAAAAACTCACAAAGAAAGCCCCCAAAGCAATCCCTGTCGCAGCACCACCAACAACATCAGTTAATCTGTGCTTGTGGTCTCTAACCCTCGAAAGGCAAACAAAATAGGCAAACAAAGCAATGAAGAATTGAGTAAAGGATTTTATTACAGCAGGGAATTTACAACGTTTTTGCATATAAAAAATCATAAAAGTTGCAAAGTTGCAAATAAATGCAGCGTGGCCAGATGGGAAGGAGAAATATTCATTCTGGAAATTTTCATAAAATTAAAGCGAATATTATCTCCTATTTTATCCTGACTATATTTACAAACCCATATTTTTGCCTTACTTTCGCAATCTCAATAGTAAGGACCAGTGTTTGGAATTTTGAAGTTTGCTCGTACTCGAATTTTCGTACAGGCCTTATTTTGCCATCGTACTCGTACCTGCCTATTTTTCTTTGTTACGAATTTTGGTACGAGCTTCCAACCACTAGTAAGGACTAAAACCCAGACTAGGAGGTTTGTACGAAAATCGTGATAGATATCTCGAAAAATAATAAGATCTTGATAACCGAGGTTTTTGTTCTAGATCTTCGAGGTTTTGTTCCTGTTCGGTTTTTGTGCCACATCAATAAGCTCAATTAAGGACTTGCCTGATCAAAAAGACCATTAGTACATTCATAGTCTTGAATATATCCATATTCATCTGGAGGGCACAATCCACTCAGATTTTTAGGTTGGCAAACAGCCAGAAAGTTAGGTCTAAGTCTAGAACAAGTTCTCTTTCCCAAGTTGCAAATTGAACTTGTCGAAAGTTTAGAACAGAGTTGGGCAGCTGAAGGAAAATTTTTTAGAAAAATTAAAATTCCTTATCTTATGGCCTATTCATATCTTATGGCCCAGTTTTAGAAAGGATTCAGCCAGCGATCGGGGGAATATATTTCGATTATGAAGAGTCCTAGTTACTTCTCTCATATGGAGAGTCTTGATTATGAGGACCTCTTTGCCATATGAACAACACTGGTCAGTAGGGACTTCCTTTTGATAATCTTCAGAAAGTAAAACATTTTTTGGCATTTTTAGAGGTTTTTGAACTTGTAAATTTTGAACTTAAGTTTTGTCCTTTCAAAAAAATATTAAATTTACTTACCCAAAAAATACAAGGAATTAACAATCATAGGGTGCAAATGACCATTCCTTCGGTGCAATCTTTTATCAGTATGGCGCCTTATTAAATGCCAAACTAATGAAAATTCGCTGGAGATGATCTTAAAGAAATTTTATAAAAATTTTTTAATAAGGAATTGTAAATTACAATAATAGTCCCAACAATATTGGTTATCCAATCCATAAAATTGGCGGATACAGTATCTGGCACATAGGGGAAACGAATTTCGTTGTCGTTGCAGAAGAATCCCTTAAATTAATAGGTAATATACAAGCGAAACTTGTTTTCAGATACAGCTGGAAATTGTATCTTATGATGAGAGGTTCCTTAAATCGAAGGTCTATTAAAAAGAGAGGCATTCTAGATGAAAAAGGTATCGTTTTGGCAGCTCGCACAACGCCGTTGGCTAATAGAGATCGAGCTAGGCCTGGACCAGTGCCTGGGTTTTTCCAGTACCGAGTCCAGGCCCAGGCTTTTCAAAAATCTCGATCTCTAGTGGCTATACAAATCTTTGGAAATTAAAAAATTAAATTGAGAAGTACTCAATTTGGTGGGTACTTAAAAATGTGGTTCTGCTATAATATGAAATAGCGTCACAAATAAAGTAGAGAATATTAGCCCTATGAAAAAAATTTTTTAGGAAAAATTTTTTAAGAACCTGTTTAGCATAGGGAGTTGAACGTGCCAACGTTTTGAGTAGAACAAGTATTGGGAGAGACAAAAATAAATTAAAAACGTGTTGATAATTGGTGGGGTTAGGGGAATAATTGGATAAAGTTGAAGCACTTGAAGAGGCCATTTTTGGCAATTTTTTGAAGAAGATTTTTAATTAAATTATTTATTTGTTGAAGGAATAAATTTAGTTTGAACGTTTCTATAAGAAATTAAAAAATCAGAATTTTATCAGAATTATTTTTTAGATAATAAAAGGTATGGGGTAATGCGGGCCATATTAACAGCAAGGTGTGCTTTGCGCTTCTAAATTCTAAAAAGTGAAGCTAAAATCCTAAAAAAATTTCCATAAATTTATTATCCTGTTGACTTATTCACTTAAAATTTTAAAAATTTTCCCTTTCCTATTTTTAAAGTTATGGCCAAAAATTCCTAAGCGTTTTAAAAATGACGTGTCCTTCGAACACATCTATCTTTTTTTCTATAACTTGATAAATAATGAAGCAAAAATTCTGAAATTTTCAGAATATTTAGATAACACAATTATAAATGTTTATGGAAAATTTCACGAATTAAGGTTTATTATTGGGGGCTGTAGGGCACATGGCGTAGCGTCACCTCGTCCTTAGTTAAATTTATAAGTGATTTTCATCAAATAAAAAAATAAAAATTTTAAAAGCAAATGTGCATCTTTAAGACGATTTCTGAATTCTATTAAATATAAAATATAAAATTACAAAAAAGGGTATTTTGGCTAATAATTTATATATTTGGGTGCATTATTATTTTACCCACAAATATTTAACGTTAACTCCCTCCCACTCAATTTACTGCCCCTTTTTTGGATGGGGAAGGGAGGTAACTTTCTACTCAATTTCTTTATTACCTTTCCTTTCAACCCTTCCTTGTCTTAAAATTTCTTGGACATTTTAGAAATTTTCTTCACCAAATAAGCATTCCACACAACAAAACTAAAAACAGTTCTTTTCTTTTTTTTTTGAATTTTGATAGACAAAATATTAATTAAATAAATAATTTTTTGGCAAGATTATTGTTTATAAATAATTTTTTTTTTGTATTTTGTAATTTTTGAAATTAAAAATGTATTTTATTTAGAAATATTTTTGTGGAAATTTTTAAATAATAATTTTTAAGATAAAATGCCGTATTGCCTCTAATAGAGAGGCCATCTCTAATTGAACGGTAGTATCCAATAAAGCGGATCATTGAGAGGTGATTGAAGGAGAGCAGTCTGCCGCTCTATTAGAGAGAATACGGGATGTGAAAATAAAATATAGTCGAAACTAATCTTAAAATACTTTCACTATTAAATAATTTCTTTAGAGTTTCGCCCAGGACTGTTTGGGAATGGAGTGAGGTCTATGTATGAGAGAGGGATATGGAAGAAGGATATGCTCTAAGCTTTCCTATAAAACTCGTGTTAGTGTATGCTGTTTTTTAAGCCACAATGGCGTATACTACAACGAGCTTTAACTGTATTTTAAAATATTTTAGGTAAATATTTTTTTAATTTTATAGAGAAGAGGAGTTTTTAGACTGTCAATTAAAAATAAAAATCAAAAATTAGTGATTGAAAAATTGCTGATTTTAACAAAATGGTAGTGACAAGTATTCTTTAAATATTATTAAAAATAAAATTAGAAAATATAAAAAATAAAATTTTATGGTCAAATTCTGTCTCATTTAAATACTTTAAAGCTTTAAACTATAATTTTTTAATTATGATTTGAATTACTTTTTCGTAGTTTTTGAATTGTGCTTTAAATTATTTTTTAAATTTTATTTTAGTAGTTTGAATTTTTATTTCATAGCGGGGGAGGCTAAGCGTTTGGATGATTGGGCTGATAAATAAAATACATATTCTAGCCTATAAATAATATGTTAAGGTTGTAACCTTCACATTTTTATTGTCTACCAGGGCTGAGTTTTCTACAACCTTGAAACCTAGCCTTGTCAAAAATACAATGGAACCTGGCTGAACATATTAGAGGGCTTTCCCGGTGCGCACTCTAATTTATGTTACATTTGAAAGTTTCAAAAAAAGTGTTTTTACTAAGGTTGAGCGGGATCGGAGTCATTATTCCAAATCCCGATCCCGATTTTAGGTCGGGATCCCAATCCCGCTCAATTCTAGTTTTTACATATCTACATACTTCACGTGAATTTTTTTCTAAAAATAATTTTAATTCTTCAAGGAAATAATTTTTTCTAATAATTTTGTTTTTGTTTTTATAGACATTAAAAGATAAAAAATTAATCATTTAATATTTTACTAAAAATAAGGGAATGAATGACCTTCTAAATTCTTTGGAATATTTAAAAATTTCTTTGAAAAAATTTAATTTTCTTCATTCAAAAATGATCAGTAATGTTAAATTAAATTATAATTATTTTTAGTTAATTTATTATTATTTTCTTTATTTGGGGTGAAAATGGAACGATTTTAAATAGAAAGGTTGATAAATAAAAAAAAATTTAAAATTTAAATTATTTTACTGGCAAATCAAAAATTTCCTCACGAGAGACATGTGATGTTCATAACAGCCGTATATTAATTAACGCAACTTAATCCTTATTTTTTATCTATCTTCATTAGATCTCGTCAAGATTCCATTAGATGAGAGAAGATGCCGATTTATAAAGCCGGAGGAATTTTCTCCTGACTAATTGATAAAGCTAACTGTACATTGGAAGTGTTCTATGGATCAGCACGATTCGGAGAACTCTTCAGACAAATCGTATCCATTCGATTGCTATTTTTTGCGGATGGGTTCAACGAGCGGAGGAGTTCACAGTTAATTTAAAAAGCTCAACTCGATCATTTCTTCCGAATTTGTAACCATAAGAATGGAAAGAGTCCGGTGATTTTTCCGTAGGTCGAGAGATCAGAATGACCTCCTAGGCCGAAATTTGAATAATTAAATTCTTAAAAATTTCTAGAAATTTTTAATTAATAAATTAAAATAACAGACAAATCAATTTATTATTAATGAATTATATAAACTAAAATTCTTGAGCAGTTTTCCCCGTTTTTCCTTCCAAAATGCTTGTTTCCATCAATTTCCGCCACACTGATCGATGGTTGACGAAAAATATTATTTATTTTTATGATTATTTATTTTCTCCAAATACGTGAGAATATTGAACCAAAGTCTCTTCCTAATAATAAAATAAAACGAAAATAAAGCCAAATACAAACAGAAAATCATCTCTCAAATTCCCCCCCCCCCCAACCCCCCAAACCCTTTTACTGCCATTAAAAGCCATACAAAAGTTTTTTTATTTTTCTAGTACTTTTTTTAATGTTGACAGTCGGTTACGTCCAGTCAGCTTTTTTAATACTTTTTAAACTAAAAGGAAAGAAAAAATATAAATTTTAGGACGGAATGATGATAAATAAATGTCCCCTTTTTCTTTAAATTTTTTTTCAATTTTAAAGTTAAACGAATGTCAAAAATTCTGAAAATAATTTGTTAGAAAATTTAGTTTAATGAATTATTTAATTAGCTATCCTGTCTGTCCGGCTTTCCGATTTTTGACCGAATCTTGAGGATATTTAACAAAAATAAATTTTCTGTCCTGGGGTAAAAAAGCACTTAAATTTCAAAAATCATTTAAAAAACAATCAAACTAGTAATATGCATGTTTCTGGCCATATTTAGTTTGTAGACAATAAATCTAATCCATTGTCTTAATTTAATAAAAAAATGAAATCTGTATGTTTAATTTAATGTCAATTTTCCAGAAAAGTTGGTTTTTAAATTCACGATTGTCCAAGACAATTTAGGAGGAAAATAGCTATCCAAGAGGGATTTTAAAAATACAGAAAAATTTCCATAATTAATGAATAATTCACTAACAAATTTTAAATCAAGTTTAAAAATAAATTCAAAGAAAATCAAAAATAAACTCCAGAATATTCCATACCTTTTCAGATTTTTACTCTTCAGAACTAGTCATAAAATTAAATAAATTATAATATTTGTACAAAATTGCTTTGATTATTATTTTTATTTTATTATTATTTTATTATTCTTTTATTATTTTTTTTATTTTTCTTGAAGAGATCAGTGAAAAATACAATAATGGATACTCGGGAATCGAATAATAATGAAGAAGACGAGGATGGAAAAATAATAATGGAAGAAAATATTGAAGGCAACAATTTTTGTGAATTTTCTGATAAGTTAATAATTAATAAAAATAAAAAAAAATATTTAAATAAATAAATTATAAATTAATTTTTATATAACTGGAACCATCCTTCCTCTTAATTAAAATTTATGCTTTTATTTTCTGATATTTTTACGTTGCTCCCTAAAATTATTTCTCTAGCCATATTAACTTTATTGAAAAATCAGAAAAAATCAGAATTTTGATAATTTAATAATTTCAAAAATTCTGATTAATTAGGAATTTGTTTTTTTCAGAAATTCAAAGCAGAAAATCTGCTTCTTTATTCTGACTCCAAGAAATCAGAAAACCGGAATTCTGATTTCAAGAAAATATAAAATCAGAGAATCGGAATTCTCATAAAAATAAGGTCCAGAAAATCAGACTTCTATTTTATTAAAATTTTATGAAACCAGAATTTTATTCAGAATTCTTCTCTTCTTAAAAGCAACAGCATTCTGATTTCTTTTACAGTTAAATAATTTACTAATTAATTAATTTCTTTTTAATTTATAAATTTTTTTTCTCTATTTTTTGACCGTTCAAATATTTTTTTTATTTTTAATTTGCTCATCCAATAACAAATCTTTTCCGAAAAATTATTGAGGTCTTAGAGAGTTCAAGTATTTGTGTTTATTTAATATAAAAAATTATTTTTTTTTGTGAATAGCAAATCTGCGAGAAAATTGGGAAAAAGGAAGGGTGGTAGTCCATTTAGAAGAAAAAAAATAAATTTTTTAAAAATATTCTTACATTCTCCTTCGATTATAAACTCTGTTTAAATAATTTAAAAATTAAAATTTAAATTATAATTACAATTAGTTATCTCTTTAATGGAGACAAGGGATGAGTATAAAAATTTATTTATATAAAAAATACTTTACCTGAACTGATACCCGAAACCCCAAAGTATTTTCGACCCGAAACCCAACCCAACTTAATTCTCAACTGGATCCGAGTTGAGAACTGACCCAAATTCACATCTATGATAGTTGTATTTTCTCGGATCGAGTTGAGAAAAATAGTAGGGTCGTGTTTCAGCCCGAAAAAACTCTGGGGTTCGGTTATCATTCCAGGTAACCATACCCATCCCTTATCTCTATTGGATGGATCATCGATGATGGTTGTATTTTCTAATTAAATACTGGAATTTTAAAAATAATTCGGACAGGATTTATTTCGAGAATTCTAAAGCCGCTTTTAAAACTGCATTTTAAAAGCGGCTTCCAATTTATTAAAAAAATTTTTTTGTAGGGGATGGGTAATTTTAAAATAATTCAGGTTTCAATTAACATTAATTTTTGAAATTCCTTTTTAAATAAACAAAGGTAAATTGAAAACTTTTCTCAAAAAAGATAAGATCACAAATAGCTTCTTCCCTCTTTAGATAATAATTTTTTCTTATTTTCCGTTCGCTGCCCTAAATTCACATTTAAATTATTTTTAATTTTAGCTTTATTGTTGTAATAGAAGCATAATAAATTCAGATAAAACAAGAAAGAAATTAATTTTAAAATAATTATTGATGAATCTAATTTATGAATCACCAGCATGAGAATATAGGATCGTTGCCAACGAATTTAAAAAACCTCATGAGAATCTTTGTCATCGGGTTGGATGGCACAATCGGATATGTATATCATGTGCATCGAACTATTATCATTCCCATGATGGTTCTACTACATCCCCTTACAATGAATTTTTCCTAAAAATTTTTCCATTTAAAATGGAGCATGTTTAATTTGAAACATACCACTCAGTAGCCAAACAAATCTAAAAAACATATCTTAAACTGATTAGGTATCTAGTACATAACAGAGATATCATGGGTTACCCGATAGCCAAAACCGGACCAGACCGACCCGAGAAATTTTTCTTACCCAACCCTGAACCCGACCCGACATTTTACTTAACCCGTGACATCCCTTGTACATAAGATATCTAAATATACCTAAACTATATTTTTATTTAAAAAATTTTATTTAAAAAATTCCTAGAAATTTTTTTCGTTTTTTCAGTGAATCCAAGAAGAGAATGAATAATCGAGAACATTCATCAAATAATGTTCAAACAAACGATGACGCAGAAATTTCAAATGTTGTTGCAACAACAACAGCAACTAATTCTCATTTAACTCCTTCTGAGGCAAACTTTTTCCAAGCATTTATACGAATGGCGGTTGCTGTGTTTTTGGTCTCTATTTTAATTTATTAAATAAAATTATTTATAAAATAATATTTTAAAATTACACCCCCCCCCCCTATAATTTTCCCCAATAAAATAATCAAAAATATGTCATGTTCAAGGAAACACCAGAGTCAATTTGTATTTCTAATATGTACGGAGATTGAGGTTATTTGGCGGATATGGTCTTCCTATCCCTATTTGCCCTATCCGTCTTCTTTTTCAACATTTCATATAACGATTCTTGAGCATATCTACCCGTATATACCCTTATATACGCACATATCCGCTGATATCCAGATGTATCCATATCCGTGAATTATCCATATCCATTAACTTATTCGTGGATTTTTTATTAAAATAAGGGGGGAACACTTAGACTGTTAAATAAATTTAAATAAAAAGCAAAAAAGTCCTCCATTTGTTGTCTAAATATCTTCTAGTGTCAGCCCCCTCAAGCACCTCTTTTCATCTTTTTAAGTGCGCACTAAGCAAAACACACATATACACAATGGCCAAAAATAAATACATATAAAAATAAACATACCTGCCAGGTATTTTAAGAGAAAAAATATTTTTTCCTTTACTCCATACACGTGCCTAGCACCAAACACAGCTTAAAATCTGTTGTTTCTTGCTACATATTTTGCCTTTCATTTTCCTTTTTTATCTTTTTCCCTCTATTTTTATAAAAATAATTTTTTATTGAATTATTTTGGAATAAAAATAAAAAAATTTTTTGAATTTAAAACTCACAGTTTTAATTTTAAAATCAGCAAACGCAATCCGCAATTGCGTGCAACCCTGATTGAAAGCCGTGCTGGGGTTTGTGCGTTTTGTGGCTCAGTCTCCGACCTTTTCCAAATATTGGCTCCTGTTCGAGTTCTGGGTTTTCAGAATCTTGGCTCAGATTCCTATGCATGGGTGCCTGGTATGGCTTAGTATGCCTCAGCTGGCTCACGAAACCTCTTGACTCCGATTCCTACTCCAGGGTTTTCATGATCTTGGCTCCTGTTTCGACTCCAGGGTTTTCGAGATCTCTATCAAACCATTCTTTCTTTATTTAAAAATAGAGAGAGGCTGGAAAGAGGCGAGAGAAAAATAGATTAATCACTCCACAGGCTGATTAATTTCGCAACATTTTTCTTTCTTCTCTTCTCTATTATATTACCAGTCATCTCATAAATCATTTCAAAAACAATTTTAAATTCAAATAAATATTCCTTCTTTATTTAGAAATTTTTTTATTTTACCCCTCCATCCAATACCTATATTTATTTTTAATAATGAGGCATTCTTTAATAAATGTTTTTCCCTCATTTAAACACAGAGCTTCGGAAAGAATAGGAGGAGTATTAAGAATAGGCTGATGATTTCCTGTTAAAGCCTAATCTTGTTAATATTATCGGACTTTATATCTGAGGGTAAACCCTTAGAACCAAATTGTTGGAACCCCTTTCTTTGTAATAAAGAAATAGGCACGATATCGGGAATATGTGTTATCGGGTAGGGTTGTACGCCCTCCCCGAAAGTTGGGGAATTTGATAGTTTTTTTGAAAATTCTCCGCCCCCCCCCCTGTGACGCTGCCTTCCCGAAACTTTTCCCCGTGGTCCTCCCACCTCCCTCCCAGTCGGGCCCTAATATCGAGATTAAACTGAAATAAAGATCTGTCACTTATTTTATCATCCATCAGGAAGGAATTGAGTGGGAGAAATGCCATCGGACAGGAATCTTAATTAGGAATCTTAATTAGACACAATATCCAATTTATATATTTTTCCCCCAAATTTAATCGTCAAATTTAAAACAAATCGCGCATCATTTTAATGTCAATTTTTGTTTCTTATTTACCGATTTTTGGTTTGTTTGGTCCTTGTACTAAAAATCTATTTATTTATTTTACCTACCAACTTGCTCATTTTATTTGTTTTACTGTTCAAATTAGCTTTCCCCTCATTTTTCTTTTTTTGCCTCAATATTACATTTATTTACATGATGTAAATAAAAGAAATATTGACATATTTTAATTTACAAAAATATTTTATTTTTAATTATTAAATAGTTTAATCCGTTTCTTATCTTCTTAGAACGTCTCCAGGCTTGAAAAGGGGAATATCTGGAAACTGGGTTATTTAAAAAATGGGGATACAGCAAGGGAAGGTATAGTAAAAGTTAAGGTTTAACCACCTGTCAGGAACCGGGCTAAACTAACTAAAAAATTTTCCGCAATCCGCAGTTGCGCCAGCCCTGTCAGAAGTCGAACTTGCGATTTTCTGAAGCGCTTTCTAGGCTTAGCTTACACATTTGCAGATGCTAGGCCATTGGGCTTTTGTTTTCTCTTTTGTCCTAATGCCTAAGCATTAGGCCTAACCCATGCCTAAGCGTTCTAAATGCTGCCAGCTGATAAGACAGATAAGACAGAGATCTGTGATAAGTCAAGGATTTAGGTACTCAATAATGGGATAGGAAGAAAATTTTAATGTTTCTTTCTTAAATTTGTGACTTGCGCAATCAATTAAACGACTCGCGCAGTCAAAATAAAATAAAAGAAAAAAAAGTTTTAATTCTTTAAAATAAAGAGTCAAGTAAAAGAATAGATCAAAACACATTTAAAATAATCGGTGATTTTATTATTGGCCCTAAGCCAAAAAAAAAATTTTTTTTGTAAAATTTTGGGAGGGGAATTTTAAAAGGAAAAAGGGAAAAATTTAATCGAATAAATTTCTAGAGTTGTCCCAGACCGAAAATTTTCCAAGCCTCAAGACCAAGACTTCAACCCAAGACCAAGACCAAAAAAACCCAAGAAAATTCTTGGAATAAAGACTCAAGACCAACAGTCTTGGACAGCTCTATAAATTTCCCAATTTTCCAATTATTCTTTCTCTAATTTAAAATTAATATTTTTTTCTCGTTAAATACCTCCCTATTTACCTACCCTATTTTTGGAAATCTTTAAGAAAAAAAAATTTTTTTTAATTATCTATTAATTTTTCTTTTAATTTTAATTTTTTTCTTTATTTTTCTCCACGTTTTTACGTTTTACGCTCGGCTGGTCCTAAAATATATATACTCCTTTCTTTAGTAAAATTCACCACCAAATTCCACACCTTCCTCTTTTCAATCCATTTTTGGTATGAATAAAAACGGAAAACCCTTTTTATTTTAACAATGCCTCTTCTCTTTTATTTTTAAAAAATCAAGAGAATCAATCTCTCCCATTTTCCCTCAAATAGGAATAAAAACAATTTATTTTAAAAAAAATAATAAATTTTGTAATGAGGGAAGACTCTCGTCTATTTTTTATTTTTTATTCCCTTTTAAGACGTAAAAAATTTTTTCTTTTGGTCCTAATATTCTTGAAAGTTTTGGGGAAAATTTTCCAAAAAATAATAATAATTTATTTAATGAAATTTTTAGAGACTCGATTTCGATTTATAACATCAAATGGGACCTCCTTTTATCCAAAAGAGTTTTACTGACAATTCTCCTTTTACTTGGTGTGAATTAAATATAATCGGAATCGAGTCTTTAGAAATTTTAAAATAACTAATCGACTTTTTTCTTAATTTTTTATTCTTTTCCATGTTGTAAAAATTTTTTCTTTGGTCCTTATTTTCTTGAAAACTTTTAGGAAGAATTTACCAAAAAATGATAATAAGTTACCATAAATCCTCTAAGATAAGCCCCGCTGCTTATTTTTTCGTATGTGCTCTACAAGGGGCCTATTTTAGAGGGGGCCTATTTTTTCGACGTCTAAATTTTTTGAAAACTAAAATTTTTCACGCCAAAAAAGGACCAGCTGGTCAGTAAAACTCCTTCTTACATCCATAAGAGTTTTCCAATGTTTTTTTATTTTTTAAGCTAGCTTTTATTGTTCTCATTTTCTTCTTAAAATAACAATATCTTCTACCTTTCTTAAAAGTTCAATCCATTTTTTCCGGATTTTTTTTTCAAAATTAATTTATTCAATACACTTCCCTCTACTCCATAAATCCCCCCTCTCTTTCACTCACATTCCTCTACTAGTAATTTTTATTTTTATTTTTATTATTCTTATATAAATTTTCGAATTGCGACCCCATTCCCGTATATTTAGTGCAAATGAATAAACAAATCAAAAATAAAAATTTATATCCAATGCCTCATTACACTGCGCAATGTATACAGATCTAGTTATAATTCCCGTTTTCTCTGTTCTAGAATATTTATTGAAAATTATTAAAATTATTTGAAACAATATTAATAAATTTATAGGAAACTGAAGAAAATTTCAAAGAAATCACAAAAAAAATTTTTTTAAGAAATCATATGTATATTGACTAAATTTTAAGAAGAATTCTTGTCTTTCTGAGTTATACCAAATAATTACCATGGGTAGTTAACATGTTCCAACCTTTAGCTAGAGGGGGTAACTTGTTGAAATGGTGTAATTATTCGAGTTTTTGAACGAAAAACATTCGGAGAAGGGTAATTGTTTCAACAGCTTTCAATAAGCCTTCTTAACCCTTACTTATTCGAGAGGGGGTAATTATTTGAGAGGGTGAATTATTCGAGCATATACGGAACTATTTTTTCATAAAATTTAATTATTTTTTCCAGACCCTCTGGGCAATTTCGCAATCTTTATTTGATAGAAGATTAGCGATAACTGATTCTTCTGCTTCTTCAACTTCCTCATTTTTGGAAGAATTTGAAGACGACTTTAATTTTCAAATAATGGAAGAAGACAGCAAAAAGGAGGACAAAAAAGAGGGGGAAAATGAGAGAATTAGGAAGAAAACGAAGAAACGAAAAAATAAAAGGGAAGGGGAAGAAGCAAAAAATTTTTCATCGTCTTCATCTTCTTCCAGAGAGTCTTCCCTTGAAAGAGAAGAAGATGGGAAGAAGCCTTCTTTAAAAATAGACAGTAATTTATTACACACAGACACTATGCCTAAAATAACAACTGAAGAATTTGGGAAGAGAGAGGATGAGAGGAAAGATGAATCTGAAGAGAAGGTGATTTAAAGAATTAGTTTTCTTGGTTAGTTAAGAGGATTAGGGGATAGGGATTACTCTGAAAATTCTGTAATTACGCTGGAATTACTCTGGAATTTTAAAATTTTTCATTTTTTAAAATCTAGGTTTCCAATAGGGTAACCTTAGAGTCGAATGAATCAATTCGGATATACTAAATCCCGATCTATTCAAATAACTTTCCTGCAAGGAATTTGTTAGCAATACAAGACTAGAGTTGTGGATCCGGATCTGTAAAAAGTCCAGGTATTCGGGATTTTCGGACCGTATCCGGAGATTTCCCAGGATCTGCGAACCCTATACACGACTGAGAAAATTATTCCCTCTCCATAAATTCCTTGAACTCAAAGGAAGTCATGTTCCTTCTTCTTTCTAACCTCCTTTTAAATTAGCCTATTAATTAATTAAACAATTGTTTAATTAAAGATAGCAACTCCAGAATCGCCCCCAATACAAATAGAAACTATTGGTGTAAGAATGGAACGGAGGCAACAACAAGCTTTTGAAAATGGACAACAACCACAACAACTTCCCCCACCTCCACCACCCTTTTTTATGTTTAAACCTGCAGAGGTTGAAGAGGAAGAGGAGGAAGATGAAAATCAACCACCCCTCTTTGGACGTTTAGATGCTATAGCTGAGGTGGATTTTGGGGAAAATTTTTCAAAAAATTTTCAAGAAAATTTCAAGAATTTTCAAAAAAAAATTTCAAAAAATTTCAAAAAATTTTCGAAAAATTTCACAAATTTTCCCAGTAATTTTTTATTACAAAAAAATCCTTTAAAGGAGGATAGCGATGAATTAAGAAGTGCCTCATCCAGTCGTGCCTCAACTGCTCGTTTCCATTTAAGGCCTAGTGTTTCCCCTGAAATTAAAGAAGAACAAAAGAAAGAAGAGGATATTGAAGATGTTGAAGAAAATAATCTTCCAAAAATGCCTTTTAAATTTTTATTTGAAAGACAACAAAGTGCTGGAGGTTCTAGTCAAAGTTCGGTTGCTAAAGTTGTTGAATTGGATAATTCTGAAGACGAGGAAGACAAGGAAGTTTGTTGTTTAAAGAAGCTTTTTGTTAATGAATTTAAGGGATTTTTTGAGTTTTTTACCCCTTTATTCACCCTAATTATGATTTCACCATTATTCGCCCTAACTAAGACTCTCGATTTAATTTTTGTTTCGACTTCTTGCTGGAGGGGGTAATTAATCGAGATTAATCGAGAAGAAGCAGTTATTCTAGAAATAGTAATTATTCGAGTATAAGCCTGTACGAGCATTCGATATGCCTAATAAACTTTATCTCCTGTCCCTTCGAGTTCGTTATGTCGAGATTTGACTTATTTAGAGTTCAAACAAAATCTCGTCTCGGTCCTATCAGTGATCATTACAAGATACTTTTTGTTAATTTTGGGATTTCATTAGTAGGGTTGAGACATTTTTTGAAAATACTCCATCCCCATCCCTCCCCCCCCCCCCGTGGCTCTACCTCCAAGAAAATTGTTCCCCGTGGCCCACCTCCGTCGGGGAACAACACTATTCATTAGATCTGTTCAAATCCTTAAATTCTGCTTGAACCACCTCCCCAAGCAACTAAAAATTTCATAAGCTTCTAGCCCAATAAAACATTTTTCTCAAAATTCTTCATTTAGGATTAAAAAAAACTAAATTTAAATTTAAGAAAATTAGTCCAAAAGTGCCTCGACTTGATTTGGAAGGTGTCAGTTTAGAAAATAGTGAAGCAGAAGAGGACAACGAACAAACAGCACGTGACGGTATTACTCCAATCTCTGATACCGATACAATTATAATTAATGAAGAAGAACTAGAAGGGGAAGAAAAAAATAAAAAAGTTACTTTTGAAGATGAAAAGGAAAAAATATGTGAAACTGAGAAAGCTTTGGAATTGGAAGATGAAGTAAAGCGGGAAGAGGTAAGGGGAGAATAATTTAATTAAAAAAAATATTATTTTTTGGGTTAGTACTTTCTCTCATTTATTTTGGAAATTTAAGAGAATTATTTAGTTGCCGAGTAAAGATCGAGCTGGACCTGGACCAAGGCCTGGCTTTTTCCCGTACCCAGAGTTCAGGTCCAGGCATTTTTTGACCTTCATGGGTTTTTTCTGGGCCTGGATCTTTCTTGGACTACAGCCCAGGATCCGGCCCAGGTCAATAAATCAAACTCCAGAGTCCAGGAACAGGCCTAGGCTTTTCAAGAATCTCGATCTCTAATGTCGAGCTCTTAAATTTTTTTTGTACCTTTGGAATTTTTGGAAATCTCCTAAATTTAATCTCCAACAAATCTGGTTAATCTCTTATTACATTTACTATACTATATCTCTTTTCACTTTTCTATCTCTCTCTCTTATGGTCAATCCCTTCCATTCGATTTATTTAAAATACTCAAGGGTTCATATCCATTTTCCCTAGGATTATGAAAATTCAGAATCCAAGGGTTACGGAATTTTTATTTTTTGCGGATTAAATTTGCGGACATTTTTTATGTTTGCGGACTTTTGATAGTTTATTTCAACATTTTATTTTTTCTAATTCATAAGTTTAATAATAATTGTCGATTATCTTATTGTTTAATCCAAAAATGACCTTCACCCTCTCAATTATTTTTTTCTTCCACTGTGGGATCCCCTTATTCATCTTCCTTCAGATTATATCATTTTCTTTTCCTTATTTTTATTTTTTTTTCTTAAAAGTCCAAAACAATATTCCTTCCAAAATCGATTCCCTCGGGTTCGGACAATAAAAATCGCGAGAATTAAAAAAAAAATATGCAGACAGTTCCTCGTCACTGACCAGCGGATATTGAGGGGAAGGTTGACCTTTTTTGGAGGTTCTCGACGAATAGTACATACACATTTTAGGGGTTGAGGGAAGTAGAAAAAAATGAAGAGAGGAATGAAAAATGGAAGAAGAAAAAAATTGTCGAGCAGTAATGGGCAAATATATGCCCCCAATTTTTATTTTTTATTTTACACAGCTAGAACACAGAAAATAAATAAATACCCTATTTTACTTTTTTTACTATTTTTTGATCTATTCTCTCTTAATTTTTAGATGTTTTTTTTTTCAGTTAAATATACCTTTTCTATATCGTTATCAAATTTAAAAAAAATTTTTTTAAATAGTTATTTAAATATTCCATTTTTTAATTTAATAAGCTTTGGATTATTCAAAAAATCCGCAAGAATAAAAATTTTTTTTAAATTATTTTTTTTAGTTTTTTTAAATTAATTTTAATGCTTTAATGTATTAAAAAATATTTTTAAAATATGTAAATTTAGGGCATTCTAACTTTATTTTTTTAATAAATTGCCCCTTATGAATTTTTGATCACTCGATTCAGTCTCGGATTCTTTCTTAGTTATCAATCTCTCATCTCTTATATAAGCTTTATTTTGCTTTTATTTTATGTCTAAAAATTGTTGTTTGAAAAGAACTTAATATTGCCTAAAGTAAAAATTCAGAACCCTCGATTTACTGCAGAGGTGGGTCGGAATTCCAATTTCCGACTTTTGAGCCAGTTCCGATTTCCGGCTCTTCCGATTTCCGACACTTCTGACAGTTCCGACCCACCTCTGATTTACTGTCTTTATTTTTACGATTAAATTTGCGGATTTTTGATCACTTCTCAACTACTTTTTAAATATTTCTAACAGATTTTTTATTTTGATTTTTACTCTATATGTTTCTAAATTGACAAAAAAATTTGTAAAATTTACTAGGTAATATTAAAATATTAGTCAGCACAAAAATCAACATTTTTTTCTTATTTTATTTTTAATCTTTGAATTGCTGTATAAATTTTATTGTAAAGCGCGATTTCTTTGTTTTTAATAAAAGTTTTTTTATTCACACAAATGTTTTCTTTGCTTTTCAAATTATAAATATTTTTGTGTTTTAATCATTTTTTGTTAATTTGTGCTTTCTTTGATTTTTTTATATCTTTTTGCTATTACATAGTTATTTTAAATTTATTTATCTATTTTAAACCTCTTTTATTTTAATCCCCTTTTGAATTCATTGCCTGATCACTAGAGATCGGTATTTTCAAAAATCCTGGATCTGGATTCTGGATCTGGATTTAGGTTAGTAACCTGGACAGGATTCTTGATCTTGATCTCGAGGAAAATCCAGATCCAGAAAAAATCCAGGACGATCAAAAAATGCCTGGATCTGGACTCTAGATCCAGGAAAAATCCAGACTGGATCCAGATCCAGACCGATCTCTACTTATCACATCATCTTAAAATAGGCAAGGCAAAAGCTAAGATTAACAGTTAAGATTGAGTGCCTGATCAATTATAATAGGCCAATATTTTTGTATCTAGCTTATCCAACTCTTTTTACCTCTAAATCCCACGTTTCTTCCCTTCCATCGCCACCTCCATACAAACAAGAGTTCCGGATAGGTTTGGCAGTTCCTGTGAGATCTTCGAGTATCCGAAACGAAATCCGATTTGGCAGCCGATCCCACATCCCTTTCCTTCTACTGCCAACAAAATTTGGTCCCGAGAAGTGTTGTTATAACAAGATTCCTTGTATCTATTTTTATAGTTGACCACATTTCACAAATAATAAGCAATATTTTCTTCTATCTATTTACATATTTTTACAGGTTAAAGCAAAAATGATTTGTCCGTATATACTTTTGTATGTGTCATCGGGTTTATGTGTCATTCCCCTTTTAATCAATTCATTCCCTTCCCCGCTTATTTCTTATGGCCACTACTTTGTCCATCATCCGATTACCCTCTTTAATTTTCACAAAACAGAAACTAAAAAAAAATTATTTTTTCCTTTACACTTTTTAAAGCAATTTTTATTACTAAAGCTACTGTATTCTCTCAAAGATAAAACTAACGGCCAATTTTAAACTTTATAATTGGGCTTAAACTCGTTTCTCTTAAACTCGTTTCCAGAGCTTAAACTCATCTTATTTCTCGAGGTTTTTACCTCTCAGACTTTATCTGATCCAAACCTCTCAGACTTGATTACCTTTCAGACTTGATCCTTAGAGTTAGAGTTAGTTAGATCTAGAGTTATTTATTATAAGTGTTCTTGTCCGAGCAGCCGAAATTCATCCCGTCTTTTTTTTTAATTCGAGACATCCCTGGTGAGATGAGACTGGCACTTGGGCACGTTTCTCGGAGCTAGTGGTTCTAAAAGAGGTTCAAACAAGTCCATGAACCTTTTTAACTATCAAACCTCTACACTCAATTGTTTTAGAAAGATTAGTTAAGACGTCTTTATATCCATGCTTAAATAATTTCCATTTATTTATTTTACTTACTATTTTGAGGAAAACACGAAAAAAAAAATGACCAAAAAATTCTTCTAATTTTTCCTAATTCATTTACATAAAATCCCTTTTTTAGGAAAAGAAAATGTATTCAACAGCAGCTATGCTTTTCCAACATCCCTCTGATGCGGATAGAGATCAAGGGGAACTTTTCGCATCATTAGCTGACCAACACATTCCTATGCCTCCACCAATGTAGGAAAAATAAATAATTAATTTTTTGACAATCTTGATTGAAGGGATCGGTTTTCTAAGTTTTTACTGAGTAGGGAAAATTTGATTGATATCCTTGTTAAAATTATGTAAACGAGTAAAATGAAATTTTAAGCACACTTTGATAACATCCGAATAACATCCGATCGAATCGAGACGAGATCTCTAAAAAATATAGATTGTTATGACAGATTTTTTTGGAGTATCAATCTCGATAATCCACCAATCCTTAAGTGAATTAGAAATAAAAAATAAGCTGGCTTCCTATCCCTTTCTGTGTAAGTAGGGCTAGCGGATTCGGGTATCCTGATCCGAAAAAGTCCGAAAAAAGTTTTCGGTTCGGATCAGAGATGCGCGAAAATAGAATTTTCGCCTCAACGAAACGAAACGAAAAATTTTCTCCCATCTGGTTTGGATATCGGATATCCTCGAATATCGATCTCGAATCTCATTCAATTCTAAATTCCAGCATGATCTGTATCAGGAATAAACATTAAGTTCTTTTTCCTAACCCTTTTCGGGTCCAACCCTTTATCGTTTAATCTAATCTTTTTTCTCAATCTCTCATTAAAGGGAGGATGGCCGCCTTTCATCTCCATCAATGTCAATTAACCTTGACCGAAGCCGTGAATCACTTGATCATTCAATTTGTTCAATCCCTACAAAAGAAACTGAAAATATTTCTCAAGAATTTTTTTCTTCTTTACCTTCTCCAATATTGTCTTCATCCACTTTAGTTGGGTTAACTAACGGCAGCAAAAATATTATTGAGAGAGATTTTGATTCAACTCAGAGAAATGGTGCTAATGGGATGTTAACTACTGGAATTGGTGATATAATGTCTAAGAAACAATCAGAAAAGTAAATTTTGAATTTTTTAAAAATTTTTTGATTTAATTTAATTCTGATTTTGAATTTATTTCTGAATGGTCGTATGGGCGCAGCTTTATCTGGGCGCTAATTTATCTGTGGCTATTAAATCGTAGACCTAGAGATATGAAATTTTCCATAATTATTTTTGATAGCATTTACTATCTTCTCTAAAAATTTCAGAATTTTTCGTTTCGTATTTTTCAAGTTATAATCAGGGAAACAACAAGAATCGTCATTTTTCTCTAAAACTTTGATAATTTTTGTAATTCTCAATCAAAAATTCTGAAATTTTTAGAACTGGTAGCTAACCTGATCTAATATATTTTTAAAAAGGTTAATTGATCAGAAGTCTTATTTAGACATTTTATAAGGCTACACACAAACCCAGGTCACTGATCTCTCACTAAACGATTGAGAACCCTCTCACTGTTCTAAAAATTATTAAAATAGAATTAAAAATTTTCTTTTCCAGAGCCTCATCAACATCTTCCTCATCCCCCGCATATATTCAAAAAACTTACGTGGAGGAAGAAGAAGAGCAAATGCCTTTACCTCCACCCCCTCCATCTACTACTACTTCTAATGGCCTAACTACCAAATTACCTACTACAAATCTTCCTCTGAATGGATCTTCTTTCCCCGTCTCTTTAAGACAAGAAGAACCTCCTCTTCCACCTCCTCCATTACCAACACTTCCTCCAGTTTCCTCGCCCGAATCAGTATTGCCTTTGTGGGGTAGAAATGAAAGATTAACAAGTTATTTGCATGGTTATGGAGCAACTTTGCCAAAAAATTTTGAGACTGAAAAAGAATCTATTGAACGTAGAAAACGTCAAGAAGGAGCTGCAGTTGAAGGAGAGGGGAAAGAAAATGGAATTATTAATAATTATGTACCTCCACCTTCTTATAGATGGATTGAAGCTGAACGGAAAAAAGTAAGGGAGGGGGGTTAGAAAATTTTTTATAAAATATTTTGTTTTGGAGGTAGTTGCTTGGAATTTTGCTTATTTATCCTCAGAAGTGCTATCTAATTTTACTCAAAATTTCATAATTTTTGGTTACGTATTTGGGTAGTTATGGCCGAAAATGTATCAAAAATTCTAGTATTTCCGAACAAGTCCGGGTTTTAGGCCATAACTCTAGAATTTCACACCCAAAAATTCTAAAAATTTTAGAGTAGTTAACTAACACTATTAGCTATATCTCTGCAAAATTTGATAATTTTAGCTACCTAAATGGCCATTTTATAAGTGTGGGGCCAGTTGCCACTTACCCAAAACTTTATTTCTACTTAAATTTAATTTTAAATTTTTAAAAATTTCAAAAATTATTTTAAGATGGAAGAAAGGCAGAAGGAAGGAGATAGAGCCTGGACCATTCATCCAATAGCCTTAAAGGAACGTCCATCTTCTAGAAGTACCCAAGAAGACAAAAGAAGGCCAACAGTCAATGGTGAAAGAAATATTCCAATTAAAATACATCCAGATACCTACAAGCCTTTCTCGGCTAGTAATGATTGGTTCCATTCACCTTTTTATGATAGTTTATGGCCTCAAAGAAGTAGTTTTGGTGGATTTCAACGTGAGAATATTTTTTTAATATTTATTTAAAAATTAGGGAAAAAATATCTTTTTTTAATTTTTGAGTCACCCTTTCATTTTTAATACAAATTTAAAAGGCGTTTACGGCATTCTAAAGTTAATTTAAAAAATCATTTAACCATGAAAAGGTTCGAACCCATGACCTAAGGTTTGAGGGGATTTTATAGTAGGGTTCGACCACGAACGCTCGGGGCGGGTATGTCGGGGAACGGGGTTTTCACTTTTTTTTCGGGGCGGGGTTCGGGTCGGAGAGAATCGTAAAAAAATCGTTCGGGAACGGGGTCGGGGTCAAACTATTTTATAGTCAGTTATCTTATCTACTTAGCCAAGGTCCCCTCTTTTGCCTGCGCTGGTCTGCATTCTTTAACCAATTTATGAATATTTTTAAAATCAAAATAAAATATTTTAGCCAGCTAGTATCTTTCTTTAAAATAACCAAAAACATTTTCTCAAAATATTCCAAGGTCTTTTGTACTAAAATTTAAAATATCGTCGTCCTTCATTTCTCCTTTTTACTTTTATTACCTTAAATTCTGCGCAAAACCCATATACTTTTACGGCTTTCTGTCATTTTATCGGTGCTACATTGATTCTTTTTTAAAAGATATTTATCATTTTAGCGTTTATTTTACTTTAAAAATTTAAAAAATTTTATTTTAGAGTCAATGTCTTCATCAGAATTGCCTCCTTTACCTCCTCTCTATTCTTTACCTCCACTACAACAACCACCTTCTCTTTATGGTGGATCTTCTGCTAAGGTAGGGGAGAACTTTTATTTTAATTACAGTATACCGTATAACCTGTATTAATTTCCCTCCCTCCCTTATTAATTGCCCTCCTTAATACCCCACTTCTATTAACTAAACCATCCAGTGATAGGTTGAAACAATGATAAAAATTGCACTCCCTTGATAATTACCCCCTCCAACGAAGGTCAAAACAATTGCCCAGGGTAGTTATTAAGTTTTATGGTAACTTTATTTATAAATATACCCTCCCTCTCCCCTCTCCCCTCTCCCTTCCTTCCTTCCTTCCTTCCTCCCTCCCTCTCCACTCCCTCTCTTCCTATAGTTCATAAGGCTTTTCAACCTTTTAAATTATTTTTATAAAATTTTTTGTTGTGTGTACAAGTGGTGTAGTGGGTTAGTGCTGAACATTATCTAGTTTTGTATCTCAAGTTCTTATCACGTGATGATTTGTTTAATCATTAAGCGTCAATGATGATTGTATTAGCTTCTTATTTCGTTGAAAAATGAAGTTACACAATCTAGCATGTTCACCTTGGAGAACTGAGACGTTTTTAAAAATTTATTTTTTTTGCTAAAAGAATTCTAACCTTATCTACTACTATTTTTATTTATTTTCTAAAAAAATCTTGTTTCTTATTTTTTCGTTGTTAAACACAGAACAGCCTTTTCCCTCTAATCATTTTAAGCCCAATAAAAACCTTGTTTTGCTAAATTGTTTTGATGATGTCCATTCTCATCAAAACAATTAAGAATATATAGAGGGGATAAGTACGTTGTTAGAACATTAAAAAAAATAATTTTTGGATTGGAGATGATTTATAGGAGAAGGAGAATGCTAGGGAAGATTCCAAAGAGAAGAAGGGTGATAGAGATACTATGCGGCGATTGAGAAAATTTCTAAACCGGTTCAATTACAAGCTAGTAAAATAAATAATTTATTTTTAAATTGTTGTTCAGATCCGTGTTCTTTTATAAAATAAAAAATATAAAAATTGTTTTGGGCGTCATAAAGGCATTAAATTATTTATTTTTAGGGTAATATCCTCTAATTTTTTCTGCTATATTCCCTTTTAATTTTACTTATAATTAACAATAAAGACAAGATTTTTTGAAACTTCTTTTATTATTTTCATCATGTTTTTAGAAGATATTGGCTATCGTGGCCAGTTATCCTTTTTTTTCAGATTATCCGGATTTTACGGGGATATACTAGATATTTTTGTTAATTAAATGTTCCCCTCGTTTTCTCCTCTTGTTTAAGAGTTCCTTCCCCTCATTTTTCCATTTCCTAGTCTTCCCCTTTTCTCCTCGTATTTTATCTCCCCATCCAAATTGGCTTGTTATTTTTATCCTTAGATTATCCGGATTTACAGGGGATATACTCTCCTCTTTTTAAAATTCCCTAAGAGTTTCTTTCCTTTTAGGCTCTCCTGTTTTTTATTATATCTCCCCATCAAAATCTAACAAATTTTTTTATTATTTTATTTTTCGATTACCTAAACAAGTAAACATTTTTTTCCACTCTTTTTTTATCATTAAATTACCAATTTATTTTTTTTAAACATTTTTATCATTAAAATCGTTTCCTTTTAAGTATTTTTTTTAACGTTTTCCTCATTTTACACAATTTTTTTTCTAATGTAAAATTCGTTGCGTTGTTGAATCACATCCCTTTTTTATGTTGTTTTCTACCCATCATTTTTCCAATTTATTTTTTTTTACATTTTCCGGTTAATTTCCTCCTTGGTATCCCCCATCATTTTATTTTTTTATCTATTTTTTTCAAACCTTGTTTTCCTATGATCGAAATATTTTTAGATTTCTTCAATTAATCGCTTTATATTTAAATTTTTGTCGGCAACAGGGTTGTCTCGAGTTATCCTAAACCAAAAACTTTGGCTTTTTTCGATCCTAAATCCGATCCGAGGAAATTATGGAAACCCGATCCAACTTTTTTTTTCAACCCAATACTTCCTTGATCCGCATATTTAATTTCCAAATTCTCAATCTTTAATTAAACTTCAAAACCATTAGACTTGAGAAGCTCTTTTCGCAACTCTTATATCTGTTTAAAGCCGCCCCATCGTATACTATTTTTAAAAAATTTTTCAAGACTAGAAACAGTCCCACTCTCTAGAGGTTAAATTGGTGTCCCCGACTTTAAATACATATACCATTCTATTTCTAGTTGGTTTGTTCTCAAATCCCTCGATTCTCTAACTGTCCAACTTTGTATAATTAAAAACATGGTCCTAATAAATTTTTTAATTAATTTTATTTTTTTCTCTAATATATTTTTAATTAAATATATACAAATTATTTCCATTACCCCCTCCATTCCCCCCCCCCAATTTTTACTATTAAAAAATTCCTTTTCTTTGATTCATTTTCATTTTTTCTCTCAAAAAAATTTTTTTCATCGTTTAATCAACGCTAGTTTTTTTTTAGTTTTTTTCTTTTAGTACAGTCATTTCTATAAATATATATTGCTTTTTGACTTTATTTCGCCCCTCCTAGTGACAGTTTGTCCCCACAATCTTCCTTTTAATCATCTTTTTTAGACCACTTTTCTGCAATTTTTAAAATTTTTGTCACTATAATTTTTTTATAAATTGTGATAAGGAGACGGGCCAAAACTTTGGTTAACTCTCGTTGTAGCCTCAACCACCTGGATATGGATAGTACAATAGATAAGCGTTATTGCTAGACTTTCTGGTTAAAATTGTAGGGAAACCGTTAATAGCAGTTTTTGTTGAAATGGATATAGTGTATTTGGTAGCAGGGATAGGCCAAGTTCGAAGCCCTGATTTTTCGATCCAAGCCCCGACACAAGAAATTTTCGTAAACCTGCCCCCTTTTTGGTAATTGAGAGAGATTTAGAGATTGGTGATTTTTAAATGGAGAGAGATCCGGGCACTTATATTTGGGAGAGAATAGGCCAAACTACCTCAGTTTAAAAAAAAGTCTTATCTCTCACTTGTCGATTTTGATACCACTGGTTAAAGCTCATCGGAAAATGTTTATCGTACCAAAAATCGAGGAAATTTGACTTTCCTAAACTTTGAGCAAGTTTGGAAGGTGTACAAACACTTCTTTAGTTTCAAAATATTTTTTTCTTCATTTAAATATAAAATTTAAAAGTACAACAAACATTTTTAACGAAATATATTGTTTACTTTATAACTTAAAATACCTTCTATTTATTTTACTAAATTCCTCAAATTTTTATCTCTCTCCCTCTCATTTTCTCTTTTTTTTCGGACCCCCTAAAATTATTTATATTTTATTCTTCATTAAATATTTCTTAGTACCAAAAATTCGAAATTTGAGTAAGTCGTGAAGCTTGATATAATATTTGCTTACTTATAGGACTTTCAATTCCAGAGATTTAAAATTCTTTTTTGCAAATATCTCCCTTACTTTTTATTGAAATTCACCAAAATTTTTTGACATCCCCACTTGACCTCTTTGGATTATTTTACTTAAGTAGTGACCGGACTGAGATCAGACTGAGACAAGATATCGAAAAAAATTTTTGGTTATTGAGACAATATTTTTTGAGATATTGATCTCGATTTCTCTACAAAATTTCCAGTCTAGTCTCTAATATTAAGTGTAGGGTTGGTTTAAGAAACGTCTCGAGTCGAGCTTCTAAAGATAAATTTCTTTAATTAGCTTTTGTAATTGGAAGTTCCAACTAATGATTTGAACTAGGGTAGCAACCCGACCCTTCAGGGTCGGGTATGTCGGAGATCGGTGTTTGCCGGGGAGAGCATGTCAGAGGTTCGGGGTCGGGGTTTTTGACAAAAAATCCATCGGTGTTTCAGGGGTCGGGTTGCTACCCTAATTTGAACTTCTCAAATCTAAAGTTAAATTTATTTTTTGACCCATTCTCTATTTGATTTTTAATTTTTCGTTTCCTTTATTCAATCTTCCCCCCTCCCCCTCTTTTTTTAAATTTTAACAAATTTCAATTGAAAATTATTTTTCTCAATTCAATGCAATGACATAGATTTTTTCATTCTCCCTTTTCATTCAAAATACAATAAATACATATATTTTCAATTTATTCCCCCCATCACTCTATTAATGACAGCCGCACTTAACGATCAATATATTTACATTAAATGACTGTCACTAAAAGCATCCTTCTCTCAATTTTTGTCAAAATTTGTATTTGTCTGTTTGTTAGTAAATGTAGTGACCTAATAAATTATTTGAAAAATTTTTCTTTTTTAAATTTTTGTATTGAAAATATCCTTTTATTTAATCTCTCATTCCAATTTGAATAAAAGAAAAGGGGCACTCATTTAAGAGAGGGAGAGAGAAGGAGCTGTCGCTTTTGAGAGGAAATGACAGATCCAAAACAATCTCTCATAAATTTTGAAAAGAGAGAGATCATTCATAAATTTTATTTATTTTTATTCTTTATTTATTCTTCCCAAATTTATTTTTGGGAATATCCGAAAAAATTTTTAGGAACCGACAACCCTAGTTATGACCTTTGGAAGATAAACCTTTCTTTCCTCTTAAGCTTTGGAATAACTTTAAGATTTAATCTGGCAATTTAAAGTGGAAGGACAGTACATTAATAAACATCCCAGACCAGCGTTTCGAAGATCGTACTAAATTTTGTACTTATATCTGTTTACGCTCGAGAAAATTGAAATTCCTAAACTATGTCCCAGACGCCTTCCTTTTTTTTATGTCTATCAGGCTAATTCCATCTTTCATCCTCCGTTTTTTTTTAAAAATCGGCTTGCAGCATCCTTGTTATATTTCTAGAAGATAAGACTTAAACTGAAGTTATTTTTGGAGCGGAGTACATAATTGCGCAAATTAACCTTGATATATTCATTTCTTAGGCCTTTTTAAATCCTAAAAATGTTCTCTTGTTTTGCGATACTTTTAAAATATTTTTCAGTAAATAAAAGAAAAATATAACAAAAAGCACCAGGTATATAGGCTTTCCGTCTCTTTATATAATCTAAAGCTTTAGGTAGCTAGCTAACAAAAATCCCCCTCCTTTCCTCAGCTTCTACCTTTTCACATAGGTAACAATAAGAATAATGAGTAGTTTTATTTGTCCTTTCCTCATTTTCCCATTTCTCACAGCTGGCGCGCAGTTTGCGCGCCTTCCATTTTATTTTCATTGATTACAGCCGAAACTGGTTTTTAAAATAAATAATGAGGTCGAAATTATTTTTGAAATTTGTTGCATTATTTATTTTTTGATTTATTTTTTGATTAAGTTCAACATTTTCTTTAAATAAATATTTGATGGGTAAAAATCCCCCAATATCTATCACTTCTCCCTTCCTAAATTTTTTTAGAAATTTCTTTTGACTCTAGGTGTAACCCTAACCTACTGGAAGGACATTCAATGGCCCACGTTCTATCACAGCATCCGCTCCAAAAATTTTTTTAGAAATTTCTGTTGGCTCTAGTTATAACCCAACCTACTTGAATGACATTTAGGCGACGGTATAACCGATGTGTCGAACCTATATGGCCATATGCCGTGTTATACTGGTTCTATACTTTTTCAGCCCCCTTTCTCTCATTCCTAGAGGATCGAGATCTTAGAGGGATTTCTCTCGATCCTTAACTCTTCCTCTCATTTCCACCTCATTTTTATCTTCTCCCTCCTTCCCCTATTTAAATAAAATCTATCAAAAATCACTTTCATCCATCATCATCCTCCCTCATTTTCACCCCCCTCCCCCTTGAAACCAAATAGTTATTTAAATAATATTTTTGTTTTGTACATTTGCTTATTATTTTTATAAAAATATACTTCTCCAAGCCCCACCTTTCCTTTCCTCTCTCTTTTATTATAGTAGTGAGCGAAAGCCGGTCATTGAATGAAAAGCCGGTCATTACAAAGCCGGATTTGAATAGTTGACACAAATAAAAATAAAAAGAGAGAAAAGCTAAAGCAATAATAATTATTAAAATATTGAATTGAATACCCTTTATTTTTTCTATTTTTTCAATAAATTTGTTTTTATCCAATCCTATTGACCCCTTTTTTCTAATTCCTTTTTGGCTACCAAAAACTGAGATTTTAATAAAATATAATTTCGAAAAAAATTTAAATATCGTAAATATCCCAATATAAGCCATGGACATTTATTTTTCAATGGGTCACATTGAGACTTTCAGGTTCTATTAGAGTTAGGATTCTGTTTAGGGATATTTACTGTAAGTCTGTTCAGATGATTTTTCAATCTATCAATTAGGGAAAAATTATTTTGATTAAAATTTCCTTCTGGGGCGCCAGTAAGGGTTTAAGCTCTAATGGATCTTTGTACCACCCGCACCTATGGACATTTATTTTTCAATGGGTCTCTACCCTTTCATTTCTCGATCCTTGGGGGTCTTCTTCAACCTCTTCCATCATTTCCTCTTATTTTTACTTCCTCCCTCCCTACTTTTTTTTCAAAAAATTCTTCCTATTCATCCTCATACAATTACTAAATATTTTTTCTCCTTTTATCTTCAAACACTTTTTTAAGAATATAAAAATATTTCTGCAAACAACAAAAAAAGAGTAAAGAAATTTCCTTCCATCTATCCATCACGCATTTTACTCTTTTTATTTTTCCTTATTCTTTTTTTAAATGTTTGCGCAATCGTGACAGCCCCCCTTCCCCCTTAAAGTTGCTTTAGCAGCTTCATCACATTCTTGGCCACTCCTCATAATTTGTGTGTTTGTATAGTTAAAGCAGCTGTACGAATTTTTTCTTTCTTCTCTTTCTTTGAATCATTAGAAATCAAAAAAGAATTTTTTATAAAAAGTTTGGAGAACTTTTTAACACCTAGATATTTTCTAAAAACTGTCGACTTTGTATAGAGTGAATACATTGAGACCATTGGAGTTTCCTAGTTTAAATGTTTGTTCACTATATAGAGAGTTATTTTGGAGACCCCTCTATATAGTAAACGTGAACCTTGAAGGAGTCCACTATACAGGGAGTTGACTATAGAAGTTAATTATAAAACGAGTCCACTATATAGGGAGTTCATTATACGGAATTAAGCTTTATATCTAAGCCTATGCGCATTAATTATTCTCTTTTTTATTGTGGCTTTGGGACATAATTTTAAAAAAATTTTTATTGTCTCTTTTGATGAGGGGAACACTTGAAAGAGTATACTGTAGAAATATTTAAATAAAATTTTAAATTAAAATTCCCTAAATTCTTCCTATAATTCCTTTAATTTTCACTTTTTTTAAATGCAAATAAATAAAGAAATTTTAATTTTCTTCTATTTTTCTAGCCAAGTCCAGTCCCAACAGCTTTTGCTTCTGTTGGTGCCTTTGATCATTCTTTTGAATCAAGCTCTCGTTCTGATTTCATGTCTGCAAGTGGTGGACCTGGTAGCACTGATCAAAGAGCTGGAAGACAAACAACGAATATTAGAGAAATTCCAATTCAAAGATCGGCTTCTGCTTTTGCACCTTCTATCGGGGGAATTATTGGGAGTGGTGCTAGACCGATACAGGCTGCAGCAGCACCTCCACCTACCCACAATGAATATTATAGAAGAGAGGTGTGAAAAGAGGAAAAAATTTTTTATTTACCTATTTTGGAAGCTAAAATTTTCAAAAAAATTTCAGAAAAATTTCCAAAAAATTTCAAAAAATTAACTAAAAATTTTCAAAAAAATTTCAGAATTTTTTCAAATTTTTCACAAATAAAAATATTTAAAATTATTTATTCCCTCTAGGTTTTAACCCGAACATTGGTTACACGCTCTACTGAAGCATTGAGTGCACCTCCACCTTTAAGTCGTTCACCGCCAGTTGCCCCAACACTGCCTCCTACACGTCCCTTAAATGTTGATCTGCCTCCTAGAGATCAACTTTCTGAGGAATATTGGTGCGTCCTTCTATTTTAATTTCTAAGGGACTATAACAGAAAATAGAAGAACCGGGTCTTCTATTAATTAATAAAAATAATTATTGTTTAATTATCCAGGGTTCGGTATTCTCGAAACATTGAAGAAGAAGAACGCCGATTACGCTCTGAACAGGTCTTTTGGCATCTCATGAATTTTTCAATTCAAAAAAATTTTTTAAAGGAACATCGTCGCCGAGCAGAAGAAGAACGTCGCCTTCGAGTAGAAGAACAACGCCGCCGTCTTGAACAACAAGAACAAGAATTGGTCGAAAAATTGCGGAGAGAAAGAGAACAATTGGGGAAAACATTGGAAGCCCAAATGCTTGACAGGGAACGTGCTGAACGTGACAGAATACATCAGGATCGGTTGGAAAGGGAAGCTGCTGAACGTCGACGTAGAGAGGTGGAAATAATACCTTTTGGGAATTTTTGGTATTGGAATGAGGAGGAGGAAGTTGTTGATGAGGAAGCCTTTGAGGCTGTGAATGATGAGGAGAATAACCGTTATTTTTTGTTGGATATTCTTTGAAATCGGGAGAGAATTAATTTAAATTTTTTGATTAAAACAAGTAGAGGTACCTCCTTTTATTTCCCATACCCGTCAAATAAAGCTGAGATATTTTTGAGATAAATAAAAAAATATTCGGAGGGGAACCCTACTAACTAACGTAGTCTTGTTTAATTAAAAGGCCGCGCATGTTTTGTTTTTCGATCGAGCTTGTTTTGCTTTTTTACTCTTTTTTTGGAGTGTTGCTTTCTTAGATTAGTTTTGAAGTGATTTTTTAAGTTTTAAAAAATTTTAGTTATATTAGTTTATTTAAATTCATTTAAAAGATCAAATACAGTCAGATCTTATATGGAGATGAAAAAATTGTATTTTATAATGGGGTGTACAAGGATTGACCGGGTTACCTGAAACTCGATGCCTATTCCAAAGCAATTTTTGAAAATTTTTGAAGACACAACCTGAAACCCGAACGGACTTTTTTTTTCTCAACCGACCCATCACTGGGGTGTATTTTAAATCAAAGGTATCACTTAGAAGGGGAGGGGACTTCTCCCTCTAGTTTAAAAAGCCTATCTTAATTGTATTCAGTATTGGGGTTATCTTTTATAAAAGCCTGACTGTATTTGATCGAATAGAATTAATTTGATATAAAGTTATGTTCTGATATTTTACTTAGATTTTTTACCCATTTATTCAGTTAAATTTGTTCTGAAAAAAATATTTTTATATCTATATTCTACCATGTGAAAAGCCAAACATGAGCGAGCCTATCTTTAATTTAAAATCGTTTCAAATTTACTTTAAAAAATCAGGAATGGGATCGTATTGAACGCGAACGGCGAGCCTACGAAGAGGCTGAATTGGAGAAACGACGGGAATTGGAACGAATAGAACGTGAACGGCTCGAAAGAGAACGTTTAGAAGCTGAACGTTTGGAACGTGAAAGATTGGAAAGGCAGAAACAAGAATTGGAAAGAATTGAAAAACAAAGATTGGAACAGGAAAGGATAGAAAGGGAACGGTTGGAGATTGAACGGCTTGAGGTGAATAAAGAGCTATTTTTGAGCTATTTAATTCCTAAGGCTGTGCTAACACATCAGTCCGGTCTACTGAAGATGCTGGTTCGCTCCCAGCCGCCGATTAACCTTTTGCACTAGCTAAAGGAGAGAATAGCTATAGCCCAGCTGCTTTACTGGAACTCAGAAAAAATTTTTAAAAATTCAATTTCAGATTGAGCGTATAGAACGAATAAAACGTGAAAAACGTGAGCAGGATGAACGAGAAAAAGAAAGGCAAAGACAAGAAGCTGCCAGATTACAAAAAGTACGGGAAGAGTTGGAAAAAGCTGAACGTGAACGTTTAGAATTGGAAAGACAGGCGAGGGAATTATATGAACGTGAACAACGTGAAGAAGCTGAAAGACAAAGAGAAAGGGAAAGAGAAGCACAAAAAGAAGCTCAAAGAAGAGAAGAGGAAAGATTGGCACGTGAACGATTAGAACGTGCTGAGAGGGAAGCTATGGAAAGAGAAATTGCCCGAAGGGCTAGGGAACGTGCTGAACAGGAAAGATTGGAAATTTTGAGAAGGGAAAAGGAACGAATTGAACAAGAACAAATGGAAGCTGAAAAAAGGGAGAGGGAACGATTGGAACAAGAAAGGAGAGAAAGGGAAATGATTGAAGGTATTTTTGGGTTTATCTGTGATTCTTCAAAAAAATTTTTTTTGAAGCCGCAATACTTGCTCGCGAACGTAGAGACCAAGAACGTCGAGAAGAGAGAGATAGGGAACGTCAACGCCAAGAGGAGGAACGGCTTGAACAAGAGCGGAGACAACGTGAGAGAATTGAGGCTCAACAACGGGAAAGAGAGAGGCAAATGCAGGGTAATTGACTTTTCCGGGAAAATTTTCCGGAAAAAATAATTCTATCTAATTTTTAGAACAACAAGAACGCGATCGGCTAGCACAATTAGAAGCTCAAGCAGCTGAAAGGCGAGCACATCGAGCCCTAGAGGAGCGTCAACAACGTGAACGTTTAGAAATTGAACGACGCGCAGAAGAATTGAAAGAGTTTGAGAGATTGGAACAAGAAAAGAGAGAACGTGAAAGAGCAGCAGAAGAATTAAGACTTGCAGAATTACGAGATCAAGAACAGAGAATGGCAGCTGAACGAGAAAGGGAAAGACGAGAAGCTCAAGAGCGTGAAGAGAGGAGACAGAGAGAAGGTTGGCGTAGCCGGGAGATGCTTGAACAACTTGCACGTGAGAGAGATGAGAAGGCTGCTTGGGAAGCGGAGAGGAGACGATTATTGGTTTGGATAATAAATATACTTTTCCGGAATTAATTTTCAGGAAAATAATTTTCCGAAAAATAATTTTCCGAAACTAAGGGCACAACTAGAAGCTCATTACCTCCAACCCTATAAAACCTCCCACAAAAAAGCCCCAAAGAATTTCTAAAATCCCTTAAAAAATTTTCTGAACCCTCTAAAAAATTTTCTGACCCCCCTAAAAAATTTTTTCTAATAGGAGGAACATGAAATACAAGAACGTAAACGACAAGGACTAACATCCAAAGAAACTTTGGAGAGATTGACACGTAAACCTTACTATTCGCGTGAAAATTTGGCTGATTATCCTGATTTGACTACTAAGGTATTTTTGGCGCCAAAATAATTTTTTAAAATTTCCTCCCTAAAAAAGGTTGAACGCCAAGTCATTGAACGTGTTGATAGAACCCTTTGGACAGACACAACAGATACACGTCCCGCTTCTCATAATGGACTAACCCCTATCTATTATGGCGGTCCAGGCAGCAACGGAATGCCCCCACCTCTTTATGGGGGAGATTTGGGTGGTCAACAACTTCCTCCTACAGAGGGGGAGGAATACACGGGTGGAGGAGGAAGGGAGCCTTCTCGTTTATATCAATCTAGAGCAGATGAACAGGATTGGCTAAGACGTGGGGCTTCTAGCAGAACGAGTAAATATAGGCAAAGAATGGAAAGGGCGAGGAAAGAATTTATTACTGGAACTCCAAGTGAATATCCTCCTTCAAGTTATGGTGAGAGAGAAGTTTTTTCTCAGAAAAAAAATTTTTTCCCTTTTAAAGACCCATTACTAGACCGTTATCGAAAATCTACTGACGATCTACTTTATGGCCGTCGACCCCCTTCAGAATATCGAGGTCCTTTACTTCAACGCTTCAACAGCGGAGAATTTTCTCATCCTCCTGAACCAACTATTGGACTTGCAAGTGGATTGGGTCGGAGTCCTTACGAGCAGGTAATTTTCTGATAATTTTTTGTTTGGAGGGGAGAGGGGGCGGTTGTTGTAAATTTATTTTTAGTTTTAGTTTTTTGTTGTTTTCTATCAGTTTTTTGTTTACTAGCACCTTTTAACTAGTAATTTAATTCTAGTCTACAACCAACTATCTCGATTATTTTTTCACGTCAAAATTTCTCTTTTATTTTTCTTCTATTTTTCTATTTAACAACATCTTTTACTATTGCACCTCTGTTTAGTGACCTTCACTATAAGCGACTTTGCCTCCCTCTCCTCTATGTAGTGGACGAAGAACTCTCTCTATAAGGACTTTCTTTAGCCTTTCTTTTTTACCTATCTTTTATTTTTTTTCTTCATTCTTCTTCCGCCCCCTCTTCCTCCTCCTAATTAGCTTGTATTCTTCATTGCTCATTCTCTCAGGAATTTCAACGTTTATTGGAGAAAGCTCGTCGTTCTCTGGCACATTATTATCGTCTTAAAAAGCCTCCTTCATATTGGAGTCACACGGGTTTAGATATTACTGAATTAAATGAAGGATTCGCGCCAGAGGTTATTTTTTATTTTACGGCTATTTTCAACCTTCCTTTTATTTCTCCTTAATTTTCTCAAGGTTTTAATTAACGAAATCTTCTTTCTACTCTAATTTCTATTCATTCCTCCTTTAAATTTTTCTCATCTCCATTTAAATTCTCTCCAAAAACCACCTCCCTCCTCTCCTTTCTTTTTAATTTTTCAAGTATTTAACCTAAAAATTTTTTAAAGGAGGATTTTCATCGTTCAAAGTCTGTTTTAGACTCCTACAGTCCTACCTCTCGAGAGCGTCTAAGCCGAAGGGAATATACCGAACAGGAATCAACACATACACGTAGCAAATCTGCCGATTATTTGATGGATCCGAGACGGTAAGATTCGTTATATTTTAATTAACGCTTCCTCTTCTCCTTTTTAAAATCATTTTATCAGAACCAGTTTCACAGCCTTACAAGGCCCTTTGGTTAGGGATATTGGAAGATTGGGATAAGATAGAGAGTAAGCCAAATTCTATTCTACACACACAACAAACACTCCCAGTTATCCTACACATTGGAGTTCCATCGCTACATCTATCCATTATTCTTATTCCTGAATATTTTAGAGAGTCTAGGATGTCTGCAAGAAAAAGTAGAATTTAATTTTTTAAAAATTCCAGTCCAAGAGAAGAACCAACAATCCCCGAAAATGATTTACAAAAAGGATTACTTGGGGAACACGAATTACGTTTTCGAAAATCAACAGAAAGAATGCAAGTACCTGATTGGTATAGAGATTATTATAGACAACAACAACCTCCTATAGGAGGTTATGGTCCTCCATCGGCTACTACAAGTGGAGTGTTTTCTGCTGGAACAGCACCGACTGTTTCTACTGGGGTGGGAATTTTCTAAATTTAATTTTAATTTATAGAAATGGGGGGAATTATAAAATGACTTCCAAAAGATTTTTACTAGAAAAAATCAATAAATTTTAGAAAATTTATTTTAAATTTAAAAAAATTTAATTTAATATTATTCACTCTTCTTACAGTACTCCTCCTTTTGTGTATCCATTTCTTTTAAAATACAAACCCTTAATTAAGCCAAGTTCAGTGCCCATTTATTTAAAAATATTTTAGAGCAAAAATTAATTTTTATTCACCTTCTAATTAGTTTGAAAAAATCCTAGCTGTATTATAATAGCCGATAAAGTCCTTAAAATCTCGAAAATCAGCTCGAACTCTATAGTTAAAATTCAAATTTTAAAAAATTTCTAAAAATTCTTAAAAATTTCAAAACGTCATTTTTAAGTATCCCTATACTCGCCAAGAACCACCTCCTCCCATTTCTTCTCTATACGGAAAAGAAACTTCACGTCCATGGCAATATACCCAACAACCTCCCCCTCCAACAACAATTTATGGTTCACCCCCTCTCGGGGGAATTTCTTTCCCCGCAGGGATGTTTGATAAATATAAAGAAGAAATTGAAGATTTGAGACGTTCTAGAGGCTCTTTACATCAATTGGGTTTGGGTGGGGAAAGAGGAGGAGGAGGAGGAGGAACTGCAACACATCCACAGGAACATACAAAGGTCTGCGTGCTTTGAATTCAAAAAAATTTTTTTCCAAAAAAATTTTTTTAATGTTTGTGTTTATTTTTGTTTTTTGTGTGTTTTGATGTGAAAAACGAGCCGAGTGAGGGAAAAAAGAAATTTTTTAAAAGATTCTTCTTGAAGAAAAAAATTATTTTGGATTTGCAGGCTTCTTTGCAGGCCACCCAACAAATACCCTAAAACACGTTCAAATTTCAAACCCCGTATATAATTACCCTCCCTCGATTAATTACTCCCTCCAGCGAAAGGTCGAAACAATAATTATTATTAAAGGATATACGGTATTATTATTTTAAATCCGCAAATTTCCCCAAAAGTTTGCCTTGATTTTTTAATATGCTTTTTGGCTTTTTCTTTTTTTTAATTTTTAAAATTTTCTTTAATTTATTTTGCACATTTTTTTGTTATTTTTTTCCTTTTTCACACCCACTCGGTTCGTTTACAGCACACAACTTTTAATTAATGCCTAAAAAAATTTTTTTTTGAAAAAATTAATAATTTTCCAATAAACCACTGCCTACTATATTTTTAAACAAAATTTCTTTCATCCCCTTTCTAATTAACAAATTAAATATAAAATTAAAATTTTAATAACTTTTACCCTCTTTGCCATTTTTAATTAAATGCCATTTTAAAATAAAAAATAATTATTATAATTAATTAAACAATATTTTTTAATTTAATGCTCATGTGCACATTATCCTTAAAAGCAAATTAAAATTTCATTTTTGGCACAAGAGATTATTTTCTAAAAATTTTTAACGGTTCCTTTATACATTAATTTAATTTTGTGTGCCAAAAAAATATTTTTCCCTCTAAAATTTTTTAAAAAATTTTCTTAAAAACATTTTTTCGTGCATTTTTCACCTTTTTTCTTCCCTTTGCCTTCATATTCTGTCGCACTTTTATTTAATTTAAAATAAAAATTTTTCAAATTTAAGATTTAAACTTTTTTGCACATCGAATTATTTATATGGTAATAATTGATAAAAATTTTTTTAATTTTCCAGCTTCGGTATTTCTTTTTCAAATTTAATTTAATATAATTTCTGCTTTTATCCTTTTTTCCACATTGCTTGAAGAATTAAAATTTAAATAAAATCGGGAAAAGCTTGAATGATTCTCGTGTCTTAGAAAATTTTAGGATAAACGGACCCAAACCGAAAGATCTTTTCCTATGTAAGGAACAGCCTTGGTCATAGGAATTGACTTTGGTATCCATATCCTGATATCTACTACGGATCGGACGGATATCCGCAGGCATCTAGCTATTCTCTGTATCAATATCAGGGGTGAGTGCTAAGGCAATCGTAAACAACGCAACGCAAGACCGAAAATCAACGCAAAACGCAAAAAACGTAATGCGCTCACCCCCTAATCCGTATCCAACTGTTCTCAATTAAATTTTAAGGATTTTTCTTTGAGAAAACAAAAAATATATTACAAATGTGTTTGCTTTTATTGCTTTATCCTTTACTTTAACCTCTTTGCCCTTTCCTTTCCCATTTTTCTTAAAATTAAATCCACACACCCTTTTTTAAGCCTCAACAACAACCACCAAAATTAATAGTTGAAGGAAATACAGTAACTAGAGAATATTCTAAAGAGGTAATTTATATAGTCGAACCTCGTTTTTAAATACCTTTTGGAGCTAAAAGGTTGAATGGATACCAAGGAAATTCATATCTTTTCCAATAAACTTCTCTTATAGGATTAGGGATATCCCTTAAACAGTTATCTCATTAAACGGCCTTCCATTCTATCTTAAATTGAGGATTACATCTAATTAAAAATACTCTGAAATTATCTAAAAACGAGGTTGAATAAATTAAAGAATAAAACTTAATTTAAAATTTTCAAAAGGCCTTCTCCAAAACAGAAGTACAAACACTAGCATATCCCCAAGGCAGTCACTTACCTGGATATACTGTTTCTACTGTTCCTAGTGAATGGAGAATGGCGCCTAAAGAACGGTGGGAATTTGGGTTTAAAAAATCAAAGTCTTTTGCTTAAAAATCTCACCAATAATACTTTCGTGGTATTATTAGATTCTGATAAAATGAGGTTAGATGTAGTGCCCCTTCCCGGTCCCTTGAACTAGGGAAACACTGATTAGGTGATAGGTCTTTGATTGAAAACAAACATATCAAGAAACATGCCATCCCGGGTTCCCCAAAAATCGGGATTTGAAAATTTCTCTGAATCCCGATTCACTAGGTCGAAATTTTTTATGTCTGCTCATTCCCTGGCCCATACTATTATCAGAAAAAACAGTTTTTTAACCCTTTTTTAAGTCAGAACTCCCGAGTAGTCGAAGTAGTTGACACCTTTGTTGATCGCCCAGCAGCAACAGATGGACAACAACCTCCTTTAGGCAAGCGCTATGGAGGAAGAGTTACTTTAGAAGAAGTATTAGATTCAATCTTTCAATCTACTCAATATATTCCTGATCTCCCTCCTGCAGATCCAAGGCAATTTTTCTTAAAATTTTAAAGCTCTAAATAAATTCCTTTAAATTATAAAGCACTTTCTCCGAGTCTCAATCGCAATTTAGAAATGTAGACGGGCCTGGAATTTTTACTCCAAATCAGGCATTGATGGATAAATTGGCAGAACAGCCACAACTTGCTGAACAATTGCTTAGGGTAAAGAGATGGGGGAAATTTGTTTTAATATTTTAAAAACCTCTATCTTATGACCCTTCTATTTTATATACCCCTCTATTTTATGCAAAACTTATTTGAATACATCTAGTTAGCTCTCATTAATAGCGACTTTTTAATGACGATATAAAGAGATCTCTTAGTTCCCTCCAAAACCCCTTGGGCAGTTACTAGCAACTCTCGTTATAGGCGACTTTTTCTCCAACCCCTTCCTGTCGCTACTATCGAGTGTTAATTAGAAATTGGGTTATCTTCTAAAGTCCATACCCTTCTATTCTTTATACCTTGTTGTATCTCCAAAGGTTTACGTAAAATAGAGGTCTCCCAGATTTTTTTCCCAACTTAAAACCCCCAAAATTTTAACCAATTTCCTTAAAATCTCAGAATGTGCCAATTTATGTCCGCTGTGCAAATTGCCAATTAATTAGACCTTTACCAGAAGCCAGAGGTCATTATTGTTGGTGTCGACATTGTTATACTTATTATTGTTCTCGTAGTTGTAGACAACGAGATTGGGAAAGGCATAGAGATAAATGTTCTTTTGCCAGAATAAATTCTCTTTGTAAAGAGGTTATTATGAAGGTATTTTTTGGAAAAATTTTTTTTAATTCCACTAATAGACCAAAGCTTAGAAAATTCTGATTTAAAGTTCCAAGTCCTTTCAAGACCACTTAGGAATATTACCATCTTCCACTCTCCCTTCTCGGTTAAAGCTAATCTCAGTACATCCATTCCCATCATTCTCATTCTTCAAAAGTCGTTTCAATACTCTCCTTCATTACCAAATGAGATTGGGATCAAACTAATTAATCCGCGAATTCTGAATTTTTACTGAAGAAATTCTTGGAATCTTGGATATACGGGATACCTCAAATATTTCGTAAAAGTAGCCCCCTTCCCTAAGCTCCGTCTTCCTCTATCCCAAAATTAAAAAAAAAATTTTCTTTACTCTCAAGGTCCGTCGAGACCCAGAAACACAATTTCACATGTCCAGAGTCGCAAGAGAAGGATTTAGGAGAGAAGGACGCGGTTCAGTTAATATACGTTTAATGTAAATAAAAAATTTTTAATTCAAAAAATCCTTTTCAAAATTAAAGATCAGCATATTCAGCCCAATTATATTTAGAAAAGGGCTGGCAAATATTTGCAAGACATGACCCTAATCAGTTATTATTTTATTACCCAATACAGGCGTTGATAGATCAAAGGAAAGAGCCTAGTTTAGTTCAGCTTTGTAGAAAGTATAATCCAAGGTAGATTTTTCGGAAAAAAATTTTTCAAAAATTTCCAAAAAATTTTAAATTTTTTCAAAAAATTTCCAGAAAAATTTTAAAAAAATTCCCCAAAAATTTTTTCAGAAAAAAATTTTTTTTCCAGTGAAAAATTCATTCTCTCTGTGAGTATAATTGCTGATGTTGAACAATGTCCAGAAACTCCACCTCCACTAGAACCAACAAATAATGACAAAAATAATAATTTTAACAAAAATATAAGAGAAAGTTTTGGACAAGAATTTGTTTATGGGACTGCTGTACCCACTAATGTTTAAGAAAAATTTTTTTTAGAAGTTTGGTCAGAGTTGGGATATCGTAGTTAGCGAGGATATCTTAGATATTTTAGCTATCCCTACTTTCTAGAACCCACCCCATTTTGCAGTTTCAATCGGAGAACCTGAATTTACAGAGAGAAAATTTTTAAAAATTTTCAAAAAAAAAATTTCAGTGGCCTATCCCCCAACTTTTTTTTTATTTTTTCATAACTGCTGATTCCCTCTCCTCTCCTTTCAATTAAATTTCTGTCCATTCCCATATAAAATTCTTTCACTATCCAAAATTAATAATTACTTGTAAATCTCCCAAGTTATTCCCCCCCCCCCACAGATCCCTACTTTTTTGTTAACTCCCTCCTCCCTAGATGCCCCACCTTGTATATCCCTCAAGATATCCCAATCTGACTTTGCTCCTATTTTTCAATTACTAATAATCTAGATTTTATTTAAAAACCAATTAAAACAAATAATTGGTATTTGGACAATTATTTGTTTATTGGTATAGATCCACACATATTTTTACTCTTTTTTCTGGTCACCACTGCCTTTATTTTTAAATATTTTTTAATTTCAAAAAATTTTCTTCCCCTTTTTTAATTATTTTCCTGCCATTTTTTACCAAACGCGTGTGCATTTTTTTATTATTATTTTAATTAATCACACCAACTTTCATTTTTTATATTTTTCTAATCACAGTTTAAGCCTTAATTTTTGAATAAAATTTTAATTAATTTTTGTTTTTTTTTCGGCGCAGACAAAATTTCGGCGCCGGTTTATTGCAATTCTACATACTATTGAAACCATAGAGCAACAAAATTTTCCGCAAATATTCTTTTTAGTGGTATCTAGACTGTCGAAAAATTTTATAATTTTGGGCCAATTAATTCTAAATTTATGGACAAAAATATAAAAATTTTCGAGGAAATTGTCGATTTTTATTAAGGTATGTCTGGTTGTTTGACCATAACTTAAGGAATACTAAACCAAAAATTCTCAAATTTTTAGACAAACTAGATACCACTAAAAGGAATATTTATACAAAATTTCATACCTCTAGGGCAAAAATTGGCATTTTTATAAGCCCGCGCCGAAACGCCCTCCTAGTCAAAAATTTAATTATCACTCATTAAATTTTCTAAAAAAATATTTTTTCCTCAAAAAGAAAATTTTTAAATCGCTCACAATTTTGTACATATTTCCTGCTATTAAAAAAAAGAAAGATGAGTTACCAGCGGTATTTCCACAAAAGAAAAATGATGGGAAAAAAAGAACAGACTAAAAAAATGGACAAATACAAAAGGATATAAAAAATGAGGGGGGGGGGGGGATAGGGGGAATATTGACCAAAAATAAGGGGGAGGGAGGGGAAAGCGTCGCTTTTTATGGTAGGTAAAAGGATATTCTTTCATAGAGTGAAAGTAGAAAAAACTGAAAAAATATGCCTTTTGCCATAAAACACCCCCTTCTTAATTCCTCTATCCCTTTTTATTCCTTCCACTCTGCGCACACCTTTTATTTTTGTTATTTTTACTTTTTATTTTACCCAAAATAAATATATAAAACAAAAAGTTTTTCTAAGATAATCTTTAGACTATACAGAATTTATTTTCTTCAATCTCTTCAAGCCACTTTTCCACAGACAGCGGATATTACCTTTAATCCTGTCAGCACACCTTAAACTTTTCCGGAAGGCATCTCTTTCAAACTTTTCTCTCTTCCATGGTTTCTGGGAAATAAATGAAACAGAAACTGAAGGAATATTGCTTCCTACATCCCCTTGTATCTATAAGTAAGTCCAATTCCATTCGTTCTCTCCCTTTTATCTCAACAACAATCCCAGTTGACAAACACCCCTCTATCTTATCCCGGTATTTAGAATGTCTTTAAAGCCTTGGGATAACTGAAAAAGAATAAAGGATTAGAGAGAACCTAGCCAACTGGACCCCGATTGAGTTTGTTCGATAAAAAATTCTAAAACTCGTCTCGTAGACAGACAAAATTTCACCCCTATAGGCCAAAATTGAGTTTTATAAGCTCGCGCCGAAACGTCCTCCTAGTCTTAAAAACTCGATCACCCTTAATTTAACCCTAAAAACAATTTTAGATTATTAAGTGTATAATTAAAAATAAAATTCAAAAAAATGAATTATTAATTCAATTCCTCACTAATTATTTATTTATTTCCCCCTCAAATTTTCCCACAAAAAAAGAAATGGTTATTATTACCCAAACAACAACAAAAACAAATTTCTCAAAAATAATAACAATTTTTATGACCTCAATTTTCCCTTTTTTGTTTGGTCTCACAATGGGACAGTCCACCTGTGTTTTTCTCAAACAAAAATACCCCCAGTTTTTATTTTACAATGTGCCCGATGAACCAAGAAGAGGTGAAATAATAAAGAGAATATTATTAGACTGATAATTATGTACAAAATGGTATTGGAAATAATAGACAAAAATTCTAAAAAAAATTTTGTAGAGGTTAGAAAATCCGTTAAGGGTGTTTCGGTAAAATTTAACTCAAATTATACTATTTTTAAAAGCTGCACCGAAACGTCCCTAGTGTTTAAGTTCTACTTCCACCTGTGGCTAAGTTGGAAAATTTTGAGTTTTCAGAGGGTAAGGTCGAGGGTTCGAGTCCCGCTGTAGGGGAACAATATTTTATTAAATTTAAATAGTCTGAAAAGATGAATTCTTAATAAATTTTATTTTTAAAAATTTTTTATTCTAAAATTTCCAGCCTCCAACCTCTCAATATGTCAGTCAAATACCCCAACTTGTTGTACATCCCAAATGGAAGAGGAATTTAGTCTTTTGACTGAAACAGAATTTAATCAAAATGTTAAATCACAAATTAGATTAATTCACCAATTTTTTAGTTATTCAGCTACGAATTTTAAAAGTTGGAAGAATTTTTAAGGGAAAATTAAAAAAAATTTTAAGGCCATTTTAAAGAAGGATTTAATAGTTCCATGGCAGCTTTACGGAAAATTTTTAGGAGGACATATGGACAGTTTTATGTTCAGAACAAACAGGTACATAATTGAGAGAGAAGGAGAGACTATAATAGTTATAGTACCTCGCAATCTCTTAGGTATAACCAGGAGGAGAGGGGAATAACTAGGAGATTAAGAGAGGGAGGCTGGGATGGTTGGGATTAGGATTGCACCCCGAACGCTCGGGGGCGGATATGTCGGGGTACGAGGGCAAGGTGCAACTCTAGTTGGGATGCTAGTTAAGAGACGGATCGAGGACAAATATAAAGGTGTGGGAACTTGGAATAGCTCAAATGTTGAAACTCGGAAATTTAAAAAATCTTGAAGCTCTGAACTTGAAAAGCTTCAGGAAGCGTAAGCGTTAATCGGAATTCCAAACCTCTCTGATTGGGAAGTACTAGTTACTAACTTATCTGAATTCAGATCTTTAATCAATTTGTCAATGATTCTTTACTCGTTTTTGAACAAGGGAATGGTTGTTTTATTGAAGCTTTACAACAACTTTTTAAAAGAATATTTTTAACAGAATTTTCTCTTCTAAATCCTTTAGTTTAGAAATTTTTAAATTTTAATCCCTTCCTTAATTTTAAGCGTTCAATTGATAAAGAAAAACAACAAATTTTAAATTGTATTATGTCCCTTTTCCCAATTTTAAGGCCTTTTGGTTTTGGGCCAGAAGCTATTTCGCAATTGACTGGGAGGGCGTTTAGAATTTGGTCATCAACAATTATTGCATTAGAACAAATATCTCAAAATTTACAAATTTTGGAAAAGGCAAATTTTATGAGAATGAATCTCTAACTTATTCCATGTGTTTCTATCCTATTTCATGTCCTTCAAATTGAGATAACTAAAAGCTTGAGAAATATAAAAAAGTCTGGGAAAAATAATTGATAATAGGGGACAGTTCTGAATAGGATAGAGCTTGGGATATCTCGAAAAGTATAAAGGATAAGATAGAAAGGATAATTTAAGGAGGAATAAGGATAATCCTTCCAATATTTTTAGAATTTTTCAACACCCAAAAGTTGTTTGCCTCAACTAATCCAAATAAGGCATTGCGGGATATGTTCAGGAGGTGATCCATCTTTTAGACCTTGTGCCGGTTTATGTCAAAAAGTATATCACGAGTGTATTAAGGAATTGTTGATATTGGATGGACAATGGAGGATACTTATAGGTCTTTTCAAAAAAATTTTCAGAAAATTTCAAAAAAAATTTCAAAAAAATTTTTAAAAAATTTTTCAAAAAAAAATTTTAAAAATTTTTTAGAAAAATCCAAAAAAAATTTTCAGATATCCTCATTGAAATTAGCAGTTATTTACACGTCCACAACCCCTACCTCGTATTCAGACCATTACCAGCACAAATATCAGATGCTATAATGTACTATCAAGAAAGGGGAGAAATAATTTCTAATCAAATAATTTTTCGTTGTTATGGAGAAAATTTTGAAAAATTAGCATTGAGAGAGAAAAGGGAAAATGAAGAGACTGACAGAGAAAGGGAAAGGGAGAGAAGAGAAAATAATTTTGACTACTGTAATTATTCAGATTTTAATTCTTCTTCTGTTAAGAGGAAAACAAAAAAGCTGGATTATATCAATTTTAAAACTTTTAATTTAAAAGCGAGAAGAACAAAAATTGCCGTAGAACAATTTAAAGATAGGGTGGGCAAAAAAAAATTTTTTTCGAAATTAAAAAAAATTTTTTTAGTTATTAAATATTAGAGGATTGTGGCATTCTTTTCCCCGCTTAATTTGTAGAGAGGGAGGAATTCAAGCCAAACCGGGAGAAAAATGTTGGAATGGGGGAGATTTTTATTTTGAAGATGTTCAGTCTAAGATGAGAGAAAATACGACGTTTAATGACAACAATAATGGTAAGGAGATTAACAATAAAATATTTATATCTACCCCTTCCAATCTAAATCTATAAATTTATTCTTCTATCCTATTTCCCATTTTAGCGAAGTCAGGGAGGCAAAATAAGGAAATGACTTTCGGAATTCCGATTTTCAACATATTTTTCTTCCAACTTCCCTTAAATTTATGATTTCCGAATTTTGAGCCAGTTCCGATTTCTAGCACCTCTGTCATTTCCCCGATCTCTGAGACAGTAAAGGGCATATTTCCATAAAATGTATATCTTGGAATAACTACTACCTCAATCTCATAGTCATCCCAGAGACGACTTGAAGAGATAGAAAGTCATTATAAAATAAATATAAAGTTCAATTTTCTAATTTTTAGCAACAAAAACAATGTTACAAATCCAAAAAACGGTTGAATATTTAGTTAGACAAAATGAGGAATTATTTTTGTTAGAGGCTATTAGACAAAGAAATGTTGAGAATAATGAGGTAGATTAAACAAAAATAAATCTAAAAATTATTTTTTAGAAAAATAGTGAGGATGACAAAGTTATTAATTATTGGGATGAAGAAACTAATTGGGATGTTGAAAGATTAGAGGGTTCCAAAGTGAAAAGGAATAGGGCAACAACTAATAAAATTTACCAAATAAATATTTTATTATTTTCAATTTTTGTGATAATTATTATTAATTTTGTTTTGTAAATTTAAATTTAATTTTTAATAAATTTATTTTAAAGTCACAATTAGAAGCAAGGTCTAAGAACAACATAGTCAATGTTGAAGGTTCCCCGATACATGCCCGATGACTAAAATTTTACCTAAACTTCAAATTCCGCGACTTACGGGGACGAGGTACAAACCCTAATAAATAGAATATTCTTGATTAGGGTTGTCGGTTAGGAAAACCAAACCAAAGAACCGTGCATTTTTCGGTTCTGTTCCAGATATCCGAAAATTTTCCAAGAAACGAAACCCCCCTATATTCTTGATATTCTTAAATAGGTAATTGGTGTAAGGAAAAAAACTTTCTCACAAGTTTACCTAAAAACAAATTTTTTAAAATTCATATTCTCTAATATTTTCTATTTACAATTACCGAACTGAATTAGAACTACATATTTAAAAGAAAATAAAAATTTTCAAAAAATATTTTAATCAAAAACTAAAAATTAATTTTAAATAACAAAAATAAATTTATTTTTTTAACAGACACCTTTCCCAGGTTCTAATTCCAAATCTAATTCATCCAATTTATCATCATGTGTATGTTTGAATGGAAACGGTTCCCAAGTTAAATGAGGATCATTTAAGTGTGTATGTGGAATACTTTCTGGTTCAAACAAAATAATACCACTTTCTTCTAATGCTTTTATGAATGCAGAACGCTTAAAAGAAAGGAATATTTGGGGTTAAAAAATTTTTTTAAATGTAAAAGGAAAATATAGGTATATAGAATACATACCAGGGGTGTGCCGAAAGTGATTTTAAAAGGCGAAGATGCGAAAGTCAATTTAAAAAGCGAACGGCGAAAGACGAAACTCGCACACCCCTGATACATACGTAAGTAAAATCTGGCTCGTTTAAAGGAATAAAAAACTAAAGAAAGTTAAAAATAAAGATCCAAAAGGAATATTTGAGAAGAAATATTAAAAGAAAAAATTATGAAAAATAAAAAACAAAAAGTAAAAAGAACGGGGGATACCAAAAAGTATGAGCAGCGTCGCGAAAAAAGAATGTTAGTTCTGATTGTGATCGTGAAAAGATTAGATTTGAAAATTTAATACGAGAAAAAAATAGAATACATGAATAAGAAATACGCAAGGTTACGGACCCAAACGTTTTTAAAAATTTAACCCCTATTTTAAAAAAATTTTTTAAATTAAACAAAAACCAACCCTTTTGCTTCCTTCCAATTCCTCAGGAGTTATTCCAGAAGTAATATATTTAATTCCAGCCATAGCACATCTATGAGCTAGCAATCTTCCAATATTTTGTGCTGCCGAAACATCTGTTGGACTTTAAAAATAAAATTTAAACAAAATTAAAATAAAAAAAACCTGTAAAGTTGGTTTCGAACAGATTTTTCATTTGTAGAGGCTTCAATAACTGCTTGTCCACGTTCATAATGCACAACACTTGCAGTTGTGGAATTTTTGGTTACGGTGAAGTCGACTCTATTAAATTCAGATTTTAAGAAAAATCAAAAGGAAACGTTCGTGGAGGGGGAACTGCTAAAGTTCGAGATGGGTCGCTCAAAGAACTATTTCACTCGAAGAACTATTTTACAGAAACCGGAAATTTTTATAGTCCAATTTAGGGAGCTTAGTCAGGAAACAGCCGGCACGATTTAATTTGAACGAAACACAGAAACATGGCCTGCGCTGTTTCTGGACAGAACCCAAAAATTAAAAAAGAGGTGGAAACTTAAGCCTTGTACCAGCCATCCTTCCACTTCCCGAACCATATCTTCAAACAAAAAACCTGTAAATATAATTTTTCCGCATCCTGTCCTTCTCGAACTCCCAACCATCTGGTTTTCGTAACAATCTACACATCTCCATATTTCTTGGATTTTTGTTTACAAAACGTTGAGCGAACTTAACAGAAGTCATTTTCCTTTATATTTTACAAATAAAAATATTAAAATTAGAAAATTAAATATCTATAGTAATCTCTAACAAATATGTTCAAAAAATAGACAGTGAATGAATTAATTTAATCGTAATATGAATTAATAAAATAATACATTGTAGTAGTAATGAAAAACAATGGATGACAGACATAAACTATTCGTTTAAATAACGCAAAAAATTTTTTTGAAAGGTTTAATTATTTAATTTTGATTCAAGGAAGAAAATAATTTTTGAAAAAGAGAAAATAAACATCAAAAAATCCATGAGATTTCCAAAAAAAGATAAATTCCAAAATTTCCAAAAAATCTCATTTTTCACCATAAAATCGAATTATTAACCATAAAGCTTGCTTTGCTTTATAAATCACAAAACAAAAAAACAATTTAATCTAGCGTATAAATACATGGTGAAGCAACTGAAGTACTGTCAGAAACATCCATAGAATTTGGGTCAAAATAGTTATTGAGCGAACGTGAACGTTGATTATTTTGATTATTAGCACTACTCACTTGAATAATCTCAACATCATCATTGTCTTCTGGATCAAGTCCAATTGCAAAATTTGAATTACTTGCCCTAAGAGTATTGAATATTTAAACAAAAAATTTTTTTGATAAGTGCCACACCCCCCTTTCTTTCCTAATACTCACAGAAAATAAAAAGTAAAAATATAGAGGCAAAAGTAATGACTACAGGGTTTATTTCTGTTTCGTATGACATCCCTTTCTGCTATACATAGGTCAAATTATGATACAAATAGTATAAGTATTCCCCAAGATCTTTGTTTACATATGCTGATAATTCAAGTCAAGGGACGATAAAATTTTGAGTCCCGACATTTCTCACGACCAAAAGTAATAAACCGGAGAAAGATGAGCTTAACAAAAGAGCAAATGAAATATTTGAGAAGACTATCAAACATTAACTTTTCAGAATTGTTTAAAACTGCAGGATAAACCCCTATTAATTTTTAACAAAAAAACTAACGGCGAAGCATTATTATTAGGTATTTCCATAGAAACAGGACTTTGATGATTGCTTTGAGAACGTCGATTACTATTGCTTTGACCAAGAACTTCAACATCAACATTACTATTTAAAACCAAAACATCATCATCTTCAGGAAAGAAATCACCAACATAATTTGAACGACGCACACTACAAGAAAAATGAAAGAAATAAAAAATAAAAATTTTTTTAAACAAATAAACCGATATTCCGAATTTTGGTCATAAACTTTCAAAGTTTGACCACTCGAAGCAAAATGAAGAAGATTGTTGAGAAATTGGTGTGGATTTTCTATCCCTCGTCGACTTAAAAACGATACAATTTGTTGCCGTTTAAGTTTGGTTGTAAAATAATCCATAATGTTCTCCATATATACATGAATGTCAATAGCATCCTTAAAAGAGAATTATATTAATAGATAAAGAGAATATTTTTAACAAAGGAAATAAGCGAAAATACTGGCGACCAAGGTAAAAATAAAAAGAAAATGAATCCCAAGGTAGGGGTTAAATACCTTTTACCCCGAATTTATTCTACGGGCCCTGTAGGTGCGAATTTAACAATTTCTAGCTAACATTCGATACAGGACCCTCGAATCCAATTACGAAGTGATACACGTTTTCTTCAAAATGACGGGGTTTTCGGTCGAAAAAACTAAAAAAACCAAAAAGGAAAAAATAAACCTTTCTAGTCAAAGCACAAATTTCTCTAATCACAAAAGGCGTTATATGATTCATAACAATATCCTTTAAAAAATCTTGTTAGAACAATTCTAAATAAGAATTAAACCCTATTATTCTTTATATAATCAGCATTCAATGCAATATTAAACAAAGGTTGACAAATCGAACTGGGCGATAAATTTTCTTTATAAACAACTCGACGAAATGCTGGAGATTTGAATAACTCAGACCTTAAAAGAAATAACATTGAAAAATTGTTAAGTTAAAAAAACCTTGAAGCTCCATCGTTAAAGGCAATAAGAAGTTTTTTATATTCGTCAAGCTCTTTATTAATGGCATCGATGGCATTTTTGAAGATTGTATCACTAAAAGTATTTAATGTTAAAGTGGGAATGAGGGATAGTAAATAGGGGTAATATTTAGTAGCCAAAAAGTGCGCCCAATTTCAGAAATCTACCGGATTTCCAAGTTCATTTTCATCATTTACCAGACTATGGCAGTCAACGATAGCATTCCACGAAATTAGTGATTTGAAAATGCTTGTTAAAATGCTCGTTACTTTTAAAATTGTCCTTTATTTCCCTCCCTTATTAATTTTTTCCCTTTATTTCCCTCTCCTCCCTTATATTCAATAAAAAGACCTATACCTCGCAAAAGTAGTAATAGACATATTTCGCAAAGTATACAAGTCTCCAAGCATATGTTTAACCAAATGAATTACTGCTTGTCTCTCATGTTCTGGTTGACGAGCTGATTTTTCCTTTAAACGTTCCAATTCATATTCACTTCGCAATTCCATTATATTTTCACTTAAATTTAAAAATTAAAAGATTAGTAAACAAGAAAGTTACATTTGCCCTTCAGTCTCCCAATTTGGCAAGACAGCATCGTTAACCCACAAACGATGCTTTAACAATTCCAAAGAACACTTACACAATGGACAGACAGGTTTAAGCCTAAAAAATGAAATTTTAAAGAAGATTAAAGTTAAAAAAATTACCTAGTCCATTCAATTATACAATCAAAACAAAATATATGGTTACAATTGTCCAAAACTGTTGGATCGTTCCAATGATGAAGACAAATTGGACAAACACGTTCTTTAGATAAATCTTGTGTGCTCATTTTAAACCTGAAAGAAAAAAAATATTTGAGCAGCAAAACCTTACGAGAAAAAAATGAAGAAAAAACAAGTAAAATAAATTATGAAAGTTTTTCCGTTCTAAAATTGAGCATTTTATAATGTGACAAAACGGCAAAATTAACTCTAGTTGACATTTTGAATTTATATATAATGAAATAATGGTTGAAAAAATGTTATATTGGTAAATGTTATATTGGAAATTTTTTCAAAATCTCATTTTTTGTTGATTTCTTTAAAAATTTTTTGATTTTATGCCATCTTTTATGATTTTTATTTTTTTCTTAACCTGTTTTTTAGATATTTATGAGTATGCAACGCTTGGAAAAATTTCAAAAGAATTTGGTTGAGGAAGTTTGTCGTGACTTGTTGGGAGAGGAGCATTTAATTAATGATGTTAAAAAAACTTTAAATTTGACTCTTGATCCAAAAAAAGCAAAAGAAATTAGAGAAGCCACCTTGGAACATTTTTCTAAACTCTCGAAAAAATCAATGGAGAAAGCAGACGAGAAGTACAACGTTAGTTTACTTTTGTTTTATATTAGTAATTTACCCATTCCCACTTTTAGTTGATTATTAAGTGAATAGGGTTGTTCACTACCGGTTATTAACCGGATCCCCATGTTTTTGGTTATCGCCTGTTTCGGCCCCCGTTTTCGGTTCCGGATTTTTCGCCAAAAACACCGGTTTTCGGTTCCGGTTCGGTTAACTGACCGTGAACAACCCTAATGGCTACTATCTGTTAGTTGTTTAAAAAGTAACTAATCTTAAAAGTCTACGCCTCAACTTTCCCTCAGCTTTTTGGCTAAATGATTTATTAAAAAAATTTTTCTTCAGTTTTCTGGTAAATTTGCTCGTTTGGATGAACAAGTTGATGTTGATGAACCTTGCTCTTCTTCGGCTGCTGACGGCGTTGACCTTCACAAATCATTCAAACAAGTTACTTGGCCGACTAGACGTGCTCTTCTTTTAGAATATGAGGAAAAACTTAAAGATGTACAAAATAAGTTACAAGCTGAATTGGAGGAGGTTTATAATATTTTGTCTTTATGTTAGACGGGTCTTCCTTGAAAAATAAGGGAAATTTTTTGCTTTTGATTTTCATTATTGTATTCTCATTATTGAATAATTTTCGATAACTTTTTGGCTCTACCTTGACCATTTTTACCTCGAGTTTTTCTCTCGTTAGAATCCTTTCAGATTTTTTTGGTTTTATTTTCTTTTAATTACCTCAGTTAACGGGGTAACCCATTAATATGTATAATTATTTAAATAATTTCAGGAGGAATTGGTGCTGTCAAACATTGTTGATAGTGTGGACAAATAATTTATTTGGCAATTGACTTTTTAATTTATTTTTTTTCGTCCGTAGGGATAACGGAAAAGTACCTGTTTTGTATTATTTTTCTTTTAAGTGCATTTTATTTAAATTTTAATTGATAAAATTTTTGCTATTAAAATATTTTTGATTTTAGCAAATGGGTTGATAAAACTTTAGTAATGCCTTTTAAGATTTTTTAACTTACTAATAAATAATTTTAAAATGATTGCTGTGCATGGAGGTGCTGGGTTATTTAAAGAAGGAATAGAACAATTTTGTGCGACAGCTTTAAAAGATGATGGATTGGGAAAGGCTTGGAATAACTTGACTGGTTCTGATGAAATTGAAGTTGGTAATCGACTTGTCAAATCAATCATGGTATATTTATATAAACACAAAATTGGAGTCCTGGGACTTGTGTTGTGATACATTTTTTGATTTTTGAAGTGTCCGATGTTCTCATGCTGTGGAAAAATGTGTGGATGGGAGATGGAATTGAACCATCAAGGAATGAGCCCAAACCGAAAGCACAACCGACTGTGCCACCATCCAACCCAATGCTGGGTTATTTATTTTCATTTATATTCTTTCTGCAAGTGCGGACACAACAATTTTCATTGGACTAGCATAAGCGTGGGTGTTTAAATTAGGGTTGTTGAGCTAGTGAGTTAGTTTAGACTTGGTGACCGATTATTAATTAAATGGTACCCCTGGTTTTGTGGGAAATTAACCCCAAGAATTTTCGGGATTAAATTTCTCTCCAACAACCTTTAAATTTATTTTTTATAGTTCAATAGTTTATAGAAACTAGAAAAATGTTCAAAATTCAACTGTGGTTATGGTTCGAATTTAACCGAGGCTGGAACTGTAGAATGCGAAGGGGCTTTCATGTGTTCTGAAAATTTGGCTTTTGGTGGCGTTGCTTCGGTAAATAAATTTTTACAAAAATTTTAATTTCAAATTTTAAGGTCACAAATTGTGCCCATCCAATTTATGCAGCACAAAAGCTTGCAATGTCACATAAATCCAATTCAGAAGAGAACGGCTTGATAAAACCTATAGTTTTGGCTGGAAAAGGTGCGAATCAATATTGTGAGGCTTTAAATGTTGGAATTGTTTTGAATGAAAATTTGAGGACAGAAAGGGCTAAAAGGGACAGAAATTTGGCAATTAATAGAGTATTCAATAATGAACAGAATGAATGTTCCATGAACAATATTTCAAGGCTTGACACAACTGGAGGTGTTTTTATTGATGTTAGTTAATTTTAAACTCCGTGGGCTCATTTAGATAAGGGGGACTCTAAGTCCGCAAATCTAGGCGTGTCCTAATTTAAATAGTTTGCCCTTTTATAAGTCTTTTTACAGGAAAATGGTTATTGTGAAGCTGGGGTCTCTAGTGGTGGTATACTTCTCAAAAAGGAAGGTCGCTTAGGACATTCTACCCATTTTGGAGCCGCAATATGGGCTGAAAAACGTGAAAAAGCCTCTATAGCAATCTCGCTTTCTGGATGTGGTGAAACTTTAATTAGAACACGTATGGCTGAAATTATTGCTGAATTTTTCTTTTCAAAGTATACTGGTTTTGAATTATTAAAAAAATTTTTTTTAATTTTTAGCGATTTGGATGACCTATTTTTACTAGAAAAAATAAAAAATTTTCTAGGAGGAGAATCTTTCTTAAAATCAAAAAGATTACAAACATTCCCAGTCAGCTACCTTTTGTTGGGAGGAATCGCAGCTGTCCAATCTAACAAAATTTCAACACTTTACGCTTTCCACAATTCTGCCCATTTCCCAATAGCTTTTAAAGGTTTAGATCAAAAAATTAGAAAATTTAATTCAAAAAATGAAAAAGTTGGAAATTTTGTCTTTAATTCATTTATTTTGTAAATTTTTATAAAAAGACGAACTTTTAAAAAAATATTTTACTTAACAATCCAAAAAGTTGGCAGCCATTAATAATTCTAAAGCCAATTCCGGAGCCACATGAAATTCCTAAAAAAATATTTTTCTTATTGTTAGATTAATATCGAATAATAATTTTCGCTACCAATAATCAACGGGTCCAAGTCTCTATCGCTGTATAAAATCAGAAAAATCGTGGATGAATTCTAGCCTACTTATCTTCGATTTTTTCCCGATGTTTTTTTTGAAGAATATTTCCAAAAATTTGACTCCCATCGGGCAGTACCAACTAAACTAAAATTTTGATCAAGGTCTTGAATATGATTTTTGTCCCAGATTGAAAAGAAGAATAGAATTTTTAAAACATCCCTCCAAAATTTTTAGAAAAATTCAAACCGGTATTTCCGTAGCACTGTTTGTATATTTTGTTTTATATGCAAAATAATGGCACACTTTTTGCAGCACATGCGACGGAATCTCTCTAAAATTGACTTCATTCGTTTCATTTTCAGCATACTGCCCCGGTCCAGAAAGCATTGCACGAATTGTATGAGAAATTAAAGCGTGCTCCTAAAAACAATTTTAAAATATTTCCTATTTTTTAAGAAACCTTTCGAACAAAAAATTCGTGTCCATCACTGCTAACCAATTTTACATAAGCAGCATTTGGGCCTTCACACCCACCCATTAACCGTTCCTTGTCGTTGCCGTCAACATCGATGTCTTGGCCACTCATTTTCTTTTTTTTAACTTGCTTAAAAAATAATAATTTTTTAAATGATTTTAAAGAGAACAGAGGTTAAAGAACCACTTTTAAAAATAAATTTAATAGAGTCAATTTATAATATGAGAACTTTAAAGTCTATGAGGCGCTGAGGCAACGAGAAAATAGGCATATTTTTGAAATTATACATAGAAGTACTGCAAAATCAAGGAGTACAAAAAACTATATCTGTGTAAATATGAGAGCGGTTTCTAAAGTCGAAAAAGGGTAAAAAATTTTAAGAAATTAAGTAGGTAGACTTTAGGAAATCCTACTCGACCTAAAACCGCCCTTGAACTTAAGGCTAAAAAGTCATCTTTTAATCTCTCAATAACTGAAAACCATTTTCACCATTTTGTTACAATTTTGATTTCTCTTTCAATCTACCCGTTCTTTCAACTAAATCATGCATATCTAACAACGCTGTTTCTAATTCTTTAGAAAATCTAAAAAAGAAAAATCGGAATTTTTAATAAATATTTAAAAAAACCTTTCAGCACTAGTTTCTTTACATTCATTAAAAGCTGTTATTGTAAAAAATATTTTGTGTTCCTGTGGATTGTAACAAACTCCATAACAATCTGGTGCTGATGGACCGAAACCTTTTTAATTTAAATTTTATATAAGCAGACTACTTGGGCGTGTCCCCCTTACACCCTAATCTTAACGGAACCCATTAAAATATAATCGGTTTTCCCCTAAAGTATAAATCAAATTAAAAAAACAAACCCATTGGAAGAACATGTTTTGTTGGTACTTGTGATGTGCTCAACTTAAAATGCATCAATTTTTGATACCCAATTGAATTAAAAAGTTGAGGGATAGTCCGCCATCCATCTTCTAATGAAGCCAATTTTAATCCCAACAAATGTCTATCAATTCCATTACCTTTAAAAATAAATTTTAAAAAATTTCAAAAAATTCCCAAACCATCCATAACATCCAACGAATATTTTTTATGTTTATCTATTGCCGCTTCCAATAAAGTCAACAAAACATTATCGCTCATCCTTCTAGGTCTAGCAGATATTTCTTCCACAAAGGCAACAGATTCTGTTGTTGGTAAACGAATTGTGTCAGTTCTGCCCTCCGAAAATTTTCTCAAAGTTCCAGTCTCATAAGTTGGAGGATGAATTTTGTGCATTCGATAATGTGCAATTTGTAAGGCTAATTGAATCCAAGAATCGGGAGAGAGTTGAGAGCGTTTAGGAACATTTTTGCCATAAGAATTGAAGGCTAAGGACTTGACTTCAAGGTTTTGTACAACTCTAAAAAAAAATTTTTTTGCTTTTAAGACGAGTTTAAAATAATTAAAAAAAGGTAGGATATGAGTAGGTTTAGGAGTTTAATGTTAGTAAGTTTCTCCGTAGGAGATGAGTAAGTTTTCTCCTCTCTTTAGGAGGAGAAAATTTTCTCATTAGTAGACAAATGAGGGTAGACTCGTAATTTTGAAGTCCTATAACTTTTCGATTTGGGGGTCGGAGCCAAAAAAGCCAAAAACTACAATAGATTTTCGACTATGCTCTACACGATGGTACAACTTTTATGAAAAATTTTTACTCACAGTTCGAAATGTTCCCTTGTTAACAGCTTAGAACCACAAAAAATTTAAATTAAAACCTTTCCAATTTCTCTTCTGCTCTTCCTATTTCTATAGCATCCTTCAATTCTAATTTAAAATTTATATGTTGCGGAGGTAATAGAGGATGGCCAGAATCTAATTCGAAATTGTCGGCATCTCTAAAAATTAAAAAAAAAATTTTTTTCAATTTGCAAAACAAAACCATTACATTTGATCACAAATAAAATCTAAAAGGCGAGCGAGTGGAGGACCCTCTGCTGGCGTATGTTCATAAGTTATACCAGCATAGCCATTCTCGTTTACATAAAACTAAAATTTTTGGGAATCTCTTGAGAATTTTTTAGAAAATTTCCAAAAAAAACCTGCAACGTTTTATCAAACCAACGATTTCTTGAATTTTTGTTAGCTCCACCTCCATGTAGTGCCATTGACATATTCTCGTCCTGAGCATTTTTAAGGTTTTCCTTTCCATATGATTCATCTGATTCGTCAAGACACATGATGAAAAGGGAGTCTTCCATAATTTTAATACTTTCAGGATTGTTCTCTAAAAATAAATAAAAAATATTTAAATTTTCATTAATTTAAAAGAAAAAGATTTTTTCAGGTCGACAAAATATACACAAATCCCTTCCTTTATTTATTGAAGATTTAAGGATTTTTCGACAAAATAAGACAGAAAATATAGTTTTCACTCCTAATTTAATAATTCAGGTTGAATCCAGATTCTTTTGAATCGGATAAGTGAGTACTCTCAACGGACCGGGGGTTGGTTTTTCGGGTTCTTCCCGGTTTTTTTTCCAAAAAGAAAAATTGAAAAAACGAGCAGAAAAAACAAGTTTAGAGTAAATTAAATAAATTAAAAAAAAACCTTTAACCCTCGCATAAACTTCTGCCCATGTATCACGATCAGTACTAGACACAATATTTATCGCTTGAGTATTTGGAACAAATACACGTCGCATAATTCGATCCAATTCCTTTTTTAACTTGGTAATGCTCAGAATTCTACCAGAATTGTCACAAACAGAAACTTTAATAATCTGGAAAAATTTTTTTGAAAAGATTTTTAAAAATTTTTAGAAATTTTTAAAAATTCAAAGGAGCTAGAATTTTCAAAAAAAAATTTTTTCGCCTCCAAAAATTTTTCCAAAATTTTTAAATTAAAAAATTTAAAGAAACCACACACATTTCCACGCCACATAACCAAAATATGTTCAGCCCATATCTTTTGGTCTTTTCCATAACGTATTTCATCTTTCCTCAATTTGGGTATTCTTGTAGTTCCAAATAAAAGTTTGTATTGTTCCATGTCAAATAAAACGTGACCGTGTCCTTTATCTGGAGCCAAATCGTTTCTTAAAAAAGGCTGGTATTATTGTCATTTCCAGACCCACTTTTTCATCCCAAAATTTTTCGTATATATGCACAGAAAAAAATTCACGATTTCGGGAGATAGAGACCCGACCAAAAAACCGACGGGAATTCATGCTTTTCGGGAATTGGGTCGGTGCGAAAAAACATGGGGAGGAAAAAAGGGGCCTGGAAACAACTACCAAAAGATTTATAAAATAAATTTTAAAAATAAAATTAACGTCAAAATTTTGTGATGAAATAAAAGTGCAGATTGAATAATTTTTGCAGCCAAGTCAATCACCTCGTCTCTTCCAGAAACAGAATATGGAAAAGTAATGCCAGGACTGGTAACGACAGGAAGCGGTGTTCTAGCAGATAAGTAGGCAATATCTAACCACCAAGGAGTTAACTTTAAAAGCAAAAAATTTTAACTTGAAAATTTTGCCAAAATTTTGCCATTTTTTCTATTGTCAAACAAAACTCCAGAATAACTAAAGCTAGCATGGGTAGGAAGGATCAAAGGTCTTAAGAAGATATGCTCAGGCAACAGACTTTGCTATGCGCTAACATCCACCCATTTTGCGATTTTCATCATGCTGGACTAGTGATCGAGATTTTTGAAAAGCCTGTTCCTGGACTCTGGGTTTGATTTATTGACCTGTGCCGGGTCCTGGGCCTGTAGTCCAGGAAAAACCTAGGAAGGTCAAAAAATGCCTGGACCTGAACTTTGGGTACAATAAAAACCCAGGCCTTGGTCCAAACCCAGCTCGATCACTACTGAAGACCAATTTTTAAGCAAATAGCAACGTCTGTCAACGGCTGCTTGAAAATCGTGATTTTTTAAAATTTTTTCTACAAAAGGTTACTAAACGCCTCATTTATTGTCTTATAAACTCAAAAATATTTTTTCCTATTCAACTCTAACCCCAAAAATAAACCAAACAAACCCAATTATCCAGTTTTTGAGCTCTTCTCTCCAGTATCTTTTGCAACTGTTTTGCCTCGATGCTTTCCTTGAACTCGTTAGCAATCTACAAAAATTGAATATTAATATAAAATTTAAATTTAAAAAACCTTTAAAGTCTCTCCATAATCTTCAGGTCCAAGTATAGGCTTACAAAATTTTAAAAATTTTTCGATTGTGTGTTCCAATTGGGGAACTGGCAATTTTGGTAAATTGTTGGTTGACGTTATTTCTGTTGTAGCCGCATTATTTAATTTTATTTTTGGAGTGGTCGGATCAACTAGAAAAAAAAAATTTCTCAAAAAATTTTTTAAATTAAAAAAAAACTTCTCATCCTCTCAAAAGTTCTCAGCGTAGAGCGAGGCACAAATTTGAAATTATAGGAAGATGATAATACTTTTTTGTATAATTGGCTAATAATCATTCTAAAAAATTATTAAAATTAGAAAAGACAAAAACAAAACAAAAATAAAAAAAAGCTGTTCGGCTTTTTTTTGGAAAATCTTTAAAAATTCAAAACAACCCATTTTGTCGCCAATCATTTCTAATGGACATTTTGGTGCAAACTTTAATTGCCATTTTTACTGTTAAATGAGAGAAAGTACAAATATTATGCAAGGTTGGTGGATAGTTGGAAATCTTCGGATATCCGAACCGAAAATTTCCGGATATCCGGCATTTTAGGATCCGGATTTATAGGTAATAAAAACAACTTCCTGATAACACGATACTTCCATATAGTTTGTTTAATCCTTAGGACTAAATATCAGCGGGATTAGACGTTAAACTAATTTAAAAAAGTCAACAAAATTTTTTTCGAAAATTTTTATTCTAACAAAAAAAATATTCCTAATCAGTAACAAATAATTTAGCCGACAAAAAAGAACAAGTTCACAATTTCAGGAAGCAGGTCGGCTATAATTTAAGCTAGTCTAAATCCCAAAAATTTAATTTTCTTTTCAATTTTCCCATCATTAATATCAATCAAGAATAGAAGCAGTATCCCAAAAATTTAATTCCCTTCTCTTTTTCCACGAATAGATTTATCAATTGTTTTAAGAAAAAAATTTTTCCTCGATTCATTAGAGTTCAAAATATTTTTTCCTAGTATTGTTGCATTATGTTGATATTTGGGACTAAAAGATTAATTAAAAATTAATTAATTTTTAAAATTTTCAAAACTAAACTCATTCAAAATTTTTTCGACGGCATAATACAGATGATTTCCAAAATCTACATAATTTCTATGGACATAATCCACTTTAATATAAATTCCAATCTCCAACTGTTCAACAAGGGAGGCATTGTAAAATTGATCACCTCCGTCCGGAATACAGATTATAGGAACTCCAGCATACATTGCCTTAAGAAAAATGTTTCTTTTGTAAACTTACGATTACGAGAGAGATAAAATTGAAAAGGATTTTCAGTTAACCTCACTTCTGTATTCCCATTGAGCTGTAACTCGTAATAGAGACTTCCGCATCTCTCAAAACAGAAGGCGGGCACATTAAATGAGAGGTAGCTTATTTAAGCAACGGGCTACTTTTAAGAGGTGTACCTAGATTTTAAAAGAGAATCGGACAAAAAATCCAAAACCTCATATTGGTTGGTTTTTCTCACTCGTATTTTTGCCTGTGGGATTGTCATACGGCCCAACGTCGACTAGCTCCTGATAAAGCAAGGGAAATTTAAAACTTCACCTCATTCAAACTATTCTGTCCACAATGGCTAATAAGCAATTTTGTGTTAACTTTGGCCAATATTTCTTGTTGTGGTAAAAGACTTTCTTTTTTAGTAATTTCAATGTTTTTATAAGACTCTTTGGTTGTTCGTACGCGAACTTTAAAGGTACATTTTGGACAATGTTCAAACACATAAAACATTGTCTCAATATAATTGTGGTCTCTTCTAAATGGTAAAATAGCCGTTCCAAATGTGACAAGAACAACACATGAGCTCTTAAAAAATAAAGAATTTTTGTTACCGCGATCCTCGACGAATTTTAAGGCAAAAACACTGACCCGAACCCCGAAGGCTCTACCCCGGCGAACCCCGATCCCCGACACTCCCGCCCCGAAGGCTCGGGGTGTTACCCTAATTTTAACAAAAGTTGGCAGTTATTGGGATTCCGAATAAAATTTGAAAATTGTTGCTCGTATATATCCTCATTTTAGTTCATCTCTCTAACTAATCTCTAACTCTGATCTCTAAAAATTAATTTAAAATTCTTTTTATTACCTCATCTTCATCTATTATTTTAGGTTCTGTTAAAATTCCTTTGCCTTCAACAATAATACCACCAACATAACCAACTTTGTGATGATTGGGATAATTTTGAAAATTTCCGAGAGGATGTTAGTAGTTAATCCTCCCTAAATGTCACATTATATGTCACACCTGTCAATCAAACTCACGCCTATAGGGGGTTTTGAGCTGATTAAGAGGTAATTTGTGTGCCTATAGGGCACTTTTCTTTTGATTACGCCGCATAAAAAGTAATTAATCATGATTAATTAGGGTAATTAATCATGAATGATTAATTACCTTTTGACTGATATTTTGCGGGAGTTTTACTGGTATCGAAATATTGATGTTTGTGACATTTGATTATGCTGAAACAACGGGAAACTAATTTTTAAAATTAAAGAAAAGGAAGTGCGGTAAAATAAAAGAGAGTCAAAAGTCAAGAGTGGAAGTGTGTAAAATAAAAGACAAACTTTAAGGTTTAGGGGTTTCATGCTTCATCTTTTTTTCTTTGGAAAAGAGTAATTTATCATTTAAAATTAAATTATCATTATCACAATAGAGATAATTAATAAATTATTTAAAAAAATATATTTTACATTTAAAATTAATATTTACAAGGCTGTGCGGTAATTTAAAAGGCAAATCTAAAGGTGTAGGGCTTTTCCCAGTCCAGTTATTGAGCTTAACTTTCTACTTGCCCCAGTTAACAAATTCTATGACATTATTGGCAAAATCAAAGGGAAATATACAAAATCATATTTGGGTGTAGTTAATTAAGGGAGTATCTAATAATGGGGTGTATTTAATTATGAGAGTAATTTATAATGAGGTGTATCTAATTAAGAGAGTATCTGATAATGGGGTTTATCTAATTAAGGGAGTATCTAATAATGGGGTGTATTTAATTAAGAGAGTAATTTATAATGAGGTGTATCTAATTAAGAGAGTATCTGATAATGGGGTTTATCTAATTAAGGGAGTATCTAATAATGGGGTGTATTTAATTAAGAGAGTAATTTATAATGAGGTGTATCTAATTAAGAGAGTATCTGATAATGGGGTTTATCTAATTAAGGGAGTATCTAATAATGGGGTGTATTTAATTAAGAGAGTAATTTATAATGAGGTGTATCTAATTAAGAGAGTATCTGATAATGGGGTTTATCTAATTAAGGGTGTATCTAATAATGGGGTGAATTTAATTAAGAGAGTAATTTATAATGGGGTGTATTTAATTAAGAAAGTAATTTATAATGGGGTGTATCTAATTAAGAGAGTATCTAATAATGGGATGTATTTAATTAAGGGAGTATCTTATAATGGGGTGTATTTTAAATTGAGGGGTTGTGAATGAAATAAAGGACAAACACATTATTGACAACTTTTTTTTACACTTTATAAAATTTTTAGTTCAATAATCTTCGATCTATATAAATACACTTTTCCTCACATAAAAATAGGCTGGTAATAAAGCCAAACATTTACTTTTGATTTTCCAATATATTAAACTATTTTCTCTTTGTTTTTCTCTTTCTCTCCTTCTCTGCTATGTTTCTCTTTTTTGCTGACAGCCGACTAATTTTAGACGCTGCATTTTTTATTGCTGTTTAAATTAAAAGAACATTAAATTTTTTATGTTCATTTTTTCTATTCTTTTCTAGTTTATATTGCTTATTATTTTATTGTATTTTTTTAAATTTTTGCTCTTATTAATTTAAAGTTTTTTAAGTTAAAGTTTATCGAAACTAGTGATGAAAGGCTGCAAATATAATTTATTTTTTTATTTTAAAATTATTGTGATTTTTCAGGATCTCTTTTATTTTCCTCTTTTCCTCACATTTCTTTCCTTATAAAAGATTTGTTACTTTATTAATATCCCCCCACTCCTATTTGAGTCTCAGATTATTTTCCTACTTTTTTTAATGTCAATCATTTATTTTCCTACTTTTTTTAATGTCAATCATTTATTTTTCTTCTTTTTTTTAATTTCAATTATTTTTTCATTAAATCTGGGATAAGGATGAGGGGTGGAATATTAATAAAGCACGAAAATTTTATTGATTTGAAATTTCCTCGAAAAATTTTTTTGAAAAAAATTTCTTTGCCTAAAAAATTTTTAATTTTTTTCAATTCCTTCTACGTCTTCTCTACTTCCTCTTTTATCAAAAACCCCAATCCAAAGAAATTTTCAAAGCCCGATACGAAATTAAAAATATTAGTTAAAAATTTTAAACTTTGCAAAAAATATAAATAAATAAAAATAATCAATAGTTGGGGTGGATGGTAGTACAGTTGGTTGTGTTTTGGATTGGGTTCTTTCCATGATAGTTCTATTCCATCTCTCATCCAATGAATTTTTCAAGAGTATGAACACATTAAAAATTTAATATTTAAAATAAAAATTTTAATTTATAATATTAATTTAGTTAATAAAGTCAGCTTTGCGACTTTTAGGTGACGAGTGTGCTAGTCCACTCGGGATTGTGCTTTGCCAATCTAAGTGAGTTGTGTGCTTTGCCACAAATAGTTAAGAAAGTCTGTTTTGCGACTTTTAGGTAACGAGTGTGCTTTGCCACTCGGGATTGTGCTTTGCCAATCTAGTTTTAAAAAATAATAAAATATTAAAAAAATTTATTTAAATATTAAAATAATGTGATTTAAAAATAATTTACAATCCTATATATAATTTGAAGGTGGGGAAAAATAATTATAATTAAAGCCAAAATAAATTTAAAATATTAAAAATCCTATATATAATTTGAGAGAGAAAATAATTAAAAGAAAAAATTAAAATTTTTATATAATTTAAGTCAAAACATATTAAAAAATAAAAATAATACAAATAAAAATTAGATTGGTTACATGATTAAAATTTGGAGCCAAAGTTAACAATTTTATTTTCGGGGACAACAATACCTTTTAAAATTATGGGTTGAAATTTTTTAGAAAGTTTAGTTGTAACAACTGTACCTTTCTTTAAATTAGGTTTGAGAAAGTGTGAATATTCTACTAATATTACATCATTTTCTTCATTATTTTCTTCTTCCTCATCTTCTCTTTCATCTTCAAAGCGTTTTCCAAATTCCATTACGCTTTCTTTGAAACTTTCATAGTGAAGTTTCTTGCACACTTCACTATTCAAGGTGATTCCACGCACTTTTAATGTCGTCACTTCTTTTCCAGTCTTCTTTTCTTTCATTGAAAGTCCATATGCCTTACACGCAGCGCCTACATATTCTTTGATGTCACAGTCGTCATATTCTGGTGCTAAATCTCCAAGATGTGGACCAGCAGAAAGAGGGCATCCTTGCCTCTTCGGGTAGGAAAAAAGGACACTATCTGTGTCCCCATACAACAATGAACAGCCAGGGGCTCCTACAATTTTTTGCATTGCTTTTAACAAATGTACTCTTGCCATTGATGTAGTCCAGAGAGATATTACAATATTTGATGTTTGATGTTCCTCTATAAATTCATTTTTCCTATCATAAGTGATGAGAATGGTGTCTTGAGTCAGCTTGTCGATCGTATTTACTTCTATTGATTTATTTTCCATGAATTTCTTCAGTTCAGCTGGTGAGTCGGTTAAAAAACTTTTTGAAAGTGTGTTTCGAAGACTGAATCTTCCCCATAAAGAGTTGAGCATTAGTTTCGAGATGTATCTCATCGCTTTATCAGGCAACATTTTTTCTTTTTCCAATCTAATTCCAAATCTTTCCTCACACTCTTTCATGAATTGCTCTTCTTTTTCTTCGGTATTTATCTCCTTTGGAAATCCACTTGCATGGATTTTCATTGACATGAATTCAGCAACATATCCTTTAAATAATTCCTTATCCCATTTTTCATAATGAAGTGCTCTAAAATATTTTGTGACTCTGTATCCACTATTTAATGCTTCTGCGAGCTCTATTGATGTGCATGTTGACACCCATCCTCTTTCTTGTTCTTCATGTTTGCATTTGTATTCTTTTAATGTTGCGCCGCGAGGATAATCCATTGAGCATTTTCGGCAAAGGGGAAATAGCAACCTCTCATCAAATTTTACGGGCATAACTGGAACATCTACTTGATCAGGTGGAATTAGAAATACTTTGAGAATTCCATTAACAGGAATTTGACTGCTGCTGTACCAGTTGACATTTTGATCTTTTTTTGATATTATTATTACTTTTGGGTGACCCACAGGAAATGATGTTGTTGCAATTGTGGATGGATAAAGCGAATTAAAGTCCAAATAAGAAATTTTATGTTGTTCATCTGCCTTATAATGAAGACATAATGGTCCAGTCCGGCCACCAAAGAAGCAATCGCGTAATTTTATTGGTCCCTTATCCAAATAATTTTTAAAGCTTTTACGCATTTGTTTATTTCGTTGAAGCATTTTCTTGATTTCACATTCCCAAATTACATCTACATGCCTAATATGTTGTTTCAAAATTCTTAATCTTTCTTCATTTTCTTTTTGAATGACTTCCACTGTTTTCCCATTTGGCATTACAAAGTCTGGTCTATCCCCATAATGTCTTGGACACGCGTGCCACACGCATCCATGCACTTCTATTGCTCTATCCTCTTCTTTAATGTATCCATCCACCCTAAATCTTCCTGCAACTTGATATTCTCCATTTTCCGAATGTGCAGTTTGTATTTCAACATTGTATTTTTCTGAATACCAATCCATATATTTCATTGCCAATGCACTTTGAGTGTCGCATGTGTCATAACCTTTCTCTGGAACAATTGCCAGGTGTTCGGGTTTAAGATGATTTAGTCTGAAATGCTTCATGCAAGCGGATGCAATCGTCATTGCATCTCGGAGAATGTCAATGCCGAAAGCTCCTTGTGTTGTTTTTGGTCGACTTATTTCCATAAATTTATCTCGAAATGCCAAAAGAGCCTCGGTGAGTATCTGTACGTCATTAAGGCAGTACTCAGCAAGTGCTTCATTCAAACAAAATGTGTTGCATTTTTCTTGTTCATACCATTGATCAAATTTTTTCTGCTTCTCTGGTGTCATTCCTCCATATAAATATTCTGATTTTTGTGGAAGTTCAGGAAGAGTAATATCATAATTGTTATAGTTGTTTGCCATATGTGGGAAAAATTGTTTTTCTTGAATTTGGAGATCAAATGCACCAACTAATTGTCCTAAGGCAACAGGACAGATGTTGTACGAATCGCGAAATATGACTTCATTAGATTTGTGTGTTTTTGGAACTTTTAGTTCATAGAGTTTATTTCCTCTTCTTATCATTGATGGAACAATACCAGCTGTAAAAATTTCGCGAAATGTCATAATCATATCATATCTTCCACCAAAATGAGAAAATGCCATTGAAACGAATCTTCCATCTAATTCGAATAAAAGCCAGTTGACGAAATCGTGAAGAGGGTTGGCTGTAACTCGCTGCTCATCTACTAATGTTTTGTAAAAAGGCCGGTGTGAGAATGTTATTGATCTATTAGGACCGCAAATTGTGCATACTTTACCATTTCTTCTGAGGAAAGTTCCCCATAGTTGTTTATTTTCCATACAAATTGTGCATGTAATTGTTGCCGCAATAAAGTTTACGCAGTGTAGTCGATTATTTTGGTTTTCTTGATCCATTGTATCCTGTGTTGTTTCAAAATCAAATGTCACAAGACGGTAGGGTCTTTGCTTCTTTTGCTCTAATGGTTTGATGAAACATCCCCTTTCTCGACTATGGAACTGTAAGCAATTTGCACACCATTTATGCCCACAAATATGTTGATTACCAGGTTGTTTACGATTTGTTTTCACATCCCAAATTATTCCACATTTATCACATTGTTTTGATCGGTTGCACTGATTACTTGATTTATGGTGATTGAAACAATCATTATCCAGAAATACTTTTCCACAATCATTACATTCCTTTCTAAAATTCAGGCTAACAGGACAAGGTTTTCCAACCCCCACTCTTCCACAAAGCCGGCATCGTGATTTGCATTTATTATCATGTTCTCTAGCCCTTCTATATTTCTTCTCACAAGAATAGCAATACTGCCAATTGATTCCAAATTGAGCTCCAACTGTGCGTATACCATCAAAATGGTCATCAGAATGGTAGATCGGAATTGGTGTGTTGTAAGTCTCGCTCCCATATTTGTATATTAATTTTTCTTCACATCTTTCATTAAATATAAACACTTTGAATCTGTAGCCGTTTTTTTCATAAATGTTGTTCCAGTAGTCAACAACTTTTGGAACATAAAGCTGGGCCTCATATTTTTCTTCGTTTAAAGGAATGCCAATATTTTTCATTAAGTTGATCACATCAGATTGTTGTCTTTGAAGTCGTTCCTGGTGGTACCTTCTGAAATTCTCCCTATGTCCCAATTCTTTTGTAACATGTTTTCTTGTAAGTTCCAGCGCATAGAATAAGCAAAAATTATTGTTGTTCCAGACTTTGATGAGCCAACTGGGAATATGTGTTGATTGATTTGTTGGTCCTTTTCCACCAATAGATGTTTCTTTGGGTAACGAGGAAACATCTAATGAATGGATTGTGACTGTAAACGGTTCTCCAAAGAGGGAACCGCGTTCAGCTTTCGATTGAGAAACAAGAAGAAAACGCTGCAAAATATTTTCTATTGTGTCGTCGTGTAAAGTACGAATGGGGATCCATATATCACTGTCTAACAATGTTGAGGAAATGGTTGCTCCTAATTGGTCCACAAGAATACCGTTTTCTTTAGCATCAGCAATTGATTCTTTAATACAATTATCCAGAACTCGACGAAGAACCTCCTCGGGATTTTGTGGAAGTGATTTGATGAGAAATTTTGAAACTAATTTCATAAGTTTGAATTTTTTGCAAAATGATTTTTGAGAATTGATTTTTTCAAAGCAATGATTGATTCCACCGGCTCCTATTTGATTTTGCTGCTCTTGTGTATCATTTAATATTAAATTTTCAATAAAAAAGCTGGGTCGAGTTCGTTGCTCGTTTTGTCTTGGTCTTTCATTAAGATCCAAGATATCTTCAATAGAAAAACGAGCTTTTTTGGGAGGACTTGACATTTTTTTGATAAGAATTTTTTGAAGAAATTGAAATTTTTTATTTAAAGGGGAATAATGATATTGAAATTAGAGCTTTTATACTAAACAAAAAAATGGGCGTGGCTTGACTCGTGCCAGGTTGTATCAGCCTAATTCAACATGGCTTGAATCGTACCAGGTAGTATCAACCTAAATTAACTAAACAAAATAAAGTCTAACTTATCTTTTTTATTTGCCCCAATCAAAATATTTGAATTGAATGAGAATATTACAACGAAAGACGCTTTCTTTCTTCAAAGAAATACCGCTAAGCCTTTTAGTGTAATAAATATGTTGCCAACCGAGGAAAAAATTACAACAAGAAAATTACATCACATTTTTCTATCTAAATTCCCCTTTGATTTCTCTAATGCCGACATAAACATTTATCCGGACAATTTATTACAACCACAACCCTTTGTATTTCGAAAAGTGCCGCTCCATGTTTTCTCAATAAATTTAGAGTCAGACGGGGAAAAGGGAAAATAAAGTTTAAACTAAAAGCCCCTATTTATTTAAACAAATCCTAGAGAAAGCAAAAGAAAGGGAAAATGTATTTTTTCAATAAATTTATTGGCAGAGGGGAAAAGGGAAAATAAAGTTTAAACTAAAAGTCTCTATTTATTTAAACAAATCCTAGAAAAAAGCAAAAGAAAAAGGGAAAATGTGTTTTTTCAATAAATTTATTGGCAGAGGGGAAAGGGGAAAATAAAAGTCCCTATTATCTACCCAAATTCTAGCAAACTAAAGAAAAAGGGAAAAATGTTTATTTAAATAAAAAATTAACAAAAAATATTTGAATTGAATTTTAAATGTACAATTTTGATTTTAATTGGAATTTGAAGTCTTTTCTTGATCTTCTTGTTTTTTCATGATTTTCCAATCGCATAGAACATCCTTCACGTACATGTTTAGATCAACACATTGTTTGCACAAATCAAAGGAGATTTTGACTCCACCAGTATTTTCGTATTCCACAACTCTTCCAGTGCTGTGGAATAAAATGTTTGAGCAAGTTCGGCAAAGGCGGAACTCAAGTCGAGGAATGTATTTCATTCTTGTTAGTTTCCATAACATTTTATTGTTCGAAGTACTTTTTGCAATCACTTTCTTAATTGCTGCTTTCTTGCTTAACCAAAGGTCCTTTTCCCCATTATCATTATTTTCAACATTTGCTTTCTTTTCTTCAACAATTTCAATTATATCAGGCTTTGCCTCTTCAACCTTAGCCAAGTTTGGGGAAGTTGGATTGGACATGATTTTGATTTTGCTTTAAAAATTAAAGAATGAATTTATGGTTCAGAAACTCGAGTATTTATACCCAAAAAAGGGGCGGGGCTTATCTATCTTTTTTGCTATCATTACACTTTTATCGGCGTATATAAAGGCAAAGTATTTCCATTCATTATTCATTCATTTAAAAATAAATATTTATTGCAAAAAAAATGTCAACTCTCTTAGACAAAATTTCAAAAATTCTGGATTGTACTCCTGAAAATGTTCGTTATCGTCTTAATAATAAATCAGACAGAGACCGCGTCCTCGGTGAGATTAGAGGAAAAGCTTTGAAAACTAATTATCTTGATCGGAACGGATCAAAGCAAATAATTTATTGTGATGGAATTACTACTCATTGTTCTCACCAGTTAATGGCTTTTGGAAATCTCCGATCGCCTTTCAATATTTGTGTTAGTGCTTATTTCTATGCTAGACATCGAATTTTGCTAAAATACCCTTATCAACAATGCATTCAATATAAAAATTTGTACTATCCATTGGAACTTCTTGAATTATACTCAGACATGGAGGAAACAGAAACAGACTCTGATTCACCAATAATAATGAAAAATTTGCGCACAAAGGCGTCATCATCTTCAGAATCGACAGGAACATTTGATATAGGTTCAACAAATTCAAATATTGAAAATTCGGCTGAAACATCACACAAGGTGATAGATCACACCCGTCGGGGAATTCTTTGGCTATATGTGGATGACAAGAAACTTTGGGAAAAACACGAAATTACACTATATTCTTCAAAGTAAAATAAAAATTTCATTTTACAATCATTAATTTTTCTTAAATTTAATCTTCTTTTCCTTAATTTTGCACTTTTACCCCTAAAAATGATATATTCTTTTGCTTAATTTTTTTAAAAATTTGTCTTGTTTTCATTAATTTTTATCAAAATAAAATTGATTAAATTAGTTTATTTACAAATGATTTTACAAATTCATCGGGGTTTGGACAACTATTTAGGATCAGTAAATATTTTTCATATGTATATCCTAGGGAAATGAAATATAAAAATACAATACAATGCTGCCCACATTCTTTAGATAATGGGTTTTGTACGGGAAATTTATTTTTAATTTGTTTTGGAAATTGTGATAAAAAAGTTTTGATTGGAACAGGCAAGATTGGGATTATTAGTGAATCGAAAATATAAACCGTCGTCTGATTTCTTATATAAATTGCAATCCAATGTGATCCTTCATTTGTTGCTCTATCGAGATTGACTACCATTGAACATGGAAATTTTTGTATTTCTTTTGGGATCTTATCCGCTGCAAAACATCCTATAAAATATCTTCTTGTAATTCGGCTCTCATATAAAATTTTTTCAATTTGAATTGTATTCATCGTTTTCGCCCCGATTTGACGTTTCTCCACTTGGTATACTTGTAATTTTGCTTTTTATGTTAATAATCGATCGGAATTGATAAAGTATTGCTGAAACTATAACCATAAACCATAAAAGTATCAGTGCAATGCAATAAAAATTGTAGTTTCCAGAATTGTCTTTTATATCTGAACAAGGGATTGGTAGATGAACTTCTCGGTTCATGTGATCTAAAATATCAAATTTTTGGTCATATTGTCTTGTTTCGCACGGAGGTTGTGTTGATTTTTGTAGATTTTTCAAATATTCTTTGTACTCTGGAAGTTCGTCTGTAGAAGGGTTAGGACCAAATTTTAAACGTAAATAATCTCTGTACTCGGGATAGTCATCTGCATCATACATACAGGGTATGGGTTTTGTTTCACAATAATTTAACAATAATAAAATATTTATTAGCAAAATAAAAGACAAACAAATAATTTTTGACATTTTTTGAAAAAATCTATAAATGATTTGTAAATTAACAAGGTTTTTCTTTTTATACTGAAATATCACTGGTTATTGTTCTGTTTCTGTCTAGCATCAATAGCGAATCAACTTCACCCATAGCTATTAAAACAACCCCTCCCTGTGGAATCGGTTCATTAAAAGACATTTTTACACTTGTTGTTCCATTCTTTATTAAATCAAAAGTCTCTGGGCCATTATCTTCCTGACTATTAGTAAGATTAAATACTAATAGACAAAATCCACCAGTTGAAAAACGTTGCATTGAAATTCCATTGCTATCTAAAGTCCCCGCATAGCCTATAGCCTCTTGCATATCATGATATATTCGCACATACTTGCCGTTTGGGAAATCAAGAGAATAAGGGGAAGCTGGATAATTCACCCCTCCGGCATTAATTGATATATCTCTTAAATTAAAATGTTGAAAATTAAAAGGCTGTGTCTTTTGAGATCCAACAAAATCGGAATTCTTAACCATTCCAAGGACCACCCTCCTCGGTACTTGATCCATCCATAGATTAGCATTAAATTCTGCTCGGCTCTCACTTATGAATAGTGATTTTAGTGAAGTTTTTCTCATCGGATATCGTGCTGGTTTCAATTCTAATTTCTTTGCTATACCAAAGGCAAGACTGTCCATAAGTTCAATTTTCTTAATATATAATTTGCATGCAAGTACTTCTAAATGATATTTATGATTAGTTGCTCCTGGAGCAACAATAGTGAAATTTGAATCATGGGGCAAAAGTTCAATATCCACTTCACATTGATTAACTAGATATCGGGGTTGATTGCAAATGTCCACGTCTAATTTTGCCATAAATTGTGCTGATCTTTGTGTGCCATCAGCTGATGGTGCAAATAAAAGTCTTCTATTCTCGAAACCAACACCATTAAGTCCCATATCACCATCGTCGTAATATCCCGCGGCGGATAGGTAAGAATTTTTTACTGTCTGTGGATAAGTAAGCTCATAGTCGAAAATACTTTTGTATGCCATAAGTGAATTTCCTTCAAAGATTTGAGTTCCATTGATACTAATACGACAATTTTTCCAAATTGTATGTCCAATAAGTTGGCAGCAGGAAACGTTGTTGTCTGCAGCCTCCAGATTAGTTAGACGTCCATTTTCATCTTCTTTCCGAATTCTTAACTCGGTTAAAACATAACATTTTGCTAGGTCAACATAATTTGTACTTGCGTGTATTTTAAAATGATATGGTGTAATATTAATTGGGTTAAGAGTAAGAAGCTCAATTACTGAAGAGCTAGTAACGCTGACATTTGTGTTTGGAGTTTCAAAAAATGAAAGTGCATTTGTAATTGCATTTGCAGAGTCCCGATCAATTTTATTATGAGTAGACATTTTTTCTTCTTAATATAATCCGAATGTATCAATTTTCTTTCTTTTCTTTTTTTGATGGTTTGAGGGAATTTTTCCTACAAATATTTGACTATTATTTTCTGTTGTAAATGGGGAATGATTTTTCCTTTTTGTCTTTGCTCTTTTTATACTGTTTTTTCTGGCACCCGTGCCAAATTGTTTTGGGAGTCCTCCTTTCTCTAACAGTCTGTCTAATCCACGTTTTCCTTCATCTATGACAGTATTCTTCAAATTGTTTACAGTTTCCTGCGTATGAGGATTTTCTACTCTTTCTAAAATTCTTCCTCCAGTATTTAGTGCTTCCTTAGCTACTGCTGTTCCAGCTTGTTTCGCATACGGCAAAAGAAATCGCCAAAAATGTCTCAGAACATCACCGACACCCCCTCCTGTTTGTCTTCCATATCCTCGTTGAAATGGCACATTGCCCCGAAAATAATGATAAGAATCTCCATTTTGAATTCCCCCTTCACCAATTTGTATGGAATTATGGTGATCATCATACACTACTTCTCTTGTGTCGAATGGAATATGTACCATTTTTAAAATAAGTTTATCGATTAATAAAATAAATTAATTTTTTTAACAATGATTTATAAATTATGAAAAAATAATAATTATGAAATATATTTGAATTAAAATTACAATTTAAAATCTTAATACTTTATTAAAAATTAATGTCACTATAACTGTTCCATGATCAAATTTCACAAGACTTCCATTCATCCATCTTAGTTCAATTTCAATCTCATTAATCTCTCTAGGCAACACTGGTATAAACATTGGTTGATCATACACTCTTTCTACAACTCCGCCTGACCTATTCTCAACAGCCACAATTCTAAGTAAAGAACTGACAGAATTCCCCATTATTACAGTACTCGTTAAACCTTTTGAATAAACAGCAAAGCTTGTGAATCCTCCTTTAAGATCAATTCCATATTTTCCAATCTGACCGTTTACCAATGGTCCCGTGGGAAAGCCAAGAACATAACATAATTGTGAAGATATAATTATATTGCTAATCTCAGGATCATTAAAAATTACCCTAAAACGATCAATACTGTCCAAATATTCAAATTCAATGTCCGAATGTAAATCATTTAGATGAGATTTCTTTTCTTCAATCATCGTAACTTTCTCTTTAATGAGATCATCAATATTTTGTTCATCCTCTTTCTCGTGAAATATCTCTTCTGTTGGTATAATTTCTACTGAGGAATCTAAATCTAAAACTGGAGTTCCTCTGCTGTTCTCCTCCCACTTTTCTTCTTCTTCTTCATAAATTTTTTCATCAGGTACTGTACCTTCCTCTTCATCTATTGGTTGCTCAAGGGGTATAGGTTGCCCATATTTATCTATTCTTCTTGCATGCTTTAATTGTTCCTTGCTTTCTTTAAGCTCTCTATCCTTTCTTTCATTTTCCTCTGACTCTTTGGCCTTGTCCTCCTCATACTCATGTCTATCCTTGACAACTTCAATCATTTCATCTGTAATTTCGGGAGCAGGAATTGGTACAGGTTTGCCTTGATCATCTATCTTTAGGGCATCTTCCAAATACTCGGGATGAGTTTTCTCTTCAATTTTTTGCATCTCCTTAATTTCATTTCTAGTTGGTGGAATTGGCAGCTCAAAATTTTTCCATTTCTTGTACGCCGCATGATGTATCGCTGTAAATCTATTTCTTCTGTATGTAGCTAATTTACTTAGCTGGTCAATCTCCTTATTTAGTTTATTCTTTTCTTCTCCATCTTGTTCTTGTGAATGCACATCTCTTTTTTCTCGAAGTTGTCTATGTAATTCTTGTAGATCACCTAAATTTTTCTTTAATGATGCCCAATGATCTTGAGGGTGGTCGTCAAAAAATTTTTGGACAAATTCTGAATGTGTATCTGAATTTTGCTGATGAAATTCATCTCTAGTAATTTTCAACTCTCTTTCAATTATTGCAGATTCCAATGCTTCCAAGTTTTTTCGCATGCGCTTTATTGAAGTAATAAACCTTTGAATTTCTTCACCAGAGCGAACATTTTTACCATCATCTTCCCTGCTCTTCTTTATTTTATCTTCTAGTTCAATGTATCTTACTATTATATTTATTTCCATTTTTATTACTTCCTCGTGATAATCGTCTGGGTGTTGTTCAAAAAACTGATTTGCAATAAGTCGACCATCAATCCTATCTCTTTTATTAGCTTCCTCTGTTAAAAGACGAATTTCCTTCTTTTTACCTTCTGAAAGGGATTCTAGGTGATCAAGTTCTTGCTGAAATTCTTCCTTCTGTATATAATCCTTCTCATTAAGAACTTGTTTTGTTTTTTCCTCTACATTAACTTTATGATGCTCTAATTCTTGTTCATAATCGCGTATGGCTTCCCAGTAATTGTGCGGATACTGATTAAAAAATTCTTTTACCCATAATGGCACACTATCTACTTTCTCTGCCTCTCTCTTTCTTCGTTTCCTAACTGGGTCAACCACTAAATTAATTTCGGGGTCAATAATAATTTCATCATCTAAATTATGAATTAATACATCACGTCTTTTCCTGGATTTTTCCTTATTTGATAATACAAGTTTTAAAAAGAAGCTGAGTCCATTGGGTGTTAACTGTGTTGTTTTGGGAATTCCAATTCTATGTGGTTTTTTGTTTTTGTAATTAATTTCGATCCACTGTTTAACGTCGGTGCCAATAGTTGCAGCCCAAGACTGAGGATATTGAATGCTATATAGACCACAGACCCAATTCCCGCCTTGGAATTGGATAGGTTTTGCCAAATGTGAACGAAATTTATTAGGTTTATTGTCTGAATAATCGCTGACGTTGCTGGGTAATACAACAAAGAAAGTATTTTCCATTTTTAATTAAATTTTATTATTTTAAATTAAATGATTTACAATAATGATTTACAATAAATAACAAGGTAAATAATTTAAACAAATTGTGATTCATTGATCCATTCGGGGTCGGGATAATCAAAAAATTTTACAAGATATTCTTTACTTCCATCTTTTTTATTTCTTTTACGTAAGATTTTCTCAATTCTGTAACTCGTATATTCATCCTTTCTTACTTTTGTCAGTTCCTCTGGGTAAAAGTATCCTTCAAATTTTTCTCCTTTTTCATCTCGAACACGATATCTGTTGGGATTAGCCTTATTCTTTACAAGATCAACCTGGAGAATTTCATCAGAGTAGTTGGGAAGATATCCTTTTGAAAAAATATTCTTGTTCCGACTCATGCGTACGTAATCGTCTTTTTGGAAACGTGTCTTCTTATTATTCGGGTTGACACCTATTTTTCCATAAAATTTTTTCCTAATCTTTCGAGCATTTTTAAAACTAATATCCACAGGTCTCAAACCTCCTAGTGCGCGACTTTTTGAGTGATTTATTGCATTCACAATTTTATGTAGAGCTTCTGTCCATTTTAAAGTATGTTTTTCGCTCATGTATCTATAAAGCCTTTGTTTTATGTTACGAATACAACGTTCAGCTAAAGAAGCTTTGACTGTTGAAGCATTAGGTGTGAACTTCTCAATATCCTTCTGTTTAAAAAACTCCATCATTTCTTTGCTTGTAAACTCTGTACCCTTGTCACTAAATATTCGGTGGGGTAGCATTTCCATTCTTTGAAAAATATTTTCAAATGCTGGGACCATGTCCTTTGACTTTTTGGTTCGTACTGGTTCAGCAAAAACCCGTTTGCTCAAAACATCAATTGAAACAAGTGCATAATTATAACCATTATTTTGCCTTGACAGTTTTTGAAAATCTGCCAAATCACATTGAACATCTGTCAAATAACCCGCGGGCATAGTTCTTGATCTTTTGAATCTTACACGGCGGGGCCGATGAATTGTATATGTCCGGTTTCCTTCCAGATATTCTATTACATCCTTCTTTCTAATTCTTTTATCTTTTTGCTTTGCCTCAATCAATAATTGGTTAACACCGGCAAATCCGGCAGGGTTTGCTGGATCATTATAAATTTTATCTAGTATCACTTCCACTCTGCTGGGAGTCTCCATTCTTCAGATAATGATTGCTTCGGTTTTTTTATATGAGATAATTTTTGTTTTGTTATATTGATTCTTTTTGGTGTAATTTGCACCCTAGCTTTTTCAATTAGTTCCCACATTGTTGGGTCATTTTTCAAACGCTTCTCTAGGATTGAAGTTCCGGGAGGAGAAAGCTGATTCCATTTATTTTTACCAGTAAAATCTGACCGTATTATGCAATCAAGAGAGTTTTGAACATTACTTCCGAGAATTTCCCTTGTTCCCCCTTCATTTAAAATTTTTCCATCTTTATTTATATTAAATTTATCAATATTATTCTTCAACAAATGATATATTTTGTAAATCCTTTGATTTAACTTCGATTTCAATGTCCTTGAAGTCCTGGGAGTCTCAGCATCACTACCCTCATCTGCTGTATACATAGCATCCTCTTTTATTTCTTCTTCCAATTCCTTTTCATTTATCAATGGTTTTTCATTTTGATTTGAAGTAATTTGTGGTATCAACTGCTTGATTTGATCGAGTGCTGAATTATCAAGTTGACGAACTGCCACACCTGTTGGTGTTTGATTTTGTTCTTTTAGCATGTGTAAATATCTTCGTAGTTCTTGGTTGTAATTTATATTTTTTAATTCATTATTCACGCGTTGTCTTTTAATTGTGTCCAAATTTTTCCTTGTATAATCCAAATTTATGTTCCCAGTTTCTGTAACTGGCTGTGTCAGTAACCCACGATAAATATCTTCTGGGACAAGAAGAAATTTATTGGCCATTTTTGTTTGTAGTTAAATTTTTCGCAAGTTCAATTATTATAGGTGTAAGTAATGCTGGGAATAGTCCTAGAGGAAGGCCGTTTCCCTTTTGAATAACAAGCTTTCGTGCTCCTCGTTCTGTTCTCACACGGCCAATACGGCGTACAAAATCCGCGAATGGAACTAATCGACCTTTTTGTCGTTTTGTCAGTTGAAATTTATTTCTTAAAATGTTTAGACAAATTTCAGAAATTGAGATTAATTGTCCAATTGTGGCTTGTTTTAATAATCGTTTTCTTTTTTGTAATGATCTTGTCTTTGCCAATTGTTTAAGGAAATGAAAATTGTTTTTTACTATTTGACTTATCATTTTAAAAACTGTTTGCTTTTGGTAAAAATATTGTAGTTTCAATATTATCCGTATCTTTTTTCTGTGAAGCAAATTCAAATATGTTTGTTCTTAGTCTTAGTGATGAGTCAGAAGATGGATGAAGATCAATAAATAAATATGAATAGTTTTCTCTTGTTGCTTGCCGATACGAATCAAGAAAATAATCCAATTTACCGGGAAATAATTGTACTCCCAAATTTCGAACTGATAAAGCACTGTTTGGGGCTTTAGATAAAACAAGATACATTGAATTTTGTCGAGCAACTCGCAATTTCTTTTCAAATAGGTTTTGAGTGACAAATACAATGCCAAAATTTAAGTGGTGGGACTTTTTTGTAAATAATTCTGAGAGATATTTTTCGTCGATTGAATATAGTAGATCATCGAGAATTATGAGTGATGGCTTTTCTTGTTCCTTTATAATATCTTCTGGCGGAACTCCTGAATAAACAGCTATTCCTTCTCTCTGCAAATCGAAAACTAACGAATTGTATTCTCCGTAACAGTATAAAATTGATTTTGGAATTGGGTCAATCACTTCTTTTGCATTTTCAATTAAACTTTTAACAAATGTACTTTTACCACTTGAACTTGGCCCACTAATAATACATCCAAATGGTAGTTTTAGTTTGAGATCGTTTCGAGAATATGTTTGATAAGAACTAATTTGATTAATCATGTTTCTTGAGAATGAAATAATTTATTAATTAAAAATTTAGCGTTGATTGATTAATTCGAAAATTTTAATTTTATTACATATTAAATAAATCGTAAATTAACATTAAAAAACTACATTAATATATAACAGAAAATTTTATTAAAATAATTTTACAAATTAAAATTAAACAAATTAAAATTATTTTAACAAATTTTTGAAATAATCTATAATATTTGAAATCGGAGGTTCATATAAAAATCGCCATCTTGAATACATTAAGTAATCTGTTTTATTATATTTTCCAAATTTGAACTTCTTGTCCCAGAGGTCCCAACGTAGAATCCAACGTCCCATATTTTTTATTTCAGCTTGTCTGGCTAAATCATTTTTCTTCAGATGATATATATCTTTTACTATCCATTTCAATGATAATTTTTTCACGTCATCAATTTTATACAATGATTTATTTCTTAATTTATCGCCTCGTTGAAGTTCCCCTGAATTATTAATATCTCTGTTAGGAAATATGGGTGGTGGTGTCCTCCGCCATATTGGTAGTTCCAGTGAATTATTTTTATCTGTGCTAGGAAATATTGGCGGCGGTGTTCTCCGCCATATCGGTATAGGTGTCCTCCGATATAATGTTGTCACAAACTCTTCTCTCGTCTCGGTTTTGGCGTCCATTGGTTGTGGTGTTCTCCGCCATATTGGTATTTCCACTGAAGTATTTTTATCTCTGTTAGGAAATATTGATGGAGGTGTTCTCCGCCATATTGGTATAGGTGTCCTTCGAAATAATTTTATCACATACTCTTCTCTCTTGTAGGGTTTGGAGTCCCAAGTGTCTGCCAGTAAGGACGGTATAGTTATTAATATGATCAAAAAATTTAACATTTCCGCCAGTAGTTTTTTATTATAAAATGTATTAGTTCTTGTTGACAGTTATGTATGACAAATTTTAATAGGTTTTCAAGTTTTATATTTTTTAATAATTTATTATCTGTTATGATAATGATAATTCAATTTTAAATGATAAATTACTCTTTTCCAAAGATAAAAAGATGGCAGGAAACCCCTAAACCTTTAAGCTTCTTTTATTTTACAGCACTTTTACTCTTAATCTTTTTGGCTCTTTTATTTTACCGCACTTCCTTTTCTTTAATATTAATTTTAAAAGTTAGTTTCCCGTTGTTTCAGCATCATCAAATGTCACAAATATCAAAAATTTAGTTTACCGCAACATTAAATGTCACAAATACCTTTCAATTTCTCCAAAATAAAAAAAGGTAATTAATCATCAATGATTAATTACCATAATTAATCATGATTAATTACTTTTTATGCGGCGTAATCAAAAGAAAAGTGCCCTATAGGCACACAAATTACCTCTCATTCACACTCAAAACCCCCCTATAGGTGTGAGTTTGATTGACAGGTGTGACATATACTGTGACATTTAGGGAGGATTAACTACTGATGTTGATTTATGAAATGATATTTAATTTTATCAAATAAAACATCCAAATTTGAAGGCAAATTAAAATTCCTTGGGGTATTCCCCCAAAATAATTTTGCAAAATATGGAGTAGAATTTTCAAATAATTCTTTTATTTTTTCATTTTCATTATCATGTTTGGATATATTTTCAAAAACTCTTTGACTTTTTATTAGCCAAATGCCGTGTATATTTTTTGTCCAATCATTTGGTTCAGGGAAATAGAATTCTTTAAATTAAAAAAAAATAATTTTTTAATTTCCCTTTGGGGGACCCCCTTTGGGGGTCCCCCAAAGGGAAAGTTAAAAAACTTATCACTTATAAAATTAAGATAAAAGCACGAAAATTTATTCGATATTTTTTGAATTATAAACTATTTATTAAATCATTTTACCATTTATTCACCATTTTTAATCATTTTTTTATCATAAATGGTATCAGATATGTGAATCCGCCAAACCTAGTTATCAGTTACTAGGAATATACCAGGGATGTGCCGAAACAGATTTTAAAAAGCGAAAGACGAAAAGCGAAAAGGCGAGAGTCATTTTAAAGAGCGAAACACGAAAGACGAAACACCAAAAAAGACGAAAATAAGGCGAAACACGAAAGGCGAAAGACGAAACGGCACACCCCTGGAATATACTCCTTTATGGAGGAAATATGTATTTGTAATCCAAAATTTTAAATTTAAAAAATAACCAGGAATATGGAACTCTTTAACATTAATATCCAGAAACTGTAAATAAGATGTAAGTAAAATCGAAGCAGAAACATTAAAAGTATTTTTAATATTTAATGCTTCGAATAGAGCAAAAGCTCCAGCCATTACGTTAAACTCTGCTATTCCAATATCATATTTTTGTTGTTTAAGATAGTTAAAAGTTTCATGGTCTTTGATTACTTCTTTAAATTAAATTTAAAAAATTAGAAAAAAATCTTTCAAGGCGAGTAAAAGAACGGTTCCGCGGTTCTTAGCAATTCCAATTTTTCGAAGGTGTTTAGGCAGGTTCCCGTAGCCGGTTTCAGGAACTGGAAAATATTCCCTGTAAAAATTTTCGGGTAGAAGTCTTAGTCATTCGGGTAGATGTCTGCCAGGGGGCTAAAGTTTTACCTCTCGCTTACTAAATTTCAGGTAAACAATTTAGGATTCTATAGGCTCTCAAAGCATCTACTTACTAGAGGGCGGATCGAGACGAGATATCGATCAAAAATCTCGGTTATCGAGATTGAGATTTTTCGAGATCTAGATTCCCAGTCAGGGCTCTAATACTCACCACTTACTTTTAAGGGTTCTCCAGAATACTTAAAAACTATATTTTTTAATCAAAATTATTAATTATTTTCACAAATTTTTTCTCCTACCTTCATAAATTCCAACAACAAAATAATCTTTTGTTCCTTTAAAATCACCAAAAGGATCTCCGCTATATTTATCCAATTTCCCTTCATTTATTGGTATATAATTAATTTCAAAATTAAATTCAAAATCTTTAGATTCCAACGGTTGCCCTCCAACTCTCTTATAAACGAGCATGTTCTGATATAAAATTTAAAATAAACAGGATTTAATGAAAGAAAAGGAGGAAAATCCAACTTGGAAGGAGTTCAATCCCACAAATGCCCACATAATCCTATGTCCCCATGTTTTGCGACAAAAAAGATAATGGGAAAAGAGCAGTGTTCGGAACGGTACGATAATACCGCACGATAAATAATACCGATCAGTATATTTCGGTATTAAGGTTACTGAAGATACCCAACACTAGAAAAAAGATAAGTTGTGAGAGGAACTGGAAGAGGAGATATCTGACTCCTCCAGAGGGTTATGACTAAACAAAATAATCGTTTCTTTTTTTCAACCTTCTTTTTGTGCTAGCCATAATAACCCCACGAAAATCTGTGAAACTTTCAACTTACCACATAGTATCTCTCCGACAATATCTGTGCCAGCCATAACTAAAAAACTTTCCTTTTAGCTACATATATTAAAATATATTAAAGTTGACTCTCGTTATAAGCGACTCTAGTAATAAACTCAAGAAATCAGAACAGACCAAGGATATATCTGACTTGTTTTTTAAAAAAAAGGATATATCTGATAATGGAATAATGGATAATCTGGTAATCTGATGATAGAAAAATAACAAATCTCTTCTTTTTTAATTTTATCTTTTGTCGTACTTCGTACCACCCATTTGTTGACATTGTACTCCGTACTAAATACGAACTTTGGTACTGGTCGTAGGTAGAGTTGGCCGGTATCGGGCTGTATTATACCGGTTTCTTTGAATACCGATACCGATTTTACTGTTACCGAAAGGTAAATCCAGATACAGGTTTCTAATGATACCGAGCCGGGGTTCGGTATCATTATTAAAAAAACCGATACAGATTTTATGCCGGAATCCCGATAAAGACGCAAAGCGTCTATGTGGCCAAACTTTTAACGAGATTTAGCTTATATATATTAAAATTATTTACATTAAATTGTACATGTGAGTAGTAATAATTGTCACAAATGTACAAAACACTTTTAGTTTTTCCATTTCTCGTTGAACTTTCCCCTACTTTTTGTTTTCCTTTAAGCCGACTAGAACTCTCTTCATAGCCACCTCCTTCAAAACGTTCAACTTCGTTTCCTCTTCTTCCGATTCTTCTTCCTTCACTTTCTAAACTTCCTCCTCTTTCTCTCAATCGTTCTATTCCTCCTCCTCTTTCTAAACTTCTTCCTCGTCTTTGTCTTCCTATTTCTTCAAGTATTTCTTCTCTTACCCATCTCACTTGTTCATCCCTTCTTTCTCTTTCTTCCGTTCCAATTGGTATTTGACTTCTTCCCTCATTTCTTCCTTCACTTCTTCCCTCACTTCTTCCTTCATTTTCTTCTTCACTACTTTTTTCTTCCATTATTCCTATACAGCTACATTTTGCACCCCTTTTAAAACGATGCAACAACTCCCATTTACCAGTAGCAGAACAGTTACACTCCTTTTCCCCGTTTATTTGATTAATTTTAATAAAAATTAAAACAAATAAAATCCAGAATAAAAATTTAAACATTTTCTAAATTTAATTTTTTAAAAATAAATAATTTTATTAGGGAAATTAGCCGACAGATAGACTTATTTTTAATAAATGGCTTTTTGGCTATATACACTTACCTCCTCTTAATTTTTAATTTTTTATTTTTTTAATTTGCCGACTCTGTCATATTTTTAGAATTTTGTCAATAATTTAAATATAGCTATAGACTGTGTATATACATACAAATATATTTTTATAATTTTTTATAATTTTTTAAACTGTGTTTTGTGTCTTTAAGTGCATCTCTCAATTTAGATCCCGTTTCCGATAAATTTTTATTATCAGAATTCGTTTCAATGTCTGTGGGAGTTGAGAGAAAATCTTTACTGTTTCAAGTATTTTTGGATAATTTATAAAAAGGAAAATTCAAAAAAAATTCTGGTTGAAATTTTCAAGTCCTCTCGAAGCTTTGATTTTTTCTTATTGAGAGGAATGCTTGGACGTTCGTACAAAAATTCTTACAACACGTACACCTACGTGTTCAACTTGGTACTTTGTCAGGGCTGTCCGCAAATGGAAAAAATTTTCGCAGCTGCAATCCAGTTCGCAGCTGCAATCCAGAGTTGTTGGTGCGTTGACCCATGAAATCCAAAATGTTGGGTGTTCAATTGGTCTCGAAGATGAACGAGATGTATTTTTTGAGGAAGATTCCTTTTGTCGTATAACCTCAATATTTATACCCATATTTATACCTATATATGGTTTTTAGAAAAATTTTAAAAATTTTCTTACATTACATAAATAATCTAAATTATTATCTCAACCATAATCCCTTAATATATAAAAAAATTTTTGAAAAAAAAAACTTCGATTAGCTTAAAGTCTTTCCCCTATTTTTATTTATATATCTCCCATTCATCTCCAAAATACCCCCTCATCCCTTGGGAGTCGTTCATAATCGCCGCTAGTTTTTCTTTTCCAATTTCTAGCTTACTTTTATTTCCAAAAAATAGTCCAAATATTTATTGGTTTTTTAAAAATATTTTTTTTATGTTTTTTAAATTGGGACTGTTTTTATTTTAGTTATTACTTCTCTCAAGGGTCATTATTATTAATTTTCCCCTCATTAAACATTGCATGCTTTATTAAAATTATTTTTAAAATAAAGTTGAAATGTAGTCTTTTTATTGTTAAAATTTTTATTTTTACATGAAGACTAGGCTGTTTCTTTTTGAAAAATATCGACCTGCATAAGACCCGGAAACAAAATTTTTTAGAAATTATGAGAGAAAAAAGTCGCAGAAACATGAATTTTTAGTGAAAAAATTATTTTTCTTGAAATCGGGATTTTACTGATTTTTAGGAAGTTGATGGGTGCACACTAGATTGACCAGCTTAGGGATGTTCGGGGAGTTAAAAAAACCGAGAGTCGAGACCCAGACCGGGAATCAACCTCGAGAACGAGAACTCAAAAAACTCGGGAAATTTCCCGACTCGGGAACCGAGACCGAGTCTTGAACATCACTAGACACGCTCAGAAATTTTAATTTTTGCTATTTTTAAGGTGTTAAAAAATAATTCCTGAAAAAAATATTTAAAATGTCTCTAATTGTCCCACAACAAGAATCTGCTGCCCCTCCTATTCTGCTTCCTTTTCAAGGAGGTATGGGTCGACAAAATTTTATGAGCCGCATAAGAATGCATAACTTACAACTCCCAACTACTGAAAATTCAAATACTGGAGGGAATGTAAGTTTATTTTTCTAAAAAAAGTTTTCAAGTTTTAAGCTAGGGTTGGACACAAACCCCCGGTTTTTGACCTCCAATTTTCGGTTACGGTTAATTCGCCAAAAACACCGGTTCCGGTTCGGTTAGCCGTGTTTGTCAACCCTAGTTCAAACTTAAAAAACTTGCAACTTTTAAGCTTGAACTTAAAATTTGTCATAATAAACATATTAGCAAGTTAACATTTTTCAATATTAATTATTCTTAAAAAATATTTTTTCAAAAAAAAAATCTCCTCAGAAAATATTTATTAAATATTATTGCGTGACTACATATATCTTGAGTGCTTTTTCATTCATAATTCCTTGCTTTATTCAAGAATTTTTTATTTTAAGGCCAAAAGTTTAATTACAGCTTATTTTTCCTCCTTATATTGCCTTAACCTCAACATAAAGGGATATAGCATTTTAAATGGGGGTTAATATAGGGGTGGTTTATATGGCTATAAATCTAAATTATATATAGGTATACTCCCAAAAATTTATTACCTTGATCCCTTTCTCCTTAAAATCCTCTTCTCTCATTTTTGCTTGATTTCCCCATCCTCCAATCCTTGATCCCCCCTCCCCCATCTCTCCAATCCCATTTTCTCTTAGAGTCAGTTGCTTCATCTATTTTCTATCCCGATCTCAATCGGTCAGACCACAAAAACCTTTTTATCATCTTTGTTTTATGACAACAACAATATATTTATTCACTCAAATAAATCCTTTTACTATTTTATAACACTTTAATAAAGCAATAAATAAAAACTCTTTTTAGTTTCATGCCTTTAGAGCTAATGGACCATAAATATCTTAAAATATACCCTGTTTTTTTACTATTTTTGTTACTATGTCCGGGGGTTTCTCCAAGACTTAACACTTTATCTAAACTAGAAATACGGTGGATTGGGGTGATCATCTAAAGAAATCAAGGATTATTCCGTCTAGTATGATCAACTAGACTAAAGTTAACACTGGCTTTCTTAGACTTACAAGAACAAAAATAAACTGGAAATTGTACAAAATTAAGGCTTTAGAGACAAAATTACAAGGGTTGGGGGTTTCGAGTCGGGCTGACGTTCGAGTATTTTTTTCGGGACTCGTTTTTATCGGACCGGGCCTTTCGGACCGGGCCGGGTCGGGCCCCCAACCCTAAAAATTACAAGAGAAATAATAAATTAATCATTTGAAAAATTTAAAAGGCTTTAAAGGTCCATTTAGTGATACTTGCGAATATTTATTTTTTTTTAAATTAATCTCTAAAGTAGCTCCTCATATTTTAAAATAATGAGAACTTCTCGCCAACCAATAGCTACATTAGACCCTCAATGTTCCTCCTCCACATCTCCACTATCAGAACAACAACAGCAACAAGAACAACTTCTTCCTCCCCCAGCATTAATTATTGGAGGGAGACAGCAACATACAATGAGGCATCGAATATCCTTCGATCCAAATATTCAGGCAAATTATAAGAAAAAATTTTTATTTTCCTTCCATTTTTAATTAAATAACTGTTTAGGGAAACAGTTGTCTCTAGATATATTTTTGAGCCTAATCCATCGATTCCTTCCAAAAAAATATTTTTTTCTTTTATTTTTTATATAAATTCTTCTCCAAATTTTTCTTCCAAAAAATTACTAATATTATTTTATTTTCCCTCTAAATTCCCTTATCAATTCCACTAATTATTCCGAGACAATGAAATCATCTGGCAAAAATTCCCCACCCCCAACACCACTTTCTGTCTCCTCTAACCACTCCTCCCCCCTAATTTCTTATCAATTTCGTTGGCCAACTAGGAAATCACAACGACGTCGTCGGAGACAAATTTTGGAACCCAACTTTGGTTCAAGTTGTGAGGAAGAAAGGGGTCCGAGAAGAAATCCGAGAAATACAAGAAATCCTTCACAAATCAAACAACCTCAGCCTCAACCAAAGCAACAACGGAAAATTTCAAAACAAGTTGTTTTCCGTCCCGGTTTTCGTCCAGGAACTCCTCCACCTTCTGTACCGATACGTGCACAGGCACTCAGTTATGATCCTAATCTTCTTGCACCTCCAAGTGCTTATGAAATTGGATTAACACAATGGGAAGCTCCTCCGCATAAACGAGTTTGTAAAAATAGGATCAAGTAAAATGGGAATTTTGAACTTTGTATAACCCCCCTTTGTATTTTCTCCTCAAATCTATGACGATAGGTACCCGGCTCCGCGTGCTAGAACCCAAGGTCCGGTACTATAACTCTGGGTGAGTAGAGATTTCTATTCCAATAAAAAATTTAGGGAGTACGTTGAACCTATTCAAAATAGTAGTGGTCCCGTCCACTCCCTATTATGGACCTTTAGGTTCTAACACGCAGAACAGGGTGCACAGTAAATTGTCTTTAAAATCGAAAAAAAATTTTTTTAACAAGAATACAAAAATTTATTTTTACCCAATCTTTTAATCGTTCATTAGCTGGCGCATTTATTTTTTTTCCTCCATTTTTAGTATTTTTACTATTTATGCTCGAAATAGTCTTAAAGCTTTAATTTAAGCATTTAATTCTACCACTGCTTTCCTCTGCTTGTTAATTTCTTTCATGTTTTTTTTGGTTAAAATTTAGTAAAAGGTTAAAGCATCCTACGGGAATTCTTTAAAATAAAATATTGAATATAAATCTTATTTTTTTTTTATTTTTACAAATTTTTTGCCAAGCTTTCTTTCCCCAAAAATTAATCTTATTCTATTCTACCCCTTATATGTATCTGTTATAAATGGTATATTCTTTTCTTGTTTTTAAGTTCATACTCAAGACTACAAACATTGAAGCTTACAATTATTAATCTAAATAAACTTATAAGCTTAGATCCATGAACTTGACCTGAAATTTAAAATTAGATCCATGGTGGCCCTTTCCAAATTAACAAAAGGGGGGATGACCTCTCAGAAAGGGAGCAAAAAAGGGCGCGGTAATAATTGAAGCAGAAAGGCATTATTTTTAACACCAGAGTTTTAATTGTAATCTATCTTTTTTTTATCCCTCTACTTTAACTCCGTAAGCAAAAATTTAAAGAATTTTGGGAAACCAAGAAGCTAGATTTCTTACTTTTAAGAAAAGATCAAAAGGAGCTAGAAGGTCAAAAAAGGAGGTAAATTCCTCCCGAATGAGGTGAAAGGGCCACCCTGATCCAAGATCCAAAATTTTCAAATAAAATAAAATATAAACATTTCTTTTAGGATACTGTCGAGAAAATACCGATACGTGCACGTTCACAAAGTTGGTTGATTCGTACTAGGCATTTACTTGATGACGAAAAGGTGTGGGTTCTACATACAAGCTCAAAATCTCGTTTACAATTTTTAGTTAAATAAACAAGTACCAATCATATCTAAATGCCTCTATGTGCTTTCTGTTCTACTCCTTGTTATTACCTTCCCTTTTTGTATTCCTTTTTGTCTACGTGTTTCTAAGTTGGTAAATTTGGAATTAAAAAACTTTTCCCAAAAAATCCAGTAAAAATTAAAATTATTTTCCCTAGAGAATATGAAAGAGCTGTTGTATTCCGATTGGGAAGGTTTGGGTTAAAAAATTACTTGAAAAATAAATCTGGATAATTTAAGGCTTATTAAACGTGGAACGAAAGGTCCAGGGGTAATATTAAATTGACTAGACTGATATTTGATCTTATAAATTTAGATGTTTTTTATTATGCCATGTATTGACACGTATAGAATGGTATGAAGTTTTTTTTAAGTATAAACTTAAAGCTATGGGATTAGATTAAGTCCAAGCTTAAAAAAGAAATTAGGGTTTAAGATGATTAACGACCGGCTTCTCCATATCGAGGCTCAAATAGATAAAAACGATTTTCGGCTCCGTCCCCCCTAGATCGAAAAGGCTTCAAAGCTTCGACAAAAATTAAACTTAAATAAAAAACAAGTTCAGGTAGATTTACGAGTTCTTTCCTTCGATGTTCCACCACAAGAAATTCTTTCAAGAGATTCAGTTACTGTATCAGTTGAGGCTGTTATATACTTTCGTATTTCTAATCCAGTTATTTCCGTTACAAAGTTTGAAATTTTTTTTTAGAAAATAAATAATTAATAAATTCAGTGTAAATGATGCCCAATTTAGCACAAAATTGTTGGCACAAACGTGAGTATTTTTCCGGTCCTTTTTTAAACTCAAATCTTCCCTCTAGAACTCTTCGGAATGTTTTGGGCACCAAAACTCTCAGTGAAATATTAATGGAAAGGGATATAATATCAAATGTATGACCTTAGAATTTTTAAATTAAATTAACTATAATTTTAGATAACAGAAAAGGTGCTTGATGATGGGACGGATCCTTGGGGTTTTTTGAAAAAAATTGAAGAAAATAAATTATAATTTATAGGTGTAAAAGTGGAAAGGGTAGAAATTAAAGATATTCGACTTCCTCAACAATTAATGAAGGTACTTAGATACTTTTTATGTTTAAAAATCTAAAAACATATAACGTATATCCTCGAATGCTTTCCTAAATAATTATCCTCTCCAAGAGGTTGAAACAATAATTACCCTCCATCAAATGCCCTATTGCACGTTCAACTTTATAACTCGAATAGCCCATCTCTCAATTAATTACCCCTTCTCTAGCGAGAGTTTTAAACAATAATTACCCAGGGTAATTAGGTAGTAGTCTCAAAGCTGTCTAAAATCATAAAAATTTTAGTCAATGGCCGCAGAGGCAGAAGCCGCTCGCGATGCACGTGCTAAAATTATAGCAGCGGATGGTGAGCGAAGTGCAAGCCGGTAAAACTATTACAAAACTATCACTTAACTTCCCAATCAAAAAACTTTTTTTAAAGGCAGTTAGTCCAAGCAGCAGATATTGTTTGTGGCAATAAAGTAGCTCATTTTCACCCAAAATTATTTTTTAATTCTATCATTTAGGTTTCTCTTCACTTGCGTTACCTACAAACACTAATCAGAATTTCTTCTCAACATAACCATACTTATGTATATTTTAACCTTTAAAAATTGTCTAAAAACTAAAATCTTTAATAGAAATTTTATTAATTTAAATTAACATGAATATAAATTATGCAATTTTTAGGTAGTACCAATTCCACTGGAATTTATGAAAAGAATAATGGAGAAAATAAAGAATAGAGGAAGAAAACAGGGAAAGTGAAGAAGAAAAAAAGGAATTTTTATGAAAATTTTGGGAAAATTTTAAGGACAGAAAAATTTTTGATTAAAAAAATTTTCTTGGCTCTGGCCTAGTTTATGAGTCCAGCGAAAATTTATAAGTCCAATGAAGCTTCACATGACTAATAAAAATTTATGTTCATTGTACTCATAACTACATTTTGAAAAAAACTCATAACCTACATAGACCCAGAGTTGTTTCGAAACAAAAAATCGAAAAATGTTCAAAAATATCTATCGAAAATATTTTTCAAAATTTTCAAATCAGACCAGAGCCAAAAATTCTTTTGTTTTTTAACATTCAGCTCTATAGCAATATTTAAGAAAAAGAATTTGATTAAAAAATAAATAAATACAATAAATATTAGAACAAATAAATACAACAATTAAATTGAAGAGTTGAATCGAAAAGGGCTATGGACTACTAGAATAATTTATAGGAAATTTTGAAAAAAAATGCCTGCCCCTGGAAAAATGCCTTCCCTTGGACTTAGTTTTCCTGTCAAAAAAATTTTCTAACAAATATAGTAAGTCTTAAAAAATTTTGTGAGCCCTAACAACCCCTTTAAAAATATAAAAAAGTAGAACAAAAAATAAATTAAAAAAAGTTTCACAAATTTTCTCCTTGCGAAGCTTCTGTTGTTAGTTGTTGAGATGTTCCCGGTGCACAAACATCCATTAATGAAAAATTGAGTGATAAAAGTGATGGAATTGTTCGACAATCTCGCCTCATTTCAAGCTATTAAAATTTTAAAAATTAAGAAAAAATATTTTTGGAAATTCTAGTATTAATTATACAAGGCCAAAAAATTTTTTTAGGTGAACTAACAAAAAATTTATTCCCAAAATTATTCTCATAAAAATCTTTCCCCAAAAAATATTTCCAAAATTTTTCTAAACCTCTAAAAAATATTTCCCCAAAATTAAGAAAATAAACTAACAATTTTCTGTACACGAGCAAATGCTTCCAATGAAGAACTTCTAGAATCAATAATTTCTATTGATTTAAAATCGTATGGATGGAAGACACGAATACATTTTAGGACTAAAAAGTAAATTTTAAAAAATTAAAGAAATTTAAAATAACCCAAAATATTTGATCCATCCCAGATGACGTCATCGAATCTTAAAAAATAAAATTTTGTGTTAAATTTATAAGAATTATTAAAAGTAGTAGTACTATGAGACAATTGAAAAAAAAAGAATTTACAGAGTCCCCCCCCCCCTCCAAAAAAATTCAAATCTGGAAAATGCCCAAAAATAACAGATAATTTCCATAAATAATACAGGGAGCGAGCCATCCCGAATTCACGAAAATCGGGAATTCCCGACGTTTTTTTTGGCCGGGAATCCCAATTTTCCGAAATCGGCAATTTTGTTTTTTTTGTCGACTCGTTTCCTGGTATATATTTTTCGGGCTTCACCTCCTACTCTAAAAACTGTAAATAAAAAAATTTCCGAAAATTATAGGATTCACATAAACATCAAAATATACTTTTTTAAAAAAAGGAAGGAATACTAAAAAAATCAAGACAAATCTAAATAAAACAAACATCCTTTTAAGCTCCAGAAAAGTCCTTTTTGCCTGTTCATCTTTAATTAAATAATCAATTTCCAAAACATTTTCAGTTCTTTCAATTTCATCAATTGTATATAGAGAATTGTTGTGTTTTATTAAATTGCTAGATCTTCTTTTTTGCATTTTTTGTGGGGGAAAAATTTTTTCAATCTTAAAGACTAATTTAAAAAAGAAAAATTTTAACAAAGAAAACCGTTAAAAGCCCGCATTTTTTGACAAAATGTAATGTTGACTTTCCATTGTTTAAGTATTCCTCTAAAAGTAGAATTCCATTAGTCACATCGCTTATTATTAATTCGCCAGAAAAATGAGAAGATTTGGTTGAACAACGAATAAAATCACCAATTGAGAGTGAATCTAAAAAGTAGAGAGGATTTAAATAAAATTTTAAAAAAGAAAAATGTCAGGAAAAATTCAACTAAATTTTCTATAAGAAGTTTAATAATTTCCCCCAATCCCCAACACATTTTTAAATTCACAACAATTTAAAATTCGGGCTCTTCTAAAAACCTACCCTCCTTTTTAAGCACAAATGGAGGAAAGATCAAACGTGCTTGGAAGCACATACAAAAATTTGTACTCGTAACGAGGGAAGAAATTTGAAAAGAAACTTAAATTTTCCAAATACTGGACATCACTTTAAATATAAATCTAAAAACCTCACAAGTGCACATCTGGGAGGTTAATTCGACGGGAATCAATAAAGGGAAAAGATTTCGGATAAATAACCCGCCTCAGAAAAACTCAAAAAATATTAAAATTAAATAAAAACCGTTTTGACACTGTACAGAAGTTGTAGGACAAACATCACATTTAACATCATTTAAAGATACCGAATCAGCTTGCGAATCGTTAGCGACATCATTTTCCTCATTATTGGAATTTTTAGTTATTTGTTCCATTTATTTAGATTGATTACAAGTTTAAAAATTTTTCTGAAAAATAAAAAAATTGAACAAAGTTTATAAAAAAGTTAATTAGCAGTCTCTCCTATTGTTTTTCTCTATTTTAAAAGAATTTATTAAAAATGTCAAAATGTACCTTTCACAAGACTATTCAACTTTTTTCTTTCTAAAATATATTTTTAAATAAATATAAATATAATCCGAATTAAATTTAACAAATTATTAAAATTTAAAATTTTTTATTCAACAATTCAAAATAAAATTCCTGAAAAATAACATTTTTGGTAATACTTTGGAAATGAGGAAAAGGAAAATTTGGGGAGGGGATTGAGAAAAAAATCGCCTTAAAAAACTTTTTGTGCCGCTACAAAGGCAACAAGTCATATTTTGTTTATTTTAGTGCCAATCGAAGAACTCTCTCGAAAACGTGCCATAAAAAGAAAAAAATAGAAAGGAAAAAAGGGGGTTTGAACCAAAGTATTACCATATTTTTTAACAAAACGAGATCTCAACAAAAAAATATTCTATCACCTTTTAACTTAAAACATTAAAAATTTATTCTTGACCCATATCCTTCATTTGAGCAAGTTTGGTTTTCAACTTTAAAGAAATTCTTTTATTTAAAAATATTTTTAAAAAAATACCGAATGATTAGACATCTTCAAATCCAATAATTTCTTGCGACGAGCTTTCAAAATATTAATGGTTGTTTCACTAAAATTCAAAAAAAAATTTTTTGAAAAATTTTATAGAAAAAAACTAACGTAATTTCACTCTTAATTTCCGAAGTAATTTGATTCTGATCAACTTTAAATAGTTCAACATCCAGATTTGCCAAAACTCCCTTCTTCTGTTTTACTTCCTCCGAAGCTAGAGCACCTAAAAAAATTTTTCAAAATTTTTTCAAATTTTTTAAAATTATTTTTTACATCCAGATTTCGCACCATCTATTTTTTGACGCAATTCCTGTTTAAATTTAGACATATCCCCATAATGATCCTAAAAAATATTCAAATATTAATCACCTTCAAAATTATTAAACTAACCTCATCAGAAATTCGCATACTTTTGAGAGTTTCAAAAATACGGTGAAGATGATTGTTGTGTTCTGCTGAAGTCTTGCGGAACTTGTCGACCTAAAAATCGGTAAAAGAAAATTAATTTGTAAAATTGTTAAGTGTTTAGCAAAGACTGACTAAAGATGGGATCCTAGACGAGATCTTAAACAAAAAAACTCAATTATCAAAATATCTCTTAGGATTATCGTATGGCACTCTCAGTTAGATTTCAAACTCTGACAGTACTCGCTTGGCCTCTCTTACTATAAACCTATGCAGATGTCCGACCAGTGAGCTACTTGGACAGCAGCTTTTGCTTTCTGTCAACCCACCTAAGCGTTTTAAATACCGCTAGATGAATCGTTCTTACTATTTGAAAATATTTCAAAAAAGTCCATACCCTAACTCCCAATGTTTGATCTTCCTTCTCCGAATCATTTTTGAATCTTTAAATTAAATAAAAAATAAAATAGAATAAAGAAATTCTTAATTAAAACCCTTTAAGTTTCGCCTCACTATCTCCCAAAGAATCATTAAGCAATTTAATTTTTTCCGAAAGCATTTCATTCTCAGCCCTATCCTCAAGTAATTTTTTATATTCTTCTTCATAAAGTGTCTTTAATTTTTCAGTATTTTCTTCAATTGACCCAAGTTTCTCTGTCAAAGTAACAATTTCTATAATTAAAAATAAATGTAAAAATATTTAATTTATTTAAGGATAAACTTACGCCTTTCAAGTTGAGATTTGAAATCCTCCTCCTGTGAAATATTTGATGAAATCGGTTGTGCCATTGTAAAAGTACTAAAGAAAATCGAATTTTAAAAATTAAATTTCGAAGAAAGTTTATCGTAAATATTTCTTTAACTCTCTAGTTTCTCTAATATTTTCCAGCAGTTCTTTAAAGTGGAAAATGTCAAAATGTCAACTTTGTATAATGCCATTGGGCATTTTATCCGGCTGTCACGTCAAGAGACTTTCCAACTTTTTATAAAAAATTTATTATTTAGACAAATATTTTTTTTAATTTTATTCATAAATGGTTCGTCGACGTCTCCAAGAAGGACAGGATTTAAATAATGACAACAAAAATAATGCCTCAGACAAAACTAAAGAAGAACAAGTTCGGGAATTATTGGACGAAGAGAAGCAACATGAAGGCCTTGCACAAGAATTGCTTAGATTGACTGCAAGTTTAAAACAAAATTTTACAACTGCTGGTTCTGTGCTTAAAGAGGATAATGCGGTTACTTTCTGACTTTTTAAAATTTATTTTTTTTAATTTAAGGCTCTCGATGTTATGCACAGAATTGCTTCCAGCAACAAAGAAAATTTAGTCCGTGAAAGTGGCCGTTTGGAACATCATGCTTACAAATCCTGTTTTAATTTTATGATGATTTTGATCGTTATTTTTGTGATATGGTCATTTATTGCGATGATTGTTGTTATGAGAGTATTTCCTAAAGTTTAGAAAAATAAATTATTTTTATAATTTTTTTTGTTTTCTCAAGATTTTTATTCGTGTCTATTTTTTTATTTTTTATTTCCCGGTTAAATTTCCTTTATATATTGTCTAGAAATGTGTCCCAACACTCTTCGTTTCCTTAGAAATTTTCCAAATGTTTGTGTGACCCAGCATTGCCTCTTCTCCGCGAAGGAGGCTGCTATAGCCTTACGTCCGTTTTACTTTGCAGTTCATCCTGACAGGTTTTTATTTTTTCTTTTTAAATTTTTGAATATTTTTAGATTTGCTCAAGAACCTGATATTCAAACGAGAAATGAGAGAGCGTTGCAGGTTTTTGATTATAATTTATCTGTAGAGTTCGGGAATTTTAAAAACCTTGATTTTGATTGAGGACCCTGACCAGATTCCATGCTTCAAGTCAAGGAAAAATTAAGGACTCTGGATCCAGGTCGTCTTATCTTTATTTTAGATCGGTTTTTTGCATAATTTTCTAGTTGAATTTTCCTCAGTAGAGACAAGTCTTTCCCTTTTTTTAATTTTAACTAATTATTGAAACTTACAAAATTTAATTTTTAGGTCTTCAATGGCTACATCAACAATTTATTTCCTGAGCCTGTAACCCAAATGCCTGTCAATGTTTGTATCTTACAATTAGATTGGATGACTTTATTTTTTTAAATTTTAGGTTGAGTTCACAGTGAGGGACACACTTTCCAACTTTAAAAGTATTCGAATTTTTCTTTCTGGCGCAGATCCAGCGGAAATTATTAAGTAATAAATTTTTCTTATTTCCGTTTCTTTATCTATTCTTTTTTAGACTAGCACTGGAAAGATGTGAATTAAGCACCGCCCATTTGCCTGTACGAGACAACCTTTCACAAAACACAAAAATAGGCACAAAAACGTCTCAACAAAATTTTGCTCCAGGATTAGACGAAATTTGGAAGAATTTACAAGAAAATGAACGTTTAAGACAAAAGCGGTTTTATGCTGTTAATTTATTAAAAGAATTATCGAAAAATCGAGAATTGGCAATGCAAAGAAGGGACGGACATAAAGTTATGGTTGAAATAATTGAGGACAATATTGATGAAATTAAAAGGAAAACTGGTTTAACTCAGGTTTTGAATTTTTTATTATTTTTATGATATTTGTGTCAACTAGAGACCGAACCGGTATGGGTTGTAAATCGTGAGGTTTTTCGTAAAATATGTATTTTGATATTCGACATTTCGTCTAGGTCCGTTCTCTGGCGGTTAATTAATTTAACGATTCAGTATATGGCCATAACTTTCCTAATATTCGACCGATTTGAATAATTCTCATATCATTCGAAAGGTCTCGTGATTCGACATCTTTTTCATAATTGGCCCGATCTGATCTGATGATCGCAAAAAAAGTTACAGCGTGAAAACCGATTTTTTATGCCTGTGACGTCGTTTATCAGTGATAACTTTTTGTAAAGTGATAAGATCAGGTCAGTCCAATTATGAGAAAGATGCAGCACCCCGAGGCCTATCATATATAATAATTCCTACAATATTGACCGAGCAAAAAGTTATGGCCAAAAAGCCCGAATACTGAATCGGCGATACTGAATTGTCCCCTACCCGTTCTCTGGTGAAGAAAATTTTTTCTTTAAATCAGAAAAATTTTTCATGTTTTGTTTCATACCCATATTTAAATCAAAAAATTATTTTTAGATCCTTTGGTCTATAAATTGGGAACTTACTTTTATGCGTCGTTGCCTTATTAATGTTCTCGAGATGATTAACTATGCAGACAAGCATTCGAAGGATGTTATAATTTATTCTTTAAATGGCAGACAATTAACGTTTTTTAAATTTATTTCTAAACTAACATTTATTTTTTAAAGTTTTGGGCGTGGTTCATATATTTGTTGTAATGGGTCTTTACAGGTATTTTTGTATCTTTTCTTTTAATTTAAAATTACATTTTTCGGATTTAAATTTAATCTAGACATTTTTTTCATTAAGTTTGGTGCTGATGACGCAATTGGTGCCTGGCAAAAAATTTGTATAGAATCCACAAAATTTCTAACGTGATTTTTAATTAAAGAGAAAATTTTTTTGATCAACTTTTGGTATTTAAAAATTTAAAAGAATATTTTGATTTAAACAAAAAATTTTTTTTATTAAAGATTTGAAGTTCATAATCTTGAAAGACTTGTCGAACGAGTTGCTGAACTTTTGGGAGGAATAAATTTATTAGTTCAACCTCATGATGGTTTACTTCAGACAATTAAAAACGTCAAACTTTTTATTGCAAGGTTTTTTGAAATAAAATAATTTTTAACTAAAAATTCGGCCCAGGTCTAGTTTATGAGTCCAAACAAAGGTTTGTGGGTCCACTGAAGATTTATGAGTTCAATTTGTTTGGACTTAACGTTTTAATGGACTTTTAAATTTGGGTCCACCCCAGAATGTCAAAACCCGGAAGGTTTAGGCCCAGAAGGTCAAATACAAATTTTGTGCGGATAAAGGTGACTCATCCCCTTATTTATCCGCCAAAATTTGTATTTTTTGACTTTTTGGGTTGATCCGTAAATTTTCATTCGACTCAATGTTTCATTTGTCTCGTGAACTAGACCAAATCTAAAAAATTTATATTCCTTTTTCTCGTTTTTAGAATTTGTTCACAACCTCCATCTGAACTTTCTAAAATTAATTCTCTTCTCAAAAAAGACCAGCAAGTTCAAATTATGAATGGGTATTCAGAATTGGCACTTCTTCGAGGAATTTTACAAATACCTTGTAATGTTGATATTCAGGCATTGAAACATTTTATTGATAAAAATGATGCTTCAAAAGCTGAGAAAATGAGAAAGGAATATTTTGAACAAAAGGTTTTCGCTTTAAATTAAAAAATTATTTTTTCGAATTGGGTGACCTTGCCAAGTAGGATATCTATGAAACCTGATTTGAATTTTAAAAATCTGTTGAATTTCCAACAAATTTTTCGGTTTAATGAATGGTCACGTTAGAGAGGAGATACTTTCTTAAGAATGTTTAAAATAATAATTTTGTCAGTTTTTTGTCGGGGAACCTCTTTATAACTGAATCTTTCTATGAAATCTCTCAATAACGACGCCTCTCCCTTGCCACTTCTCTTACTTCTCAAAAGTCGTCCGCGAACCAGGGATGTCACGGGTTCAGAAAAAAGTTGGGTAGGGTTTTCAAAATTTTCTTCGGATCGGGTTTCGGTTCGAGAAAAAGTTCGGGTATCGAGTAACCCGTGACATCCCTGCCACGAACATTGTCCTATCGAGAAAATGACATTATTTTAGATTCAGCTTTTTATATTTTTTATTTTTCAGTATTTCTTGGAAAGCGTTAAAAATTCAACAGTTTCACATTTGGAATTAACTTCACTCAGTTGGGATGCAGATTTAAATTTTACACGTTTATTAGATGCTTTACGAAAATTATCAAAAATTCAAAAAGAACAAATTTCACATTTTTCTGGCCTACAAATTCATCTTGGATCCGGACCAAAAGTTTTTGTTCTAGCTTCAGGTAAAATTTCGGTGCCAATTGAAATGATTGAAGATTTTGAAATTTAACCAAAAATTTAAAAATATTTTTTTTTGAGAAACTTAATAATTATTTTGTGTGCCTATTTTTTTAATGTAAAGATATATGTATATTTAATTAGTAACTTGTAGTATAATCTTCTTTATATAATTTTTGAATTTGATAAAAAAAATAAACGTTTTTTAATTAAATTTAATTTTTTTATTTTAAAACGTTGTTTCCTCAACTTTATGTTTCTATTTTTTCTTTAAAAGAAATTTTTTAATTTTTACCTCTAGTTTTGTACTCCATTCTTATTTTGTTTGGCTTTGTAAATTGTTCTGCTTGTTGTTCCGTGTGCTTGAATCTCTTGGATCTCTCTCGGTAAGCCAATTTAAAAAAAAATTTAATTTGACAAATTGGGGTTTCATCATATTTTTCTGCTAATCTGTTGTTTTTCTAAGGCGCGTTCCCAACAGAATTTTATAAAAAAATTTTTGAACACTTCTAGGGTCTTTTTTATTTTCTATTTATTTTTTTTTCTAGAGTCTATTTTTCCACTTCTATTTTTTTTTGGTTTATTCACGCGACTATCTTTTTCAAATTTCTCGCGATTTTTTGCAGTATACTAATATAAGTAATTTATTAATCTTTATTTATAAATACATATGGCATTATAAAATTAAAAAAAAATAAAGCTCTCTCAATAGAAACTAGAGATCGGACCAAACAAATATTTGGTCAAATAAAATCAAATATTTGACCAAATTTTATTTGATTTTATTTGATCAAATATTTGTTTGATGAGTTTTTGAAGAAATTTGATTTTTTCAAATATCAAATAAATATCAAATAATTTGATCAAATATTTGTTTGATGAAGGTTTGAAAAATCCCCCCCCTAATATCAAATAATTTGAAAAATTATTTGATTTTCGTTTTTAGCATGTAAAGATGCCATATTTTCCTTACAAAATCGATATGATACCCGATATTTTTGCTCAAGGACAAATTATTTATCGTATCAGAACATATCCCGATGCACATGATATCCCTATATAACTTCATAGTTGAGTCCGCACGATTGAGTCCCCCTTGTATGATAATTTAGAAGGAATTTTGGGGATTATCAGTGATATTGAGGGATTAGAGGTAGATCGTTTTAGATGATTTGGGAGGATTAAGAGGAATTTAGGTGGATTAAGGGGAATATAGATGGATTTGGCGATCAAAATATATATCAATTGATTTGGCATGTTTAAGAGGATATCAGGGCATTTGGAGGATATCGAGTGATTAAGAGAAACAACTGGTAATTTAGATGGATACCGACGGATTTGGAGGGATTTTGGGATTAAGAGGGATATAGTGGGATTTGGGATGGATATCGACAGATTTGGAGGGATTAAGAGGGATAAAGAGTGATTTGTGATGCATATCGACGGATTTGGAGGAATATAGATGGATTAAAAGTGTTATCCCGATGCACGTTATATCCCTTTATTACTTCAACTCTTAATCTCCTAATATCCTCCTTAAGCCTTACAATTCCCTCATATAACTCTTAATCCCTCCACATCAATCTTAATCATCCGATATCATCTCCATATCCTAATATCCCCGATATACTCTCAAATACACAGATTTATATGGTATTCCAAAATTTTTTTAAAAATTTGATATTTGATCAAATATTTGACTTTGCAAATCAAATTTTTTCAAATATCAAATAATTCTCAAATTATTTGATCAAATATTTGTTTGATGACTTTTGGGAGAAATCAAATTTTTTCAAATATCAAATAATTTTCAAATTATTTGATCAAATATTTGATTTTGTCTTTTGTCCGATCTCTAATAGAAACTATAGATAACTCGTTCCATCTGTTCTATCAGTTTGTTCATCTTCTGCAATTATTCCTTCTCCATTACTCGATCTTCTACAAATTATTCCTTCTTCCTCATCCCCATCTAATCCAATTAAACAAAGTTTTGTAGTTATAGGACTTCCCCAACTTTCCTCTCTAATTTTTTGTTGTTTTAATAAAGTTTCAGATTCATCACTTAACGATTCTAAACTTGCAATTTGGGCATCAATTGTTTCTTGTTCTGTATTATGCCCTCCACATGTTGATAAAAGTTCTCCAGTAATTGTTGTACTTCGAACAAAAGTCATTTCAGCTATTGCACTTCCTCCTCCTCCTTTTTTGGATTTGCCATTACGTCTGTCATTTTTGTCTCCATGTTTTGCTGAAATGTTTATTGTTTTATTCGGGAGGTTAATTATTATTCTCATAAATTTTTCTTATTTTTCTTCTAAAGTCAAGCTTCTTTGGTACTTATGGTCTTCTTTGGTCTTAAGCTTTCTTTGGTCCTTCAAATTTTCTATTTAGTATTTTTCCTGATAGTCTGTCTTTGGTAGTTTGTCTTTTGACTATCGTTCGAACTCGAAGGGACAGAAGAAAAAGTTCGTTATTTCAAGAGGTTCGTTAAATTTCGAAGGGGCATTTTAGTATCAAAATTCAACTATCTTTATTATTTTAAAAATAAGTTTCCTCACCATTTAAAGGCGTATTTGAAGCAGAAACTGAACGTCTCATAGTTCCACAGACATTATTAACATTATTTCCAATTTTAGAATTTGTTGTTGTTGAAATTGTTCTTCTAGCTACAGACCTTTTAGGCAATTGAGAGGCATTTCGAAGAAATGAGCAAAATTTGCTTTTATTTACATAATAAGCCTTTAAAATTTTTAGTCATTAAAAAATTTTTTTGATTAAAAACTTACTCTAAGACAAGGAAATTTTTGCATAAATGTCACTCTATAATCACTAGAACAAACACAAAAAATATAAAATTGAGCTGCGTGATTTGTAATTTCGAGTAAATTTGCGGCGGCGCGGAAAATCTGTGGAGAGGAAAAATTTTCAAAATTAAAAAAATTTTTTTTCTAACCTGATAATCCGGCCTTTTCTTAACAACTTCATTAATAAATAACAAATTTATAGCTGCAGGTATATTACAAACAAAAAACATAACTGCAATCCCTCCTAAAATATAAAGTAGGGTATCATCTCTAGCTGCAGTTTCTCGATTTCTTAGTCTATCAAACATTTTTTGACGTCGACGAAATGCTATCATTATTTGAAAATTGAGCACAAAAAGGATAACAATTGGTAAAAAACGAAGAAATGCTTCTCGAGTCCATTTATAGACCTGAAAGAGAGATTGGGGAGGGATTTTTGGGTTTAATAGGAAAAAAGGTCTCTCTACCTGCCATCCAAAAGTTTTTGAAATTTCGCTGTCAATAGCACCATAAGATATTTCTCCACGTGAATTAATCTTCTCACTAACTGAATACCTTCCAATACCATATGGAATATAAAACAATGCTGGAACTGTATAAGCTATTATAATTGCCTTCATTGCACGTTTAGGAGAATTCCACATACGAAAATGAAGAGGAAAGACAACTGATACGTAACGCTCTAAGCTTAGAGCTACAACAATGTAAACGCCTGTTGCTAATGCCCAATTTATGAACTGCAAAAAAATTTTTTTTATTTTTAGCAAAGCATTTTTAATCAGTAAACTAACCGAAAGCATTACATGCGCTTGATAGAATCCATATAAAGGGTGCCGTTCAATAGGAACACCACTTTCTTTGAGCACCTCGCAACATGCAAAAGCTAGTACAAAAAGCATGCATAAAAGGTCTGAGACGGCTAGAGCACGCAAATACCTGGATTTTATATAATTATTTTAAAAGGTCTTCTATTAGCCTTGGGGATCGAGAAGTTTACTTATTTGAGGGGGGAGATAGGGCAGCTAAATATCCTCCTAATTTTAGGTGGCCACTACTTAAAATAGCCCCCATAAATTCCTTAATATCCCCGATGTCCGTCGAAATCCTAATGGGAATTGTAAGACTTAATTGAGGCTTCGATTTGCATCAAATCTTTGATTTAACTGATCTTCAGAGTTTTCTCATCATATCGGAAAAATTTTAAAAATTTCGCGTTTCGAGTTTCGCTTTTTCAATTTCTTGTTTCTGTTTCGGCACACCCCTATTGTGAAGCTAGTTATAGGTTTAATCTCTTCAAAAAAATTTTTTACATACATATAAGAAACAGCTTTCAATCTTGGGCTAGCTAGAGTCACCACATTCATCGAATTCCCAATAATTCCTAGCACACAAATTGTTGGCATTATATAACAATAGGCAACAATATTAATATTTAATTTGGGTGTTGTTGATGGTATTTGTGCTGTTTCTGAAATTAATGGGGTCGCTAATGTTGAAGTGAATATTGCTGAGGAAGTAGAGGAGGATGTTGTTGTTATTGGGATCATAGTAGAAGATAGTTGGGATAAAAAATCTTCATAATTTTCTATTGTTTCGGAGTCATTCATGTCCTCTATTAATAGGAAAAAATATTTAAAAATTTTTTTGAATTTTGAAAAAAAAATTTTTTAGCAACGTTTAAACAAATGTTTCTTTTTTTGCTTATTTTCTATTAGAATACTTTTTTAGTTTTCCAAAATAGGAATTTTAGCCTCATAAATCCCCTATTTAAACAATTAACTACTTATATATTTCTTTTGTCTTTGTTTTATTTATAGCCTTAGGCTGTTTTAAACATTACTTAAATAGTCAAAGGATATTCAATCTTTGGCCCTAATAAATAATATTTTTTAATCATTTTTGGATTTTTAAAAATATTTTTTAAAAATTTTTTTGGGAATGAACAAGCATTTTTCTTTTTTAAAAAATAAATAAAAAAATTTTGAAAATGTCAACCAGTAAAAAATTTAACTCTCTTAAGTAAAGATATTTTATAATGAAAAGAAGAAAATAACACGCAAGCGCGAACGTCAATTGTCTCCTAATATTTTTGGTATGATTGTTTAGATCCTAAATCCCGCTTCCATCCCCGCTTCCAACCACCCACTCAATTGGGAAGAGTGTCCTTTTTACTCAATCCTTTTTGTACTAAACGTTTTTGTGTTTGGATTTGAGTTTTTTGGGAGAGTAAGTCTAGCATTCCTCCTATTCCGGAAGGAAAGGATAGGGAAAGAATGGGAAAATAAAGAATAAATTGAACTAATGGATGACAAAAGTTGAATAGTCCTCACAATTTTTGACGGTTTTTTGTATATTTTTTCTCAAAAAATGTCAACTCTCTCCCCTTCTAAAAAGTCCAAAAAAATTTGAAAAGCTTCAAGTTTTTCTCATTAGCTTTTTTGCATGGATTACTTTTGTTCTTTTTTTTCGAGTTTTGGGAGAAGGGGGATTTTGGGAAGTTTTTTATAAGAAAGGGAGAGAGGGAAGGAATGCGCGTGCCTTTAAATCTGGGATTTTTTAAAGAGGGATCTTCTTAGGAAAAAAAAATTTTTTAGAAAAATAATTTCAGAGAATCTCAGCTTATACACTTACTAAAATACTTATAAAATAAATTTAAATATTCCCCCAATTTTTAAGAAAAAAATGGCTGTTGAAGAAGCTGAAGGAGTTGGATTGCCTCAAAAAGGATTAAATATGAGTAAGCTTAAAACGAAAATTTTAAAAAATTTTGTAATAAAATTTTTTCTAGTTATTAAAGATGCTCTTCCCGATATGCGCATTGCTAATGAAACACGTGAAGTATTAAATCAATGTTGTGTTGAATTTATAAAGCATATTTCAAAAGAAGCACAAATGATCTCATCAAAGGATCAAAGGAAGACTATTTACCATGATCACGTTCAAAAAGGTGGGTAAGGCAATTTTACAGTTGAATAAATAAAAAATTCAGAAAATTCTAGAAAAAAATGTGAGATTAGTGAGTAGTTTATTTGGAAAGTGTTTTAGTTTTAAATTTTAAAAGTGAAGAGCTAGGAAGTGTTTTAGTCAAAATTAATAATTAATTGAGTGCCTAATCTTTTCAAAATTGGTGTTGCATAATTTTTTAAAATTTTAATAAGGAAAGGAAAGATTTTTTCTAATTTTTACATTTCCGGATATTGGATTTAAGTGCAAAAAAGGTAGATATGAAAAGTAGAGGGAGAAGCTCTTTTATGCTGCCACCCACAATAAAATGGAAAGGAAAATTTTAAATCTGAGGGATTAAATATATTAATAGAGAGGATAAGCAAGCGAAAAAATTAATATATTTTTAGTTGTGGGCTAACAATAGTAAGAATATAAAGTTTAAAATTAAAAATTTGAACTTAAAACTAAACAATAACAATAGTAAGTATCGCGATATTATTGATATTATTTTTACCGTACCGATTAAAGATTAAATTTGGGAAATTTTGTCATCTTTGTTAACGGTAATTTTCGGTATTATCGTTACCGATTACCTAAAATACCCATTTGCCAAACACAAATCTTGATAACACAACATAAAAATTGAGTTGAGAATTTCCTTTAAATAAATAGATTTACTAGGAGCGTACCTACATAAATATAAATGATACTTAGATTTAATTTTTAATATTTTAGTTTTAAGTTCAAGTTTTTAATTTTAAGCTTTATATTTCCTTCTATTTTTAAAAATCGCGCGCAAGCCATAAATAATTTTTTAAAATTAAAAAAAAATTTTTTAATAAATGAAAACTAAAGATTAAAAAAAAATTTTTTTTTCTTTTTTCTTCTTTTGAGAATTCGATCCGATTACTTTTTTTTTCTTCAAATCTCCTCCTAGTAAGAAACAATGTTTAAAATAACTCTCCCTCCTCAAATGATGAAGTTTGACGTTAAAATCCCTTAGGGCTTTTTTACAATTGCTTGAAAGTTTCAAAAGCTTTATACTTGCTTTTTTTGAGCAGATTGTTCTTTTTTTTAGTTTTTTAAAATTAGCAAAAAAAAGAGAATCAATCAAAGCCCCAAGAGATTTATTTATTTTTTTATTTGCAAAAAAAGTTATATAATTTTCCAAAAATAAATTAATTTATTTTAAAAAATTGTTGGAAGTTTTTTGAAAAGTAAGAGGATTTTAAAGAGATTAAAACACATTATTAATGTGCTGCTTTTTGATTTTAGGAGTCTGTTATTTTTAAAATTATTTAGAATCTTGTTAAATATGTATGTATTTTTTAGGAAATCTGATAGGAGAAAAGAAAATAAGGAAGACAGTTTTTAGCTGATTTTAATTTTAAAGCAGTCTAAGCCCTTAAAATCTAAGTATTGTGAGAATTTTGTTGAGGCTTCTTGTGTTTTTTGTGTAATTTTTAAGTTACCTAGCTTTACGATTTTGAGGTTGTAAGAGGTTGTAATTTTTAATTTTTATATACGTACCCGCTTCCATTTTTTTAAAATTAAATGTCTATTTTTATATTTTTTACCTCCTTTTTTAAATTTAAAATGATGTAACAATAGGTAAGCTTTGTCCACTTACAAACGAAAAAAAATTTTTTTAATTTTTAAGAAATAAAATTTTTTTTCGCGCTTTTCAAAGAAAAAAAATTTTTTTGAATAAAAAAGGAAAGTAAATTTAGTAGTAGTTTTTTTTGAAATCATAAACGATATCCCCTCCTATAACAAAAAGAAAATTAGCTATAATTTTCTTCTAAGAGAGAATGTGATATCCCGAGAATTATTTTTTAGAAAATAAATAAAATAAAAGAAACAAAAAATTGAAATAAATAAATAGAAGACGTCAGCCAATGAAAAAAAAAATGATTTTTTAACACCCTCCTTTTTTTAAAAAACTGATTTTTAAGAACTATTTTTAGGGGGATAAAAAAAGAAAAAAAAGGTAATTACTATATAGTAGATAAATATTTTCCCAAAGGGGCATCATCATTAGCTTTAATTTTTGATTATGAGAGAATATTTTATTTTAAAAAAAGGAGGAGGGAGGATATAAGGGATGAGGGCTGGTGTTTAAAACAAAAAAGGAAATAAAAATAGAAGTAAAATGTTTGGGGGTAGTTTTCTAAAGCTCGATTCCTGAAAATTGTGATTTTCTGACATCTTTTGAGGGTTGGATTTCGATTTCCTGAAAATGAGAGCTTGTGGTCTTCTACATAAATATCCTAGGGAAGGAGCCATCCCGACTCCCCGTAAATTGGGAATATCTGATCTATTGTCAGCTCGTTCCCTATTTTTTACGTTCCCTAAAATAAAATTTATAAGAAAGGATTGAAACAAATTTGGAAAAAAATTTTTTAATGAAAAAATTATTAAAATCTAGAAGATAATTTTGATAATTAATTTAAAATTAAAAAAAAAATATTTTTTTAGCATTAAAAAATCTTGGATTTCCACGTGAATATGTTGATGCAGCAAATTCTGTTTTAGGCGAATGCAAAATTGCAGCAGAAAAACGTTTAAAACGAAAAAATTCTCGTTTGGATAAATGTGGTATTCCTGAGGAACAACTTTTTGAAATGCAGCAAAGACTTATTGAACAGGTGGGGGGATTTAATAAGAAAGAAAAATAATTTTTTTTGGGTTTTGAAATTTGATATTTATTAAGTAAACTAACAAAAAATTATTTGGGCACTTGACTAGACTTAATAATATTTATTAGGCAAAAAAAAAGTTTTTTTTTGAGTTTGTTACAAAGTTAAATAGATAATATGGGAACGGAAAGGGGAAGAAAAAAAAATTATTTTTTAATATAAATAATTTATAATATGTTTTGTTTAGAAAATAATTAGTATATTTTTTACTTTTATTTTTGTCTGGGATAGTTACATATTTGATAAGAGACTTTATTAATATATTTAATGAAGTTTTTTTTCGTAAAAATAAATTTTTGGGAGATTTTTTTTGTAAAACATTTTTTGGGGCAACATGGGGATAACTTGTGGATGACTTCCTTATGTAACGGGGGGGGGGGGGGGGCTTTTTTTAACTTTTGTTGGTGGTACGGGGAGCAGTTTAAGGATGATACTTTTTGTGATAATTCGGGGCAACTTGTGGATGATCCACCGTTCCCGTCCCTGTAGCAAAAGTCACCGCGTCAATCATCCATGGCTTTTTTAACTTATTGGGGGCAACGGGGGGCAACTTGTGGATGACACTTTTTGTGATAATAGGGGGCATTTTGTGGATAACCCACCGTCCGTTCCCGTCCTTGTAGCAAAAGCCACCGCGTCAACCATCTCTGTAAAAATTGAAAGTTGGCTGTAAATGTTGGACCCTAGTTCTTAGGGATTTTTAGTAGAAAATTTATTGAGTAATTTTGGGGAAAATATAAACTAAGGCCGGCCTGAATGTTTCCATTTTATGTCTTAAAAAAGAGAAAGAACAAAGAATTCTTTTTTTTAAACAAGCGCAAAACACAAAAATTTATAGAAATAAAAAAAATGCTTCTTGTGTTAATGGTCGGAAAGTTGAAAAAAGAAAATTGTCTTTTTTTTCTACATATTTTGCTAAAATTAGCTTTAAAGGCGCACCTCTATTTTTTAAAAAAAAAATTGAGAGAGTTGAAAAGAATAAAGGATTGGTAGATAGGGGTTAAGCTTTTGAAGTTTTTTTCTTTCCTTTTTAAATTTTACTTTGAAAGATATCCGCTTTTTTCTTTATCCCTTTTTTGTTTTAGCATACATATTCTCTCTAGTTGCAATGTGAGAGAAAAAAAGTTAACAGGCCTCTAATTATTGTTTTATTTAACCGCTTTTTTCTAAAAAATTTCTTTGTTATTTTAAGAGTTGGGTAAGACTTGATATTCTTTGAAAATCCTTTTTTTCTGTTTTTTTATTACTATAATTAGCAACAAAAGATTAAAGGATCAACAAGGAAATATAAGGAGTTTCTTGGAATTTGGGAGGAAAAATTGGAGGTCTTTTTAAAGAAAATAGTAGCTCAAATTGTTTAGGTTAAGTGTGTTTATACACTCTGTTTCAAAAGTATAACCCACTTTAATTTTTTTACTTTTTTCCATGTACAGTTGATGTATCTTTTTGAAATTTGGTATGCAGCTTCAATTATCTAATCTACGGATATTCCCAAAGTTTCATAAAATTTTGTTCGATACAAAATTTTTAATTAATTTTTTTCGAAATTTTCCCTAAAAAAGATGTTTCATAAGTATAACCCACTTTTATTTTGAATATTTCCAACATTAGGAAAAATCTACAAAAATTCCACCAACCATATATAGATATATTATAAAAAAATAAAAAAAAATTAGGCCCATATCTCTACTCAGTGTCGAGATCCTGACACCTCAAAAACCTCGAAATTCAACGTAAAACGAAGGTAAGTCTATTTAAAAAATATTTTCGAGTCCTTAAGGGAAGTTTTGAAATTTTATTTTTGGCCTATTTGAAAGCCCTTGAAATTTGCTACAAGATAGCATTTACCTTATTTTTCGGAAAAAATCCATTAGCAAGATACAGGTGGTCAAACTCTTGCATCAACAAAAAACGCCTAAATGCCCACAAAAATGACCGTTAAGGTCGCTTCTGAAGTTTGACTACCTGTATCTCGCTAATGCATTTTTTCTGAAAAATAAGGCAAATGCTATCTTGTAGAGAATTTCAATGGCTTTCAGATAGGCCAAAAATAAAATTTCAAAACTACCCTTAATGTGTCGAAAATATTTTTTAAATAGACCTACCCTCGTTTTACATTGATTTTTGAGGTTTTTGAGGTGTCAGGATCTCGACAATGAGTAGAGATATGGGCCTAATTTTTCTTTATTTTTTTATAATATTCCTATATATGGTTGGTGGAATTTTTATAGATTTTTCCTAATGTTAGAAGTATTAAAAATAAAAGTGGGTTATACTTATGAAACACCTTTTTTAGGCAAAATTTCGAAAAAAAAATTAATTAAAAATTTTGTATGGAACAAAATTTTATGAAACTTTGGGAATGTTCGTAGATTTGTTAATTGTATCTAAATACAAAATCTCAAAAAGATAAATTGATTAATCAACGAAAAAAGTAAAAAAATTAAAGTGGGTTATACTTTTGAAACAGAGTGTAGAAGCAAGGGGGAGGCTGCACGCAATGCGTTTTATGAAGCTTGAATATGTTTTTCGCGGTTGAGGTTTTGTGTTTTTTTAAATTTTTTTTTGGGATTTTTTGAGAGGTTTTTTTTGAAAAATTTTTTTGGGATTTTTAAGAGATTTTTTTCGAAGATTTTTATCGAGCCTTGTATCAATCAAAAAATTATTTCAAATTTATTTACCCAAAATTATTTATTTTCAAAAAATTAGCGAGGTAAAAGGACAATTTAGAAGAATAAAAAAAGAGAAAAGATGGGCTTAGCTTAGCACCCTTGGGAAAATTTTTTAAAGAAAAATTTTTATGGAAGGTGACACAATGAATAAATTTATTTGGTAGTTACTTGTTTTTGGCTTTTTAGCTGCTGTGTTTTTTTTGTTTTTTTTGTGTAGCCTCATTGTAGAAAAAATTTTTTTTGTCTGTCTTGAGGCCCTCTATTAATGTAAATTTTTATTTTTGCTAGTATTTGGGGGAATAAATTGAATAATGTAAAAATAAAAAGTGAAGGAAAAAACTAAAAACTTTTAGGGTTAAATAAAAATAAGGTTTTAAAAAAAAGTTTATTTTTTGCAACAAATTACTAAAGGGTTGGAAGGTGAGGTTAGAAGTGTGTGATTGTTGACCTTTACGTTTCAGGAAAAAATTTTTTTTGAATTTTTTGGGTTTTCTAATTTTTTTTTGGATTTTGTCCTTTTATAAGGGTGGCTAGTGACCTTGACGTTTCAGAAAAATTTTTCCTGGATTTTTTGGGGGGTTTTTTTTTTATTTTTTTTTGGATTTTGTCGTCTAGTGACCTTAACCTTTCAGGGAAAATTTTTTTTTGAATTTTGGCTTTTTGATTTTCGGTTTTTTTTGATTTTTTCTGACCTTATCCTTCTTTCACATATGTAGCTTTTTTTTTAATTTTTGCAAAATTTTTTTTCAATTTTCCAGAGATTTTTTTAAATAAATTTAACAATCAAACCCAAAACTAACCTAATAAATATTGTGAATTATGATTGTTTGAATGAGGATCATAAATAACCATTCCATTAGTTCCTAATATATCATTTGTGTCCTCATAATTTTCTATTAGTGAAGAGAAAAAATTATTGTTGTTATTATTGTTGTCAATTGAATTTCTGTGTTGATGTCTAGTATATTTTAATGGCATTTTTTATATATTTTTTGTTCTAAAAATTTTTCTAAATTTAAATTAGCTATACCTAAGCTGTTAAAAGATTTATTTATTTAATTTTTTAATTTTTCAAAGGGTGTCGCATTTTATTTTTTTAATAAGACAATGCTTAAAATTAATTTTTATAGTAATTAAATTTTTTATTGAGAAAGGGAGGGTTGCTAAATTAATTTTTTTCACAAGAAAATTTTTTCTCAAAAAATTTTCCAACCTATATTTGTATACCTTATTATTCCACGCATTTTTTGGTGGGAGAAAAAATATATTCTCGATATTCGTGGGTCTTTCTCAGTTACTACATTTTACTTATAATATACTAAACACTTTATATATATTTATCTAACTTTGTATAAGCTTAAAACATTTTTATATATTTATCCTCAAAATATTTTTTTACTAAATTTTTTCATGTTAAACTTTTAAAAAAATTTGTAAAAGGGGGAATGACTTTAGAAGAAGAAGATATTCTTCTTCTCTTTGTCATTCAATTTTTCACAACAAAAAAAATGTCCCCGGATTTTTCTGCTTTTGCCCCTTTTCCGGGACTTTTTCCGCCTTTCTTTCTTCTTCCCTTTTTTCTCCAAATAAAAAACACAAAAATTTTTTGGTAGAAGAGGACAAACCAAGTTTAATGCTTAAATTAGGAAAGGAACCAAAATATAAAAAAGAAGCTAAAAGTTGTAAAAAGGTTGTAGAAAGAAAGGTTTTTGTAAGCTTAAAAATGATTGGGTTTTTGGGGGGTTTTTGGGGGGGGGGGGAATCACGCTTTAAAGTAGGGCGGCCCTACTTTTACTTTTCTAAGGATTAATTGAGACTGGAGCGAGATGAGACCACAAACAAAGATCTATTTATCGAGATGCGAGTTTTTTTCAAGATATTTTGTACGATTCCCCTCCCAGTCCAGTCTTTATAGAGCTTGTACGGAGATTCAGTAAAAATTTATTTTGATTGTAGTTGGATATTGTAAGCAGGAGAGAATTTTTGTGGAATTCGTGCCACATTTTTGTTATTATTCCCAGTTTTTGTTTAAAAAAAAGAAGATATGCATAAAAATTTAAAAAAAAAAGAAAATATTTTTAAGTCACATTTTCGGCAATCTTCCAAAAAAAATTAAAATAGAAATGTGGCACAGTTTTTGTTTAAAATTAGGCTCATAAACCTTAGTTTTTTTTGTTTACCAAACTTCTTTATATAAATATTCAACGTTTATTTTCAAGGAAAAACGTGGTGAGAAACAAAAATAGGAATATTTAAAGTCAGAAAAAAAGTAAGGGGAGGGGGATGTGTACAAATAAAATTCCCTGAACCATATCTTTGGGATGTGGGAAAAAGCTTGAGGCGAAGGATATACGAAGAAAGAGCTGGCAGTATAGGTTAAAAATGCAAAAAAAAAGAGTTAGAATATTTGATTTTTAATTGTTTAATTGCTACTAATTTAAGAGATCAAACATTAAAACACAGAAACATTTTTTGAAAAAAAATTATACATATTTAAAACTTAATTGAAAAAAGGTTAATTAAGAGAGGAGGTCAAAAGAGCCACACTCAATTACCTGCTGGCAGACCTCAAAATTATCAAAACAGCACTTTTTTCCCAATTTTTTTATAGGGACCAGTAAAAGTAAGGATTACCGAAAATTCTTCATGCAGTTTAAATCCCAATTTTAGTACATATCCTCGATTTAAATTAATTTTATTAAGTTTGTTTAGACTTTTACAATTATCTTGGGGGTAAAGATTTGTATAAATGCTAAAAAAATTTTTAAGGGTAACAGATTTACTAAGAATTTTTAAAACCTTAATAGATTGACTTTTTTGAGGTAATTTTTCTTTAATTTTAATTTGCTGACTAAATTAATAATCTCATTCATTTTTCCTTAATAATGCCTACAAATCCTTTCGAACAACTTGAGATGTTTTTTTGTTTATTATTGTTTTCTCCCCCACAATTTTTTTTGAAAAATTCATTTCCTCATTATATCATTTATAATAATTTGTTTATTCTTCAAGTTGAAAAGTTCTTTTATTTTTTGTTATGCTTTTTTAACAGAATTACTAAATAGCTAAATAATTTGTGTTTGTGTGTGTGTGTGTGTCAATAGTGTTAAAAGAAAGTTTAAATAAATATTTTTTAAAGTTTAGCTTCTTCTTTTCTATGCTTCTTCTCCCACACCACAACATGAATATTTAAAACAATTTCTTGTTTAAACGGGAGAGGGGGGGGGGGGGGGAAGATGTTTTTATTTTTTTTATTCCTCGTCATTTTCTTTTTTAAATTTTGTTTTGTGTACTAAAAAAATTTTTTCTTAAAGGGTGAGAGATTTTCTAAGATTTTTCTTTTCGTCATTTTTGTTTTTTCCTTAGAAATCCCCTTTTGTTTTTAAACAAATTATTAGCTTAATAAAATAAAAATAAATTTAAATGATAAAGAAAAAGAATAATAATTTTTTAAGTGTGGGTAAAAATTTCTTTAATAATACCGAAAAAAATTCTTCTTGCACTTTAAGATATTTTTAATATTATTTATTTTATTTTTCAACAATTATTTTTCCTTTTTTTATCATATTTTTTCTCACCCTTATAGTAAATTCAGGTTTTGAATTATAAATTAAGTGGAGGGTAATATGAGGGGGTAAATATAATAAATACTTATACCTATTGTGTTAATTTATTTAATTATTCAACAATAAAATATAACTTTTTATTTTTTAAGAGTTTTTTAAATAATAATTGAAGCATTAATTTTTAAAAAAATTGAAAAAATAAAGAGGAAAAGAATTTTAATAGGAGGATTAGAAAAAATTTTTTGTTAGATAAATTATAAAATAAGGAAATAAGGGGGGGGTGTGCAATCTTGTTTGATTCTGAAAAAATAGAATATTTAGAATAGAAATCTTGTTTGATTCTGAAAAAATAGAATATTTAGAATAGAAATAGAAATCGAATATTTTGATAAATTTTGGTGCCATAAAGGGAGTGCCATTCTTAATTAAGGAATTTATTGTAATATTACAGGTTTTATGGTATATTAATCCAATAATAATTCAAAAAAAAATTTTTTTTGATTTTTTTTCATTAAAAAATGTCTCGCGCGATAAAAAAATTTCTAGAAAAATTGAGTTTTAAGTAGAATAAATTAAAAAATATGTAAATATAAGAAGAAAAAAGTACTATTTTTTTTATTTGTCAAGTCGTTTATAGCTAATTAAGTTTTTTTATGTTATAAACAGAATATATGGGGGCCTTTTCTTGCTAAACTATTAAAATAAAAAGTGTAAAATTGAGTTAATTTATTAAATTATTTATTTTTAAGAAAATTGTTGTTGTTTTATAATTTAATTTGATAGTAGTCTTTTTTTAATAGACTTTTTCCTGTTATTGTTGATTTTGTTGAAAAAAAAAAATTTTTTATTTCGTCACTTAATTCTCAGGGAAAATTTTGAAATTTTTTGAAAAAAAATTTTTTTTTTATTTTCAAATTTTTCAAAAAAATTTTTCTAAAAAATTTCTAAAAAAATTTTTTTTTATTTTCAAATTTTTCAAAAAATTTTTCTAAAAAATTTCTAAAAAATTTTTTTTTTATTTTCAAATTTTTCAAAAAATTTTTCTAAAAAATTTCTAAAAAAATTTTTTTTTTATTTTCAAATTTTTCAAAAAATTTTTCTAAAAAATTTCTAAAAAAATTTTTTTTTTATTTTCAAATTTTTCAAAAAAATTTTTCTAAAAAATTTCTAAAAAATTTTTTTTTTTATTTTCAAATTTTTCAAAAAATTTTTCTAAAAAATTTCTAAAAAAATTTTTTTTTTATTTTCAAATTTTTCAAAAAAATTTTTCTAAAAAATTTCTAAAAAAATTTTTTTTTTATTTTCAAATTTTTCAAAAAAATTTCTAAAAAAATTATTTTTTAGGCTCGTCGTGAAGAAGCAGAAAAGCAGCATGCAGCATTTTCCCAATTTGGAGGTTTTGACCATTTTGCTTCATTTCAAAATCAAATGGCTATGCCAACATTTAATCCTACACAGCAACCACAACAACAATTACAATCTTCTCCAACTTTTTTAACTCCATTATTACCTTCTCAACAACAGCAACAACAGCAAACACAGCAACAACAAACATTTGCTATGCCACAAATACCACCACAAACAACAGCAACATCAACAACAACACAAGTAGAACAACAACAACAACAAACATTTATTCCTTCAACTATGCCTATGCCTTTCGTAAAAATTTTATTATTTTTAAAAATAATTTTTAAAATGATTTAAAAATTTTTTTGGAATTATTGGGAAGCTTCTAAAGTTAATTAAAAAAAATTCTCTGCCCGAAAAATAATTTTTGCTAAATGATTTCAGACTAATTTCTTATTAATACACTAGTACAGGGTGCGGCAAATTTGCGCCACTTTTTCTTTTTGCCATAACTTTCTTCAAAATTAATGAAAGCTGATAATTCTTTTTTTATTTCATTCCCAACACTTTAGGAAACTTGCTGATATCAAATATTAAAAATTTGGTTCACTCTTGGCAAGGATAATCGAGTTCAAACGTCTGGAAAATTTAAAAACATTTTTTATGCCAAAGTTTAATTGATCTTAACTTCGTTCAAAATCGTTCAATACCAACGATTTTGGTACTAAACGACTCAACTCGTTCAGGAGCATCGAAATAGCTTATAATCTCATTTTTGAAAATTTTACACAAAAATTTTATTCTTAACAAAATTATTTTAATTTATCATTCAGAGGACCGTATCTCACTCGATTTTTGTCATAGGCCCCTGATTTTTATGTCATTCGAATCAGAATGAAGAGATGATTCGAATGATATAAACATTTCTGATATCAAAATCTCAGCCTTGAATCTAGGTCAATTTTTATCCAAAAAATTTTGCTCAAATTTTGAGAGAAGTTTACTCAGAGTAAACTTAAAATTTAAAAGCAATTTTGGTATCAGCAAGTTTCCTAAAGTGTTGGGAATAAAACAAAAAAAGAATTATCAGTTTTCAATAATTTTGAAGAAGGTTATGGCAAAAAGAAAAAGTGGCGCAAATTTGCCGCACCCTGTACATATATAAGTTTTGCTTCAGGTTTGTTTTAAATAATAAACTTGAAGAAAACTTGAAAACATAAGCCTGAAATAAAAGTTAAACTTGGAGCTTGAACTTGAAAACAAAATAAAATTAATAAGCTTGAACTTGAAAAACTTTAATTAAAAAAAATAAACTTGAAATAAAACTTTATTTAATTTTAAAAGGGTTTAACACCTCAACAATTAATTGTTCCTGAATGTTCTAATATTCCAACAACATCAGAACAATCACAACAACAGCAACAATTATTACCAGAATTAACAACTGAAAGAGCTGCACAAATATTATTTGGAGGGAAAAAGAATGAAAATGAAGAGGATGATGAGGAAGAAAATTATGATATTTAAGTTTGGAAGGATTTTGGGTGTGTTTTTTATTATTTATTTGGTAAATAATGGATGTTTATAGTAATTATTATATAGTTTTTAATAAAATTAAAGGAGATAATTTAATAATGAAATTTAATAATGTTGGTTGTTTATGTAAGGGGAACTTACCTTAAGTGCCTGATCAGCCATGAAGTTCTTCCTAGGCACTTTCCCCTCCTCTATAAAATTTTTTTAATTTTTAATAAACCTTGACTTTTATGTTTGATTTTGGATGAAGACCTTGACCATATTTTTGACTTTGAGCCAAGGAAAAAACAAGGGATACTGAAAAATGCCTTCTAGATCCAGTAGATATCGAGGTCTGGATCCAGAACGATCTTTAATTCATTTATGTATTCTGGGTATAGTTTCATCATGGCTTGTGCTTTATTGGTAGTGCGGAACACTTTCTTTTTAGTTGTAATCAGTTGTAATCAGTCCTTTAAATTTTCAATTTTGTTCATACCTCCTTCCACCCCTATATTCTTTAAATTTAAATCAAATTTATTTTTAAAATTTTTTTCGATTACCAAAAAATGAAAATAAGCATTCCATCATTTGTTTTTTCCTCTCCTCCTCATTTTTCTGTCTCTCAAGGGATTTAACTTGAAAAAAAATTTTTATTTATAGACTAGGTAATGCAATTTGTGCAAATAACAGAGCTTTTTTTTCTTTTTTATTTTTATATATCCACATCCACTACTATATCACTCATTTTTACAATTACATAAATACACTTGGAAGGATATATTTTTTCTGCTTTTTTACTTAAAAATAAATATTCTCTTAAAATTATTTTTTTAATTTCCCTATCTCTCTCAATATCTGTCCAGTTTAGTAGCTAAGACTGGACAGATGTTTAATCCCTCCTATGGAAAGGAAGGTGGTGGTTCTACCTAGTTTTTATTCCCATATTGAAAGGATTTTGTAGAGAAAATATGAGTCCTTATTGGGTACATTTTGACGGATAAATATTATCATTATTATCATCGGGTTGGCTCAGCATTTTGATCTGGATTGAATCCCTTCCACGTTCCTTTCCAATCCTTCCACAAACGCTCGAATGATGGTTCTATCCCAGTATCCCTTCAATTTTTTTAATATCACAGACATATGTATTATGTATACACTCCATCTAAGAACAGAAAAAATTTTCTGGACGTTTATTGTTAGGTATGTGTGGGTGGTGGTCCACCAACTCTCCAAGGAGCTTAGAGAAACTTCTTCAGTTTCCTTCCCACGAAAGGGGTGGTGGTCCAGAAGGAAAAAATTAGTAGATATGAAAATCTCTCTTCTTTTTTTTTGTTAAATTTTAAGAGATTTACAGTACGACAAAAAATACGTCTTATTACGATGCTTTATACCCCCATGTATACCTTCAATTTAGTAATTTACCCCTTATTCAATTAGACAAATACTTTTACTTTTCAAAAATAAAAATTAAATTACTAAAAAATTTTTTTTCTTCAATTTCTACCTCCCTAATACCTCCCCAAACTAACAATTTTCTCTCACCAACCACACTTTCATGGAGTAAATATATTATTATTTTTTATTAAAATATTTTCGTAATTTCCCTGTTATTTTTAGCCTTTCCTCTCTCAATATTTATTTTTTTCCAATTTTATTTTTATAATTAAAAAAAATATATTTTTCTTCTCAATATTTTTATACTAAAAATGAAATATTTAAATATAAAATTTAATTTAAAATTATTTTTTATTTTGTTTTATTTTTCTCCTTTTGTATTAATTTATTTTATTGTTCCAGGTATTGGATTTGTTTATTAATTAATTTATTTTTTTTGAGAAAATTAAAAAAAATTTCTTGGCTAATCAAAAATTAATTTTAGCTTATTTCCCTCCCCTTCCCTTCCTTCCAAAAGAATTTTTTTAGTCAAGGAATAGCTAAATTAGATATAGAACTGATTGGGCCGATCGAGAATTTAGATTATCTCAAAACAACTCGATTCTCGAAATATTTTTTGTTTGAGATTTCGTCTCGGATCGGGTCTAGTCTCTAAGTAAAATTATTTTTTTGGTGATTTCAACTTCCATTCTAAAAATTATTTTCTAAATTAAAATTTAATCAGCTACTGGTGATGAAACTGATACAACTGCATTGATAGCTCAAGCATTGGAATTGGCTAAGGCTGGGCAAAGAAGAGTTGAGAGAATTGAACAAATGATGAATGTATGTCTTTATAAAATTTCAAAAAATTTTTTTGAAATTTTTGAAATTTCCAAAAAATCCCCCCCTACCCTCTAATAAAAATCCCAACAGAAAAAAAATTTTTTAGTCTTCACTTCAACAAAATGAACAATTTATTCAAAAAGGTAGTGAAGCATTAAATAAACTAACTAATGAGGAAATAAATAAACAAGAAACATTATTGGACAATCCAAATAAAGCAACAAAAATAAAAATATTTTTGAATAATTATTTGCCTTTATTTTTAATTATTTTATTTTTAATTTTTTAATTTAAATATATAATTTATTATTTATGTTAATAAAAAATTTAAATAAAAAAATTATTATACAACTAGTATCCCGTATTAAATAAAATATTAAAGTATTTAATTTTTGAGATCAGGTAGAATTTAAATATAAATAATATAGTACATTATGTTCAAGAATGATTAGACATAACCAAGTAAAGTCAACTCTTGCTCACGACATTTTATCTTCCCTTGACCCTATAATCTAATGTTCCCTCCACTCTATATGATGGTGTTCTTTCTCTTTACCCTTTGACCTGAAAACTCCTGAATCGGAGACAGAAATTTGAAACAAAATGCCCAATCCCCAACACTACTTCACTCTATAATTTAATGCTCCCTTCACCCTATAACCAATGTCCCTTCACTCTTTAATCCAATGTTCGCTCAGCTTGCAGGATATCCGAGGATATCATCCGAGGATATCCCCTGATATCCAGGGACACGTCTAATGAGAATTGACTTTACTTGCTTAAATTTCCAAAAAAAACAATTTCTATCTCTATAAAAGCACAACATCCTCATCATTATAATCTTCAATATCTTCATTAATATTACTACTATTTATATTTTCTTCACCCAAAGTCAACAATTTATTTCCATTTAATGTAGCTAGTAACTGTAATGATTGTTGAGAATTTTTTCTATGTTCTTCTAATGAATTTTGACTGTAGATTGAAGGGGTACTGAAATGTTTAAATTAATTTTGATTTTAAAAAAATATTTCATTTTGTTAAAATTCAAAATGCCCAAAATTCCAAAATATTTTTTAAGGGATAATTAACTGAATCCTTTTAAAAATCAACAGAAAGTCGGAAAAGGGAGTAATTGTGTTCCTTTCACCCCATAAGAGTGGATGTTCCCTTCGCTCTAGGATTCAATGTTCCCTTCACCTTACTACTAGACTTGGCCCTATTAAAAAATTTTTTTAAGTACGAAAAATGTCAAGATTGATAAATGTGTTCCTTTCACCCTAGGATTTAAAAAAAAATTTCAAAAATTTTTTTGAAAAATATATAAATTAATTAATTTTAATTTAATTTACCTATTATTCAATCCATTAATTTTATTATTAATCCACCCATTATCTCTATTATTGCTATATTCAGTTAATAAATTTGTTGTTATTGTTGTCCCCCCAAAATTAATTGTGGAGGAAGGTCTTCTAATTGAATTATTTGAGGGATGCAATGAATTTCTTTGTAGTTGAAGGGAATAATTATTGGCAAAAGATGCTGGGGAAGGAGTTAAACTTGGATTTATTAGAGTTGGACACAAACAAATTAAAAATCGTGAAATTGTTCGTCGAAAGGCTATTCGAAAACGTTCTGATAGAAGACCTTAAATTATGTGTTTTTTTGTGTTTTATTTTTGTGTTTTTAAATGTTTTTATGTTTCTTATTTTGTATTTCCTTGTCTTTCAGAATTTTTTAAATTTGTATTTTTGTGTTTTCATGTGTTTTTATTTTCGTATTTTCCTCTGTTTGTCTTTAATATTTACCGTATTTATTCTAATAGTGCGACCGGTCGGTTTATTTTTTAACCATCCTCTATAGGGTCGGTTTATTAGAAGGGGTCGGTCTAATAGAGAGAGTCGCACTATTAGAAGAAATACGGTAGCTTATTTTGTATTTTTGTATTTTCCCTCATTTTTCAAGTTTATTTATTTTATTTCTGATTTATTTTTGTATTTTCCGGAAGCATTTTCCGGAAACAAAGCTCACCATAAAGTATAGGATTAACACAACTATTTGCATAAGCCATTGTTTGCACAACTGACTGGACAAGTAAAAGTCTAAAGAAAAAAATAATTAATTAAAATTTTTAATTAAAAACAAACATTTTTTCATTATGCTCCCAAAAACTAGCTTGTGGATAATTCAATCCTTGAAGGAAAAAACGAAAATTTTGAGGTAACCAACAGAATCCAAAGGTTAAAATAACTACAAAAACCATTCGAGTTGCATGTCTTTTGACTCTGAAAAAATTATTTTTTTTTTAGAAAAAAATTTTCTTTTTCATTAAAAAAAATTTTTAAATTAAAATTCCCACTATTTAAACAAACCACTATATAGTGGACAAGTCGCTTATATCGGGGTACATTAAATAGAGGTTTTTTGGATTTTTTAATTAGAAAATTTTTTTCTTTATTTTTCTAAATTTTATTTTTATTTTCCCTGATTTTTTCTTTATTTTCCCCTCAATTTATTTTTATTTTTATTTATTTATTTGTCAAGTAAAAAAAACTTTTTCGCTTGAAATCCCTCAAGCACTTCAAAAAATATTTTTTTTATTTATTAAAAATGATGTAAAAAATAAAAAAAAATCGGAAACATAGAAAATTATTTTGTTTACTTATTTTATTTTTAATAGAAAAAATAAAGAAAAAAAATTAAAATTATTTTTTTTGAATCACGTCAAAAATGAAACAAACAACTTTCTTTTTTCTTGGAAAAAGAAAGGGATTAGCTAAATTCCTTAGAAAATATTTTAGCTCAAAAACAAAGAAAAAAGTCTCTAAAAATCCTCTAGTTTAAATAAACACAGAAAAAATCCAAAAACCTCTATTTAAAGAACCCCGCTAAAGGCGACTTGTCCACTATATAGAGATTTGTTTAAATAGTGGGAATTTTAAGTAAACATTTTTTGAAGTTTAAGGAGTTACTTTTGTGAGGATTTTGACTGAACCAGCTTTTGACGCCATATTTCTTTTACCAGTAAAAAATAGAAGGCACAAGATAAGGTTAAAGGCAACTGAAATAAGAAGAAAATGAATTTTTTGAAATTAGAAAATTTTTTTTAATTTTTAATTATTTTTTAATTAAAATTAAGAAGGAAAACAAACCAAATAAGCCCCCAAATTAAATCCCCAATAAAACAATCTGGCTTGCAAAGGAGAGGCAGTTGTAAGGGCTATAGCTAGCGAATCAACACAAGCAGAGCCTTTAATTCCCTTTAAAGGAAAAAATTTTTTAGACTTTATAATTTTAATTAAATATTTGAAGGTGTATTTTAGTACATTTTTAAATTAATTTTATTTATAGAAATTAATTTTTATTTTATTTTAATTAAAAAAATAATGCACTAAAATGTCTGTTACGCCTTATTAATAAATTAAATAATTTATTCGTCCTTTCCTTTTTTGTGAAATTAACTTTTTTAATTAAGAAGGAAATGAAAGGCTTAATTTAGAATAAATTAAAAAAATTTTTTTAAATACTAAGATCTCGTTTAAAAAATTTTTTTTAATTTTTAGTTAATTAAGGGATTAAATATATAATTATTTTTGCATACAAAATATGCTTAAATGACGTTTGTGAAAAAATTCGTAAAATTGCTTAGAGAGTACATAGAAACGTAAAATTTTGCAGAAATAATTTTGAAAGGGTTACCTAACGAATTTTAAAATTTCAGAATTTTGGGTTAACTATTACAAAAGTTCTGGTCAAAAATTCCAGAGTGGTTTGAAATTTTTGCAAAGTTTGGACATTTTCGTCCATAACTTTTAAAATACTTGACTAAAAATTATGAAATTTTTAGAGATGTTAGATAAGGGTATTAGCGACGTCTCTGGAAAATTTTGTAATTATAGGTGAAAAACTCTCTATTTTATGGACTCCCAACTAGCGTCAACTTAACTTTATTCTCCCTCTTGCTTAACTGAATTTTAACGGAAAATAAACTTTAAAAAATATTTTTTTAATTAAAATAATCAAAAATTAGAAATTTAAAAAATCAAAAAAAATTTTTCTTACATTATATTCAAATCGAAGTACCCCAACATTTCTCATTTGAAGAGAATTTAAAGCTAATACAATTAACCAAACTGTTATACAAATGTAGAAGACAACTTTACAGCGTCGTGAACTTCTTCCAGTAATTGATGATGTTATTGACTTGAAAAGAATTTTTTTTATGAAAATTTTGAAAATTTTTTAAAATTTTGAAAAAAAATTTTTGAAATTTTTTGAAAAATTTTTTTGAAAATTTTTTAAAATTTTTTAAAAATTTTCCCTTACAACAAATCTGTCATGTGCCAACAACACCAAAGTCCAAACAGAAACATAACAAGTAATATATTGTAAACTAACAGTTATATAACACACCGAATCCGAGAATGGCCAAGATTTGGAAACATAAGAGAGGGCAGTTACGGGAACACAAAAAGTTAAAAATAATAAATCGGCTAATGCCAAATTGGAAATAAATAGAGAAGTACTTTAAATTTTGAAAATTAAATTTAAAAAATTTTATGAAAATTCCTCTAACCTGTCATGCATTTGGGTATTTAAAGCTATAACTAATAATACAAGTATATTCCCAAATATACCTATCACAGTTATTGGAATAAAAACAATTGCGATAGCTAACATTATTTTTTTTTAAATTAAATATTTTTTAACTGAAAAAAAAGAAAATTTTTAAAAATTATTTTAAAAAATAGTACAGACTTGGAAAAAATTTTTTATGTCGGAAAAAAATTTTTGAAAAAAATTTTAGTTAAAAAATTGGTTTAATACAGGCTTTTAAAATATTGGAGGAAATAGCGTATAAATATAATAGAGACATTCTTTTTATTAATAAAACTTTTTTAGTTAAATTTAAAACTTGTTTCCAACTTGATAAATTTATTAGAACTTAATAAACTTTGCAGCATTTTTAGAAACTTTATTGGAAACTTTTCCAACTTTTTTACCAATTTTATTGGAAATTTTTACAACTTTTTTACCAACTTTTTTGTTTCAACTTTTTTAAACCTATTTAAATAAAACTTGGAACGATACTATAAAAAGTTCAATTTTTGCATTTACACTTAAAAGTACATTAAATGAAATAGCAAAATTTCCTTCTAATTTTATTTTTAAATTTAAAAAAAAAATTTATTTGTCATTAGATTATATGTAAATTTAGCTATTTTTAAGGGCTCTAAGAGGAGAGGAAAATAAATTAATTTTTTTAAATTAATTTTCTTTTTTAATTTTAATTAAATTTGCTAAAATGTCTTTCCTTAATCTTCAAAATTATTTTTTTACAAAAATAATTTTATTAATAAAATTAAAAAATTCCAAAATTGGATATATATATTGTTAATAAATGACGCAAAAAGAATGTGTAAAAGAAAATTAATTTGACATGAAAAGAGATATGCTTTAAATAAAAAAAATTTTTTCAAACAATGATTCTGGAAATTGAAATTCCTTATTAAAAATAAAATTAAAATAAAGAAAAAAATTTTTTTTTGAATTTCAAAGATTGGTAAACAATTAAATAAACAATACGTTTTTATGGAGAAAATTTTTTTGAAATTTTATAAAAATTTTTTAGAAAAATTATTTTTTGGAAAAATGTTTTTTTTGTTTAACTAAGCCTAAAAATAAATAAAATTAAAGAAATTCCTAAATTTAAAAATATTTTATCTTTAATAAATTAAAAAATTGGTGAATTAAAAATTGTATTTAAAAAAAATAAAAGATTAGAATAATATATTTAGGGGTGTCTGAGAAAAATCTATCTAATATCTATCTAGTAATCCTATCTATCAAGTAAATATCCTTTATAGAAACTAGAATTAGACATTTGGAAAATGCCGAATCCAATTTCCGTATTTTTAAAATTTTTCTTATCCGGACAGGATTTGCAGGAAATCTGGTTTTTATCTAAATACCCGGATTCGGTCCGGGTCCGAACTCTAATAGAAACCCAAAGCCATATTAAAAACTGAGCCATATAAACGTCCAAGACTTCTATTAGGGAAATATCTACAATAATTGGTTAGCTGATAATAATATTTTTTGTTAAATTAAGGAAGAAATTAAGGAATGAATTTCTTTTTTTAACTTAAAATAGTGGAAATTAAATTAGGAAAAAAATTAGGTATATATTTTTTTGTTTTTTGGCCATTTAAAATGTGTGAAAATTAATTAATTTAAACAAAATGTTAGGAAAGAAGAAGCTTCTCTCTCTTTTCCCTTCATTTCCTTCTCGTTTTGGCAACTCTAAAAAATAAATTTTTGAAAATGTTATTTAACCACCCATTTTATAGTTGCGTGCCTTTAAAAATATTTTAGAAAAAAAAATAAAAATGGAATATTCATATTAAGAGGCGTGTCTATGCAAAAATAAAATATTAAAAATGAAGAAGAAAAAATGTGTGAGATTAGAAAATATTGAAAAAATGTTGGAAAGGATGTTATTAACTATCTAGGCTTATAAAATTTTGACAAATTAGTATTTTTAGCTAAAAAATTAATTTGTTAATTCATTAAATTTTAATATATAAAATTAATGATTAATTTACTAAATTATATATTTGCTAAAGCAAAAATATACCTTAAAGAATCAAAAAATAATTTTTAAAAAATTATCTAAAAATCCTTTTTTTAATATTAAATATATTTTTAATATTAAAGCTTATTTTTTAATTAATTAGAAATGCCATACTTTTCGTCTAAAATAAATAAGAAAATATTAACTAAGAGAGGATTACCCTTTTATTATTCTTAAATAAATAAAAATAAATTTAAATAAAAATATAGGTATTTTTAGAGTTGCCAAAAATCAGGAAGGGCTTCTTCTACATATTTCCTAACAATATTCTGATCTAATGAATTTAAATTAATTTAGCTTTTAGAAATATTATAACTTTTATTTCGTGCTGGACACAACCGGTTATTAACCTGTACCCACGGTTCTCGGTTCCAGTTCGGCTAACCATATATGGCCAACTCTATTTTTAATATTAAACCAACTCTACTTTTAATTGTTTTTTTAACATTAAAAAAACTATAATAATTCTTTGCTTATTTTTTAATTAATTAGAAATGCCATACTTTTCTTCTAAAATAAATAAGAAAAAAAAATTATTATTATTTTAATTTTTAAGAGTGTTATTAAGGATTTGGGGGAATTAAAAAGTATATCCGGTAAAATAATAATTTTTTTTTATTTTTTTTTCTTTCAAAAAATAGTCCCCCCACACATCCATGTGAGGAGGGATAATAAATTTAAAAAATATAATTATTTATTTATATTTAAATCTTTTATTTTTTAAATTGCTGTTTTCCGTTTTTAGGAGATAAATCTGACTAAAATAAAAATTAAAAAAATATTTCTAAAAGCTTTTTTATTTAATATTTAAAAAAAATTAATTAAATGGATAAAATAAATAATTAAAAAAATTTTTAGAAAATGTTTTTGCAAAAAAAAAATAAAAATAAATAAATATTTATTTTAGGTATGCTTCTAGTTTTTTAATGTTTCTTTTTAATTTGTGTTTTCCTTTTTTATTTTTAAAATTAATTAAAATACAAAAATAGCAGAAAATAAAAATAAACACAAAAATAGAGAAACAGAAATTAATAAAAATACAAAAGAAAAAATACAGAAATTAAAAAGATAAATACAAAAAATCAGAATTAATTTAAGGATTAATTTAACTGAAAATCAGAATTTAGTCAGAATTTTAAAAATCAGAATTTAATTTCTTGTTTATAAATCAGAATTTTAGTCAGAATTCTTTTAAAAACAAAATCAGAATTTCAAGTTTATTGTCCTTAAAAAATCAGAATTATTTTTAACGTTATTAGAAAATCAGAATTATTCAGAATTATAATAAAAAATCAGAATTATTTATTTGTTTCTAAAAACAAATAAAATCAGAATTTATCCAAAACACATAATAAATAATAAAGAAAAAATATAAAAATATTCTGACTTTATTTAATCCCTTTTCTTTAATTTTTCGCCCACTCATCAAGTTTCCGTTTACTTATTTAAATTTTAAGATTAAAAGGGAATAAATAATCTTTTTTTTAATTTATAATAAAAAAATTAAAAAAAAATTTTTTTAAAGAAAGCACAATTATTTAATTGTTACTTTACTCTTTTAAATAATTTATATTTCCAAGTAAAATTATTTAAAATTTATTTTTTTAATGAATACATTTAAATTTAAATAATTAATTGCTTAAAATTGTTAAATAGAATTTATTAAAAATTAAAATTGAAAATTTTTTTAATTATTAGAAAAAATAAAATAATTAAAGGTAATCGTCTCTCAATTAAAAAGTGTAATTTTATTATTTTAGTATAAATTTTAAAAAATAATAATAATGAAGAAAAATTAAGAAAAGGATGTAGTAATTTGCGAAAAAAAAATACAATAGGTGAATAAATATTTTTATCATCATATTTTTTGTAAAGTCTGAACGGATATACGTACAAAAAAGTAAAAAATAAATAAAATAAAAGGAAATATATTTCTAAAAATTTTTTTAATAAATTAATTCTGAGTAAGGTAGGTAAATATGTAGATATAAGGATAAAGATTATTTTCTGATTTAACAGAAAAAAATTTTTTAACCAAAAAATAGGTCTATTTCCATAAATATTGTTTAACATCCCTACAATTTTATAATTAAAATTATTTAAAAATAAAAAAATAGTGCTGAGAAAAATTTTTTAATAAATTGAAGGAAGGCTCTATAATATTTTTAAATAAAAAAATTAACAAAAATGGACAAATTTCGGAGAATTTTTTTGAAATTTTTAATTTAGAAAAAATAACGAGGAAATTAAATTTAAATTTTATTAGAACCTCAAAATTAAAGTTAAAATCTACTCATTAATTATGTGGGTAGATTAAATCCATTTTAGACTAATATAGTAATTGGCATATTGTAGCTGTCTAGAAAATTTTTTTTTTCTCCTTACAAAAAATTTTAAAAATGATGAAAATTGTTTGAGTGCAAAATAAAATTATTTTTTTAATTAAAAATGGAAAAATAGAGGAAGAAGGGGCAATTAAATAAAGAACTAAAATTATAATAAAATTAAATTATTAAATTTAATAATACCTATATTAGCTTATTAAATTATATATAAATTTTAAAAAATATTTTAACAATTTTTGGGTTGCCCTATCCAAATATTGTTTTTTTTTAATTTTTTAAATAATATTGAAATTTAAATTTATTCTATTCACGTAAAATCAAAGGGCACAAAGTCAATAAAAAATATGTTAAATAATACTAAAATCAACCCCAATTTATCTCAGATTCAAAAAATTAGTATAGGATTCTTGGCATATTTTAAATAAAATTAGGGTCTGGAATACCTCAAAAATTTCTTTTTATTTTTTTGGAAAAATTCTTAGACAAATCATTTTTAGGGTATTAAAGCTTCTTTAAAGGTGAGGATAAAAAATACATATAAAATAGATACCTATTTTATAATTTAATTACCGAAAAAAATTTTTTGAATTTTAACTTAAAAAAATAAAGCTTAAAAAAGCCATTTTCTCTGAATAAAAAAATTTTTTTTTCAATAAATAAAACAATTTTTTTCTAGTTTTGTTAACGTAAAAGGAATTAATTGGTATGTTTTTTACCTTTGTTTGTTGTCTTTTATGGCATTTATTTTTTGACAGTTAACAATTAAAAATTGCCGTTTTCCTTTTATTTAACAGACAATTTATTTTAACGAAAATAAAAAAAATAATTTTTTTCATAAAGAAAATTAAAAGATTAATGGAAATTTAAAATTTTTAATTTTATATACATAGCTTTGTTTTAAAGGCATGGATAGAAAGAAGCCTCAAGTAAACTTGAAGCTTATTGTTAGCTGACTTGAGATAGATACAGGAAAGATCATTTTTGGGAGAGTTTGGAGAGATCACATTGGGAAGGCCTTTAATAATTAATTAAGAAAATATAAATAGAAAAAATATTAAAAAATAATAGGATTAGGACAATCTATTTTTATCGAAAATAAAAATAATTTCTTATAGAAAATTTAAAAATTAAATAAAATCCTAATTTTAATTTGTTTTAAAGACAGGGATAAAAGGAAGCCTCAAAAATACAAATTATTACCTGACTTTATGGCAGAGATTAGGAAGGTCTCTTTGGGAGGAATCATGCGGAAGGCTCTTAATAATTAAAAAAATCAAGAGTAAAAAAATTCTTAAAGGTAAGCCTTACATGAAGCCTCAAAAGAAAGATCTCTCCAATCTGTCTCTGATTAGAGAGATCTCATTGGGAGGACTAGAAAGGTCTCTTAATAATTTTAAAAAAAATAAAAATAAAGGGAATTAAATATTCTTTATTTTTTATAAAATTTAAAACAATGAGAAATAAGCCAAGTCCCTCAAAAAAATAAAAAAGCAAATAAAAAATAAAAAAAGAAAATGAAGAAGCGTGGGAAGTACAAAAAGCTAAGAGAAATGAGTCAAACAAAGGAAAAAATAAATAATTTAAATTAAAACAAAAAAAATAAATAAAAGTACATAGCTTTATAGAGTAATTAATCAAACTTTTTTTAGTTATAAATAATTTGTTTGTTTACTCAAAACTTTTTTTTTGGTTAAAATTAATTAAAGGAAATATTTTTAATAAAATAAAGGAAAATTAAATATTTGGAGGGAATAGTGCCTTTAAATGAATTAAAAATTAAATAAATAAACTTTTCCGGAAAGAAACATTAAAAAACAAAAAAATACAAAAAAATACAGAAAATACAGAAAATACAAAAAATATTAAAAATACAAAATTTATCAGAAACACATACCAGAATAAAATATCAGAAACACATATCCATAGAAATAAAAAACCAAGAAATAGAAAAATAAATTTAAAATTAAAAAATTTATTTATTCTTAAAGTCTCTGTTCTTAGCTTACTTTAATTTTCAGAACTTAAATTTATAGTTCTTGAATTTCCGGATTTCTAAGTTTACGGATTCTTAGGTTCACTGTCCTTGAGTGTCCATTTCTTATGCTTCCAGATTTTTTGGTTCCAGATTTATAAGGGAATTTAAGTGGTTCCTGTTGTTTCCGGAATTCATTTAAATTTTTATTTTAATCAGAAACACAAAAAATATACCAAAAATATTCAATTTTATTTAACAAACAAAAATTCTGTTTTTTAATCTCTAAAATAAAATATTAAATTTTCCGGAAATTTAATGTACTTTTAAAAATGTTTATATGAAAATAGACACTCATTTGTTTCAGAATAAAGTAATCCGTCTTTTTTATAAATGAAATTGAATAGCTGTGAAAAGGAAGTTTACGAGAGTGTGCTTTTTAAAATTTTATTAGTAGAAGAAAAAAAAGAAATATTAACAGGAAATTAAATTGTTCAAAAAATTTATACTTAAAAAAATTTTTTTAATTTTTAAATAAATTTTTTAAATTAAAATAAAAATTTTTTAAATTTTTTTAACAGGTGTTAATTTTTGAGCGAATTTCCGCTTACATGCTTTAGCCAAAGTATAAAATACAGAAATTAAATAATACAAAGTAAAATACAAAATAAACACAATTTTAAAATTTATTGTATTTTTGCTTCGTCTGGTCGCAAAGAAAAATGTATTTTTTAATCAGAATTAATTGTATTTTGCATTATATTCTGGTTTTTGTTATATAAACTAGCTAGGTATTGAGGCATAGTTATGTAGTAAATAACTATAAAAATCAGAATTTTTTAAATCAGAATTCCTAAAAATCAGAATTTCTAAAAAAATCAGAATTTAAAAGATCAGAATTTCAAAAATTCATAACCTTTAAAATCAGAATTTCTTTTGAATCAGAATTTTTAAAAATCAGAATAAATAAAATATGTACAACAAGCAAACATATTTATTAAATAAAAAGTTTAATACGTAATAATAACAGAAAAGTATATTTCAGAAAAATAAATACAAGACAGATGTAAATATACTATTATTATTTTTTAAATATTTAAATATATTAAAATTGTTAAGAGGAAGTAAATTAAATAATTTAAAAAATAAAATGGAAATAATTTAAATAAAAGTGAAAATAAGAAGGTGATAAGGCAGAAGGAATAAAAAAATTTCTAAAAAATTCCCAAAAATAATTTAAAATAATTTTTAAAAATTTTTGTTAAATAGGCAACACTCTCTCCCTATTTAATAAAAAATTAAAAAAAAAAGAATAATCCCAAAAAGGCAAAATTAAAAAGGAAGAACCCCAGAAATTTATAATAATTTTTTTCAAAATTTTCCCAGAAAATTAGGATAATCCTTTTTAAACCCCCAAAAATAGACAGAAAAAGGAAACAAAAAAATTTAAAAAAAATATTTATATTTTTTGTTACTTTAAATAATTTCTTCTTTAAGTAAATACTTGTCATTTCCATTCACATCAAACAAAATCTTTCAAACTTTATTATTATTATTTTTAACTTCTCCATTTTGTTGACAGCAACCATTTTGTTGTGGTTTTTTATGTTCTTCTTCTTTTGAGTTTATAATTGAATTGTCGGGAATGCTAATACATTTACCTTTTTCTGCTATTATTTCTATATTTTTTCCCTTAAATTGTAACATATAAAAGGTGTTTTTAAATAAAATCAGAATTTTTGTATTTTTAAATTTAATAGAAAGAAAAATACAAAATAAATTTCTGAGTTATAAGTTTATTTTAATATATAAACCAGAAATTCTGATTTTATTTAAAGTTAATATAAACCAGAAATTAAATATATAAATCAGAATTTTGGTTTCTGGTTTATATTAATACAAAATAAACTTGTTAATGTTTATTCTGGTTTATATAAATTTTATTCTTATTTTTAAAATGTATTTCTGATTAGAACTATAAATGTATTTTATAAAATATTCTGATTTATATTTATATTAATTATTTATGATTCTGATTTATATTATATTTAATTATTCTGATTTATATTAATTTTAGTCCTATATAAATCAGAATATCTTATGTTAGAGTGTAATATTAATATTAAAAATAAACTTACATTAAATTGTATTCCTTTGCCTAGCAATACATTTCCCGTTATTACAATCTTTTCAACATTAGATTGTATTTTTGGAATTTCAGGAATTCTTTTTTCAAAATCTGTTAAAGCTCCAAATTCTTCTGTTGAAAGAATAACTTCCGGAAGTGGACTTTCCCCTATTTTTTGAAGTAAACAAAGAGAAGAATTGAAAGAAAAAAGACATTTTGAGCGGAGATGAAATAAATCTCTCGTTGATTTGACTGGCAAAAATCGACGTCTAGATACATTGACAGCTAAAGCTCGGCCAGGGAAATTTCGGATAACATCGCCTATGGATTGTTCAAGTTGGAGAATAGGACGACCATTTGATAATTTCTGAAAAATTTTTTTGATTATATTAACACTATAATTCTGATTCTGTGTAAATTCTGTTTTATAGAAAATTATTTTATGAATTATATTTTCCAAAAGAGCTTATTCTGTTTTACTATTATTCTGTTTTTCTAAATCAGAATTATTAATCATTATTAAATTTCAGAATTATTGGATTTCTGGAATAATAATATAAATCAGAATTAAATTTCTGATTTTATAATTATAGATATTACTATTAAATATTCACTATAATCTCACCTTTTCATTAGCTAACATAGCAAGTTTCAATTGCCCAAGTTTTTCTTTAACAGCTCTCAAATTCACCCAAATATTATTTGTATTGAACGTTCTATAATTAAAAAAATATTTTTTTAATAATTAATTAATTCTTACTTAAATTTTTTCACAGAACGAAATTCGTCTTGATGCTCTAAATTAATTATATAATTAAAAAAAAATTTTTTTTCTATATTACCATCAGGGACGTGTGGGCATTCGAGTTGTGTAAGTCTATAGCCATCATCAATCTCCACTAAGGTGCCACCCTTTAATTTTAAATTTAGATTAAGAGGGTTCTCTAATTTTGAAATTACCTTAACGTCAGCAGGCGTTCTCGGTGTAACCTCCAAAATATAATCCGTAATTCCATCAGCCAATACCTTAGCAATTCTTTCGTCAAAAACAGCTCCAGTATTATCTATATTAGCAAAAAAGGCAATATCACGGCCTTCTGCCAATAAACGATCGAGTAATCCGCAATGGGCCATAATTGGGAAAATGTTTGCATGGCCAGGGGGATACCATCTATTTTTTGAATTAATTTTTATTTTTAAATTTAAAAAAAAATTTTTAAAAATTACCCATCATTTGGACAATCATCCCATTTTGTTGGAACAGGTTCTAAAGTATCCGCATAAATACGTGGGCATCTACTTTGACTGAAACACTCAACATAATTTGTAGGCTTTTCCCTATTTTCCAAATATTGTTTTGTTTGTATATCAGTGCAAAATGAATTCATTAAAAGAAAAGGAATTTCTTTTGTCTCATTCAAGTCCTTCAATTCATCATTCAGAATCTTTAAAAATTAATTATTGTATTTTTAATTTAAAATTCTGGTTTTGTAAAATATATTTTAACTCTATTTATAAATCAGAATAAAATATTATCATTTTAATTCTGATATTAATAAACCAGAATATTTTAAAAGAATAACTCTAAAAATAAGTCATTGAATAATAAAATTCTGATTTAAAAATAAAAAAAATAATTCTGATTATAAGTAGCAATTCTATAAATCAGAATACCGCTTTTATTTAATTCCGAATTCCAGAAAAATATATTTTTTATATAAATCAGAATTCTATTTATATTTACCTCATGCTGGCGCAAAACAAATTCAAGAAAATTCATTCCATTGCTTAATTCCACCAAAGATTTAGGTCCTTTACATCCCATTGTTGTACCTTGATTTTAATTTAATTTTAATTTATTTCTAAAAATTATCTACCTAATCCTCCATTTAATTTAACAACAACAAGTCTATTAAGCAAGGATTTTCTCTCATTTTCGTTTAAAACTTTGGGTAATTCATCATATGATTTTTGCTTTTCCGCAGGCATTGGGCGAAGATTTTCCCATACAACTTTAAAAAATTTGTATTTTATTTTTTAAATTATTATGTATATTCTGATTTTAATAAAAAACCAGAGTTATTATTATTATTTATTTATTATTCTGATTTGTTTATTATTCTGATTTTTCAATAATTCTGGTTTAGAAATAAATTCTGGTCTATTTTTAATATAATACATAATATTAATTCTGATTAAATCAGAATTAATTAAAACCACAGTTATACATAATTTTATATTCTGATTTTAACAAAAAATAAATTATATGTATATTACCTTTATAAGGCTCAGTCAAAAATTGATAAAATATTTTTCTATATATTGCTATATCTCTCTCACTTTCGGCCTAAATAAAATAAAATTTTTAATATATAAAATTAAATTTATTTTTACATCTCCCGGCTTTATCAATGTTTTACTTTTATCGTCAAACATTTTCAAAATATTTTCAACTTCCTCTTTGCTACGTGGTGCTTTGTTCATTTTTAATATTAATTAATTTAATTAGTTAAATTAAAGCTTTAATAAAATAAAAAATAAATTTTAAAAATTTTAATAAAATTAAGAAATAAAAAAAATAAATTTCAGTTTGAAAATATTTTTTAAATTATTTAAATAGGGAATATAAATGATTGGCTATAATTCTCGAGATCTCCCATTATTAAAATGTTTTTAAAATTAAATAAAAATAATTTTAAATTACAAAAAAATATTTCCTCTTTTAACGGAAAATAAAATAAAAATAAAAATAAATTCCCTTTCCTTACAATTAAATTTGTAAATTATTTATTTTAAAGGAAATATAAAGATAAGATCGCTTTTAATTTGAGAAAAATGTAAAAAAAATTTTTTTAATAATTTTTAAAAGCTTTGAGTAACATGAATTGTGTAACGGAAACAAAATGATTATTAAATAGCGAAAATCCATAAAATATTTATTAAATATTTGGATTAAAATGTTCGTAAAATATAATGTTCAAGGTTAAAGGGTTAATCTTTGATGAAGAGAATTAATTAAATTAATTCTGAAATTATAATAATAAAAGAACTATAGCTATATTTAATTCTGATTTAAATAATTCTGGTTTAAAAAAATTCTGATTTATATAATAATATTAGATTCTGATAATATAATATACTAAATCAGAATTTGATAATATTATATAAACCAGAATTTCTTTTTGAAACCAGAATTAATTAGGAACTATAGTTATATATTTAATTCTGATTTTAAAAAATATTATATATTATATTATAAGAATTAATTAAAAACCAGAATTCATTTTAGAGTTATAAAATATATTTCTGATTTATCTCCCATAAAGAGTCACCATATTTTTGTAATAAACAAAAACACAAAATTAAATAAAATTTTATCAAGTTTTAAAAATAAAATGAATATGATTTACTTGTGGTGACAGATCTTATAAATGCTTTTATTTTGGATAAAAAAATTGAAAAAATAAAAACAAAAAATAATAAGGAAGTGGGCGTTTCAATTACAAATTGATGTGGCCGAAAGATGATGTAAATAAATTTAACGAATTAAAAATTAAAAAATATTTTTTAAAGCTAGGTAAGTAGGCAATGGAAATAATATTTATTTTCTTGAGGAAAAAATAAGAAAAGAAAGAAAATAAAAATTAGGGACCTCCGATCACTTGACATAAAATAATTTAAAAAATAAAAGAAACTTCTTAAAAAAACAATCCAACATTAAAATATTTCGTGGCAGAAAAATGAGAAATAGAATGAGGAACATGTGTAATTAAGAAAAAAAGTCTGAAAAATATATTTATTTTATCGTGAGGATACAAAAATTTTTTAATTTTTGTATGATCAAACAAAATAAAATTTAGAAAATTCCCCCTATTTTTTTATTTTTGTTTTTTTTCAGTTCCAGTGATATGAGGGGAATACAAATATTATTTTCTATTTTGGAAAAGAAAATACGAAAAAAAATATTTTTCAAAAATAGTAAACTAAAAAAAGGGAAACCCGCGCGCATTATTTGGCGACGGACCACCTTTTAGTGAGTTAATTAATCATTAAGTTGCATCTTTGGAAAATTTTTAAATGCGAACCTAGAAGATGAAATTTAGCAAAAAATTATTTTTTTGAAGTTATCTAACTCATATAAAAATTATTTTTAAAAAATTTGAAAAAAATATTCTAAGAAATTAAGGGAAAAACAATGGAAAAAGTCGCCTTCTGAAAATAACCATAACTTTAGGAATACTGAACCAAAAATCCTTAAATTTTTGTATGAGTTAGCCAACACAATTAGGGATGTCTGTAAAAATTTATATTGATATATCTTCAAATTTGGCAAAGTTATGGGTCTGGTTGTAACGCTAATGCGCCCAAATGCTACTCAACGACCCCATTCATTTCGATCCTCATAATAAATGAAATAATAATTAATTCTAAAATTTTTGATATCAATGGATAGAGGAGAGTCTAATCTACAAAATGAGATAAAATCCAAAATTTTATATAGTCGAAAAATAAAGTTATGGCCAAAAAACTAACATAAACTCGTCAAAATAACAATTTCAGACAGTTTTTCGACCAGAATTTTGATTCCCAACATTTCAGAAATTCTGATTTCTATTATATTTTATAGTAAATTTAACTCTCTATCCAAAAATACCAAAAACTCGATTAAAAGTACCCCTATCCAATATAAATTTATTTAATTATTTCATTCCATTTCTTGTCTTTTTTCGTATAAATTTCTTTATTATTTTTTCTTTTTGGTAATATAAAGCTTGATGATAATGTTTTCTCAATTGAATAGGCCAGACCAGAAGAGGAGGAAGTAGAAAATGGGAAGGAGACTGTTGTTGATGTTGGAAATTTTTTGTGTTGCCTACAAAATAAGGAAACTTTGTTATACTTTTTTATTTTTTTAAACATTTTGGTAAGACACAAAAATTAAAAAAAAAATTTATTTATTTAACAATTGAATTTCTTTTACTAAAAAATATTTTTTAAGGTTTTCTTCCCTTATTTCCTGTATTTTCACGTGTTTTTAGGGTTAATATTCTTTGCCTTTAATGGTAAAAAATTGTTTTAACATCTCTTAGGAGATACCAAAGGGAAGTTAATTTTTGAGGAAACAAAGTTTTTAACAGACAAAAAAAATTCAAAAAATAAATAGAGTCAAAGACTAACACAAATAAAATATTTAAAAATTTATTTAACAAGAAGAACACCTTTAGTCCCCCTCAATTTCCCCCCTCAATTAGCTATGTGGCAATTCAACTCTCTCATAAACCGTGCTAGGCTACGGCTAATTTTTTTTAATCTTTAAATGACGTGATTTTTAAATGAAAATTTATTTTTTCTAGAGCTTTGTTAGTCTTTTACACAAAATAAATTTGTTTTCAATTTTTTAAATTATTTTTCTTTAAAACCTGTAAATTGAATGAAAAATAATTGCTGATGCAATTCCAAAAATAAATAAAATAATTAATAGTATAGCTGTAAATAATGTTGTGCTAATACATAATGAGGATTTGGAATCTACTAAATGTAAGATTAAAAAATTAATTATTTATTCTTTATTTTTTTTAAATTTTATTTTTGAGGTTTTCAAACCCTTTCAATACATCCTTAAGGGTTTTTGGAGAAGTTAGAGACATTCTAGACTAGATACCTGACTTTAGGATCGAGCAAGATTTCGAATCGATCAATCTCGAAAAAGTTCAATAACTAGCCTAGATTTTTGGCTTAAATCTCGTCTTGGTCTATTTGATTTTAGACTCTAACAAATGGGAGGCTGTAGGATGTCCATGGGCCCACAGCCTCTCCTCTGTAAGTATATCCCCAGTACTTTCAGCCAACTGAAATACTAGTAGTTCAGCTCTACCAACTGAACTAAGAGATTGCTGCTTCTTTTTCCCTTTTAAAATTAGGTCCTAAACCCACAGCCTAGTAAACAATTTAAATTTTAGCCAACTATATCTCCCTTCTTCCTTTACATTATTAAAAATAAATTTTTTTAATTTTATTTACCATAATTTTGTAATTTAATATTATTTAAATAATTATTTTCTTCTTTTTCATCTTCCCCATCAACAGGTTCATCCAAAACAAAAACATATTGAGAAAATAAATCTGCATCTACTACTTTAGTGTTTACTGAACGGTGTTTTCTTATCTTTAAGAAAAATTTTTTTCAAAATATTTTCTCAAAATTAATTAAATTTACCCTATTTCTTGGGGTAATTAAGCTTTGATTATTATAATTATTTGTTATATTTTTAATATTTTCTATAGAAGAGTCATCCAATGAATTTTGAAAGTGTATATTATTGCTATTCTCTTCTCTATCATTTTGACAATCGGGTGGCTAAAAATTAAAAAAATTTTTTTATTTTTAATAAAAAATTTAATTATTAATTAAGCCCCGCCCCTTTTATTCTAAAAATGTAATTATTGGACCAGGGTAACTAATAAATTCAAGTAATAGCTCATTCGATGCGTCTTGACGAGCTGAATCGAATGATACCAAAATAAAAATTTAAGGGCAATCCTGGATGGATTTATGATAAGAAAACTGATAGGTGGTAGAGGATCCATAGGCACAAAAAGGTCTATTATTTACTACTATTTTTTAAAAATATTTTTTTTTAAATTCAAATTAAATTCTAAACTAATTTTTAATTAAAAAACAAATATTTTTTAAAATTTTTCACTCACCGTTATTCCATCACAACCATTTTCTGCTTTTACACAAAGCTTGATTTCACAAGAAAATCTAACGCCTATTCTATCACGAAACTAAAAAAATAATTTTAAATTAATTTTAATTAAAAAATTATTTTTTCAAAAAAATTTACTTTAAAAACATAAGATTCTCTATATGCCATATTTAATTCTTTTGTATATGTTGGATCTCCAAGAACATTCGGATCTTTATGACAACTTTAATTAATTTAAAAAATAATTTTTTTAAATTTATTTAAAAATTATTCTAACCCTCTTTCATCAATAACTTGTACTCTGTCCCCCTGTCCATCTTCTACAAAACAATTATGAACTAACATTCCATAAACATTTTTGTATTTTTCATCTTCTGAAATAAATTATTAATCATAAAATCAGAATCATAGATTAATATAATTCTGGTTTTAACTAAATAAATAAATTCTGGTTTTTTATTTACAAAAATTCTGATTTTTAGTTAAATAAATTCAGAATTTATCTATCTAAGTAGCATAACTCTGATTTTTAATAATTCTGATAATATACACCAGAATAAGTTTATTTTTATGCAATTATATACAAATCAGAATTTATCTAAATCAGAATTTAAATCAGAATTAATATTATTTAAATAGTATAACTCTGGTTTAAATAATTCCATATATCAGAATAAATTTATTTTTATGCATATTATACCTTTAAAAAACAGAATTAATTTCAGAATTAATTGTATAACTCTCGTTTTTAATAATTCTGATTTTTAATATAATTCTGTTTTTAATAATTCTGTTTTTTAATTACCCGATCTACAATCCCATCGATGCATAATTAAATCACCAACACGAGAGAATTTTAATAGTTCTCCATTTATATTATCTTTTCTGATTGTATATTGACATTGAGGTAAAGGTAATTCATTATGTAATATATTTGCTGGGGTTACATCCCTTTTAAATTGAAGAAGAAAAAATATTGAAATTATAAACATTTTTACTTTTTAAATTTTTAAATAATATAGCAGAAAATAATTTTTTATTGTTTAATGGACAATAAATTGAATGTCCCCTATTTTTATTTTGGTCATTCCATCACCCATGGAAACCAAAATAATAAATATATAAATTATTTTTCGGCGAAAATAAAAGTAAATGATTGTTATTTAATTTATAAAAAATTTTATATAAAAATTATTTTAAAATAAATACCCACCCTACAGTCATTTCAGAATCTAATGTTTGACTATCTTCTCTATACATACAATTTATATGAAATGCTCTATCCGTTTTTGTAACAAAAAGCTAAAGAAATAATAATTAATTAAATTCCGGTAGAATAAACTTTCAGGAAAATAAATCAGAATTTTAGAAAATAAACCTTTTCCGGAAAAATAACTCAGAAAAATCAGAAAATATATCCATTTATTCCGGAAAACAATTCTGATTTTATTTCAAGTTTATTTTTAATTCTGAAAGAACCTGGAAATAAAATCAGAATTTTCTGGAGAATAAATCAGAATTTTAGTTATAAAAATAACTACAAAAATAATTCTGGTTTTTGTCAAGTTTATTTTTATATTAATCAGAATTCTGGTTGTGGAAAATAACTATAATATTTATTTTTTAATCAGAATTCTGATTTTAAAAATAAATAAACTCACAGAATGGAAAGAAATAACTAAAACTGTAGAGAATTGCATTCCTTCCGGTTGTACCTTTAATTTAAAAAATCTTTCTTAACTAAAATTAATTAAATAACCATTCTCTGTCTGTCCATATCACACGATCCATGATGCAAACGAATGCCTCCACGTCCATCGTGTTCAGCACCTCCAGCCTGTCCAAAGTCTACTCTACAATCTGGATTGCTATAATGCCCCTATTTTTTTATTTTTTAAATTTTTTAATTAAAATTTTAATTAAACACCTGTACATAAATTTTTCCAGTAAAAGGACGTTTCGTTCTAAATCTCATTTCTATAGTATCTGGATGGCAACTAATATTTGGTTGGCCAATTAATGAATTTTCTAGCTCATACGAAACAGAAAATGATGAATTTATTAATGAGAAGATTAAAATTATTTTTAGAAAAATTTTCATTTTTTTTTAATTTTAAAAATATTAAAATAATTTTTTATTTATTTTTAAAGCAAAAAAAAATTTTTTGTTAATCCAAAAATCAGAAAATAAAGGAAAAATAAGGTAAAAATAGAGGAAAATAATTTATAAATTGTTTGCCAAGCCTCAAAAAAAATATTCAAAAATTTTTTGGTGGTCTAAGCTAGCCAGCTAAACTAATTGGTTGACCGGCCATTGAATGGAGAACTGAACGGAAACAGAAAAAAGGGGGTATTCATCTCCTGCGAAAAAGCTAAAAACAGGAAAAAAGGACAGGTGCTTGGGGCGGCAATTTTTGTAGAAGAAATTAAATATTATTTGATATTTAATGACCAAAATCTTCTGAAAAAAAATATTTTTAAAATTTTATTTGATATCCAAAAATCGACAAAATTAACCCTAAAAAATATTCAAAACAAGAATTTTATTTATTATTTAAGGTCATGTTCCCTTCGCACTATAAACAATGTGTTCCCTTCACCCTAGGAAAGGAAGGGAAGACTTTTAATTTTCAAAAATATTAAATCCAAAAAATTTTTTTTAATTTATGAACAATTAATAATTAATTAAAATATAGTTATTTAAAAAATTAAAAAAAAATTTTTCAAAGATTTAAAAAAAATAAAAATTCTGGAAAAGCACAACAATTATTTTTAAACCGCGCAATAAAAAAACATGAAAGGAGTAAAGAATGAGAAATAGAACAATTTGAAGGACATTTGACTCAATGTCAGATGAATAAAAAAATAGTAAAGAAGAGGATAAAGGGGTTTATGGCTATATTTAATTTTTTAAATTTGAATAAATTAGCTGAAAATTTTAATGATTATGTCAGTTTTTTAACCCCAACTTTTTTATTCTTAAAGCTAAAATTTTTATTTCTGGCTAGTTTTGTAGAGAATTCAATTCTCTATAAATTGTTACCAAAAGCACTTTAATCGGTCAATTCATTCAAAAGTTATATGACTTCAAGAAGCCGTGGTTCTCCTCCATCAACTAGCCTCAGTTTTTTAACTCCAACTTTTCTATACTTTTAGCTAAAATCTTTATTTTCGACCCAGTAGATAGAGAATTCAATTCTCTATTTAATAACACCAAAATTATCTTAATCGGTTTATCCATTCCCAAGTTATGTGACCTTAAAAAGCCGTGGTTCTCCTCCATTACTCATCCAAGTTTTTAATTTTACAAACTTTCTTTTACAGTTTACTATAAAAGCCTTCTAAACATCCCTTCCAAACATTCAAAACATCCAAACAACAATAAAAACAACAAGCAATGCAAATCTACAAACTTCTTCAATTTATTGCCAACTTCAACTTTATTATGCTCCTTATTGTTCCACTTGGTTCTTTTGCAGAATCACCTCCAGTAATTCCTACAGAAGAAGAAGCTGAGGTAAAACAAAAAAAATTTCTTTTTTTTTCCTCCTAAACCTCAGAAAAAAATTTTTTATTTAAAGGATGAATGTTGTATGGACGATGGGAGGCTTGTGGACACTTCTTTTGCTGGGGCATTGGCTGCACTTATTATGTAGGAAAAAATTTTTTAGAAATTTATAGAAAAATTTCGAAAGGCTAAAAAAAATTTCGAAACAAGATTTCAAAAAATTTTTCGAAAATTTTTTTGAAAAATTTTAAAAAATTTTCGGAAAGTTAGAAAAAATTTCAAAAAAATTTCCAAAAAATTTCAAAAAAATTTTTAAAAATTTTCCTTAACCCCCTAAATTTTTCAGGATATTTCTTTGGCACATTTTCCGCATTTTTTGCATATCTCGAATGGCTGCAGCTCATCATCCACCATCAAAACTTCCTCCTCCAAATAAAGAATCTTCTTCTTCTTCTACCAACGTTGACAGTTCACCATTATTATTATCAAAACAATATGTGCTAGAAGTAAGAGAAGTGCCTAAATGTGGGGAAGGAGGAGGGGGCAAGAAGTGATTGTTAATTAAACAATGAAGGAATGTAATAAATAAAAAGAAAGAAGGGAGGAATAAAAAATTTAAAAAAATAATTATTATTATTGTTCAGTAATTTTGTAAATAAAAAACAAATTTTTAACAAAGTTAATTTTTTTCCTATTCCTTTTAAAGGTTAGGATTATAGGGCTGTTGGCTACTTGTTGTTAATCAGTATACATATCCTAGTTAATTAAAAAAACTCTAGTTGTCAACTGGTAACCCCTCGGTTTTCGGGTGGGTTAATCGAATGGAGGAATAAAATGTTAATTAAGCAATGAAGGCATGTATAATAAATTCTGATTATTATTTGGATCAGAATTTAATTTTATTATTTATAACTGTCAACAACAAAAATAATTATTTTTAATAATAAAATTAGGGCAATTGAGCGGGGCCGAATAAATTAATTTTTTTGAAAAAATAAATTTAGGGAACTGAGGAAAGGTGTTGAGGAAAAAATAAAAACAGAGTAATTATTTGAAGGAGGAGGGGAGGGATTTTTATTAGATAATTAAATGAGACCGGACCGTTCACACAATTTTCTTTTTTCGAAAACATTGACCTTGATATATTAAGGAAAAATCATCTTTTTTATCCCTTTATAAGAAAAATCTCTTTGTTATCCCCTTTGATTTGAGAAAACAAACAAAAAAATTTTCAAAAAAAAATTCAAATTTAGCAGGATTCCTAATTTTTTAAATATAAATAAAGCACTTTTTAAAGTTCAAAAGAAACCCCTTTTCAAGGTCAGAAGGCTTGAATATTTAAATTTTATTAAAATAAAATTTTTTTTATTTTTTAATCCTCACGCATTTTCCCCTTAGTTATTATTTATCCCCTCTTATTTTTAAAAATCCTTCCTTTTTCTTTCCCCAAAATTCAGCAAGAGGTGGATTCCTCTCCTTACATAATTCTCCTTAGAAAAGGACAAAAAAAGGAAGAAAGATTTATATAATATAAAATACCCAAAAAAATTTAAAAATACTTAAATGGTAGATGGGTCATTGAAAAACAGAGCCCTTCCTTTGTTATATAAAAAAAAGAATTGCGCGAAGAATAGGTAAAAATTTAAATAAAAAATTTAAAAACTTTGCGGTCTTCCTTATTTATTTTTAAATTCTTGAGAGAGAGAAAAAAGGTTGTGGATAAATATTTTTAAAGTTTATAAAAATATAAATTAATATGATATTGTGAGGGCGGTAGAAAAAAAAAGAAGATAAAAATTTCAAAAAAAAAATAAATATTGAGAGGGAATAATATTAAAGATTATTTTCATCTCAAAAATAGTTTTAATTAATTTATGGACAAATGGATTAAAGAAAAAAATTTTCCCCTTTTCAGGAAAATGTAAAGAGAAAAAATATTAAAGAGAAAATTTTATTTATTAATCTGTTCAATTGAAACAAATTTTATTTTCGAATAATTTAGAATGATAAGGACTCTGTTCTCTAATCTATTTATTAAAAAAAATTTTTTTGGAGGAAGAAAAGCTTGAGGACCGATAAATTGTTGAATGATTGAACTGACCGAAGTAGCCTCGAATAAATAAAATAAAATTAAAAATAAAACGAGAAAAAAAAGAGGATCAAAGCGCTCTGTTGGCGGTGGATAGAAAAGTTTGGAGAGAGGAGAATAAATTCTTTTAGAAAAAAAATTTTTCTAAAAGAGAATTTGCATAAAATATATACAAAAACAAAACAAACAAAAATTTAGCCAGTCGAGAAAAATCGATTTAAGAGAATATATATTGACCCTAAAAATAAATAAATTTTTAGAGACGAAAAATATTTTATTTAAAATTTTGAAATTTGTTTGTAGAAAAGGAAGGGACAAGAAGAATTTTTCCGTGTGGAAGGGATTTTAATTAAAAATCTGAAGAGAGAGGAAGGAATTATTTGAAGGAACAAATCATTATTTGGCCTATTTACTTTTAACTTTTACGAAGAAATTCCGAAAAAAAGAGATTAAAAAAGAATTTTTGAATTAATTTTGTAAATTCTCAAGAATTTTACTAAAAGAATGAATCAAGAAGGAAAGGAAAAAAATAAGAGAATGAATTAAATAACACAAAGTGTTAAATAAAAAAGCCAAAAAAATTATTTTCAGGAGAATGTAATTAAAGAAAAATTTTTTTGAAGGGACCTCTCCTCTTGAAGGGACTTAAAGGGAAGGGAACTTGAAGGGACCTCGACCTCTCCTCCCCCCCCCCATACCTAATTAAAAAAATAAAAATAAACCTGAAATTTTTCCTTTATCAAAAAATTAAATATCAAACAATTTTAACTTCTCAACGTCTGCTAAGTGGAATAAAATAAGATTTTGGAATATTTCGATATTCTGCCTCCGTCTTCTTATAAATTTTAAAAGCACCAACAAATGACATTTGTTTGTTTAAACGAAGCTTCTCTACTGATTGACGATATGCTGGAGGTTTAAGCATAGCTTCTAAATCACAAGATTCTGGAGGTTCTTGAAAATCCTTTGTGTCGACAGCACAAACTCGGAGCTTTAAAATAAAACCCGTTAAACGTGGGAATTTGTGAAATTGTGGAAAGAGGAAGGGATTAGAGTGGTCTTTACGACTTCCAAAGTATCACAAGAATCTTAAATCGAAAATACCAGAAGCAAAGAACATCCCCCTTCCATTAAATTATCAATCAGCAAAAAGTAACAATGACCAGCTAAACTTTCCCTCTAAAAAAATAGAAATAAACAAACCAAATCAGGATCCTGTCTGAGCAACTCTATAGTTGGCAACTTCAAATTCTTTGGCAAGGAAACATTGAAGAGCATTGAACTGAAAATTTAAAAAGTGGATTTTAAAGGGGAAGAACACAAATGACCATATTAAAACAGAGACACAGTACAAGGTCATATGATTTGGGTCTGAACCAGTTTTTCGTCCTAGAGCCTCCAAACATTTTTGAATTTTCCATTTCCTGAACTAGTCCCCGGAGCCGGCTCATACATTCAAAATTAGTCTAGTCCATCATTTATTGTCAAATAATCAAATTTCCACCCATCCAATTATTAATTAAAAAAACAAACTTTGTCGTGTAAACAATTTCTTTTGTCCGCTTTGTTAACGCTCTCATTGGTAAGTCCCTATATCCCAAACTTTGCATATTCATTATTACACCTCCTTGATTCAATAAACATAAAGCGCTCTTCTTAATTGATTCAGCTAACAAATCCTGAATTTGGAAAATCTTTTTTTAAAGGCCTGCAACCAGTATGGTTATGCCCTGCGGAAGCCTAGAAGCAAAATTGCCACAGAGGTGAAGAGAGGCCACAGGGGTTGAGAGAGGCCACAGGGGCGGAAAGAAACCCTGCCACAGGTGTGGACGGGAAACAGCTTCAACAATATTTGCGGACATACCCCAACCCAGTGGACATAATCCAACTATCCCCTCCCTAATAAAAAGCATAAAGCTCCTCCTTCCCAACATGCGGATAATAAAAACCCACTGATTAAAAAAATAATATACCTTAACCATCGGCCTAAAATAAATTGTAAATTCGTAAATTGGCATTCTAAATTAATTGCTCAACCACTGAAAATGTTCCAGAGATTATCAAATTTTAAAAATTTCAAAAAAATATTTAAAGATTATCAACCAACAAAAATATAAGAAAAAATATTTTTTATTTCAAAATTTATTCTCTATTACAAAATAACCAAAACTAAATTTTTAATTTTCCATTTAACAAAAAACCTTTAAATTGTTTTACAACAAAAAAATCAAACTTTCAACCTATACTTTCTTTTAAAACTACTTCAGAGGGCAAAGAGAATCAAAAAGCCCATAGTCAAACAAAAAAGTCCCATAGCCTCGGACAGAGCAAATCCAAGAATTGCATAAGAGAAAAGTTGCTGTTTAAGCGAAGGATTGCGAGCAAATCCAATCAACTGAAAAATTGAGGTTAAAATATGGTTTAATGGTTAATTTGACAATGAAAAATCTGATGAGACAAGATGATGAGGAGTAAGGTTGGACCACCAATATGTAGATTGGCTTATTGTAGATTGGTTTACATGTAGATTATTGGTTTATTGGTTAGAATTGGTTTACCACCAATCTACATATAACCTAACAGAAGCCGTTTATTGACTTTAGAACAAGAAACAATTTGGTTAACAGACTTGATTAACAAAAACAGCAAGGGTAGCTGAAACATCGAACATACCTACCCAAGATGTTCCGGATGTATAGAAGGTAGACTAACCTAACTTCGAGAAGGCTTAAAGAGCGAAAAAAGCCCCTAACATTAAAACAAAAAATACCAGCGATCCAAAAACATTTCCAATTCCAGCCCCCGAACCAGCAACACCTGCAGTAGCAGCCCCTTTAAATTAAACGTTAGTAAGACTAAAAAACAACAAAAACCTGCTCCAATATATTTAGCAGCGCTGTCAATATCCTTTCGAACAGCGGTTGTACTAAACATCATTGTCTGGCTAGGTTGAAACATTGCTTGAACAGGAAAGAAAATTGGACGCAAATTCGAAGAACGAGCAATTATAGCAACTTGACGAGAAGCGAGAGGAGCGAACATTTTTTTGAATTAAAAAGAATTTATAATTTAAATATCTAAAAACAAAAATTCAATTAATTAAACGGAAAACTAGAAAAGAAGGTAGAGCCCAAGTAGGCGCGCGGCCAAAACGCCGCAAAGCCATAACCTGCTTCAAGATTTCCGAATCTTACCAAATTTAGTATTAAACGATTCCTCTCATCGAGATAAAGAGATTGGTACCAAAATTGATACGGGCCAGAAATTTACCAACAAACTATGGCTTTGCGCCGTTATGGCCGCGCGCCTACTTGGGCGTGTTTCTAGAAAAGAAACATCGAACGATTAAAAGTTTGTCGAATTTTTCTTGTCTTACTACGTGTTATCCTTATTTTGCCAAAAAGGCTAAAAACTCGCGTTTTGTCAATAAATTTGTTGGTAAACCGTGGATTTTTATCTTTATTTGCAAAATTTCCTTTTTCCTTTTTACACTTTTTCTCTAACCACACTATTTCTCACTTGTTTTTCTCTAACTATTGGGATAAAGTGTCATTTTATTTTTAGTCGATTTTTATTATTTTGCATACTTTTAAACTAGAGAACGGAACGGGATTCGGGATCCGGTCCGGTTTCACGGTCCTTTTCCCCGGCTTTTTTTAAAGATGCCGGGATGAAACCGGGATCGGGAATTCCCGTCCGGGTTTCTCTTCTACAATTTTTTTGAAAATTCCGCTCTCTAATTAAAACTTGTCCCTTTAGGGGAGAGAGTATTAATTTATCGCCCATTTATTGTTTTTCCTCTTTCTCTCTTCTTCATTGATTTTTTCTCTAACCATTACGTGTTTTTGCAGTCTGATCAAAGTCCACTGAGAAAATCAATAACCACTGGGAAACAACAACAAAGAGTTAATTAAGGGGGTTATTGATTCTTTCCTCTAGCTTTTTTTTCCACTTTTATTTTTGTCACAACAAGACAAGCAATGTTTTTTATTTCTAGGCGAAAAACATTATTTATTCAAAGAACAACAATTAATTGTCCATGCTCATCATTTCACTGTCTTCAATCGCCTCAACATATTCCAATTCTTCTAAACAACTGTACAATTTTTCAACCATTCCATTTGATAAGGTTTGGATTTTTGTGAGATGATTCAATTTTACCAATTTTTTCTTTAAGGTACTTCAAAACACTACATCAGGCTCCCATCCTCCAACTTCAAATACACAAGTTCAGCCATTTTAACGCAAGGACAAATCCTGAACCCGCAAAACATAATTGTCGTCTCTTCAAATACTGTTGGAGCTGTTGATGCATCAGGTTTGTAAAAGTTTTTGTGTTAGACCATATTCCCTCAGCTCTAAGAAACCTTGTTAACATAGTTTTCGGAGCATTTTAATTTGGTTAGATTATATTGGGGATTTTTTTACCTTCGAGTTTGTTTTATCATTTTAGCGGGAACACGCTCTTGACTGAAATTTTCAAAAGGGCATATCTAGTGCTCAAATCCTTCATCTACCAGTTTTTATTCAACTAATTAATTTGCTTCATGTTTATTTTTCTTTTTTAGAACTGTTAGATGACCGATGATGATGGTGGTCTTCAAACACTGTTGGCTTGTATTTGGGGCAATTTCATTTGCCCTTCACTCCCCTCCCCCTTCCTTTTTTGTGGACAAAACTTGCTGTGTTTTAATGTAACAACATTCCTTATATTTTTTCATTCAGTGCTTTGTATGCTTTGCAACGAAAGAAGCTGCTGCATCTGGACTTCATCAATCTGGTTTTGTTTTAAAACGTTAGTTTGAGTTTTCTTTTACTTTAGAAATGAAATCATATTTTTAGCAGTAGAGGCGGATGTGGAGCTTTCTTCTCCAACATCAAAAGCACAAGTCCCCTTTGGCATGTTGCATGGGTCCTTTAGGCATGTTGCGTGTGTTTTAGCATGCTTGCGTGGAGGAATGTTCCGGCAATGTGCGGGGGAATAACCCAGCACTGTGCGAAAGATTCTTGCGACAATGTGCAGAAGTTCCGTCAGATGTTGGGGGAATGTTCTAGCATTTGCTTCGGCATTTGTAGGAGTTCTTCTGGCATTTGTTTGGAGTCTGGCTTTGTTGGAGTTCTAACGGACGGTGTATGGAATTCTCCTGGCATCTGCTTGGAGTTCTTCATCTGTTTATGTGGGGGAATGTTCCGGCTAATGTGCGGGGGAATAACCCAGCACTGTGCGAAAGATTCTTGCGACAATGTGCAGAAGTTCCGTCAGATGTTGGGGGAATGTTCTAGCATTTGCTTCGGCATTTGTAGGAGTTCTTTTGGCATTTGTTTGGAGTCTGGCTTTGTTGGAGTTCTAACGGACGGTGTATGGAATTCTCCTGGCATCTGCTTGGAGTTCTTTCTTCTGTTTGGGGTTGCGAGGTCTGGCTGGCATCTTCATGGGACTTGTTGCTTCTATGGTACTTTGATAACTGCTCATCAGCTTTATGGTTAGTTTATAACTTTGCCCAAACAAACTCATTTAACTTATTTAGTGCCATGCCTCTAAGAATTGTCCAGCAGCAACAAACAAAGAAGAAACACAAAAGAAGAAGAAACTCAAAAATCAACAAAAAAAGAACAACAAATCAAAAAGAACAAAGAAGTAATCAGCAAAAAGAAGAACCAAAACTCAACAGAAGAAGAACAAAAAAAACAAAAAGATCATCAAAGCACTATGGACGTCCATGGAATCTTTTTAAAAATTAAAAGGTTTGTTTTTTGCTTTTTTCCACATCAGCAAGTTTTGTCCGCAAATAATCCCTGAGTTAATCTGTTATCAATCCTCCTTTCCTAATTTGATTTCAAAGTGTGTTTAGCAATTGTCTGGTAAAGGGGAAGAGGTTCTAAACATTTTTAGAGCTTTTAGTATGGATCTTGAAAGATGACAGAACCAGTTCCATCATTCTATCAAACTTGGAAAGAAACCAAAATGGTATTTTGCGGACGATAAGCTTGCTAGGCTTCCATCTAGAATGTCTATGGATTCGGCTGCTGAACTTAAATATAGAAGAGAAGCTGCAAAATTTATTCAGGTTTTTCTTTTTTGTCTGGCTGAAATGAAATTTCGTTTTTTAGGAAATGTCTGAACGGTTGAATCACAACACAGAGGACAAATGGCAAAGTGAATTTGCGTCAACGAGAAGGCGGAATCGCGTGTTTGTATTTGGCTTGTAGATATGCAAATTATGAAGTGTAAAAGGTTTTTAATTTTTTTTCGGGGTTTTTGAGTTTAATAACTAGAATTGATCCCCAAATTCACATCTGATATAGAGAAAAAAATTTGAAGGACTTTCGTATTGACATTTGGTTAAGTTGGTAGTGTTGCCGATTATATGAGAATAGGTCTCGGGTTCAATACTCTGGATGTTTTCTTTTTTATTTTTTATCAAATAATTATGTTCTTTTAGATTCGAGCCCAATTGATGACGGCTACCCTTCGGACAATTTTTTGATGTTGCTTTGGCTACAACAACATGCTCCTGAAACCCTGGCTTGAAAGGTTATTTAATGATTTTAAGAATTCTTAAAAAAATTTTTTTTAACATGTTCAACTGCTGGTTGACCTACTTGTTTGTTTGGTTGTGAATGTTTGGAAGGGAAGGAGGCGTGATTAAGACAATGGTATTTTATTTATTTTTTTAGTTGAGAGGTTTTTTGAGTGGATTTCTGAACGATTTTGGGATTTGAAATTATTGATACAATTGAGTTTATCTGTTTTTTTCTTTTCGTTGTCCCAACATCGTCTAAATTCCTCAGGGGACATACTCGCATTCCCCAAAGAACATTCGTAGCTTTTTTATAACAGACTGTTTTCTTTGGACTTTGTAGGAGGCCTCTTCATAATACTTTAGGTAAAAGTAAGGGAAATTTCGTGTAGCCCCCTCCCCCTATCTACTCATTGTATCAAAAATTTACGGAGATTTTGAGCTTGAGATAAGGTCCAAAATCACGCAAAATGCTTTTTTTTTCTTTCAGACTTGAACAATTCCCAGCAACAATATCAACAGGAAAAGCAACGACAGGATGGGCATTTAATGGATTTCAAGCCAATTGGTGCTTCTACAACAATCTTTTGAATTTTTTGTGTTTAAGAAGAGCCGCGAATAAAATTTTCGTTGAATAAATTTTTTTGATTTTGTTGTATTTCATGTAAATTTAATAAGGACTTAACTAGCGCGACTTGACTTGGATTTTGGAACAATATGGATATGCTTAAAGAGAAATTGTTGATTTTAATATTGTTCTAAATTTAAGTTGAATATATTTGTTGAAAATAAAATTTCAAGACGTTTATTTTTAGTAGAACTTTAATAAGGAGAATCGATTTTTAGAATAGAATTTTTCATATTAAAAATCGATATATTGATTTTATCGATTAGTATCGATTTTTTGAAACTTAGGAATTTTTAAAAAATAAATTATCGATTGATATCGATTTTATCGATTAGTATCGATTTTTTGAAACTTAGGAATTTTTAAAAAATAAATTATCGATTGATATCGATTTTATCGATTAGTATCGATTTTTTGAAACTTAGGAATTTTTAAAAAATAAATTATCGATTGATATCGATTTTATCGATTAGTATCGATTTTTTGAAACTTAGGAATTTTTAAAAAATAAATTATCGATTGATATCGATTTTATCGATTAGTATCGATTTTTGGAAATTTAGAATTTTTAAGAATTTCCCTCATCACACTCAATTGCCGCACCCAAACGTCCTATTTATTTTCTTCAATTTTCAGCCGCCAGACTCAACTGTCCGGTACTCAACTTTTTAATTTTGGGATAAACTGTCATTTATTTGGCGTATGAGACATTATACCAAATTTTGGGAAATTTTTTAAATTGAACAAAATTATAAATTCCCCACAAAAGGATTTTTTCGTGAAATTTTTTGTGATTAAAAAAAACTGGAAATGAAAATTAAAAAAAAATTTTTTTAATGGTAAAAAAATCATAAATATCTGCAAAAAATAAAATAAAAATTTCTTTTCATTTTTTTCTATAAAAATTTTAAATTAAAAATTAATTTCTCTTCTTTTTTTCATTATTTAAATTGTGGAGTAAAAGCTCTAAAAGCCAAAAAATCTTCACTTTTTTCTTCAATTTTTGCCTCAAAAAGTTGTGGTATAAACAAAATATCCCCTTTAATTATTTCTTCTTTTAAATTTTCTTTTTCTAAAATTAATAAAGCTTTGCCTGATATAATTATCATTATTGAAGCAGCTTGGATTGATTGAAGGATTGAAACATTTTGCTTTAAAAGAAAATTTTTTTTAAATTATTTTAAATTTAATTTTTAACAATAAGAAATCTTTCCCACCTTAAACCCAAAATTTTCATAAAGGGAAAAATTTCATTAACGACTTTTATTAAAAATAATAAAACATTCTATAAGTAAAAATACCACAATAAACTATCCAAAATTGTATAAGATGACAACAAAAAATTTAAAGCCCAAATTTTTAATCCAAAATTTTAATTCCTCTACTACGAGAAAAAAGTGAAGTGAACTATTGTTCCTATTTACTGTTTAAATTTGGTACCCAATCGACTCTCATTAAAAAAGAAACATTTTCTATAATAGAGGTACAGGAAAATCCCAGAGAAAAAAAGAATAAGAATTTTCTAAAACCTCAAAAAAATTTTTTTAATCAAAAAAACCTCTCCCTTACATCCAATTTATGTACCACAAATTCTTCTACTGGCGGTGAATATTCAACAATTCCATTTTCAAGTTTTTTAGATTCAAAAATTGGAGGACCACTCATTTTATATGTTAAGTTTTCACATAAAGTTACTACATCTTTAAATTTTGGAGTTAATCCTGCACGGATAGTGTTGTCGGAAAGAGCCATACATTCAACACAATCTGAGGAAAATAATTAAATTAAAAAAAAAAAGATTTTTTTATTACAAATTTTTATTCGAAACTCATTTTTAGATACCCCCATTTGGGCTGAAAAAATCATAATATTTTATTCCGAGGAAAAAAAATAAATTGAAGGGAAGGGAAGGTATTTATGAGGCGCTTTCCTTACACCCAAAGCCCAGCCAAAACTTAAAAAAAAATTTTTTTTTTAATTGGAGCCGGTTTTTAATTTTTTAGGACTATCTAAAAATAAGGTTTTCGAATAAATTTTTTTAAAAATAAAAAATATTCTCAAAAAAAACCTCCAAATAAATAAGCATGTGGTTCATTCGGCCCCAAAAATGTTGCTTCTCCAGGTTTTAAAGTAAAAAAATTTAAAAATAGAGGAGCTATAATTCCAATATCTTCAGGGAATTGATTGTTTAAACGAATTATTAAATTGTCAATATTCGTTTTTTCTTCCTCTAAAAAATAATTTTTGTCAAGTTTTTGCTGAAAATCCGCTATTATTATTTTATTTATTAAATAATTAGAAAATTCTGATTTAAAAAAGAAAAATCAGAATTTTGTAGAAACATTGTTTGGAAAAAGTTCTGGTTTGTATTAAAACATTAAAAACACTCAAAAACATGTTGTAATAAAAAAATCAGAATTTTATTTTGTTTCGGAGAAAATACAAAAATTCTGAAAAATTAATTAAAACCAGAATTTAATTCAAACAAAGTTTTTATAAAATTCTGATTTTTCCTATTTAAATCAGAATTTCTTTTTTATTATTAAATAAGCTATTAAATGCGGATTTTCTGCAAAACTTGAAAAAAATTAAAATAAATTTAAAAAAAAACAAAACCAACTTTTAGAAATCCGTTCAAGTATTTTATTTAAAATTAATTTAATTTTCTCTTCTGGAGCTGTCCATATTTTTGTAAAAATAATTTTTAAAGAATTTTTGTTTTCCTCCTCATTTTTAATTGAAAATTTTTTAATTTCTTCTTCCCCAATAATTTCTTCAATTTCTTTATTTAATTTTATATTAGACAAAATTTCTTCAGGCTTTCTAAATCCACACAATAATTCAAATTCTGTTAAAGCTATAGCCAATTCTGGTTTATGATTGGCATCTGGATAATTTTTTGGGTCTTTGGAATGTAAATATATTGCTTGTTCCTTTAAAAAGAAATTTTTTTTATTTGTTAAAAAAATTAAAAAAAAAATTTTTTTTAGTAAAAGGAACATTTAAAGGAACAATAATTTGAAGAAAAAGACACCCTAAAAATAATTTGATCCCGATAGGATTCGAACCCTGACAGCTAAATTGGCGAACCGGAAACCTTATCCGCTAGACCATATTGCTCTTAAAAGGAATATATTTAAAATTAGTTTTGTATTAAAGGGAATAATGAGAAAATACTTTTTAGATGGTAAGCAACAATTTTTAGATTTAACCAATTTGAAAGAAAATCACTAAAAATTTTCAGAAAAATGTTCTAACAAATTTTTTAATGACTTATCTAAAACCAAAAATATTTTTAAAAAACCTTTGTAGGATGTGACTGCACAGACAACGAACTTCCCACAGAAAGCACTTTAAAAAGAAAATTCAGCCCTTTCTTCTCATGTTCTCCAAGAACTTTTGGATTTTTCTCAAAATATTCAGACAACAAAATTCCTTCATTTTTAATTTTGGAAGGTCCATTTTTGTGTGTACCCATCCAAAGCTTTCAAATAAATTTTTTTTAATTAAAAAAAATTTAAAAAAAAACCTCAGCATAACTTTCATCTTCTTCTACTTTAATTAGTCCACTTAATTGAGCAACGAGTCCATCTAATCCTTTCTTGCCCCATTTGTATTTTTGAATTGTACATTCTAGCCTTTGCATTTCAAGAAAAAAAAATAAAAAATTTTTCTTAAAAAATCAAAAAAAAATTTTTTTTTGATTAAATCAAAAGTAAATATTTAAAAAATAAATAGGAGGGAATGAGAAGAAAAAATAATATTTTTAAAGTAAAACGTGGATTATTCCACAATTTTTTTTTAAATTTTACTTTAATATTTATTATGTTTTAAAACGTGGAATTTTTTTCTTAATTTACAAAAAAAATTTTTTTTTGGATGACACGATTATTTTTCTTTTAAAAAATTCAAAATAAAACCCCAAAAATTATTTTACATATTTTATCCAAAAATTCTTTTTTTTTTAATTTTTAACAAACAAAGAAAAAAAATATTTAACAGAAGGAAAACATTTTAAATAAATTTAAAAATTAAAAAAAAAATTTTTTTTTTTGGATAGAGGAAAAGAAAGACAACAAAGTCATATAAAAATAATTAATAAAATAATAATAGTAGGTTGCACTTTAAAAAAAAGTAAAAATTATTTATTTTTCAAATTTAAATATTTTATATTAGGCATTTTTAGAAACAAAATTTTTTAAACTAAAATTTATTATTATTAAGGTATTTTTTGTTGTATTAATCCAAAAATCAAAAAAAAATTTTTTTTTAATTAATTGGGGGAAGGATGATCCCATTCATGCTAAACAACAGGCATTTTTAAATCCAATTTAATTTTTTTTAATTAGGAAAATTAATTATTCGTCTTAGCCTAATTTTAAAATTCATAAAAATAAATACCAACAAAAAAACCCACACCCCAATAATAAAATTAACAAAAAATTAATTCGTTGATCACAGATTTTTCAAAAAAGGCTTTTTTCTCTAATTTAACTTTAACTAAAAATTTAATTTTTTTTTTAAATTTTTAAATAAAATTTTTCACATCGACTCAGTCGAAGCTATTATTTTCTCTTCTCTACCAGCAACATGTTGACTACTTATAGCTCTAACTGAATTTAATTCTTGCCTTAAAGCAGCATTTTGCCTTGTTAATTCAACAATTTGGCAACGTTGTGCTTCTATTAACTGATTTAAAGAAAAAAAAATTTTTTTGTTAAAAAAATTTTTTTTTGAAATTTTTAAAAATTAAAAAAAAATTTTTTTTCCTTCCCCTCACCTCCAATTCAGCAGCCAACAAGTTTGGTATTGTTGTTGTTTGTTGTTGAGAAGGTTGTTGGGAAGCCACTTGTTGTTGGGAAGGTAATAAAATATGTTGTTTTGACCATGGAATGTTTGAATTAATTTCTGATGTTGAAGAAATTAATTTGTTTTTATTATTATTTTCTGGCCAATAAATTTCTGAACATGTTGGGAATTTTTGGGGAAATTTTCTTTGATAATCCTCTTTTTCTTCTTCTAAATTTTTTGGAGAAATTTTTTGTGGCGAAGAAGATGAATGTAATGGATAACGAACATAGGCAGTTAATGGATCTGTTGGATTTGAACCGATAAAAGCTGAACGAGGCTGTGGTTGTTGTTGTTGTAAGTGACCAGAAGAAGAGGCGGGGATTGACCAACAGCTTGGGTTTGTTCTGAAAAATAAAAGTAAACATGAAGAGAAAACATGTTCAGAAGAATGTTTGGAAAACAAAAGATGTTCATAAAACATGTTGAAACAAGCAAAAGCAAAAGTTTAAAAAAACATGTTTAAAACAACCAAAAACAAAAGTTCAGAAAAACATGTTAAAAACATCTAAGAACATAAAACAAAGCATATTAAAATTATCAGAAAAACATCAACATCAAAACAAATTTAACATCAAAACAAACTTAACAAACAAACACACAATAAAAACATGTTTTTCTGAACATTTAATGTTTTATGTTTAACAAAACTTTAATTTTAATTAACATAAAATAAACTTGCCTGGGTTTAGGTAAATGTTGTTGTTGTAATTCTGTTCTGGTTTGTTGTTCTGATTTATTACAATTTAATTCTTCCAACAAATGCATTGCTGCATTTTCTGCACTTTTTCTTAATTTATTATTAAACAAATTTTGTTGTTGTTGTTGATTTTGTTGATTTGTTGGTGAAAGAGAAGAATATGCTGATGATGCAGAAGATGAGGACGAACTTTGGCAAGAATTATTTGTAGATATTATATTTGAAGAAAAAATATTTTTTGAAATTTTTGGAGGATTTTTTAAAAGAATTTTTGGTGATTGAATTAAATTGTTAATTATTGATGTTGTTTGTTGTTGTTGTAGTTGTTGTTGGGATGGTGGTGGTGAACTTTCTGTTGTGTTTGTAGGGGAGGAAGAGTTTGAATAACTTGAAAAAAAATATTTTTTTTATTTTTAAAATTTTATTACATTTTAAAAAATTTAGAAAAATTTAAAAAAATTCTTTCGAATTTTCAGAAAATTTTCAAAAAAAAATTTTCAAAAAAATTTTTCAAAAATTTTTTTTTAATTTTCTAAATTTTAAAAAATTTAGAAAAATTTTTAAAAAAATTTCTAAAAAATTTTCACATCGAAAAATTTTTTTTTAATTTTTTCTTAAAAATCAACAACAAATACAACAAAATTAACACACCTACTACTATTTAATTGACTTTGATATCCAGATGATGGAGGTATTATCATTTGATTAATACCACCAATATTCTTTTTTCGATTATTACTTCCAACAGAAGCTGAAGACGAATCAAAATTATTAATTGATTCATTAAAAATTCCATAATGTTGTTGTTGTTGTTGTTGTTCTCCGCTAGAACAATTTCTAACATGTGAAATTAATGAAGAATTTGTATATCCATTGGCTGAAGGTGGACGGCGTCTTCTATTAGGAGGTGGACGTCTTAGATTAAACTAAAAAATAAGAAAATTTTCAAGTAAAAAACTTAGTTTATGTTCAAATTTTGGTAACCGAAGAACCCATTTAGACTAGAGATCGGAATTTGGAAAAAACCGGGCCCGGAATCGGGGAACGGGTTCTGAAAGTAGACCGAAGACCCGGACCGGGAAAACCGGGAATTCCCGTTCCCGGTTTCATCCCGGTTGCTTCAAAAAAACGGGAGAAGGGACCCGAAAACCGGGAAACGGGTCCCGGACCCGTTCTGATTAGAGTCATGACATAAATCAAAAATACCCATTAGTCTATTACTCACCTCTTCATTCTCCTCCACAATTTCTTGTACTCTTCCATCCTCTTCAGATTCACTTTCATCATCAGCTTCATCATCCACTGCCCTAAAAGCGTTTCTTTGAATTACACGTGGAGTACACAATTCTCCTCTACGTTGAGTTGCTTCGTGACTAGCAACACCTCTATGGGCAATAACTACACCAGCATTTAAAGCTCTACTAGCAGATGGAGGAGGTAAGATTGTCTATGAAAAAAAATTTTTTTTTAATTTTTGAAAAATTATAGAAGGAAAGAAGAGGGAAGATTAAAATAAGGTTATCGGCTCTCATAACTAAAATAAGGCTCTCTTAAAATCATCAAGGTGTATCTGGAACAATCGGCCTTAAAATAAGGACATCGAAAAATAAACCCAGGAACTAGGAAAACTCTAAAAAATAGACATTTAATTAAGGAAATACCATATTTTCTTGGTTAATTGCCCTCCTAGGTTAATTGCCCTCCTCTAAATCTCCCTCTCCAACTAAAAAATATAGGTACATTTAATTAAAGAAATATTTTTTGATTAATTGCCCTCCTCGGTTAATTACTCTCCCTCAACAAATGAGAGATTGAAACAATTAATTACCCAGGTAATTTTAAAATAATCCAAGATTTGATTGCTCCCATATCAACGATTTTTAATGAGATGGTTTAAAAAAGGGCACCTTAAAAACAAAAAAAAATTTTTTCCTCACCAAATTAGTATCTGTTGGAACTTCATCATATAAATGTTGTTGTTGTTGTTGTTGTAAATTATCTACTCCTCTTTTATTATTACAACTAGTAGTTTCATCATATAAATGTATACAACTTGAATTATTTGAATTCCAATATTGTTGTTTTATTGGAGGATCTAATAGTTTTGTTGTTGTTGTTGTTGTTCTAAGTTTTGATAATGCTGAACTTAAAACATAATCATCTGAAGTATTTAAATGATGAACTGCTGCTGTTGAAACATAAGAAGAAGAATTGTTGTTGTTGTTGTTTCCAGATGAGGAAAATGAAAAATGAGTTTTTTGTTCCTGAAAAAAAAAATAAAAAATTTAATTAAAGCTAGTGAATAAATTTTAAAAAAAAATTTATTTAAAATTTAAAAAAAATTTTTTAAAAATTTGGGGGCATTAGTCAATCCCTTTGAAAAATTTAAGGAGGCGGGATAACTGTGAAATAGTTGGATAAGTTAGGATAACTTGAGATAAGATAAATTAGGATGGAATAGGAATATCCTGTATATAGAATCGAACGAATTGAAAATTGAGGTAAGCTGACACTGTGAAGGATAAGAAGATGAAAGTAACCAAATATCAAAAAAAAATCTAGGAAAAAATTTTCTTACCGAAAACGGAGAATTTGGAACAGGAGGAGCACTAATAGGTTGGCATCCTTCTCCTCCACCATATAAATTCCCTCTAGAAGAAATTTCAATAGGTTGAGGTATCATTACTGTCCTTCTAGCCATAGGAATAGGGGGAGGTTGTTGTCTCCACAAATTTTCTGGGACCTTTGCTGTTGTAGTAGTTATAACTGTATTATTATTTTCATAATCAGAAGGAGGATTTCCAGGACTATGCCCTCCTTCTATATTAGTTGATGCCATTCCTCCTTCATTATCCTCCTTAAAAATTTTTTTTCCTTCTTCATTACCAAAATTCCCCTCCTCTTCTTTCTCTTCTTCTTTATCACAACAATTATTTCCCCAATTACTTATTGTCATTAATGAATTCCACAATTGTTTTATTGCTATTAATGTTGTTGTTGTATTACTATTTTTATTTAAATTAAAATTTTCTTTTCGTTGTTCCATTAATTGGTCACAATGTTCCCTCATGTAGCTAGCAAGTAAACTCAATTCCTTTCCCAGGTCTATAGTACAATCAACCATACTATCATGAGCTTCACATGCTTGGCAATAACGGGCACATGGTGCTGATATTTGTCGTAAAAAGTGCTGCTAAAAATTTAAATTTTTTTTAAAGTCTGTACTTGAAGTGACCCTGACCCCGCTTCCGAACGATTTTTTTTTTCACAATTATCTCCGACCCAAACCCCAACCATATTTTGCGCCTCCGACCCGAACCCCGACCCGAAACAATTTGAAAAACCCGCACACCCCAACACACTCGCCCTCAACCCTAGTCTACACAATATATAATTTTTTAAATTTACCATATTTCTCCATTCCCTTTCAACAAAATTATTCATAAATTCCATATAACCCTCCTTTCCACCAAATCGAGTAAAATTTGCAAGTGTTTGTAATGATTTGGCTATTAATGTTAAATTTCTTGCTGCTTGTCCTGTTGGATATTCATTTACTAATCCAAAGAGAGAAGGTGATAGAATTGCGGGGCATAGAAAACGTAGAAAAATGGAAGAGGAAAGTACTAAAAATAAAAAATAAATTTTTAAATTAAAATAAAATATCTTTTGATTTTAATGAACCCTTAAGAACCTAAATTTTAGATACCCTTATGTTGCTGAAAAAATCGTGTACAAATAATGAGAGGTATCCTAAATGGGAGGTATTGCTTATAGGGGTGCTTCCCCTACCTCAAATAAATAAACAATGTATATTTTAAATTGAAGCGTAACTAATCTTGGAGGGGTATCTTAACTGAAACTAACAGAAAATTGGTCGTAGTTCAAGGGGGACGAAAGGCAAAAAAGACATTCCCTCCCTTCAAAAAAAATTTTTTTTCCTCCCAACTTAAAATTATATTTAAAATACTTTTCCTATGCATACAATTGTCTGTCAATTCAGCTCGTCCAGCTTGTTCTAAACGATGTCTAAGTCCAGAAAATAAAAGTCTTAAAGGATAGGGGAATAAATGTTGACATGCAAGAATTCTTCTCCAAGCAGTCTCAACTTGTCTAGTTAATTGTTGTCTACTTTTTTCTAATTGGGAAGAAATGCTGCTACCAGAACCCGATGAAGATGAACCAGAAGAAGAAGCATTTCCATTACATAAACGAAGGGGGTCAACTTCACAACTTAAATCGCTGCTAAGTAGTTGTCGAATAAAGTCGCCTAGAGCCATCTTAAAATTAAAAAATAAAAATTATTTGGTAGAAGAAGAAAGGAGACAAGCCCCCACCATCCCTCCCCAAAATTACACTATAAAAGCCGTCTTAAAATCCTCAAAATTATCAACCGGCTACAACAAAGTCGCGCGTTTGCTATTTCAACTCTACTTGGTCTGCACTGTTCTCTCATCATCATCATCACCAGCTTCCGGATGAGCTCAAAAGTACGTTTCCTTTTCTTTTATCATTTTTAAATCCTCAAAAACATTTTTTCCCTTCCATTTTTTTAGTCTAAAGTCAGCGGTCGCTCAAGTAAGAAGGCATCGAGAAGCCACAACTCCAACAAGACGTCGTCATCGTCAGAGTCGCCGCCAGTAACAATTTGGCCTCCACCGCGCTTGCAGTGTGTTCGCTCTTCTATTGGTGGAAACATAAGCGATAGGACCACCGCCACAAGTTGCTCTAGTGCAGGCAAACGCTCGGGAGTTGCAAGGCTTTCGTTCACCTTTGAGGAGGTGAGAAAATTTTGCTTAAAGTCTGACTTTTAAAAAAAATTTTTTCCCCTTTTTTAGGAGCCAGGACCAAGCTGTTCGTCAAAGCCGACTTGTAGCCGCAGCGTGGACAACTACAAGAAAAGTCACAAGCCATTGCCCCCTGGAGCTCATCGAGTGGAGCTGTTCGGTCACTTCACTAAAGTCGCGCTTGAAGGCCATATTCTTTGGGAGGACTGTAAATGCGTGGAGAATAAGGCTTGGACGAGCAGCAACACCAACAACATCAACGATGACGACAATCAAGAATGAAGAGAAAGAATAAAAGAGGAAATTGAAGGACAAAACAGAAAATAAAAGGATGCTGACAGAAAATATAAATAAAAACTTGATGATAAATAAATAAATATAAATTCACATTCCTTGATATTGTATATAAATGTAATTGTTGTTGCTATTTGTGTTGTAATATATATCTATGTTTATGTAAATAAATGTTGTATTTTCTATTCCAACACCCCTATGTTTTTGTGTAAATAAACTTGATTGGAAAATGTTTGGAAAAACATTGGTAAAAATGTTGTAAAGTTTGTTTGATGTTTGTTCACTTAGGTTTGTTTAGACAAGTTTGTTTTTATAGTGAGATAAGAAAAGTTGAAACTTGGGTGAAATATGTACAAACAAGAAAAACATAGAAGAACAGAAAAACATTGAAAAATGTTTTAGTAGTCATGTAAGAAATGTTGAAACAGGAGAAACAAACTTGAAGCAAATTAGGAGAGAGAAACAACGGAAAACTAACCCCCAAAATAAATTTAAAAAAATCAAAAAAAAATTTTTTTAATAAAATAAAAACCACACCTGCAGATAATCGGTTGCCACAAGCCTAAAAATTAAAAAAAATTTAAATAAAAAAAATAAAATTTTTTTCTCACTTCATATACGCCTCAACAGCTTTTGTTGCAAGCGAATTTCCTCTAAACAAAAGATGATCTAAAAAAATTAAAAAAAAATTTTTTTTCAAGTCAAAGTCCTCTTCTCCAATTTTTTCCTACCATTTTCTTGTGTCAAAACTTCAGCCATTACCAATTCAGCCAAAGCTTCAGGTGCATTCCTCTCTATATGAAGTATTTTTACTAAAGAATTGGCAAAGTCTTCCTTTGCTTTAACACCCAAAATAGGTTCAAAAGCTGTACATAATGGAAGAAAATATGTGTGGAGAGACTTGAAAAAATTAAAAAAAAATTTTTTAGAAATTTTTTAAGGGTTAAAAACCTTTCTAAAAGGCAAATAAGCATTTAAAGGTAATATTTGAACAGATTGATATCTAGCTTTTAAACGTAATGAAGGTTGTGAATCTGTAGATGATGATGTTTGTGAAGGTTCTCCAGAAGATATTAAATACCTGAAAAATAAAATTTTTTTTATTTTTTAATTTCAAAAAAATTTTTAAGTTCAAAAAAATATTTTTTGAGTCCCCAAAATTTCTTCTAGAAAAAATTAATTAATTTCTTTTATTTTCTACTAGTCCAATCCTTTATATAAAATCACTCCTATCTTCATATTTTTTATTACTCATCCCCTTCATTGTTAAAATTATTTTTTTTCAGTTATATAAATCATTTGTTTTTTTTATTATCCACTCTTTGTCTTTTATAAAAAAACAATGAAAAATAGTCTTTCATATAATAAAAGTTTATAATAAGAGGATAATCTTTCTCTATTTTTAGTAATAAAAAATATATAGCGGGAAATGACAAAGGATTAAAAATAGAAAAAAAGGACAAAAAAAACTGTTTTGTGTGACTGACTTCAAGTAAAATTTTTTTAAATCTTAAAAATATTACTTTTTATTGAGGGAGGTTATCTCACCTAGATGCTCCTCTCTCTCCATCTCTCAAACCAAATTAAAAAAAAGTATTTTATAGAGATGTCCAAGACCGAAAATTTTCCAAGACTCAGGACTCGAGACAAAGACCAAGACTAGACACCAAGACCAAGACCAAGAGTCTTGGACATCTCTAGTATTTTAAATTGAGAAAGCAACTAATTTTTTTTTTGATTTTTTTTTTAAATTTTTTTCTAAATCATCCCCTCTCTCCTTACCATTTTTCAATATCCCAAAGGCTCTACCCGACAAACCCCGAACCACGACAATTTCAACCTCGAGGGTGTTAAGCTCCTCAAAGTCACTATAAAATTTTATTTAAAAATATCATCCTTACCATTTTTCAATAGGTTGTTTACCAACAAGTTGAGATAATGGAATTCTAACTAAACCAACTAAACAATGCAATTCTTCATGTGAAGATTTTCCTCCATTTCCTCCACCACCAACACCTCTTCTCTTCTTTCCTCCATTATTAATTAACATTTCTGGTTCTCTCATTAAATCTATACATAATTGTTGACTATTAAATGGAAGTTTTTGAAAATCAAAATTTTCTCCCCAAAAACAAATTCCTTCCAATAAACTTTTTGAAGATGTTTTTGCTTTGATTATATTATCTAAAGAAATTTCACAAAAAAATTTTCTTTTTGGAGGAATTCCTTTAGCTTCTAATATCCAAATTGATAAACTATTTTCTATACGGGAAGAATTATTTGATTGTAGTTGTTGTCTATTATTTAATTGTTGGTGTTGTTTTTGTTGTTGATATTTATGTTGGGGAAAATTATTCATTGGAATTGTTGTTGTCGTTTGGAGTGTATTACTAAAATAAAAAAAAATTTTTATAAATTAAAAAAAATTTTAATACATTAAAAAAATATTTTTTTGTTAAGGATACTTTAAAAATTGTTTTTTTTTCTTTAGCTCCGAAAAAATTTTAATAAATTAAAAAAAAAATTTTTTTGTTAAGAATAGCACTAAAAAATATACTTTTTAGTCTTAAAAAAATTTTTTTTCTTTAATTTTGAAAAAAAAATTTAAGTCAAAATGTCCGCTAAATTAATAGAAAAATAAATATACTAAAAAAATTATTTTTAGAAAAAAAAATTGAGAGAAATTAAATTTTATAAATTTAGAAAGTATTTAAAAAAATTTAAAAAAATAAAAGTGCGCAAGTATAAATAATAAGAGCAAGTGTTTATTCATTAATGCTTATTTTAATAAAAAGTTTTATAATATTTAAATATATTCAAATAAATATTCTCTCTCTCCAACTTGAAACGCAAAACACTTAAAAATTTATTTTTAAAAACACCCTCACACTCCCCTAATTCTTTAAAAACATTTTTAGCAACTCTTCAAATAAATAATAATTTTAAAAATAAAATAATTTTATCTATTCATTTCCGTTTTAACTAACCAAAAAAAAATTTTTAAAAAGCATTTGCATATATTCCCCAAAGGGTGTTGTGCTCGAATATAATGAAGGAAAAATGCTTTTCAATAAAAATTTTCTCGAGTCTCTTTTCCTCTTTAAAATACCTTTTTTGGAGAAAATATATTCTTATTTTTAAAGCAAAAATAATGTAAATATTAAGAAAATAAAATTAAATATTAATGAAAATCTAGAGGAAAAATATTAAAAAAAAATATCCCAAAAGACAAAAGAATTAAAATGTCAAATAAATATGTAGTTATTTTTAAAACAAATCTAAAAAAGGTTGAAATTTTCTACTATCATATAAACGAGCTATATAATTAATAAAAATTAGGTGTAATTAATTTTAAGGGTATCTCGCTTATGCAACTCCTATATTATTGTTCCCAATGGCTAACAAAAAATTAGAAAAAAAATTATTTTAAGGTATAGTAACTAATTTTAAGCATAGTGAGAGATTTGACAGAATTTTTTTAAAATGAATAAAAAAATATTTTAATGAATTCTGAAAAGAATCAACACACTAACGGTGTAAATAAAGGCTACTTAGCGTGCACTTTTTAAAAAGAATAATTTTCTAAAAAAATTTTTCTAATAAAAAAAATAAGAGTAAAAAAACGTAAATTAAAAGAGAAAAATGTGTTTTTAAGCGGTTGATTGCAAATAATTATTTTACATGCAAACAAGTGGTCAACAACAAAAAAAATTTTTTTCAGGATATATTTGTAGCTTAGAAAAATGAGCATAGGAGAACACAACAATTTAAGGGGAGAAAAAAAAAGAAGAATGATGATTACTTATAGGAAAGGATTTTTTTAGTATTTAATGAGGGGGGATAGGAAGACATAAAAAATAAAACTAAAAATCGCTGACGGATGAAGATAAATGGGAAGAAGAAAAAAAAAATAAAAAAAAAATAAAAATAGAAAAATAGGAGGACATTAAGTCCTAAAATATATCAGAAAAAAATGTAAAATCAAAGTTTAAAAAATAATTTAAAATTAAAAAAATCCACACAAAATTATCCATGTATTGAGAAAAATAAAAATTTTCAAAAAAATTTTTTCAAAAAGGCAAGTTATATTTTCGCGTCGCAGTATTCAAGATTTTAGATTTTCCTACAAAAATATTTTTTCTAATAAATTATTCGCAACATTATTTTTATAATGAATGATTAAAAAAAAATTTTTTTAAGCCGTTCTTTTTTATATAATTGTATTGCCATCTGCGCTGTTCGGTTTTTATAAAATGGTCTTTATAGATTGATGTAAAAATAATTAAAAAAATATTTTTTTAGGTTTATACACCTGCTATGTAAAAATCACAAAAAAATTTTTTTGTTATTAAAAATCGTTTATGGAAAATAAAAAATTTTTTCTAAAAATAAAAAAAAATTCTGATAATTTTTTTTATTAAATTTGGGACAAACGGAAAACTAAATAAAAATAATACATTCATTTAAATCCACCCCTATTCTAAATAAAAAAAAAAATATTTTTTTTTATTCAAAGATTTACATTTTTTTCTAAATAAAAATTTTGTAATTTTCCCGAATGTTTTTTTATAAAAAATAATCGTGTGAGGACTTTAAAAAAATTAATTTTTTTTGAAAAAATGGGAATGGAATTAAATAATGGAATTAAATGACCAAATATTACAAAAAAATATTTCTTTTTAAAATTCTTTTTTCGAGCCCAATCTCCCTACAATTTCTTTTTCTTAATAACAAGATTTTCAGTCCATTAATTTTTAAAACTTGTAAAAATTTTCGCGCAAAGATTTATTTATTTTATATTTTTTTCACCTCAATTATAATTTTCTTATTTAATTTTTTTTTTCGTTTAGGGTCACGCCATTTTCGAGTTAAATAACTATCCAAAGAAATTTTAAATAAAGATATTTGTATTTGCACGGACAATTTAGTAAAAATGAATTTAAAAATCTAAATTCAAAAAAGGAGAAATAGAAAAAAAAATAAAAGAAAAATAGAAAAGAAAAAAATAATTTTTTTTTCTCAAAATTAGTGACAGTCAAAATAAATTTAAAGATGCGAAATAAAGAAAAAAATAAATACTACAAATTTGACGGATCAAAAAAAATAAAAAAAAAAGAAAGAGAAGGAAAATTAGTACTAAAAATAATAGTTTAAAAATGCAAATCACTTTTTGCGCGGACTGAACTAGACTGACTGTGTGGTTGGTGGGTGGTTGGTTGATCGTAGGGTTCTCATTGTTTGGTTATAATTTCTAGATTAATATTCTGAGAAAGTTTTTTTTGGAAAAATTTAAAAATAAAGAAGAAATGAAAGAATTGTAAAAGGAGAGAAAGCTCTCTAATTTTGGAGTATTTTTAATACACACAAAACTAGTTTAGAATTGGAAAAAAATAAGAAAGAGAAAATTTTTAATCTTAAAATTAAATTAAAAATTAAAAGAGGTCATATTTTAAAGAAATTAGTAGTTTTAAAAAAAAGCAGAAAAAAATTGTGTCAAAATAAATTAAAATAAAATTAAAAAAAAATTTTTAAAAATTGAAAATATAGTCAAGCTCAATTTTAAATAAATACAATTTTTTAATTTGATTGGCTACTTGGAGGGACCGAAAATTTTTCGGTTAGGTTCTCGACATTCAAAGGTTTTAAAATAACCGACAACCCTACCCACGAATAAAAGACAAACTCAAGAAAAATTTTTTTTTCAACACTCAAGATCGTAATTAAAATTGAGGTCTGACTTTATTTAAAAAATTTTTTTAAATTAAAAAATTAAAAAAAAATAAAAACTAGCCTGTTATGCCAATATCCATTAACACCATTGCTTCTATCAGAACAAAAAATATTATTTGAATCTGATGGACTAGACAAATTAGGAAATTGTTGTGGTTGTTTATTGTTGTTGTTAGGGAAAGGTTGAAGTAACATTTTGTGTTCGGATTCTGATGGACCTTTTAAAAATATTTTTTTTAGAATTTTTAAAAATTAAAAAACAATTTTAGACACCTTTTTCAGTTTTATTTTCTCTAAATTTGGTAAAGGTAACAAGCCGATTGAAAATTTTACAGAAAATTTGTTGGAATTTTAGAAGGAAATTGAAGTGCATTTTAAAGGGAATTAAATTAAATTAGTGGAAAAAATCAGAAAATAAAAAACAATATTTTTAAATAAATTTTTAGTTAGTAGAAATATAAATTTAATTCTTCAAAAAAATTAATTTTTTTTGTAAATCATTAAAAAAGAACCAAAAAGCAAAAAAAAAGCATTATCAAAGTATTATCAATAAAATTAAAAATATTTTAGATAAAAAAAGCCGTTAAAAAGAATTTTAATTTTATAAAAGAATGTGTTATTAAGCGTGTGATGTCTGTGTGTATTGTGCTCAATTTTTTTCCCCAAAATTTATTTTTTTAAAAAAGGACAACTTCGATTACAAGCCAGTTATTAATAAATGATTAATGTCCTATTTATTTCAGTCAAAATTTAGAAAAAAAAAGAAAACTCACTTTTTTGCAGCAAAACACTGTTATTATTATTATTACATCCTCCTGCTTGACTTAACAACAATAAAGATTCATATGATCTAGATGTTTTTAATTTTTCTTCTGTTGGACCAGGCAAGTATAGACTTAAAGGTTGACTTCTTTGTTGTTGTTGTTGTTGATCCGTTCTATTAAAAAAAGATTTTTTTTAATTAAAAAAAATTTATGAAATTTTTTGAAATCCACTACGAGATTTTATTTTAATAATTTCCCTTATTTTTTATTACAAAAAAAAGATCTCTTTTTTACTACTAATAACTCTAGTAATAAATTAAAGATATAAATTATAAGCTACAGACAAAATAAGAAAAAAAAAAGACATAAAAACATTCTATTTTTATTTTTCACAGATTTTTTCCTTCTAATTTTTCATTTTAAAGCTATGTTTATCCCCAATTTTTATTTATTTTTTTTATTTCTCAAAAAAAATTTTTTTTCTTTCCCAAGAAAAAATTTTTTAATTTTCCTCCCAAAAAAAATTTTTTTTTTTTTATTTCCTCTCCCAAGAAAATCAACATCATCATTGCTAACCGACGAACAACACGAAAAACACGACGACCACGAAGAAGACGAACATGGCTATTAGGATTTATATTATTTTGTTGAGGAAGCTCTGATTGAAGAGGAGAAGAAGGGGGAGAAGTTGGAGGAGGTAATGGTGGTTGGGGTAAAGGGGAAGGCTTTTTATTAGAATTTTTTGAAAGCTTCGAAGAAAGTGAAGATTTTGTTGGACAACCACTCCCTCCACCATTATTTGGTTGAGAATGTCGACGATTAATAGCAAATTGTGCTAACGATTGGGGAAATGGCATTTAATAAAATGAGGGGGGAAAATAAATATGCTGCAAATATGTGAATAAAAAAAGATGAAAAATAAGTTATAAATAAATCTGTAAATAAAAAAAAAGTAAAATATGAGGTAATTAATATTCAAAAAATATATATTTTATGTGGGAAATAAAATATAAATAAATAAATTAATTAAAAAATATATAAGCCAAAAAATATAGATTTAGCATAAAATTAAAATTACTAAGTTATTTTTTTTTGATTTTTTATCTCCTCATTTTTAGAGGAGATAAAAAAATCTCCTAAATCTCCTCATCGAATCTCTCCTCATTTTTAGATAATACATTCACAATGTCATAAAAATAAGCGGAGCTTATCACCAAAGCTAGCATAAAAACAGCTTTCAGACCTATTTGGCCAATTAGATTATAAAGGAGTTATCAATAAATTGAGGAGTATCTGAAGTTATGTAGAGTATCCAAAAAGGAGGTTCAACTATTAATTCAACTTAAAATATAAAAGAAGACTAATAAAGAAACAAAATATACTAGTTAAATACTCTGATCCGTAATAAAATTTTTGTAAAAATTAAATGTGAATATATGCTCGATTTAAAAACTTATAATGTATTTAGGTTGTTGTTATTGCCGCAATTTTTGACGGAGAAGGAGACCGGATAAGTCTTTAAGGGAAGGATATATGGGAAGGCGCGGCACATTTTCTTCTTCTACGTCGTTCAGTTTAAGAAAGGAAAAAAGAAAGAAAAGTCGCGCACAGCTGGGGATAAAATAAATACAGATTGATGAATAAATTTTTGGGGGTGTTTTTGGGGTGTTATTTTTGGTTTCTTTTTATTTATGCAAATGGCGGTTATTATTATTATTATTTTTACAGAACGAATTTGTGGAAAATGGATGAATTAGAGTGGAATTAATGGAAGAAATTTATATAAGGAAGAAAATATATAAACCATAAATAGGAAGAAAGAAAAATGTTGAAAATAATAATTCAATTTTACAATCAAATAAAAAAGGAAATTGCGCCTTATTATTCCCAAAACTCTCAAATTTCAAAGAAAAAAATTATTTAAAGTTTGTGAGTCGAATAATTTTAAAGAACGGAAGAGAAAGAATATTTTAGAGAAGCATGGATGTCAGGGGAATCCTGTCAACAAAAAAATAAATTTCCGGTTTCAGAATCGGGATTTCCGAGAAACTATCAGTTCAAAAATTTTGTGAATAGAATTTTCTCTACTTCAGAAAACGTCGGAAAAACTCTTCAGGAACGGCAGGATCCCTGGTAATATATATCCCTAGCTCATCAGACTAGCCTAAATAAAAAATGCTAACCTAAAAAATATTTATATCCAGAACAAGAAAAAAACATGTGAAGGACAGAACTCGCTAATAAATAAAGATAAGGCAAAGATGAGGACGTAATAAAAAATAATAATGATGAGAAAATAGCTTTGCGCGCAATGAATTTTTTTAACAATAAGATCAATTTTCTCATTGTATAATTAAGCATTATATTAAATAAAAAATTATTTAGAAGAGAAAAAGTTGAGGAAAATTTTTAAGGGGAAATAGAGAAGAAAAATATTATTTTCTTCACATTATTTTCTTTCCATTCATCAATAATTGGAAGAAGAAAAATATATTATTCACCTTCAGTGTTGTTCCTACTACAATTGTTTTCCGTGTCACCAAAGAAAATTATTTTTTCTTTCTTTCTTCCGTTCTTCTTCTCTTCTTCCCCTAGTTTTTCCGTTATCTTTTCATGGGCATCCGGTCGCTTCATTAAATAAAAGCGCAAAAACAAACATTACAACAACACAAATTATAAAAGAAAAATAGAAGAAATATGTACAAGGAACGCTAAAATGATTTTGAAACAAAAAATAAAAATAATTAAAAATATAATATTGTAAGGAAAAAGGAAGAGATCAAGCTGGCTACTAAGCGGGAGATCTACTAAAAGAGAAGGTGAAAGCAGCGCTGCAATAAAGTTGTTAGTAGGTAAAGCACATGAGCGAAAGTGCCACTAGCAATAAATAACTGCTAGGAAGTTGATCCTGAGGACCGATTCTTGTCTGGGATTTGTTGGGGATTCTGGTGATTTTTTGGTAGATTTTCTAAATTCCTGGTAGGGATCGATTCTGTCCAGGGCTAAACCTATTCTACTTCTCTTTTACTAATATGAAATAAAATTTTTTTTAATTATTTTAGATTGATAAAATAAATATAGTAAAAATTAACTATAAAATATATAACATGTTAAAGAAAACAGTAAAATAAAAATAAAACGTGGATTATAAACGTGGAAAATAAAAAATACTAAAAATTTATGTTACAAAAATAGTAAGCTGAAAAATAAATATTGATAGAGGTGAAAAAATTTAGGAGAGAAAGAAGGGAGCGATGCAAAAATACGAAAAAAAAATCAACTTTGATTTGAATAATCAACATTACATATTTATGATAAAACGTAAAAATATTTCGAGATTATACTACAAAGTCTAGAAAAAATAAAAATATGGAAGTGAACAGAAGATAAACACCAGAAACCCAAGAAACAGCCTAGAGAAAAAATGACAGAATTTTTAATAACAGAATTTTTAAAAAATTTAAATTCTTATTAATTTTTCTTTTAAAAATTATTTGCTTATTTATGTATAATTTTCTGATTTTCTCAAACGATTAATATATTATTGTACTAATTAAATAAGAAATAGAAGAAATAAAAAATGATATGAAAGGTCAACGATGATGTTGTGTATAAAAAATAAAAGTAAAGAAAATGGAAACTTTTTTTGTAATAAAAAAATGAGGGAAAGAAGGGTCCATAATCAAATTAAATTTTAGGCCCTTAGCTAGAAGCCAAAAAATATTTTTTATTTCCCCCCAAATTTCTCACAAAAAAAAATAATTTTTAAAAATTCACACCCACCTCAACGCATTCGAACCAAGACTCGCTCTAATTTTTAATTGATGTTCTCCTTGTTTACCACTCCCATTTAGTGTTGTTGTTGTTGCTCCAACCAGCTTATCTCTACTTAAAGCACTTGCAAGTTTAGGAAAACTTTTAGTCCTTTTTAGTCGTTTTGACAAAAAACACTGAAAAATTTTTGTGAAAAAATTTTAAAAAATTTCAAAATTTTACAGCTAATCGTTGAGGAACAGAAGGTTGTTGTTGAGAACAACTTGAATTTTGAATAGCAGCAGTAGCTGGACTAGAAGCTGAGGATGTACAAGGATCGATTAAAGCAACGGCTGGTGAATCCTGAAAAAAATTTTTTTAAATTTTTTAAAGCAAAAAATATTTAATTTTTGATTAGATAAAATATTAAAATAAAGCTAATTTTAAAAAATTTTTATAAAAAATTTAGAATAAATTTTTAGTGTATTTGACTAAATGTGGTGTGGAATAAGACCAAAAATATAAATAATTTAATGAAAATGAGATGAATCATTAATTTAATCATTTTAGTCCCTTATAATACTAGTATTCAGCCGTTTGTTTATTTTATTGAAAAATAAAATTATACATAGGAATTTTGGAATTTTTTGGAATTTAATTAGATAGGGGATAAAATGTCCATTAAATTTAATCAAAAAATTATTTAATCAAGAACAGGTCAACAGGTCCTATATTTAGAAATGCTGAGTATTGAGCACTTTGTGGCTCCAACTCCAAATTTTTCAAGTCCTGACTCCTGCTCCGGAAGCCGAACAGGAGTCAAGATTCTACGGGGATCATTAATTTAATTTTTTATCTCCCAGAGACTTGTATTTTTTAGTCTACTTTTAAAAATTTAAAAAAACTCACAAAATCATCTCTTCCATTCGAATTATCACAAATTAAATTATTATTCTTCTTTTTCTCCAAAATTTGTGTAGTTGTAGTAGCTTTTAATGAAGGTCTAATATTATTTTTATTATTTATTTTTGTTGTACTAGTTCCTCGTTTATTCCATCTTACACTAAATAAATGCCTATCCAAACTTCGAGTTTCTTCAGCTTCTTTTTTATTAGGTAAGGTATGAGATGAGATTTTACGCATTTCATTATCAAGTGACGGAAGAGGAGTTTCTGTAAAATTAAAAAAATAATTTATTTTAATTAAAAATAAAATATATGTTTGAAGCTTTTAAGAGAATTTTTAGGAAATTTTTTTCTTAAAACCAAGGAAACTACAATCAAATTTTAAAGACATTTCATCCCAAAATTAAGAAAAACGCCAAAAACCCCCATTTCCCAATCCCCAACACTTCCCCCCCTTCTCCACACCTTCAATTAATGGCAAAGGAGAACACAAAAGTAAAAGTGGTTGATCTACAGATACTGATTGTTGTTGTTCTTCATTAATTGTTGTTCCTTCTTCAATTTTAATTAAGGACTTCTTCCCTCCAGTATTTCTACTATTATGGCAATAACAACAACAACAACAATAATTATTATTTTGACAACATTTTTGTCTTAATATCCACCGCCAAATATTTAATAAGGCAGAGAATAGACAACCAAAACAACCAAGTATTAAAGGTAAAGGTCGCCAACCAGTGCTGGTCATTATGAATAATATAATTATTTAAAGGTTGTGCAGGTTTGGCAGGTGTTTAGGCAAGCACTTAAATATAAGTGTTTTTGTGTGTTAGAGTTTGATAACAACAATAAGTTTTTGTTTCTCTGTTTTGTTGTTTCCGTTTTTCTAATGTCTTGTTGTTTTTGTTTCTGATGTTTAATTGCTTCTGTTCTGGTAATTGTTTTCGTTGTTCTGATGTTTTGTTTGTTTAAAACAATTGTTTTAATTAATTTCTCTGTCTGTTTTTAATGTTGTTTTAATCAACAAAAACACAATTTAAACATTGATGTTTTTCTATGATGTTTTATCTTCCTATATTTATTGTTCAATGTTTAGACAAACTAAAATCAATCTCTGCCTTTATATAATTTTTAAATGTTGTTTTCTTTTTTCTCAACAATTTTTTTTTCTCAATTTCCAACAGTATTTCCGCTTAGTTAATTAAAACCACATGAGAGAGGGATTTGACAAACATTTTTTTAGATTGTTTTGTCATTTTAAACATTACACTATGTGGTCGTTGAAGTTCCGGTGTTCTTCTTCTTTCCTTCTTTTCTTTTTTTCTCTACTTTTTTCACGCAACTCTAATTCATCCCTTCTATACCCCTCTAAATTTTGCAAAGGATTTTTTTATTTTTTAAAATTAATTTCTTTGTTGTTCACTTTAAAAAATTATTTTTTATTTCCAATTCTTCCGGTTGTTTGTTTTTCTAATTTTAAATTCTTTAAAAAAATGGCTAAATGTTCTTTAAGTCTTTTTAAAATAAAAAAATTCAAAAATGTTTGTCTGATGGAATTCTTGAGTATTTTTTAAGTAAAGTATGCATGAAATTATGAAAGAAAAATCGAAAAAAAATTTTTTGTTTGAAAAAATTTTCCTAGATGGAAGAAAAAACCGATTTAAAATAAAGAAAAAAAAATTAAGAAAAAAATTAACTAGGTATCAATAAAATATATAATTTGGAATGAGGAACGGCTGTCAGAGAGAATTGTTGTTTGGTTGAACAAAATAAATCATAAAATTAAATATATATTTTTTATTATTTTTCTGAAAAAAACATATTAATAATAAAAATATGTATGTTATTTGTTTGTTAGTTAGAAAACAAAAATAGAATGAAAAACAAAAATTGAAGGGGAATTGTTTAGAAATCAAAACATAAAAAATTAAAAAAAAATTCAAGAATAAAAAAATATTTTTCAATGCAACTTTTTAATAAAATAACTTAAAAAAAAAGAAAAAAAAATTTGTAAAAATGATTGGTTAATAGTAAATAGTGTTTTTGGGTTGGTTGTTGGTTAGAAGAGGTTGGTTGTTGTTTTTCTTTCCTTCCAACAAAGGCAGTAAAAAAAAAAGACGACCGATTTGATTTTTCGGGTAAAATCGGTAGGTGGGGGTAAAAAGGAATTGGTTAGTGTTTAGAAAAGAACAAGGAAGGATTTAAGCGGCAATCAAAAGAGAAGAAAAATAAGAAGAGAAAGAATCGTCACGAATTAAAAGAAGAAAAATATATATAATTTTTGGAAGTGGTGAGAAGAAAAAAAATTTTTTTTGGTGTAGTAGTGGGTAAAATGGACCCCCTCCACCTTCCCCCCCCCCTCCTCCCTCTCCTACCCCTTCCCTTCTTATTCCCCCCAAAAATACAATCAGCAGCTCCTTCTTCCACCCTTTCTTCCACCTCCTTCCACCCCTTCCTTTTTACTTCTTCCACGGCTGGTAAATGAATGAATGACTAGATGGGGGTACTGAATGAATCGCTTCGATCGATTTGAGAGGGCAATCATGAAGGAAAATAAATACACTTGCAATTTTTGAAGGGTCTTTCTCTCTGCATGACACAAAAATATATACCGTATTTTTCCTAATAGTGCGACTGTCTCTATTAGACCGACCCCTTCTATTAAACCGACCCCCTAGAGGAGTATTGAAAAATAAACCGACTGTCTCTATTAGACCGACCCTTTCTATTAAACCGACCCCCTTCCAGATTTAATGTTATGTCTTTTGTTTTATAAGTCTTTTTCTTTTTTATACTTTTTTCATTTTCTTTTATCTTATAGCCATATTTTTTTATCTTCTTAATGTCTTCTGACTCAGAAATTGATGTTGTTGGTGTCGAAGAAGAGCAAAATCCAACAACAAGTTCCCGCGTGAAAAAGGCATATTCAATAGAAAAAAAAATTGAAGTAATAGGCAATCCTCGACCGCCACCAATTCAGACATATATGCAATGGATAGTTGAAGCATGGAATGTAGTAACAAAAGAAAACATTATTAATTCATTTAAATATTGCGGTCTCACAAATAAAACAAATGGAGCGGAGGACGGTGAAATTCATTGTTTTAAAATTAATGGTCCAGTTTCAGAAGGGCGTGCTCAACTTAGACAAGCACGTTTAGATAACGAATTAGCTAAAATTTTTGAAGAAATTGATCTTGAAGAGGATGTAGAAAATGGAAATGAAAGTGATAATTCTATTGAAATGTAATTATTATGTTCTAGTTTATTATTTGTTCAAGTTTTTTTTTGAAAAAAATTAAAGAGATTTGAAATATAAACCGACTGTCTCTATTAGACCGACCCTTTCTAATAAACCGACCCTCTAGAGGATGATTGAAAAATAAACCGACCGGTCGCACTATTAGGAAAAATACGGTATTTTTAGTTTATTGTTCACCTTTAAAAATTTTTTTTTCCCTGAAAAAAATTTTTTTTCTTCTTATTTTTGGAAAGTGGAAGAAGGATTTTTAGAAAAAAGGAAGAGGGAAGAGGAAAGATCGCAGTAGAAAAATGTCATTTTTGAATAAATTTGTTCGTTCCTCTCTTCCAAAATTTTGAAAGCAAAAAATTCCCCCTTCTTCCGGTCCTTCACAAAAATTTTTTTCAGTTTTACTACCTACGTGAGCAACAATAAAAGTTGGGTGTAATTTTAAAGAGTGAATTTTTAACTAGAAAAAATATTTACAAGTAGAAAGCCATTAAAACAGTTAAAAAAATGTGACTGACTTTTTTTTTTAACGATTTTGATGTTTGGCTGACTATCCAAAAAAGAGAGGGGAACGGCCAACAGGTTTAGGTACAAATATTTACGTAGTCTCTCCTCAGTTTTTTAAATTCTTGAAATTAAATTCTCGATTAATTCCAAGATATTCTTCTTTAAGTTTTCAAGCTTGATTTGCTTTTTTTAGAACCATCAGCCTGGAGTCTGGTTTAGCGTTGTCGATTCTGGACCGAAACGAACTGAAGAACCGATGATTTTTCGGTTAGGTTTGGTTCTGGATATCCGAAGATTTTTCAAGAACCAAGAGGATCCATTTATAGAGCCATTCTGGAGCCATTTATCTTGCTGGAACCATATTAAGCAGCATTATAGAATCAAAAATTACATCATCTCATCATCTTTTTTTTATTAAACCTCTTAATTTTATTTTTAATTTTTTTTGTAGCAAATTTTTAATCCCCTGTTTAAATTCTATTTAATTTATTTAAAGATTATTTTTTTTAATATTCGTCATTTATACATATGTTTTTGTTGAGGGAAGATAGTCTACATTTTTGGTTTCTGGTCGTTATATTAAATTCTCCTTTTTTTACAAAGATGTTTGATTTTACATTTTTAATTTAAAATTAAAATCTTCTTTATTAATTTTAATGTTGAGCTTTCAAAAAAGGTAAAAGTCAGACTTCTAGGTCGCCAAAAATTTTGGGATTTTGGCACTCTTTTCTTGATCTCTAGACGAACTATTTTTGACTTTGAATTTCTTCTGACCTTTTCAATTCAATACCACCATTTCAAGCAATTTCCCACGTACTTAAGTTGCGCATTTGCCCTTAGGCAAAAACCTCAAAATTTCACTTTGTTCTTCCGCTTCTTTTAACACAAAAACTTGCCTCCCCCCCCCCCCCCCCCCCACACACACACACATTTTATTTTTATAATTAATTCAATTTATTTTGAAATTAATTTTTAAATACCCCCCATTGAGCAATCCCGCTCTTTCCCTTTGAAAAAGTAATCCCCCAGACAAAGATCGACACATCCGCCGATAGATAAATAAATTACTTTTAAGAAACGTGTCTGAGAGAAAGTTTTGAATTTACTCTCTAAAAGAAGACTTTTTTCTTCCTTTATAAATTTTTAAAAAAATTTTTAAAAAATAAAAAATTCAGGAAAAATTCACAGATTTTTCTACTAACGTCAAAAAATTAAAATTTTTCTTTTTTCTAACCTCTACAGGAGGCAAATGGTGAATGTGAAAATGGATGAAACTCTAATAATTGTAAAGAAATATTTTTGTTGTTGTTATTGTTGGTTGTATTGTTGTTGTTTTCATCACTCCATCCTCCTAGTTTAGTCATTTTTAAGATTTTTTTTGAAAATTAATAGAAAAATGAATAATAGAATAAAAAAAAAATGAGGCAAAAAACTAGAAAAAAAATTTTAAAAATAAAAAATATCAATTTGTATGTCTTTAAATCACAAGAGACGTAAAAGGGTGAATGAGTGATATTTAAAAAAAACTTAAAAATTGTGAAATTATTTCTTTTTGTTAATTTTTATTTAGAGTAATTAAGTACTTATTTGTTAGTGTATTTTAAAGATTTAAATTAGGAATTGTTGGTGATCGGTTATAAGACCAAAAATCTCGATATTTCTTACCAAAAATCAACATTTCCATGAATTTTAGAAATCAAAAATTTTTTAAAACGAGTCCCTTCCCTACAAAAAAACAGGTATTCTTAACTAGAATTAAAACCGAAACACGTGTTTTTAAAAACCAGAAGGTATCAGCTAATAACCTGCCGCTAACAATCCTAATTGAAGCTTTTTGAAAGATACACACTCTCGAATTTTAAAAATTTTTAATTATAATTTTAGGCATTTTTTTAAATTTATAGACTTGTTAGTTAACATTATTTTATATACTAATTTTGTGTAAAATTTATATTAAAAAGGCCCTCTTCTCTTTAAAAGCGCCGTTGTTCTCCTATTTTATAAGGTGTTTTTTATTCTTTATTTCTACAATTTTTCGACGGAAATTGATAAAGATAGCTGATAAAATTTGAAAAGAGTAAACTGTTTGACTGTTTGATTTATCGCAACATTTTTTTCAAAAAAAAAGTTTTTTTATTCGATTTTTCAATAGATTGTTAGGGAAAGAAAAAATAAAATCGAAGTTTTTCTAAAGCGGCAATTAAAACTCCAAGTGGCAATTAGATCTTTTTAGTTAATTAAAAAAAAAGTTTTAAAAAATTCTAAATTCAATTTAGTACATTTATTTTTAATTTAAAAGCAAATTTTCTTGCCAAAAATCCCCTCTAAAAATAATTATTCCAAAATTATCAATTTTTGAATTCTGAAAATTTGTACAGATTATAATTTAATGTTATATGTATTTTTGTTAGGTAAACAGAGGAAAGATGAAAATGAACTGGAAAATAAATTGCTAAAACAAATTTTTCACTATTAAAAAATGTAATACGAAGAGATGAAAAAAAATATTTTTTAATGGATGCGTGAGTAAATTGGTGAAAAAAAATTAACGAAAAATATATAAACTTGATATTTTTTAGGTTGTGGCAGATGTAAGCTTATAAAATGTGTTGTTGATGATGATTGTGTTTGGGGAAGGAAATTGATGATGATGGCGATTAATGGATTGAGAAGGGAGGGGAATTGGCAATGTAAAAAATGAGTAAAATGAGAGGAAGAAGAAAGTGCTGCTGCTTTTTTCCCACACGCGACTGAGGGAAGAAGAAAAAGGAAGAGGTGGAAATAATGAGGAAGATAAAAAAATTTAGAGGAAGATTAAATAAACAGGAAGGGGAAGATGAACAGTACAGTGGAAAATGAAGGCAAAAATGCTTGGAAGAAGAAGATGAATATGAATAGGAAAATGAAGAATTTAAGATAAGAATGAATGGGAAGAGGACTAACTTGAAGATGGAGAAATTGACAAAAAGGAGGGAGAAGAGAAAGGACATAAAATTGAAGAGGTAATCGGAATAGAAAAAGGAAGAGTTGGACGGAAGATGAAGAAATTAACAAAAAAGGAAGTGGAAGAGAAAGATTGACGCAAAATTAAAGAGAAGAAAATCAAAAAAAAAATAATGAAGAGTTGGATGACGAGGATGAAGAAGAAAAACAAGTAAATTAAATTAAACGAGGAAAATAAAAAAAATATTTTAAAGAAAAATAAAAATAAGGGGATAAGAGGGAGCTTTTCCTCAATTACTGCCGCGCAAAGCTGGTAGCTGCTCTCTCTTTTTTTAAAGTGTTTGAGGGAAAATATTAAGATAAAAATATATTTTATTTTATTGTGGCAGATGCCAAAGAAATATGAGAAAATTGTTTGTTTTTGGTTGTAAATAAAATAATTATTTTATTATTGTAAAAATAATAAAATATTTTCCCTAGGATTAAAGAGAAAAGAAAAGGGGAAATTAAAGAAGAACGGAGAATAAAATTTTAAAAATTTCCATTTATTTGTTGTTCAAAAGTGTTGAGGATGTAAAAATAAAATTTCAAAATATTAAAAATTATTTTAGTAAAAAATTTAAAAAAAATAAAAATATGTAGGTAAATTTAGAAAAAAAATTAGAAGTCTGTAGAAAGGTTTAAAAGGAGTGAAATACTAAGTAAATAAAATAAATCCATGTCCTTTTAAAAATAATCAAAAAATTAGAAAAATAAAAAATCAGTTCCAGAAAACCTAATGAAATTAAATAAGCAATAAAGTACAGGTAAAAAATACATATAATAATTGCAACTAATTGAGTGGAAAATATAATTTTAAAAAAAATTGAGGATCACTCATGCATGTACTACAAAATACCTATATAAACTAACAAGCATTTAAAAACAAAAACCACTTTAAAAATAATATGCCCACTAATACTGCTCTTTTGTTTAAAAAAATAAAAAGAGAAAATGATAATTAAGTAAAAGAGTCCAGCAAAATTACCTTAGTGTTTAGTTGACGGAGACATGGGATGTTACGGATTGAGAAAAACGACGGGTTGGGGTTTGGGCCGAAAAGAAGTTCAAGTTTCAGGGCTCAGATTCGAGTCGGTCAGATCTAGTAGGGGATTATAATGGGAAAAGTCGAGACGAGTTTTGTTCGAGTCTTGGAATGCCACGGGTTGAAAAAAAAAGTCAGGAGTCGCAAAAAAGTCCGAGTTTCGTTATCGGATTTCGAGTAACTCGTAACATCCCTGATGGAAACTAGTGTATTTTTTGGATTGACTGAACTTTCCAAAAATATTTTTTCTATTTTTTCTTCCAATTTTATTTTTAGTTACTATTTATTCTCCAAAAATAGTCCTCAAGAAAAAAAAATATTTTTTTTCAGTCAATCCATTTCAATTAGCAAAATTGTTTTGCAGTCAAGCTTGTGCTTATCTCATTTGGATTGATTTTAATTCACTAGGGAATTTATAGAGAGGTTGTTTTTGGATAAATAAAAAAGGAAGTCTTCTAATAGTATATTTTTGGAAATTTAAAAGGAAATAAACAAAATAAAGTACAATCAGACCTCCGTATAAAATATACTTTTCCTTAGGATAGAAATTATTTCATAAGAGGGGATATCGCTGGGGAAGAAACAACATCTCATTTAAGAAAATAAAAAAAATTTTTTCCCAGAAAATAAAATGAATCTTATCAAAAAATCTACTCATTAAAAGCTTCAATGAATTTACCCCAACTTTATTTTTTATCCCGTAAATATCCTAATAGAAACATTGACTGAGCGGTTATTTTTCAACGGGTCTCATTGAGTGGAAGGCTTCTATTAGGGATCATTAGAGATGGGCTTCTATTAAGATATTTTCTTGTAAAAAAAATTTACCCACCATCTTTTCGATTTGCATTTTTTATTCCCATTGTTGTTTTTGTTGTTAAAATAGTTGTTCCCATTTTTGGCATCGGAAATTGACAATTTTGTCTGTCAACACAATTTTTATAAAATTCTCCTTGTGACCATGATGGACGTAAATTTTTATTTTCATCTTTTAGTTGTTTTCGTTGTTTTCTTAATGACCAATTTTGGTGTTGTTGTTGTTGATTGTTGTTTCGTTCATTTCTTTGTTTTCTTCTCAAATCAAAAGTGAATGAACCAAATTTTGATGAAAGCATTTTTTATTGGAGAAGATTTATAGGCTAAAAATGAAGAAAAAAATTATTTAAAATTTTTAAAAAATAAATTATAACGAAAAAACATTTGGGATTAGCGAAGGGATAAATAATGGAAGAGATTCTGAGGAATTCACGCTAATTTGTTGGGAAGTTCAGGACTAAATGATGGGGGAATTAGCGTTCCTTGAAAATAAAAAAAACATAAAGAAAATTTTAAAAAACAAAGAAAAATTGAAATAAAAACGGGACAAAATGTCGCCTCCTCTGAAAGGCCAAATTTTAATAAATATAATAAAACTATTTCTAAATTTATAATTGTTTTGATGATTAATGTGTTTGCTTTTAAATTTGATAAAAATTTAATAGTTCTCTCTGTTTCCTTAATTTTTAGAAATGGCAATTATCTATCAAAAAGATAACGCTATTTTTAAAAATAATCAGTCACTCAATCGTCATTTTTTGATAAAATAACTTAACTAAAATAAGTAATTTTTATTGTTTTCATTCTTTCAAAATATCAAGAAAACATCCTAAATTTCTCCAAAAAAATTTTTTTTTAATTTCAAAAAATTAGAAACCGGACGAGTCGAGATCTTGAACAAATATTTCGATTTTATGACCCTAGCTCGACATAGAATCTTTTACCTACAGATTACAAGACGGTTGATTTATTAAAAATTCAATAAAAATATTAAAACAAGTATTTACTACATAATAGATTATTAGTAAAAAAAAGTAAAAAAATAAAGGAATTTTTTTACTAAAAAAATTCCTTTTCTCTCCAAGCCAGGTGCATCTTGAGAAAAAAAAACCAGCAGCTGCGGCCAACCCCTTTCTTTTACTTATATTTAATAATAGAAACTGATTCAGGTAAGTTAAATACTTATTTGGTGTTTTAAAGAAATGTCCGGTCCGATTCAAGAAAAGAATTTTTGGATTTAAGGTCAATTGGAAAATTACAAGAACTCTTTAGTTTATTAGCAGAAACAAATAGCGCATTCATAATAACAAATAGCCCCATTCCAATTTCCTTGGAAACGGTTTTAATAAAAATAATAATAAAATTTAATTTTAAATAAAAATTCCAAACAAATACCCTCAAGACGGCTAATTTTTAATAAGTAGACTAGTATTAATTTATTAGAGAGGAATAGCCCTTTAATAAAGAGAGTAAAGATGACAAGAGCAAAATTTTTCAGGAACCAAGACGAAAAAACTCAAGAAAATTGAGCCAAGTCTCACGACTAGAAAGAGATAGTTATTAATATATAGTGATAACCGAGATTTTTGTTCGAGATCTTTTCTGGGTTTAAGCTCTTAAGATTTCAAAAAAAATTTTTAGATTTTTTGACAGCTAAAAGAAGTTATCATTTAAAAAAAGTAAAGTGAAAAAATATAAAGTTGCAAAAATCTTAGTTCTAAAAATATTCTTTTCCCTCAATTTTCTGCTTAATAATAAGTGTGAAAAGAAGATTTTGCAATAAAAGTAATGAAGAAATAAAGTAAAGGGAAAAGTAGATTTGATATAAAGGAAGAACATTCTTTATATATTTTAACACGCCTTTTCACTCAAATTACCTGCATTTCCTCCTATTTTTTTCAAAAAAATATTTCTGTGCTTTTGCACACTAAATCAAAGTATATATGTGAGTGTATAAATGAGGATAAAGCATAAAAAATAAAAAAATGGAAAACTAAAAATAATAAAAAAAGTAATAATCTTTTTTGAATGACCAATGGTCGTTATTATTGAGGTTATCCTCGCAGGGATGGCAATAAGAAAAAAATTGGGTAGACGGGAAATTGGAAAAACGGGGGCAATTACAGGTGGATTTCGATTTAACGAACGCCTTTGGGTTGAGAAAAGTGTACTCATAAATTCGTAAAAAATTATTGGAGTTCATTATTGCTTAGACAGTTCCCTTCACGCTGTAGCTAAACACTTTAAAAAAATACCTTAAATTTGAGGTGTGACTAATTGAGAATGTACAAAAAGTTGAGATCAGACTTTAATACGCAAGTGAGATCAGACGTAATAGTTAATCGAATTACCAGCTAATTGTGTGGTTGACAAAGCTACCTAATTATAGAGACTGTAATTGAGGGTGAAGTTCCAATCTGGGGACTTATTTCTCACCTTTTCTAGACTTGGAATTGAAGTGGGAAATTGGAAAATTTACTAGAAAAAAAAAGTGAAACTTGGAAAAGTGACTTTTCCAAGCTTCAATTGAATTCCCAAAATTACATTAAGAAAAACTGGAATTTCTAATGTTTTCTTAATTTTTCAAGGCCGACAAATTTTATTATTTAAATAAAATGTTAAACATAAAAATCTATAAAAATTCATGTAAAAATTCCTAAACCCAAAAAAACTTTTAGAAAAATCTTTTATTTAATAATAAAAAATGTCTATGCCTTTGTCTAAAAATTCTTTACTAACAAAATAAAAGAATTGTTGTGTAAATGTAAAAAAAATTGAATATAGAGGCGTAAAATGACGGCTAGCTTTTTTTAATGCTTTTACCGCAATACTGAAAAAGGTGTTTAGTATTTATTTTGTGAGATTTTGGGTGCGCTCGCGCGTAAAGAAAAGAAATGCAAATGGAATGATTTTTTAAAGAAAAATATTGAAAGATAATAAGATAATCTTACTTATGCGATTAGTAGAGTGAAGGAAAGGATTTTGAGTTTTAATAACCAAAAAATAATATTTAATTTTTACAAATATTTAAAATATACATAGAGGGTTGTCTGTTCCTGGAGAATTTTCAGATATCCGCAAACGAACCGAAAAATCAACGATCTTCAGTTCGGCTTCGAAACGACAATCCTAAATATACACAATAGACTTTATTTCTATTATTATGTTTTTTATTATTTTTATATTTTTTATTAATTTCTATTATCTATTATATATTCAACATTAATTTTATTATTATTTTAAAAAGATAAGTTAAAATAATAATTTATGATTATATATATATAATAAAATTTATTATCATCGCAGATAATTTACGGATAATTTCGGATAATTTGCGGATAATTTCGGATAATTTGCGGATAATTTCGGATAATTTCGGATAATTTGCGGATAATTTCGGATAATTTGCGGATAATTTCGGATAATTTGCGGATAATTTCGGATAATTTGCGGATAATTTCGGATAATTCCTTATTATAATATTAAACTTAGATTTTATTAGCAAACCTTAGATTTATAAACTAAAATATTTGGAAATCAATAAATTAAAGTTTAGGTTTTATTAGTACATATTAAATTAATAAAGTATAAATTAAATATTTATGTGCTCTTAAAAAATATTTAGTTGAACTTGAGATAAAAATAATCTTACTTATAGTAAAGTAGAAAAAATTAAAATGAAAATTAAACTATTATAGTAAAATCAGTCAGATAAAAGATGAAGACGTAAAATAAAGGAAATGCAAATTTCCGCGGGATTAAACCCGTAAATCTCGGAATTCCGTTCGTCGCTTACCGCCTAAGATTCCAGTACGGAATCTCGTAAAATTCCGTACGGGACCTTCCAATGCCGATCTTTAAGTCTCAACTAATTAATAATAAAAAGTCTGTTCACAACTATTTTTGCGCGACAATTTGCACACAATATCTTTGTTGAAATTACAACAGAAATACCGAGAAAAATTATTAAAGAACAAGAGTTTCTTTCAGTTTCTAATAAATCCACTACCCAAAACAAGTAAAAAACTCTCCGATATATATAAATTTAAAATTAGATGAGTGGAGAGAAAATTGCGGGAAAATATTTTGAAGAGAACGGCTTATTATTACACATTTTGATGAATTTTGAGGTTGAAGGAGAGTCGATTATTTTTGGAGTTGTTTGCTAACCAGAGAAACAATCTTTCATTTATAAAAATTTTTTATCTTTTATTATTCAAACTCATTAAATTTTATTTAGTATCATTTTAAAAAGATAATTTAAATTAATAATTTATAATTATATATATAAAATTAAATTTATTATCATCGCATATAATTTCGGATAATTTGCGGATAATTTCGGATAATTTCAGATAATTGCATATAACAGCAGTTTATTCTGGCTATTAACCTTAGATTTTATTAGCAAACCTTAGATTTATAAACTAAAATATTTGGAAGTCAATAAATTAAAGTTTTATATTTGACCAATAAAATCATTAAAATAGTCGACAAAATTTGAAGTAATTTCACTAACAACAAAAATTTTTTACTAATGCTTCTTTTTCATTAGAAAAGCTGAGGTATATACTATGCATGAAGTGAGATTTTTTTATTTTCTATTCCGGTCAAAAATTTTAAGTTTGGAGAGTTAATTTTCCCATCTTTAGTTTTTCAAGATTGTAAGTCTATCCTTAAACTAGACCTTTTCTCTCCACTGCTAAGACAAGCATCTTTGAAAAAAAACCAAAAGTGAACAAACTTTTTTCAATGTTTTACTCTCCTAAACTTTTCAAGTTTTGTAAGTCTGTCAAGTTCAAACTTTTCTTACCCCACTACAAAAACAAACTAGTTTGTAAACACAACAAACAAAAACTGCAACCTTTTTCTAAACAAGTTTTAAGACAATGTTGGAATAGAAATACAACATTTATTTACATAAACATATAGATATATTACAACACAAATAGCAACAACAATTAAATTTATATACATATATACAATATCAAGGAATGTGAATTTATTTATTTATCATCATCAAGTTTTTATTTATATTTTCTGTCAGCTTCCTTTTATTTTCTGTTTTGTCCTTCAATTTCCTCTTATTCTTTCTCTTCATTCTTGATTGTCGTCATCGTTGATGTTGTTGGTGTTGCTGCTCGTCCAAGCCTTATTCTCCACGCATTTACAGTCCTCCCAAAGAATATGGCCTTCAAGCGCGACTTTAGTGAAGTGACCGAACAGCTCCACTCGATGAACTCCAGGGGGCAATGGCTTGTGACTTTTCTTGTAGTTGTCCACACTGCGGCTACAAGTCGGCTTTGACGAACAGCTTGGTCCTGGCTCCTAAAAAAAGGGAAAACAAAAATTTTTTAAAGCAGACTTTAAGCAAATTTTCTCACCTCCTCAAAGTTGAACGAAAATCTTTCAGTTGAATGCTTAGCTCGTTGCAGAAGGTGCGAGTAAGAAGTCATCGGCACGGGTATTGTAGCTTCACTCGCACCTGGATACACAAGCCTCGGTCCTGAGCGTTTGCCTGCACTAGAGCAACTAGTGTCGGTGGTCCTATCGCTTATGTTTCCACCAATAGAAGAGCGAACACACTGCAAGCGCGGTGGAGGCCAAATTGTTACTGGCGGCGACTCTGACGATGACGACGTCTTGTTGGAGTTGTGGCTTCTCGATGCCTTCTTACTTGAGCGACCGCTGACTTTAGACTAAAAAATGGAAGGGAAAAATGTTTTTGAGGATTAAAAAAATAAAAGAAAAGGAAACGTACTTTTGAGCCCATCCGGAAGCTGGTGGTGATGATGATGAGAGAACAGTGCAGACCAAGTAGAGTTGAAATAGCAAACGCGCGACTTTGTTGTAGCCGGGTGATGAATTTGACGCAAGTTAATGCGGCTTTTATAGTGAAATTACGAACTTAGTAGTAAGTCCCCCACAAATGTATCACTTGAGGGGTCCATTGAAAAAGCCTGTGCCTGAGGTGCGGTATTTTTCCTTTGAAGATGCCGCCAAATCCGTGCCTAGAGGGCACTTTTTTGCGCGAAAAGTTAAATTTTGGCGCAAAACCCCTCCCCTTGGGAGGGGTTTGGATTAATTTTGCGCGAAAAAACAATGTTTTGGCGCAAAACCCCTCTTCTTTCGGGAGGGGTTTATAATTTTTTGGGGGTCCTGGATATTTACCGCACTCAGGCACAGGCTTTTTTTCAATGGACCCCTCAAGTGATACATTTGTGGGGATAAAAAAATTATTTAAAATATTTATTTAAAATAAAATTCTTTAAAATAAATTTTATTTAAAATTTTCTAAAATGAAATCTAAAAATGATAGGTTTTGATGAAACGCCTAGAAACGCCCCCTATTTTTAAAAAAAATAGAAATATTCAAAATATTTTTTAAAGGTTTAAAATTAATTTAAGAATAAATTTTTTCACAAAAAACCTCCAAAAAAAATTCAAAAAAAAAATTTTTTTCAAAAAAATTCAAAAAAAATACAAAAATTTAAAAAAGTTTTTCTGCGACCAAGTGGTCGCGACTAAGTGGCCGCGATTAAGTGTCCGTGTCCCGCTCCATTTTTCTAATAAACTATTTTTAAAAATATTTATTTCGACACGAAATTATATATAGTGTAAAATTGATTAGGTATAATGTAAAATTGATATAAATATATTTCTAAAAGCGCGCGGCCATAACGGCGCAAAGCCTTAACTTGCTGGAAATTGTCTACCCCTTTTCAATTTTTTTTCACTATTTTGGAGTTGTTACCCTTAAGTTTAATTTTCTGATTTTTTTATTTTAGAAAATTTTTTCTTTAATTTAATTTATGACTGAAGACAAACAACTTTTCATATTCGGACATACGCTTCTGGGCAACGAGAATCTTTTGCTTGAGAGGTTTCTAATTTAATTTACTTGTTTATTTCAAAATTTTCAGGATTAAAGAATGTGTAGAAAAACGAAATAAAGGCTATTGCTCTACTTCACCTGGATGTATAGTGCTTCGAAAAATTCCAGCTGAAGATGTTTTGCAAGTTACTGCTTGGAATAATTATGTTGCCTTCTTACTCAAGGTTTTATTTTACAGTAGGGTTGTGGGTTAGGTCTTCGGTTCCGGGTATCCGAAATTTAAGGTCGATTCAAATCCGGATTTCTTCGGTTCGGTTACAGATTTCCTAAGATTTTCTAAGAGCCAACAACTAGCTCAATGTATCCCCACGTCTATTGATACATTTTTAGGATCATCGAGTCGCTCGTCTTCGTTATGAGATTGTTGCCAACACTATTGAATCTACCGCTCCGACAGACAAGAGTATTTTAATCTTTTAATTTTTAAAACGATTTTTTGGTTGAGATGAATCAGGCCCTGGTTCATCAACAGCTACAGCTACCACCACTGCTGGTTCCTCTGATCCAGCGTCAGCTTCTGCAAATGCTGCTGCAAACGCCGCAAATCGGACTGCAAAAATTCGGGTTTGTTTTTTGCTTTTTTTTACAAATTTTAAATTTATTTGTAGCGAATTATGATGACACGTCCAGGGACTTGTTCCGGTGAATTTTGCCTCACTGGAGTTGTGATTGATAGAAATCGTCCTCGACCAATGATTTCTGCCTCTTCCGTTCCAAAAGATTTAATCGTGCAATGCCAGGTTTTTTCTATTTTCCATGCTTTCTTAAGATATTTCTAGGTTGTTTTACAAGGCAAATCTCATGCTGCGATTGTTCGTGAATTACAACGCATTAATTTAAATGTCAACGAGTCAATCGACAATTTACTTTCTCGCGATGATGATGAAATTGATGATTTGGATGACATAAGTGAGGCCTACCCACACGAAGAGCTACTTTCTTTGCTCGATGCTGGGCTTCGTTCCTATGGAAGTGGTGCCGCACGAGCCGCTTTACTTGATAGTGATAGCATTTATTCTGCTGGAAATGGCTACGAATACTTGATTTCACGTGATTTGGCTAGACGCAAGGGTGAAGGTTTAAATTTAAAAATTTTTTCTTTTTTAACATTTTAAATTCAAAGATAAATTAGAACATATCGACAAATTGCTCTGTTGCACGCTTTATAGTGCTGTTTTGACAAAAAATGGGAATATATTTTGGAGGTTGTTTCTTTAAAATTACGTCTCAAAAATTTTTAATTTAAGAGGAATTTACCCATTTAATGAGTGCAAGAAGATATGGGAAAAAATACTTGCCCGCAAACAAGTCGCTTTTGAATCATTTGGAACGAAAATTATTGGAAGCGAGGTTTTTATTGAATTTATTTTGTTTAATTTAATCTTTATTTTTAAGGTGCGCACAAAATCTACTCCAATTTATTCGTTAGGTTCAATTGCTGTCAACTTTAGTCAAGGAATTCCAATGGTTTTTTATGCTGTTTTTTGATTTAACTGATCTTTCAGATTGGTGTTTTGTACGAGGATGCATGGACTCTGAATGAGACTTGTCGTTTCCGTGTCTTTGGGTTATTCAACTTAAAATATTTTATAATTTCAGTGTTTTTTAGAAATGAGAATACTGATAATGGAAAGATTTATGGTTGGAGTTGGGAGATTGATTCGAAGCCTGACAATTCTCCACATGTTGCAAATGACATTCTTTTCTCATCCATTGGTATTTTTTATATTTAATTTGAATATATAACGGATGTCAAGGCCGAGAAAGAAGGGTCAGGTTTTCAAAATTTTTGCCGGATCGGGATTCAGATAGAAAAAGGCCGGGTTTTGTGTCTCGCCCCTGGGTTTTAGGGGGTTAATAGGGAAATAAGTCGTCGGGTTTTGAACATTTCATAACTAAAATTTCTTAAATATGATTCTTTTTAAGGATTTTAAATTTTAATTAAATTTAGAAGAAAGCGATGTTGACTCCATTTCTAATATCGAATCCTGTGGTCTTCGCGCAGCTGTGCTTTCCAAAAGTGACCGTGTTGGATCATTTGTTGACATGTCATGTGGCAATAAATTCCCTGCTTCATTCCAATTATTTGTTAATATTACGAATACAAGAACAATTACAATCGACGTTAAACCTTCTGATACTATTGAGAATGTCAAGGCAAAAATTCAAGACAAGGAAGGAATTCCATATGAACAATTTTATTTGGTAACTTAAGTTTTAAAATACATTGAAAACATGTCCTTAAAATTAATTTAAAGATTTTTGGTGGTAAGCAACTTGAGGATGGGCGTACTCTTTCTTACTATGAATTAAAAAGAAATTGTTTTATTAATTTAATGATCCGAATTCTTGGTGGAAAAAAGAAGAAGAGAAAAATATATAGATCAAAGTGTTCAATGAAAAATTGTGAAATAATTAAATATGAATATAAGAAAATACTGCGTGCCAGGTACTATTCATGCCAATTGTGTGAAAAGACGACACAAGTAGAATTTTTAGTAAGTTTTTTTAAATACCGTAAATACTCGAATAATTACCCTCTCTCAAATAATTACCCCCTCCCTTTTCTTCTCTAATTTCAAAAATATTGAAAAAATCATTGTCAATTTTAATTATTGAAACATTATAAGAAACAATTTCAAAAATAAATGGAGTTTCTCTTCGATTTATTGAGATATACCCAAAATTTAGCCCATCCTCTCGATTAATTACCCCTCCAGCGAGAGGTCGAAACAATAATTACCCAGGTTAATTATTCGAGCATATACGGTAAATTCATTTTTATAGGTATCCTTTATCAATGACAAAGCTCAATGGACAACTATTGACGAAATAAATGAATTTGTCTATTCATTCATTCAAAAAAACAACGTGAGTAAAATTATTACAAAATGCTTTACTTGCGGAGGCAAAAGAAAGTTTTTTCTTCTTGATGCCGATGAAGAAGAAGAGGAAGAAGAATATGACGAGGTATTGGAAGGAGAAATTTTGGAGCAAGTCAATTTTGGTGAAGGGGAGGATGGGTTGGTGGGTGGGGAGCCTCGCCCTGCAGGAGAAGATGATGATGTATTTTTGAGTAAATTTTTAAATTTTTTTATTTTAATAAGGTGGATGTTGGTGGGCCTATGGATATGATTGGGCCTCATCCCGAGCCCCCTCCTGCCGTAATTGACGAGGCGGAGGGGGCACCCATTCCTCTCGCCGTTCTTGGCGAGGCGCAGGGGAATGGGGGGGATGAGGAGCCTGATGGAGAAGATGATGAAGTATTTTTGAGTAAATTTTTAAATTTTTTATTTTAATAAGGTGCGAACAATTGCCGGAGATATCGAACTCCAGGAGCCGATTGACGAGGAACCTGGGACCCACCCCGAGCCTCCTCTAGCCGTAATTTCCGAGGCGGAGGGGGCACCCAATCCCCTCACCGTACCTGGCGAGGTGCAGGGGATTGGAGGGGGTGGGTTACCCGCACCTTTGAATGAAAATGAGGTTTAATTTTGGTGTTTATTGTTTTAATTTTTTAATTAGGACCCTTCAGGTCCTGGGACCTCAGGAACACCGCCCGTGCCTCCTCCTGTCGTAATTTGTGAGGCGGAGGAGGCACCCACTCCCCTCGCCGTATCTGGCGAGGCGCAGGGGAGTGGGGGGAATGGAACATTAATTATTGATGGGAGTTTTGGAGTTGAGGTTTTAATTTATTTATTTTCACTGCAATGTCCTAAATTTAGGAGGAGGAGGGTGAAAATCTAGTACAGCAAAGGAACAAGAGGGGTACAAATTTAAAATTAATAATTTAATTATGGTAAAATACTAGGTTTAATTATAAATTAAAATAATTAGAGAAATTTACCGAAAGGTTTAGTTTTCAGGTATCTTATCTAATCTTTTTTATTGCCTGTAGTGGGCGATTTCTTTTTTTCTATCTAATCTTTTTTATTGCCTGTCATGGGCGAAAATTTTCTTTTATTGCCTGTAATGGGCGAAAAAAAATCTTTTATTGCCTGTCATGGGCGTTAATATTTTTTAAACTGTCTTTCGGTTACTTTCTCTAATTATTTTGATTTGTAATTAAACCTAGTATTTTGCCATGATTAAAAATTTAAATAAAATTCAAAGACATATACTTAGGAATAATACCTAGTATTTAATTATTTGAGTAAAAAATATACAGTAAAATTGGATAATTATTTTTGAATATATGTGGTATTATTCCTAAGTATAATTTTTAAAAATTAATTATTAAGCTCATGAAAGAACAATCTCCGAAAAACAAGCCAGGAATTTTCAAAAAAAACAAAAGTTTGAAAAAATAAAAAAAATTGTAGAAAATTTTGAAGAAAAAAATGGTCAAATTCTTATAGATGTCAATGATTGGGAGACAACGTCCGTTTCATCGAAGGGTTCGTCATTTTGGGGTAATGATAGGAAAGAAATAAAATTAAAATATAATCGGATTAAAGATTTAAATTAAAAAATAAATTTTTGTTGAATTTTTGCAATTTAATTTTATATCCTATATATAATTTGAGTTTGTCTGAGGGAAAAGTTTATTACTTTAACAAATATAAATTTTTAATTAAGAATATTAAAATTGTTCACTGGAAATGAATTAGTTTAAAATTAAATTTTATAACCAAAGTCAACAATTCTATAATTTGGTAAAACAATTCCTTTTAAAATAATAGGGCTAAATTTTTTGGAAATGTGTGTGGTACATACAATGCCTTTCTTAATATTGGGTCTTATGAAATGGGGATAATTGACTATAATTAAATCATTTTCTTTACCTTCTGATTCATTTTCTTCCATCATTCGTCCAAATTCCAAAACACTTTCTCGGAATGATTTGTAATGAAGCTTCTTGCACACATCTGCGTTGAGTGTTATTCCTCGAACTCTCAGTGACGTCTTTTCTTGACCCGTTTCTCTATTTATCATTTTAAGTCCATATGCCTTACAAGCAGCCCCCACATATTCTTTTATCTCACAATCATCATATTCTTTTGCCAGATCTCCTAGATATGGTCCATCAGAAAGAGGGCATTTGCGTTGTTTTGGATGAGCGAAAAGAATGCTGTCTGTGTCGCCGTACAATACTGAACAGGATGGTGTTCTGACTATTTTCTGCATTGCTCTTAATAATTTTATTCTCGCCATTGAAGTCGTCCAAAGAGAAATGACAATGTTGTAAGCATTGTGTTCCTCAATGAATTCATTTTTAGGTTCATAAGTTATTAAAATGGTGTCTTCTGTTAATATGTCAATTGAATTGACTTCTATTGATTTATTCTCGGCAAATGTTCTAAGTTCGGCAGGCGAATCTGTGATATGGCTTTTTGTCAAAGTATTCCTAAGACTGAAGCGGCCCCAGAGTGAATTTAACATTAACTTGGAAATGTACCTCATTGCTTTGTCTGGCATCATCTTTTCTCTTTCTATTTTGATTCCAAATCTCTTCTTGCATTCCATTATAAATTCATCTTCTTTTTCTTGGTTATCAATTTGTTTTGGGAATCCACTTGAATGTATTTTCATGCTCATAAATTCTGCGACATATTCTTTGAAAAGTTCACTATCCCATTTATCATAATGAAGTGCTCTAAAATATTTGATCACTCTATATCCGTTGTCTAAAGCCTCAGCCAATTCAATTGATGTGCATGTTGAAACCCATCCCCTCTTTTCATCATTATGTGTACAGTTGTATTCATGTAATGTAGCGCCTCGGGGAAAATCCAGTGAACATTGTCGACATAGTGGAAAAAGCAATCTATCATCGAATTTTACAGGCATGACTGGAATATCTGAGTGTTGTGGTGGTATTAAAAAAACTTTGAGGATTCCTTTCACAGGAATGTGACTGCTGTTGTACCAATTTACTTTTTGCTCATTTGATGGTATTATGATTACTTTTGGATGTCCCACAGGAAATGCTGTTGTTGCTATTGTCGATGGATAAAGCGAATTGAAGTCTAAATATGTAATATCATGTTGATCGTCTGCCTCATAGTGAAGACTAAATGGACCAGTTCTCCCACCAAAGAAGCAATCTCGTAATTTAATCGGGCCTTTATCTATGTAGTTTGAAAAACTCTTCTTCATGTTTCTATCTCTTCTTAACAGATCTTTTATCTCACACTCCCACACTATGTCAACATGTCGTATATGTTGTTTTAAAATTTGGATTCTCTCTTTATTTTCCTTCTGAATAACTTCAACCGTCTTTCCACTGGGTAATATAAAATCTGGACGATCCCCATAGTGTTTTGGGCATGCATGCCACACACATCCATTTACTTCTATTGCTCTATCCTCACTTTTTATATATCCGTCAACTTTAAATCTTCCAGCAACTTTATATTCACCTTCCTCAGAGTGGGCAGTTTGAATCACAACAGAATTTTTTTCCGCATACCAGTCTAGATACTTCATAGCCAATGTGCTTTGGTTGTCGCATGTGTCGTATCCCTTCTCAGGAACAATACCCAAATGATCAGGTTTCAGATGATTTAATCTAAAGTGTTTCATGCATGCCGACGCAATTGTCATTGTATCACGTATAATATCTATTCCAATTGAACCTGTTGTTTGTTTTGGTCGGCTGATTTCCAAAAATTTGCTGCGAAATGCCAATAATGCTTCTGTTAGGATTTCAACGTCGTTCAAGCAATATTCGGCTAGAGCTTCATTTAAACAAAAAGGTTGGTGACATTCTTGGGTGTACCACTTATCAAACGTCTTTTGTTTTTCTGGTAGCATACCACCATACAAATAATCAGATTTTTGAGGAAGGTTCGGAAGTGTTTTGTCGTAGTTGCTTGGATTGTTTGCTAAATGTGGGAAGAATTGTTTTTCCTTGATTTGTAGATCGAAAGCACCAACAAGTTGACCTAGTCCTACTGGGCAAATGTTGTAAGAGTCACGGAATATTACTTCATTGCATTTATTATTACGTGGAACTTTCATTTCATACAATTTATTTCCTCGTCGAATCATTGATGGAACGATTCCAGCTGCAAAAATTTCTCGGAAAACCATCACCATATCATATCTTCCGCCAAAGTGAGAAAATGCTATAGTTGTAAAGCGTCCATCAAGTTCAAATAGTAACCAATTGACAAATTCATGAAGAGGATTTGTTGTAACTCGTTGCTCGTCGACTTTTGTTTTGTAAAATGGCCGTTGTGAAAAAGTGATGTTTCGATTTGGGCCACAAACATTACAAAATTTTTTGTCACGTCTTAGAAATGTTTTCCAGTGCTTTTTATCCAACATACAATTAGTGCAAACCACAGTGGCAGCAATAAAATTCACACAATGAAGTCGATCTGATGAAATGTCATTAAATTTTGTATGTTGAGTAGCTTCAAAATCGAATGTCACCAATCTATAAGTTGTTTGTTGTTTTTGTTCAAGTGGTCTTATGAAACATCCTCTTTCTGCACTGTGAAATTGAAGACAGTTGTTGCACCATTTTTGTCCACAAACATGTTGTTTTCCTCTATTATCTCTGTGCACTTTTACATTCCATATTGTACCGCATTTTTCACATTGTTTTGACCTTTGACATTGGTTGCTGGACTTATGATGGTCGAAGCATTCCTTTTCCCAAAACTTTTTCCCACAATCTTGACATTCCTTTCTAAAGTTTTCAGAAACAGGGCAAGGCATTCCTATTCCAACTCTTCCACATAGACGACATCGGGATTTGCAATTGTTAGCGTGTTCATTTGCTTTCCAGTACTTCTTTTCGCAAGAGTAGCAATATTGCCAATGTGGGCCAAATTGAGCGCCAACAGTTCTAATTCCATCGAAATGGCCTTCAGAATGGCATATTGGAATTGCAGTGTTGAAAGTTTCAGAACCATATTTGTACTTTGGAGTTGTCTCTGCTTTATTCCCAAATATAAACACTTTGAAGCGATATCCGTTGTTAATGTAATATTTATTCCAATAATCGACGACCATTGGGACATAAGTTTGAGCATCATATTTTTCTTTGTTCAATGGAATACCAATATCCTGCATTAACTTCATTACATCTGATTTTTGCTTATGGAATCGCCCCAAATGATATCGACTAAACTTTAATCTACTTCCTAATTCCTTCGTTACATATTTCCTTGTAAGTTCCAAAGCATAGAAAAGGCAATATTTATCATTAACATTTTGAACATGTATGAGCCAATTTGAATTAACAGGTTGATCTTGAGGTCCACTTCCTGTTATTGATTTTTCCTTTGGCAGAGAAGCAACGTCCAGAGAATGTATTGCTAACGTGAATGGCTCGCCCCAAAGCGATCCACGTTCAGCTTTAGATTGAGAGACAAGAAGAAATCGTTGTAGTATATTTTCAACAGCGTCAATATGTAGTTTGCGAATTGGAATCCAGATATCACTGTTGAGTATTGGTGAGGAAATTAAAGCCCCAAGGTGGTCCACAATAATATCTTTCGTCTTTGATTCTTTGATTGCTAGTTTGATACACTCGTCGATGAGGCGCCTAAGCAGTTCCTCGGGATTAGGCGGAACGTTTTTGATGACAAATTTCGAAACAATTTTCATTATTTTGAATTTTTTACAATAGCGAGTCTCAGAATCGAGTTGTTCAATAAAATCTTTTAATGACCCTATGCCTATTTGTTCAATTTGATCTCTTCTTTGATTGTTATCATTTCCTAAAATATTTTCAATAAAAAATCTGGGGCGTTTGGGTGGGCTACAGCCGGACATGTTTTTGTTTGAAAAAAATATGAAATGAAAGAACTGTGCAATATCAACGCTTTATATACTAGCTGGTAATATGGGCGTATCATGTTTATACAGAGCGCCATTTCACAAATACTATGAATAATTAAGGGAAAGGAATGTGTCATGAATAAGTAAGGGGAAGGAATGTGTCTATGAATAAGTAAGGGAGAAGAAGTTACCTATGTATAAAAAACAAATCAAGTTTGAACTATGAATAATTACGATAAAATGTGAGCGATTTCCTATGCAAATTTAATTTAAATTTTTAAATAAAAAATTCAAGCTTAACCTAAACTTTAAACTTAACCTAAAACTCAATAAATAAAAAACAACAAATATTTTTACTTGACAAAAAAATTAAAGACAATTATTATAAAAAATTAACATTAAATAAAAAATTAAAAAAATCGCGGATTACTACGTTTGGTTCGACGCGAACGTCGAACCAAACGCATGTATTCCGCTTTACAACAAGCACAATGTGGAAATGATCCTAAAATTTTATCATAATCCACAGACTTCTTCCAATCAAACATGTCTGCCAGCTTCTCCTCAATACCATCATTAACACAGTCCGTGCAGTAGTTCACACAATTACAACCACAAGGGCCAAAAATGATGTTGACTTCCTCCTGTGTACACAAACATCCGATGCACACATCGGACGCATGTTTTACAGGAGTACTCATTCTCTTCTTTTTTGTTGGCGGTTCTGTTGGTGGTGTCGGTTCTTGTTGTTCAATTTGTTGTTGTTGTTGCTGTTCAATTTGTTGTTGTTGAGCCGGCGCAATATTTTCAAAATTGAACACATCCAAATCCATATAGACTGGTGGTGGTGTAGGTGATGGTGGTGGTGTAGGTGATGCGAGCAGTTCATACGAAACACCATCATCAAATTGTTGAGGCAATTGCCAAGGCACAATTTCCTCGGCAAGTCCAATTGGAACATGTGTCGGTGTAGAAACTAAAAATTATGAATTATTTTATATCCCCATTTCAACCCCAAAAATATTAAAAGAAAAATTACCATATGAACTTCCAGATTCCCAATTCCAATTAGCAGGTGGAACCCAATCAGCGTATCGGTTTTCGGGAGTCCATTCCCACGGAGCAATAGCAGAGGTTCCTTGAGCCAGCATTGGATCATTATTTGGAGTCGACAATAATTCGGCTCTTCGCAATTCCATTAATCGAAGTTCTGTATGATGAACTTCAGGCGAGAGTCCTCTCGCTCGTTCTCCACGATCAGCCGAAAAAGGCCACCCACGATCCATTTCTATAAATTTTCAAATTAAATGAAATTTTCAAAAAAATTTTTACCATTCGATTCGACCTCGTCAATTACGAGCTCGTAAACGGGGTTGCTTATCATTATAAATTAATAAAAAACAAAAATTTAAATTCAATAATAAAAAATAAAGAAATTAAAAAAATTTTTAGAGAAAAAATAAATTTCAAAGGGGTAGCTGGGAAAATTAAATTAATGTGAAGAAATTACTAATCATTTGGCTTTATAAACGGTGAAATTAGTATATTACCACAAAGTTCCGCCTCTATTTCAAAGAACTGCCGTTCAGAGTTGATCTGATCAGTGAAAAGAATGTGCCAGGCGACGAGGAAAAAAGGAAAGGGGAAATTAATGCTTTTCTAGTTTCAAAGAAATGCCGTTCAAACGTGATCTGATCAGTGAAAAGAATGTGCCAGTCGACGAAAAAAAAGAAAAGGAGAAATTAATGCTTTTATAGTTTCAAAGTAATGCCGTTCAAACGTGATCTGATCAGTGAAAGAATGTTTGTCTGTTGAGACGGAAATTTAAAAAAAAAGTTGAAAGGGAAAGTAAAAAAAAAGTTGAAAGGGAAAGTAAAAAAATTCTTTCTTTTTTAGTGCCGATTTTTCTAACATTTAGTTTAAAAAATTAAAAAGTTTAAAGTTTTAAAAGTTAAAAAAGTTTTGAAAATTTTTTGCTTAAATATTTAACACTAAACCTAATATTTAAAATTTTAAAATTAAATATTTATTTCAATTTAATAAAGTGAAAAATTTGAAATATATTTTTGATTTGATAATTTTGATTAAAAAATTTTTATTGGTTCTGAATTTCCTGTACAACTGATGTTTTCTTTATATCCCAATCACATAACACATCTTTTACTAACATATTGAGCTGAACACACTGTTTGCAAAGATCAAAGCTAATTTTTACTCCCCCATCTTGATTTTCAGTCACGCGACTTGTACTATGAAATAGTACATTTGAACAGGTCCGACAAAGTCTGAATTCTAGTCGAGGAATGTATTTCATTCTAACTAATTTCCACAACATTTTGCTATTTGTAGATACTTTTGTAGGATTTTTTGAATTAGTTTTCTTTTGTGCTGACTTTTTACTTAGCCAGACATCAATTGTCCCAGTATTCTCCTTGACTGGTGTATTTTCATCCATGATTTCTATCACTTCAACAGTTTTAGACTCAGTATCTGATGTCTTTGGAGAATTAGGAGTGGACATTTTTTCAAATTTTATTTAAAATTATTTAAGAATGAAGTTTTGGGTTCCAAAATTCAGATATTTATACCTCAGAAAATGGGCGTGGTATGCAAATATTTATGTTATCACAAATCATCAGATATAAAAGCAAATCATTTTCTTTGTATTCATTCATTTTAAATTAGTTTTGAATAATTATTTTTGAATATTTATTAATAAAAAATGTCAAATCTCCTTGAAAGAATTTCAAAAATTCTAGATTGCACAATTGATAATGTCAAACAACGCTTGACAAATAAATGTGATAGAGATCGAGTCCTAAATGAAATAAGAGGAAAGGCTTTAAAAACCAATTATCTAGATAGAAATGGAAAAAAACAAAAAATATATTGTGATGGAATTTCTTCACTCGGTTCTCATCAAATAATGGCTTATGGAAATCTTAAGCAACCTTTCAATATTTGCGTAAGCGCATATTTCCATGCTAGGCACAAAATTATGCTGAAATATCCATTTCATCCATGCATTCAATTCAAAAATTGTTACTACCCTCTTGAACTTCTCGATCTAGTGGAAGATTTTGATGAGTCCGATTCTGATTCACCAATTATTATGAAAAATCTTCGAAAAAAGGCATCATCGTCCTCCGAATCTGTTCAATCCTTAGATTCTTTCTCTACAAACTCAACTTTTAAAGAAAAACAGTCAACTGAAGCATCTGATGAACTCAGGCGGGGAATCCTTTGGCTATATGTTAATGATAAAAAAATGTGGGAAAAACATACTATTACGCTTTTTTCTTCAAAGTAATATTTGATTTTTTGTTAGTTTTCCTTAATTTTTCTTAAATTTCCTCTTCTTTTCATTAATTATGCACTTTTACCCCTAAAAACTGTATCTTCTTCAGCTTAATATTTTTAAAATTTTATTTTATTTTTTAATATATTTATCGAATTTAAATTCAATAAAGTAGTTTATTTACAATTATTCGTACAAATTCATCGGGATTTGAATAAGAATTTAGGATATGGAGATACTTTTCAAATGTATATCCTAGAGAAATGAAATACAAAAATACGATGCAATGTTGTCCACACTCTGTTGATAAAGGTCTTTGTAGTAGTATTTTGTTTTTTATTTGTTTTGGAAATTTTGACAAAAAGTTATTTATGGTTGAAGGCAAATTTGGAATTAATAGTGAATCGAGTATATAAATTGTTGTTTTATTCAATGCAAACAGTCCTATCCAATGAGATCCCTCATTAATTGCTCTGTCAAGATTAACTATCATTGAAGCTGGAAATTTTGTAATATCAGTTGGTATTTTATCTGCGGCAAAACATCCTACGAAAAATCTTCTTGTAATGTTATTTTGAAACAATATTTTTTCAATTTGCGTTGTGTTCATTGTTATCGTTGGTTGGTTTTACACTATTTGGTATTTGAGTAATTTTATTTTTTATGTTTATAATAGCTCTTAATTGGTAAAGCACTGAGGACACTATCAACATGAACCAAAGTAAAATCAGTGCAATGCAGTAAAAATTGTAATTTCCGTAATTGTCTTTTATTTCCTTGCATGGTAATGGCAAATCTATTTCCTTATTCATTTTATTCAAAATATCAAATTTTATATCTTTATCAATATTAGAGATAGTCAGATTTTTTAACATTATGAAAAATTTAATAAAAAATTATTGAAATATTTACTAGCAAAAAAGTAATTACTAATGTTTTTTAATTATTTAAATGAAATGTAAATTAAATTCGAATTTTTTATACTGATATATCACTTGTAATTGTTCTATTTCTGTCTAACATTAACAATGAATCAACTTCACCCATTGCAATGAGAACAATTCCCCCTGAAGGAACTGGTTCGTTGAATGTCAATTTAATACTTGTTGTACCATTTTTAATGAGATCAAATGTCTCGGGGCCATTATCCTCCTGGCTATTTGTTAAGTTAAATACAAAAAAGCAAAATCCTCCTTTAGCATATCGTTGCATAGAAATGCCATTACTTTCGAGTGTACCTGCATACCCAATTGCTTCTTGCATATCATGAAATATTCGAGAGTACTTTCCCTTTGAAAAATCAAGAGAATAAGGCGATGCCGGGAAAACCGTTCCTCCGGCTGTTATTGAAATATCTCTCAAATTAAAATGTTGAAAATAGAAGGGATAATGTTTCTGAATACCAACAAAGCTTTTATTATCAACCATTCCTAATATGATTCTTCGTGGTACTTGATCCATCCATAGGTTCGCGTTGAATTCTGTCCGATTTTCGCTTATGAAGAGTGATTTTAATGAAGTTTTCCTAATAGGGTAACGAGCAGGTTTTATTTCTAATTTTTTCGCTATATCAAATGCTAAGCTATCCATCAGCTCAATTTTCTTAACGTAAAGTTTGCACGCGATTACTTCTATTTGATATTTAGGTGCATTTTCCATGGGAGTATTCAGTAAAAAATTTGAGTCGTTGGGCAAAAGTTCAATATCGACCTCGCATTGATTTACCAGATATCGTGGCTGGTTAAATATATCTACATCCAATTTTGACATGAACTGGGCGCTACAGGGATTTCCATTTTCGTCCAAAAACAACCTCTTTCTTGATTTGTATCCATAACCAACCGTTTCGACTTTTGTCTCAGTTTGATTGTCCCCATCATCATAATATCCTGCCACAGATAGATAAGAATTTTTTACACTTTGTGGGTATGTAAGTTCATAGTCAAAAATGCTTTTATAGGCCATTAACGAGTTTCCTTCAAATATCTGTGTGCCATTTATTGACACTCTACAATTTTTCCATATAGTATGGCCTATTAATTGACAGACAGCTACATTATCATCTTTTCCTAGATCAATCATTCTTCCATCTTTATCTTCTTTAAGGATTTTTAGTTCAATAAACACGTAACATTTTGCTAAATCTATGTAATTTGTGCTTGCGTGAATTTTAAAGTGATACGGAGTGATATTTACGGGGTTAAGTGTAAGGAGTTCGATAACTGATGAATTAGTTACGCTGACATTTGTATTTGGTGTTTCAAAAAATGAAAGTGCATTAGTGATTGCATTCGCTGATTCTCGATCAATTTTGTGGTGAATTGACATTTTTAATATAAACCAAATGTATCAATTTTCTTTCTTTTCTTTTTTGGTGTATTTGCTGAGATTTTTCCAACTAATATCTGATTTTTATTTTGTGTTGTTAATGGCAAATGATTTTGATTTTTTGTTCTGGCTCTTTTTATACTATTTTTTCTTTGACGCAAACCCGTTCCAAATTGTTTTGGCAGCCCCCTCTCTCTAATAATCTATCTAATCCACGTTTTCCTTCGTTTATGACGGTACTTTTTAAATTATTTCCTCCTTCGTGTGATGCAGAATTTTCAACTTTCTCCAAAATTCTTCCTCCCGTATCTAAAGCTTCTTTAGCTACGGCTGTTCCGGCTCGACGAGCATATGGTAAAAGGAAACGCCAAAAATGTCGCAGTACATCACCAACTCCTCCACCCGTTTGGCGTCCGTATCCTCTTTGAAATGGCACATGTCCACGAAAATAATAGGATCCATCGTTTTGCAAAGCGAATCCCCCTTCTCCTATTTGGATTTGTTCGTGATGGTCATCATACCCAATTTCTCTAGTGTCAAAAGGAATATGTACCATATTTAGATATAAAACTAATAAATTTATGATTTATTTTATTAATAATTTTAAAAATGATATATGAAACAAATTAAAATCTTAAAACTTTATTAAACATTAATGTCACAATAACTGTTCCATGATCAAATTTTACTAGGCTTCCGTTCAACCATCGCAATTCGATTTCTATTTCATTAATTTCTCTTGGCTGGACAGGGATAAACATTGGGTGATCGTAGACTCTCTCTATGACGCCTCCCGATTTATTTTCAACAGAGACAATCCTTAATAAGGAACTAATTGCATTTCCCATTATTACACTGCTTGTCAATCCTTTCGAGTACACTGCAAAACTTGTAAAACCTCCTTTTAGATCAATCCCGTATTTTCCAATTTGCTCATTCTTTATAGGCTGTAAGGGAAATCCTAGAACATAGCAAAGTTGTGGTGAAATATTTATTGAGATGATTTCTGGGTCATTAAACTGTGCGCGAAAGCGATCGATACTTTCCAAATATTCAAATTCAATTTCACTATATAAATCCTGATTTTGCGCTTCATTTTCCTTGTATATTACTTGTGATTTTTCTTTTATTGGCTCATCTTTTTGTTCCTCATCAAAGTAAAAATATTGTTTCTCTTCTTCTTCTATTTCTTTTTCTATTTCCTCATTTTGCCCAATCATCATTGATTGGTTTGCCTGTCTATCAAGATCATCTCTTTTCTTGGCTTCGTTTGTTAAAAGGTTAAATTTTTTCGTTTTTTCCTCAGTTATTTTGTTCAAATGTTGAAGTTGAGATTCAAAAATCGATTTCTGCTCCGTGTTATTCTCATTCATAACTTGTTTTGTTTTTTCTTCAACACTTGACTTATGTTTTTTTAAATCTTGTTCAAAATCTTTAATAGCATCCCAATAATTCGGGTACTTGATAAAAAATTCATCTAGCCAGTCTTCATGTTCTCTTCTGATGCGTTTTTTAATAGGGGAATCTTTTTGAATAATAAAATCATCATCTTTAAAGGTTGTAACCTCTCTTCGCTTTCTTGTTTCCTCTTTTTGGACTTTTGCAAGCGTTAATTTCAGAAAAAACCCCAAGCCTTTTGCAGTTAATTGCGTTGTTTTTGGAATACCAAATTTGAATGTCTTTTTGTTTTTGTAATTGATTTCTATCCATTGTTTCTCATCTGTACCAATTGTAGCTGCCCACGATTGCGGATATTGAATACTATATAAACCGCATACCCAATTTCCTCCTTGAAACTGAATAGGTTTTGCCAAATGTGATCGGAATTTGTTAGGCTTATTATCAGAATAATCACTAACATTGCTAGGTAATACAACAAAAAAAGTATTTTCCATATTTATCAAATTTTATTTTAAATTAAATGATTTACAATTAATAATAGAAAATTTTTTATACAAATTGTGATTCATCTATCCATTCTGGATTGGGGTAATCGAAAAATTTCACAAGATATTCCTTCTTTCCATCTTTTTTCTTTCTTTTACTGATAATCTTTTCAATTCTATAACTTGTATTTTCATCTTTTCTCACTTTTGTCAACTCTTCAGGATAAAAGTATCCTTCAAAATGCTCTCCTTTTTCATCCTTAACTCGATATCTGTTGGGGTTGGCTCTATTTTTCACAAGATCCACTTGTAAGATTTCGTCAGAGTAATTAGGTAGATATCCTTTTGCGAAGACATTTTTGTTACGACTCATGCGTACAAAATCATTCTTTTGAAATCGGGTCTTCTTTCGATTTATATTAGAGCCTATACGTCCATAAATTTTTTCTCTTATTTTTCTTGCATTATTAAAACTAATATCAATTGGTCTCAATCCTCCAATTGCACGACATTTTGAGTGATTTATTGCATCCACTATCTTATGTATCGCTTCAGCCCATTTTAATGTATGTTTCTCACTCATGTATCTATAAAGCCGTTGTTTTATATTACGGATGCATCGTTCGGCAAGAGAAGCTTTGACTGTTGATGAATTCGGTGTAAACTTTTCAATGTCTTTCCCTTTGAAAAATTCAGCCATTTCCTTGCTTGTAAACTCTGTACCCTTGTCACTGAAAACTCTATGAGGGTGCATTTCCATTCTTTCCAAAATACTTTCAAATGCCTGGATCATGTCCTTTCCTTTCTTTGTTCGTACAGGTTCTGCAAAAACACGTTTACTCAAGACATCTATTGCAACAAGAGCATAATTATAACCATTGTTTTGCCGAGATAGTTTTTGAAAATCGGCCAAATCACACTGAACATCTGTCATATAACCTGCAGGCATAGTCCTTGATCTTTTGAACCGCACACGTCTAGGTCGATGAATTGTATATGTACGATGACCTTCTAAATATTCAATCACATCCTTCTTTTTTATATTTTTATCCTTCTTTTTTGCCTCTATCCATAATTGATTAATACCAGCAAACCCAGCGGGATTTGCGGGATCATTATAAAGTCGATCCAGTACTATATCCACTCCTTTGGTGGTCTCCATTCTCCTTCAAATAATGACGATTGTTTTGATTTGAATCCTTGAGATATTCTTTTGGGCTGAGTAATGCGTCTTGGTGTAATGGGTGTTTTAGCTTTTTCAATTAATTGCCAAATATGGGGCTCCATGCCATTTATTAAACTCCATGCCATTTATTTTTTCCAGTAAAATCCGAGCGTATTATGCAATCAAGGGATTTTTTGACATTACTTCCTAGAATCTCTTTTGTTCCTTTCTCATTTAAAATTTTATCTTCTTTATTCACATTATACTTTTCAAAATTTTTCTTCATGAAATGATATATAATTGAAGTCCTTTGAGTTAATTTAGATTTTGGTGTCTTTGAAGTTTTGGGTGTTTCTACATCACTCCCTTCATCTGCTGTATACATAGACTCCTCAGTAACCTCTTTTTCCTCATCATTTATCGATGGTTTTGTAATATTTAAATCAACTGCATTCTCATTTTGTGCAGGAGTAATTAGGGGCAATAATTGTTTTATCTGATCAAGGGCTGGGTTATCAATTTGACGGACGGCTACGCCTGTTGGTGTTTGATTTTGCTCTTTTAGCATGTGTAAGTAACGACGTAGTTCTTGATTGTAATTAATATTTTTTAATTCATTGTTCTCGTGTTGTCTTTTAATAATGTCCAAATTTTTTCGAGTATAATCTAAATTAATGTTTCCTGTGTCTGAAGATGGTTGAGTCAATAATCCTCGATAGATATCCTCTGGGACAAGGATAAATTTATTAGCCATTTAATTTGAAGAAAATTTTGATGCAATATTTTTTGATAATTCAATTATTATTGGTGTAAGTAATGCTGGAAAAAGTCCTAGGGGAAGACCGCTGCCCTTCTGTATAACAATTCTCCGTGCACCGCGTACTGTTCTTACACGACTAATGCGACGAACAAAATCAGCAAATGGCACTAATCGACCTTTTTGACGTTTTGTTAGTTGAAATTTATTTCGTACAATATTTAGACAAATTTCAGCAATTGAAAGCAATTGCTCTATAGATGCTTGTTTTAATAGACGTTTTCTCTTTCTTATTGATCTTGTTTTTGATAATTGGTTAAGGAATTGATAATTATTTTTTACTATTTGACTTATCATTTTTAATAACTAATTAGATTTTGGTAAAAATATAGTAGTTTCAAAATTATCTGAATCTTTTTGCTTCAAAAAGTCATATATATTTGTTCTAAGTCGCAGTGTTGTGTCGGAAGATGGGTGAAGATCGATAAATAAATATGAATATTTATCACGCGTTGCCTGTCGATATGCGTCGAGAAAATATTCCAATTTTCCAGGAAATAATTGTACTCCCAAATTTCTGATAGATAGTGCGCCGTTTGGCGCTCGAGTTAATACTAAGTACATCGAATTTTGACGAGCAACTCTTAGTTTCTTTTCAAATAAATTTTGCGTGACAAAGACAATTCCAAAATCAAGATGGTGTGACTTTTTTGTAAATAGTTCAGAAAGATACTTTTCATCAATCGAATATAAAAGGTCGTCAAGAATTATTAACGAAGGTTTTTGTTGATTTTTTATTAATTCTTCTGGTGGAACTCCCGAATACACCGAAATTCCATCTCTTTGTAGTTGAGAAACTAATAAACTGAATTCTCCGTAACAGTAAAGAATAGACTTAGGTTGTGGGTCAATCATTTCTTTTGCATCACTAATTAAATTTCTTATAAAAGTGCTTTTTCCGCTTGAACTAGGTCCGCTGACTATACATCCAAAAGGTAATTTCAATTTCAAATCATTTTTGGAATAGGTTTTATATAATTCAAGTTGGTTTAACATATTTTATTTAAAAGTGAAAATAAATTTAAAAAAATGAAAACAAAATATCTAATTTATCAAAATTTCCTTTTCTTCTATTGTTTCTTCTTTACATTCGTCTGACATTTTCTTGTCATCTTGCTCTTCTATAAATTCTTCTGACTTTTTCTTGTCATCCTGCTCTTCTATATTTCCGACTGACTTTTTGTCATCTGCCATTTCTATTATATTTTCATTTTCATCTGACATTGCTTTGTTATCTTCTTTTACGATACCTTCATTGGAATTTTTCTCTGCGTTTTCCTTTTCTTCCAATTTCAATCTTTTTTCAGGTGGAAATTCCAAATATTCGTCAATAATTGATTGTGATCGGAATAAGGAATTTCCATTTCCGGTTGCGCATTGTAAATTGAAAAAGTCATCGTTGATTGATTGAGTCCGGAATATATTTTTTTCTTTGTCAACTTGTATACTGAAAACCTTTCTACGTGTTTTGAAGCGAAAAACATTGGTCTCTCCAAATCTCTCGATTATATCAAAAGCGACAAATTTTTCCTTCTTAAGTCTATTACTGATAATATGAATTCCTTTTATGGTAATGACGTAATCAATTTCCACGTCATCTGCTCGGCAGGTTGTACATTTTCCAGAAATATCAAAAGGAACAAAACGTGGAGTATTTAATTTAGGGGATGATATTGTTAATCCGTTTGTAGTAGCAGAAAAGGATACAATTGGGATAAGCTCTTTCATTATTATATTTATTTAAAATTAATTTTAAAATAATTTATTGCAAAATAAAGAAATTTTTAAAATGACAATAGTTTACAAAATATGCCCCCTTTTATATTGCTTCATTTCACCTTTAAAAACTTTTTTAGAATTTTTGAATTTTTTTTGAATATTTTGAAAAAATTCTTTTGAATTTTTTGTAAGTATTTTGTGAAAAAATAAATTGTTAAATCAATCTTAAACCTTTGAAAAAATATTTTGAATATTTGAATATTTCTATTTTTTTAAAAATAGGGGGCGTTTCTAGACGTTTTTCTGAAAATGATCAAACCTATCATTTTCCGCATTCATTTTAAAAAATTTTAAATAAAATTTATTTTAAAGAATTTTATTTTAAATAAATATTTTAAATAATTTTTTATCCCCACAAATGTATCACTCGAGGGGGCCATTGAAATAGACTGTGTCTGATGTGCGGTAAATATCCGGGACCCCCAAAAAATTATAAACCCCTCCCGAAGAAGAGGGGTTTTGCGCCAAAACATTGTTTTTTCGCGCAAAATTAATCCAAACCCCTCCCAAAGGGAGGGGTTTTGCGCCAAAATTTAACTTTTCGCGCAAAAAAGTGCCCTCTAGGCACGGATTTGGCGGCATCTTCAAAGGAAAAATACCGCACCTCAGGCACAGGCTTTTTCAATGGACCCCTCAAGTGATACATTTGTGGGGGACTTACTACTGAACTTCCTATAGCAATGCGACTAAATTAAGTTATAAAAACAGCACCTAATTGCTCATAAAACAAACAACTCTACAATTGATCCAAACAACTCTACAACTCATCGCATCAATGGCACGTTGGCGCTTTGTTAGGACTATCTTCTCGGCTCGCGAAGTGGAGGAGGAAAGGACAATGCTACGGGACAGAAGTGGCACCTGGGTGCGGGATGGAAGCACGACTAATGAGGTTCATCGCAATATCAACGGCGGACGCATCATGCCAGAAGGGGGAGAACAGGAGCGCTCAGAGTATTTTCGGTGACTTTTAATTTTATTTAAAAAATTAACTAATATAATCGCTCGTTCTTTATTTTATTAAAGATGTAAGGTACCAGCTTGCCATGCGTCTACAAAACTCGTCACTCGGTTCAAGACGTGCAAGGCGGACGATTCAGAAACCTTCATTCGTGGATGGCGCTTCTACTCCACTGCTGGACACCAATATCATGAGCCAATGAATCCGCAGCAGATGATCGCGTTCGATGCAGGCATGTGAGAAGGTTGATGGGAAGTGAAAGATGAAAGATAGGATATCTAATAGACAGATAATTTGTGATTCCCATTGTATAACATGTATATATATTTTCGTTTCTGTAATTGTCAATTGTCCTTATAAATAAAATTTTGACTAGCCTGAAAAGGAAAAAAGCCTAGCCTGAAAGGCAAAAATAGCCTAGCCTAAAAGGCAAAAAAAACCTAGCCTGAGAGGTAAAAAAGTCTAGCCTAAAAGGCAGAAAAAGCCTAGCCTAAAAGGCAAAAAAACCTAGCCTGAGAGGTAAAAAAGCCCAGCCTGAAAGGCAAAAAAGAAACACATTTCTTAAACCATTCTATGAGTTCCTTTCAGTTTCCAATAAATCCACTACCCAAAACAAGTAAAAATTCAAAATAAATTATTTGAAAATTATTTTGAAGAGAACGGCTTATTATAATTACACTTTTTTGAGGGATTTGAGGTCGAGGGTTTCTGGATATTTTTCTGAAATTAAAAATTAAAAAAAAAATTTTATTTCAATATTGAACTTGTAAATTGGGGAAAATATAACATTAAACAATAGCAAATTGTGAATAAATTATCTCCCTAATTTTATAATAATCAGCACAAGCATATCCCTCAACATGAAATCTTCCCGCCTCATTTCTCCTAACATTAGCAATGTTGTTAACATATAGGACTCCTGAATGAAATTCTGCATGGAACCCACTAGAAGCCAAAAGTTGTTTTAAATCGGTTAATTTTGGGTCGTTAACAAATACAGATTGATGTGGTGGAATTCCACTAGAGGAAAGTAATTCAAGAAAAAGTTGGTCTGGGACTGGAACTGTTGTTGTTTTTTGTGAAGGGGTGGTAGCTTCTTTTTCAGCTATAAAAATATAGAAACTAATGTTCAACACGTAAAAAAATATTTAAAGAAAAATATGAAACCCAGAAACGCGCGCAGGACAGTATTTCGCGATAAAAATTTCAAATATTTTAAAAAAGATTCTCCAAAATTTTTTTAAAAATTACCCACCTTCAACAACATCATGTTGTTCAACGCTCTCTCCAGGTTGACCAATTTTCTCTTCTCTTTTTTCAGAATTCACTTCATTAATCTTTTCATTGTCTTGTTCCATAGGTTCTTCGTTTTCTCCTTCGTTTCTTGTTTCAACTTCCATTCCTTCCTCCTCATTTACATTCTCAACTTCTTTTTCTTCTTCAACAACATTTATTGCTTCAATATCTTCATCTAATTTTTCTAATGCAGCAGGGACCAAAGCAGATTTTCGTATTATCCTAGCATCTAACCAACTTAATTCTGCATCTTTTACCTTAAAATTAGAGGAATAAATTTAAATAAATTTAAAAAACAAAAAAGCAAAAAAACCGTTTGAAAAAGCAACGAAGACATCAACTGATCACTCAAAGTTACTTGAAAGATGTGAGATTCAATTGTTGCATCAACCACATCACCCATCATTGGGGTAAATATTTTGCCTTGAACAACATTATTTTGACGACAATATTCGGCTAAATGGCGTGTAGCTGGAGCGGATCCGTGAACAATAACCTTAACAAATCATCAGTAAAATTTCAAAAAATTCTTTTAAAAATACCAATTGTTTAGGCTTTATTTGACTCAAAATCTTTTTTATTGATTCTCCATCAGATCGCCCTTCAAAATCAATAAATTCCACTTTACATAGAATCTGAAAAAATAATTTTCGTCAAAAAATATTAAACAAAATTAATGAAACCTCAATTTTAGTAATAAAAGAAACACATTTTTTAGGCCATTCTTCAATTATTTGTTGTATTCTTTGACGTTCCATTTTTGCATCAGCAATATCATCATCTTCCTTTTCAGTTTTAGGATTTATTGTAGGGCTAGTAGAAGTATTTGTGGTAGTTGCAGTTTCAGCAGTCATATATTCCTCAGGACGAATAACTTCACCATAATCATCCCACTAAAATAAGAAATAATTAAAGATAAATAAAAAGGCAGCCTTCAAAAGGCCGCAAGTCCAAAAAAGATTAAAAACTTACCCTAGATTTTTCTTCTTGATATGGAAACATTGGGAATTGCTTCTTGTTCTTAAAAAAGACAAAAATATTTTCCTTTCAAATAAATTTTAAAAACCTGTTTGAAAAAAGACACACGCTGATTCATTTCAAATCTCCACATAATATCATAATTGTTAGATGTATTCACTAAACTATTTGTTCCAGCAGAAATTCCTGGTTGTTTTTGTGCTACTATTGAATTTCGACGTTGCTCCTCTACTTAAAAATTTTGAAATTTTAAAAAATGGTAAACGACAAACAAACATTGTTTTAGATTAGCATTGTTTGGAGCAGGTTTTTTTCCACCATGAGTAAGCGCTAATACAGACGCTGCCAAGGTTTCGTCATCCTCCGATTCTTCTGAAGATTCGACGTTCTCTAAACGTGCATTTCGCCGAAGAGTCTCTAACCTAATTGAAAAAATAGGTAGTTTAAAAAACATTAAAAATAAAAACCTTTGTTTAGCATCTTCTTGCTCACGTTCTCTCTTTTTAGCCATGTATTGCTCCAATTCAGCACCTTCCAAACGCACACGTCTTTTCACTTCTAGAGTAACAGTATTATTTGTTGCACGCTTCTTTTCACGAGATTCAGCTATTCTTATTAATTTTGAACACAAAGTTCTATCGCCAGCTCTTCCTAAAATATTTAATTTTTCAGTCTAAAGTAAAACAAAACCTGTAACAATAACCATATTTTTTGTATCCGTACTCCATTCAAGAAAAAGTTCTCGCGAAAACCCACTTTCCATATCCAATCCACTAACCAGAACAACCTAAAATATAAAATTGCTACAATCAAAAAAATCAATAAAAAGTCACCTTTGGAGATCTAACACGATTTAAATCCATTAGCGTATGACAAAAACGAACATGCTTCAATTGAAAAGGGTTTTGCCTTCCCATTTCAAACATTCTCAAAATTTTATCAGACATCCATTCAACTTGTGATTTTGCTGATTCAATAACGGAAGACGCAACAGCACTTAACATAACCAAATTATAAGTCATCAAGCCTGCTTCTTTGCTAAAAAATTTTTTGATAAATTAATATAAAAATGAAAAAATACTTTTGCCATAGTTGATCAAGTAAATGTGCAATTTCTAAAACACGTCCAGCTGTGTCTATAACCTGCAAATTTAATTTTTTTCAAAAAAGTAGGAAAGTTACTAACAATCATGACGTCTCCGCCATCCCGAACAGTAGAAAGCAATTTTGAAACCAAATTTTCATCGCGTTGTTTCTGTTTAGGTTGATTGTATAAAGCATTGAAGGCATCCGTTATTAACAAATTAGGCCTTCCAATACCTTAAACAAAATCTTAGAAAACACAAAACAAATAAATTACCATCAAAAGTACATCCATTCAAATGTCGTTCTTTTTTGTGATTGAAATCAACAGCATAAACAATCTCTTCTTCACCCATCTTGGTTATTCGCCAAATGGCTCCACCAATATGATGGCCAGCGGGGAATGGAGTAATTTGCAAACCATTGTCGCCTTTTAATAAAATCTAAAATTAGGGGTAAAAAAAGTTTATAAAAAAAGCATACAGTTTGGCTGTATTTGACTTGTTGAACTTTTTCAAAAGCATGGTCAATATCATCGAAAGAAAACAAATTGAAAGGTTTGACATTGGAATGGCCATTTAACCAGTCATAGAGAAAGAGTTGACCCATTTTATAGACTGGAACCTAAAAGGGAAGAAATAATCAGATAATTGACTAGATAAAAATTTACAGTAGCATAAATGGGGCAATTAAGACCACATTTGACTAAATAAGGAAATGCTCCAATATGTGGCACATCACCATAACTGATCAGTAGAGCATTTATTTGAGGTATACGCATTTTTATTGACTCAATGTAGGCCAAATCAAAATGTTCATCCCATCCGCAATCCAACAGAATATAAACTTGATCGACCTAAAATGATCATATCAGTAAAAAAGTGATTAAAACCTGAAGAAGATAACACAAAGGACCATCGTCTTGAACACCGGAAAGAGCCTCCAATTTTATTATAGAAGTCATTTTATATCTAAAATTGAAGAAAATGTAATACGCGAGAAATTATGGCGCAGGGATCGACTAGCGTAGAAATTGCAAAATGAAAGAAGAGACCCTTTTTTGCTCATTTTTTGTTATGAACAAAATCACACTTTCGTGCAAAATCACAGAAAAAGTGAGAAATTTGCAGAAAAGTGAGAGAAATTTGCAGAAAAAAAACTTGCAAAAAGAAGAAAAAATGGTCAATAACAATAAAAGTTATAAAAGGGTCAATAACGATTTTCGAAAAGAAAGAACATGGGAAAATAAGAGACATTATAGAAACAGAGAAATTTTTAGTTTGGCGTTGTGCCCATTAAATTCATCTTGTCAAAAATGTCCGCCTTTACTGTGCTTTCTTGGTCCTCTCGGATTTGACGATTATTAACGTTAATTAACGTCATACAATTTCTAGTTTAGACTCCCAAAAATCCAGAAAAATTCTCTTGAGAGATAGAAGACTGGCAGACAAAAAATCAAGTAAAAATATACTCCGTAAACTCACTTATTTCAGTTCTTAAATTATTTGTTAATGAATATTATCAATGAAACGACGATTCCTGATCCGTGCAATAAGGTTTGCATTCCAGGTTTTAATTTCCTCGTCTCCAAAAAATTTTAAATTTAAGGCGATAAATTGTTTTCTGTTTCTGATGGTTACCGTGCTGGTAATGGATGCTTTGAATTTTATGGAATTTTAGTGGCTTCCTTAACTGGTTATGTTAATGTTTCTATTGTGAAGGATCAGGTTTGTTTCCACTTCTTTATTTATTTATTTTTTTGATTTTTAAGCATTCAAACGAAACCAAACTTGTAGAAATTAGAAGGAGAATGGATGAGAAGAGTCACGTTATTCCTTCACAGGGGAAAATTGTTACTGCTAAGGTTTGATCGCTTTATGATTAATATTTTAGTAATATTCAATTTTGCTTCTTCCTTTTTTCATTCCTTAACGTATTAAAAATGGTCAGACTTCCTCCTCAACTTTACTTTATTTCCTGATACCATCCAATCATTCAATAAAATGATTTTCAGCCCTTAGGAAATTTAGTGATGTTGAAGAAGGAAATCTCATTATTTTTGGGTATTCAAGTAAGTGAACAAAGAAAGGGGGTGGGCTACTAACAATAAATTTAAATTGCCTTCAGTTTGAGTTGGACAAAAAATATTTTTCTAATCATTCAGGTCGAACTGCTCACTCAAAAATTTGCAAAATGCACAATTATAAGTGTTGAAAATACAATGTTGTTAAGTGAATTCAATTCTACTTTAAGGAAAGAGGATGTGAGGGAAAAAGAACGAGATAAAGTATTTTTTAATTTATCTAGTTTTAATTTGAAACAACTTTCTTTCAGGTTGAACTCTACAAATTTGTGCAGCCTGGCGATATAATTCTTGCAAGGGTTCTTGGCTATGGCGAAGCACAAACATCATATTTATTAAGCATTGCAGAGGATCAACTTGGAGTTATTATTGGGAAAGGACAAAATGGACAAAGACTCTCCCCTGATCCAAATGACCCTTCAATGATGAAAGCATTAAATTCTGAATATCGTGAAATGAGAAAAGTTGCTCAGTTGCCTGATTTGAATAAATAATTCTAAAAATTTTGTTTTCTTTTACCAATTGGATTTTAGTTTTCCAAATTTATTTTTTCATATTTCCTTTAAAATTAATTTTTTGTTCCTAGATGTTTCCTTCAGGTAATGCTTCTCAAAGCAAGCCCGGTTACTTAAATCAATCTACTGCTAGCACCTCGGTATGTTTTTCACACCAATAATTTATTCAAAGTTAAAACCGTTCGGAGAAGGGATGTAACGGTTTTATAACAAAGTCGATGTTTCATCTCGAAACAAGCCCTGGCTTTGGTGATAGCACTTGTCATCCCTAGTCCTGACAAATCTTTAATATTAAATTCAATTTTATTTTTTCAGTTGAACTCGATTTTCTTACAATCAGGAAGTTCTTTGACAAACAAATTCAGCTCATCACAACCCCTTTTCAATTCAACGTTACGTCAAAATAATATTCCTATTATTCCACGTCAACCTAACTTTGCAACAACTGGTTTCCTCAATTCAGTCAAAAATAACGTCACAAAACTTGTTAACAAAAACCTTGGATTTTTACGTATTTTTTTTTTTAATTTTTGATGAATTTTGTCATTAAATTTGTCATATTTCAGCTTTTTCACCTCCAAGATTAACCAAAACGCTGCCAACATTTTCTTCGAGTGCGCCTTCAGCAATCAAACATTCTTCAGAAAATTCTAAACAAAATCAACCTAATGGCGTCTCCGAACCCGAAGGAAGAAATTGGCGAATGTTAAAACTATTTAGTGGACTTTTAAAAGACGAAGATTTACCTAAAGATTGTGAATGTCCACAAAACAATGAAGACAAACTTTTTCCTTTTCCTGAGTGCCATACTGAAGATTTGTTCCTTCGTACTTCTCCTTTAAGTCCTTCTGATGATGAATGTGAAGAACAGCCTGTGGTGAAAAGAGTGAAATCAACTATTGGCTTGAATTCGGTTTTTTTAATTTTTAAATTAACGAAATGATCTTCTAATAGAAGCCTTGGACGTTTTTTTCAGAGGGTCTCACTGATAAATCTAATAGGGGATGGGTTTCTATTAGGGCAAGGACTTCTATTAAAACATTTACTATAATTTCTGCTTATTTTCTTAAAGAAAAATCACACGTCGAGCGACCCTTGTACCTCTACAAATTTAAACAAATTTTTGAAGCCTTCAACAGTAGCAACATTATCTACATTAAATATACCTGTGACTACGAATAATTCGATTCCTGGCACCTCAAAAATATCATCTAATACTGCTATTCATCCTCTTGAACTCAACACGAATTTAATCAATTCAAAAATTACTACAGAGACAGCTTCGAAAACTACAAGTCCAAATCAACAACGTGGACATCTTCAACAACAACCATTATGGAAACAACCGCAACAACAAACAATTAATGGCAAAAAACGTTTTACGAACAAAAGTCTTTTGATCTTAAAAAGCGGAAAACGTGTATATGCTGGAAGCAAAGAATGTTACCAATTTGCGGATACAGGTGCCTGTCAAGCTGGAATATTTTGTGTGTTTGAACATGGCAAAAGTTTGAAACATATGCAGCAGAAAATCTGCCAAAGGTTTTTTTTCTTGAATTTTATTTTTTTTGGGAGCGGAAATAAATTTTGGGACATCTCATCCCTTTTAGGTTTCATTTTTGATTTTTTCTACCCTCGTATGTCTAAAAAGCAGAAACTTTGTTTACCCTTTAAAAAAATTTTTTTCAAAAGAATTTTAGCGTTTTTTTGTTTTCCATAATCACAGATTAATGCGAGGAGTTTGCCGAGGTGGAACAGGTGATGATGATTGCCCAGGTGGGCTTCATTCCCCACTTCTACCACATCAAATGCCCGTCTGTGATTTTTATTTACGTCTTGTTTGCAGTAAAGGTAAGGATGAATGTAATTATCTTCATGTTCGACATACGCCTGGTACTGAACCTTGTGCAGAATTCAATCGGGGATGTTGTCATCGAGGAATTTTGGTTTGTTTCTCTCTCGTGTTTCTTCGTTTGTTTCTCTCTTTTTTTCTTGAATCGACGCAAAGTTTTTTTTATTTTTTTTATAATTGTAATTTAGTGCGACAAACCTCATCGGTATTATTACAGTTTAGTCAAACAAAAATCCAGGTCAGAGACAATTTTGTTTTTTAAAATTTTTTTTTTATTTTTCTAAAAAAGCAACTTCAGCATTCTACCACAACAAAATGATAAAACAATAGGAGCAACAAATTTAAATGAAAAAGAGGTTGAAGATTCTCCTAATTCAAATCCATCTTCACCCTCTCCAATAAAATCTTTAAAATGGATTTCTTGATTTTTATACATAATATTTTTGCCTTACTCACCTAAAATACTAGGTGAAGCAGATTTTATTTACCCCCCTTTTTATTATTATTCACTTTTAAAAAAAATACCTTAAAAAAGATTATAAAATATAAATATATTTATTATATTTAAATTAAAATTTTTATATATTATGCCTACAATTGACTTGTGTGTATCCATTTATTATTTGTATGTTTATTGTTAGGCCTGAAAAATAAATTTTTTTATCAATTTTTCAAGAATTGTTTTTTAATATTATTTCAATATTTTGAATATTTTTTTCTTTTATTTTTCATAATTTCCATTTAAAATAACCTTTTAGATATTGAAAATGCCACCTGGAATAATGAAACGAAATTCGAGCAAACGTAAAGCTTCTGAAGGTTCTGATGAACAAGAATTCTCTGAAGAACAAACTCTTATTGCTGGAAGACCATCTCGCAAAGCAGCTTTGAAATCTCATCGGGTTTGGGATCCTTTGAAGCCGGGAGCGGCCAAACATGCAGATGTTGAGGAGGAAGCATCTGGTGAAAGTCCAGGTTTTTTTTATAAAATTTTTATTGTTTCTGGAAAATAAAAATTTTGACATTAGTCTGTGCAGAATTTTCGTTTTTTAAGCCTTTAAGGATTTTTAATGTTCAGGAACTTCTGCTAAACGAACTCGTGTTGTTGCTAAACGTACCTCGAAGGGGACACAAGATGATGGAGATCAGTCAGACAAGCAACAAGATGAAAAAAATATTGAAAAGACAGAGATGGATAAAAGTGACCAACAAGAACCTGAACGAATAATCTTGCAACAACGAAAGATAATTCCTAAGGGTCTTCATTCACATCCACAGCCTGCGATGAATAAGGAACAATTGGCATTAATAGAGGTTTGATTTAGGGTTTTCCTTAAAAAATTTTTTTATTTTAGCAAGAAATGGAGAAGCATGATCAGTTTGATGATCCTGATGAGGAATATAGTGACGAAGAAGAGGAACATGATCAGCGTGGACGGCCAACTCGCTTTGTATTGGATGATCCTAATGATGAGGATTTCGATATTTCAAGTCGTGGACGACGTGGCGGTTTTCGCGGAGGAGATTCTTTTTCCAGTCGTGGCAGAGGAAGAGGAATTACAAGCGACTTACAGCAACAACAACAGCCACAACAACGTTCTGGAATGATTCCAATTTTTTCGACTGCCTCTTACCCGCGTGGTGGAAATATTCCAAGAGGAAGGCCTCGTGGAGGAAGAGCGATGGCTGGGATTGGTGGAGGAATTATGCGAGGAAGAATAAATATTCGTCAGCCAGTGGTTTCCTTTAAAAAATATTTTTCTTTTAATTTTAATCAATTTTATAGAATTATTTTGCTTCTCCACCAGCACGTCAATTAACTAATGGTAGTATTTACTCATTACAATCTGGTGGTAGTGCTGTTTCTGGAAGTGGATCTGTTGCCAGTAGTGATGTGCCAGTTTCTCGTCCAGGACAACAACCTCCAGTTGTTAGAGTTTTAAGGTTTTTTAATTCAAAATTTATTTTAAAAATAATCGTTTATAGACCGATGGGCATGACTTCAAATTTTCAAGCACTTCGTCCGTCTTCTATGACTATGGGTTCCGCCCAATCACAACAACTTTCAGAAACAAATTTTACTGTTAACAGAGAGCTGGAAAATTATCGTGGCCGTGTTGTGGCTGGAACTTCAGTGGATGAATTTAATGATATTATTGACCATATGCTGGTATGTATATAGTTTTATTATAATGCAAAGCTAGGCCAGCTAGGCTAGCAAAGCCAGCTCTAGCAGAAACTATTTCTTTTGAAAAATTTTTAGGCGGAATATCAACGTATTGTTGACGATCGTTCACGTCTCATTACCAGTCATCGAGAATATGTCAACCATTTGAAACAGACAAATCAAGCAGCATTGGAAATGAAGGATAACAAGTTTGAATTTCTTTTATTTTTCAAATTTACTAATTCAAAATATTTCTTATAGAATTCGTCAATTAGAACTGTCAGTTGATCAGTTACAACAGAAAGTTATGCTTGGTGTTAAACAAGAACAATTACGTCTTGTCAAGCAAGGGACAGTTCCTGGCGCTGATAATCAAGATAGTGGGGGAACTACTGCACAACAACAACACCAAGAAGATTCTGCTTCACCACAGCAATTACATCGAATGGATATTGTTAATAGAAATCAAGATGTAGTTGATGATGAGGATAAACCACAACAATTGCAGCATATGGATGAAGGTGGGGTTATTGGTGATTCTAATAATAATAATGAGGGTGGACAACAACACCACCAGCAAAGTTATTGGCCATCATCTGGTGGTCAACAACAACAACGTATTCGAATTTTAGGCATTAGCGGAAGTACAACTACTAGTAGCGGTGGGGATCGTGGTATACCGCAACTTCATCCAAATGCACCATATTTTGATGATGAAATGGATGATGATGAAGAGGTATGAAAGAGGGAAAAAATTGGGTTCAATCTTTGTTTGGACTAGGGATGTCTTGGGCTGAGTAAAAAAGTCCGGGGGTTTGGGTCATATTTTCAAATCTTCTTTGGATTGGGGTAAGGGCCGAAAAAAGTTGGGGAATTAAGAGGGAAAAAGCCTGGTATCGGGTCGAAAAAAGTCTGCATTTCGGATAACCCGAAATATCCCTACCTTGGACATTTTCCTCTCCTCGTCTTTTTGATTAGGGAGATTTCCTTAACTTCCTCACCACTCTAAAGATTGAACTCTATTTAAAAATCATTTTTTCGTTAAATATTTTTACTATAAAATCCCTCTTTAAAGGAGTTTGACGATGAACATGACAGTGGTGAAATGGATGATGAACTTGGGGCACAAGTGACGATTTAAAAGTACTAGCTTTGAGTGTCTCTACTTCAAATATAAAAGGCGTTTTGATGGATGTATTATTGCATGTCTTTGGAAGAATTTTGAATTTTAGTATTTTGAAATATTTTTTTAGTAATTTGAGAAAAGATACCCTCCTTCCTCCTCCACAAAAAATTCCCAAATAATAATATTAATAAATACAAACAAGCAGCACATTATTATAGGCGAATTTGATCTCCCCCTCCTACTATTTTTTGGAAAAAAAATTTTTTTGGCTCTAATTTAGGACATGCGTCTTTGGTGGGCCAGACGTCCATAAGCTTTCATAATACTTTTTGGGACGCGCATGGGCGACGCATGTCCTAAAGCTGAATTTTTTCTAAAATCAAAATTTATTTTGGCAAAAAATAATGAAAAAATACTTCTTAGTCCTCCTTTTTTTTAATTATTTTATGGGACTAAAAAAAGAAACAAAAATCCTTTTTAAATATATAATCAATCCGCTTCTCGTTTTTATTTTATTTTTTTCAATATCAATAAAATTAATTTGAGAAATTAATTTTTTTTAATTTAAAAAATATTAAGGAAAGGTACTAAAATTTAAATTTTAATTAGCTGACTTTTAAGATTTTTTTCCTCAAAAATTTTTTTTATTTATTCAGACTTAGTTTAGACTATTTTCAGAATTTTTGTCATGCAATTTAAGTACAAATTGAAATAAAAATTTGGATTTTTTCTTGAAATTTTGGAGTTTTAAGAGGAAAAAGGACACGGAACTTTTAAGTTTGGTTAAAACAAAGATTTTTAAAATTATTTTTAAAAAAATTAAAGTCGTGTCTCTTTCTCTTAAAATTCTAAAAAAGTTCCAAAAAATCCAAAAATAAAAAAATTTTTTAAAGAAAAATAGGCACGGAAAATTAAATTTTGGATTAAATTTACTGTTTTTCCTTACATATTTACCTATAATTTTCTTTCCTTTTTTGTGAAAATTAGTTTTGTTTGTTTTTTTTTGCTTTTCTCGATAATTTATTTCACGCGATATGGGTGTGAGCGAGGCAAAGTCCTTCATCCTTTTAAGGTGTTTATAATAATTGAGTTATTAGTTAACTTTTATTATATTTATTTAGGGTCTGCGCGCAGGTGAATATTTTTTAATTGGTTTAATAAAAAGTCTGTGAGGGTGAGAGTTACTACCCATGCTTGACGCTCGTACCAAACTTCGTACCTCTTACATGATACGAAGTACGTGTTCGAGCAAAAATAGAAAACGTTATAAAGTACGAAGCTAAAGATAGGGGTGGAACGAGGTGATACTCTTACAAAGATTTGGATTTAACCACCATTCCACTCACCTAAATTTAACCCTATTCCCTCAAAAAACTTTATTTAAAAATTCAAGAAATAAACAATCTTTTTTTGCATAATTTCCCCCAAATTTGATTTTATTAATTTTTCTAATACCCTAATGAATTTTTAAAAGAACGGTTAAAATGCCGTGGCACGCGTGCACTTCACTCTATATTTTTATTGAACACCCCCTCTATTTTTTTGTTGTTGTGTGTAATTATCGCCTCTTTGTCCAGTCCTTTCCCTCAATAATGTTTTTTTTCAAGTCTTTTCCGCTCATTTTCAGAAGCAAAAAGCCATAAGCTCAATATATCTACTAACTGGCCCTTCACTTTTGCCATTATTGCTCTTCTATTTTTATTGCTTTAGATGGAGTATATATTTAAAAAAATAAATAAACACACAAAACCCTTCAACATTCTTTAAGTATTTATTTTTATCTTTAGTAAATTCCTACATTTTCTAATTTTTATTTTTATTTCATGGTAGTGTTTTTAGTTTAAAAGGTAGGGATAATTGAAACCAGAAAACTAAACTTTTTTTATTTGCGAGTACAAGAATATGTAGGATGGAACCGTGTGAATTGACAATGGTAACTGAAACACTATTTTGGGTTGAGAGAAAAGTTGGATTGGGGTTTGGAAAATTTTTCGGATCGTGTGACCCGTATCATCTCAGATAAGTAAGGTCAATAATTAGAGATCTCGACTTTTATACAAAAAGAAAAAAATGGAAAGAACCCACTGCCTAATTATACCTATTCTTGTTAAAGACAGTAGGTTGAAGATGAAATGCTGAATTTTAATTTAATACATAAGATATTATGTATTAAGATGGAAACTCCTGCCTATTTTTCATTAAATTATGTTAGGCTAAAAATGTTGCTTATTTCATTCTCATGGGCAAAACTCTAATTATTTTCCCATCTTTAATCTTTTCTTGTTTTATTAAAAATTTAATAAGAAAGAAAAAAACAAAAATCGTCATTCACATTTTTTTCAAAATTCATTTATACTTCACAATACCTTTACTACAAAAACCCTCAAAAAATTATTTTCCAATCTTCTTTTTCATCTTTTATTAAAGAGGATTGCACCGCTTTTGCATATATTTAGTGAATAAACGGTGCCCAGACAACAAAAACTTTTTTTTTGGAAAACAAGGGAAAAAGTAAAGTCGTTTATGATGTCATTAAATAGGGGAAAGAGAGGGGATTTTGTTTTTAATAAGGAAAGAATAATTCCTCCTTTCTTGAATTTGTTTTTAATTCTTTTTTTTAGATGACGAATTAAGAAATGGGGGCTAAATTTGGTATTTTTAGGAGATTAAAATAGTTGGGAGAAAAATATCCGGGAGAGCAATGCCTGGGGATTGATAGGGCTTGAAGCTTGTGTTATAATTGGCCATAGTCTAAAAGAAAAATATCCGTGGCCTATGCTTGTGGACTGATATTTGCTGTCCCCCACCCACTACACTAGAACCCCCGGAAATAATTTTTTTCTTTTAAAGATTTGTGCAGGTACCACCATTTAAAAATGTTTACTTGTGTACTGAGCAGTGCTTTGGCATCTCTTGGGGAGTTAGCTCCGGAGCTTTTGTTTAAAGTTATTGGATCTTAATCTAGTTTTTTTTGTTTATTCTTTAGTCTTCGTATTTTTTTCTATTTCTGAATTTTTTTGCAATTTAATTCAAAAATAATTTTTGCAGAGATAACTGGTACCCATTATTTTTTAATAAAAAAATAATAGCCATGTTATATTTTTAAAATGCTCATTTAATTTAAATGAACACCGGAAATATTCTTTTCTATATATTTTTGCAGTGCTTCCTTCCTCATTTTTTAATTTTTTTTTCATTTTCCTCTTTTCAATCTTCTTATAAGAAGCCATATAGAATTTAATATCCCTCTATAATTTTTAAAATTTAATTATTTTTATTTTACATATAAATCCAGAAGAACACCTGCTCATTTAGGGCATGGTATAAAATAGAGACTGGAAGGGTCGTTAGGCTCGGTGTCTTGAAAAATAACGAGCTTGATAACCGAAATTTTATTTCAGATATTGTCTTGGTCCGATCTCTACTTATAAGGTTTAATCCAAAAATTCCTTTGGGATAGAATATCTTTGTTGTGCCCGGGCTTGGTTAGATAGCTTGTTTTGGTCTGGGCTCATTCCTCGATGGTTCTAATCCATCTTCCCAACCAATTTTGTTTGAGAGTTCGTCTCGATTCGATCCCATAAGACCCCATTTTGCTTGCCTTTCCATGGTGTCCCTTCCCAAGGGGTGGGATAAAATTTCTTTGTTTTTGCTTAATTTTGGACTTTTAAAAAAACAATAACTTTATTAAAAAAAGGAACAGTCTTTTATGATTCTTCTCCATTTCATTCTTCATTTTTGCAATTTTCTTTTTTTTTCTTTGTTATTTTTAATTCCCCTGCGGACCAAGAAATGAAAAAAAATGCGCAGCATTGGGCTCCTTTAACACTTTCTTATATTTTTATTTTTCCTATCCATGTTTATGTTAAAAAAGCCAATTTAACGCCTTAAAAATAGGAAAAACATTCAAGAAAAAAATATTTTTCTGGGGTAATTTAAAAAGAAAAATATTTTTTTTTGGCTTTTTCTCATGGGAAAGTTAGAAGGTAAATAAATATATCATTTTTTAATTTAATGAAACCTTGGGAAAGAAATGTTTAATTTTTAGAAAATTGTTTAGACAAATACAGTAAATGCTCTAATTAGAGCGCAGTCTCTATTAGAAGCCCCCTCGCCTTCCCAAGGAGGCCCTTTGAAAAAGAGAGTTTCTAACAGAAGCCCAATCTAATATACAAGCTCACCCAGGGAACTTAGCGAAGAATAGAAGTTTAGGGCTTTAATTAGAGAGCATTTTACGATATTTTAAAGGGCGAAAAAATTAAAAAAAAATTTTTTGATTATTAAAAAATCCGTTAGAAATAATTTATATCTGTTCTCCTCTTGTTTAATAAAATTTTTGTTGCTTAAAACCTTTGTTAAATAAACCTTTCTTTTCTAAACAAAAAGACCAAAAATAGAATAATAAAAGAATTCTCTGTTTGCAATTTAAATATATATATATAAAATATATTTATCAGAACACAATACAAATTTAATATTATTTAATTGTTCATAATCCTTGGCCAGAAATTTATTTTATGTACAATGAAAAGAAATGTTTATTCTTTTTCAGAATGTTTATTCTTTTTAGAAAATATTAGTCACTCTATAAATTCTGATTTTTATAGGGTATTTAATTTCAGAAATCTATTAAAATCAGAATTCTGAATTAAATAATTGTCAGAATTTAAACTTTTTCTCTTGCTTCTCTTCATTTGCCCCACTATTTTTTTTCTCTGACAAATAAAAATCAGAATTCTGATTTAAATAAAAAGTATCAGATATCTCTAATTTAACTCAGAATTCTGATAATATAGAAAAGAAATATCAGAATTTAAAGCTTATCCTCTGTTCCCTCTTCATTTACCCCACTATTTTCTTTTTCTCTAACTTAAACAAAAATATTAAATTTGTCATTTCTTAACCTTTTTCGAAAAATTTTTTTTAAAAAACCTTTTTTATCTTCACACAATCGTCATTATATATTTATGCAAAAAATTCTCGTCATTTTTACAGACTTAACTTTTCTTTTGTATATTATTCTTTAACTTCCAACCTTTTTCCAAAAATTCCTCTTAAAATACTTCATTTTTTCTTTTTTTAAATGTTTCTCCCATTAAAAGTTCCCCCTCCAAAAATTCCAAAAATGGAAAACACAAAAAAATCCCTTTTTAAATTTGGCCCTCTTTTTTTATTTTATTATTTTTTGGCATTTTTTTTGTGCTCTAACATTTCCTTTCTCAGTTTTTATAGTTTTTAATCTCTCAAGGGGCCTATCTTCCCCCCCCCCCCAAAAAAATTTTTTTTCTTCGTTTCTTTTTGATTGCTTGTTGTACATATTTAAATTTTTCATATGTTGCTTCAACTATTTTTTTACCTAAAAAAATCTTTGTGAGAAAAATTTTTTTTAATTTTTTTACTCGAGACTTTTCTTTTTCATTTTTGAGTATTTAATTTTTGAATATTTAATTTTTGAGTTCTTTTTTTTTCTTATTTTTTAAAACAAAATTTTGAGAGTAACAGTCAGAGATCTCACAAGTTGAGAAAAAAGTTTGGTCGGATCTTAAAAAATTTTATTGGGTCGAAAAATGTCCGGGCCAGGGCTGTGCGCCAGAATTTTTCATGGCGCCCCAAACGCAAAACGCCAATTTTTGAAATTCTTAAAACGCGCCAAACGCCAAAATCGGCCAAAAATGACGCCGAAGCGTCATGGCTCACAGATCTGGTCCGGATATCTGGGTTTCAAAAAGTCCAGGTTTCGGTTATCAGGTTTCGGATAACCTATGATATCCCTGGTAGCTGTCTTTATCATCCTTATAGATGGATATCCTTTTTGTAGCCTTTATCGTCTCCATCCTCTCTCTTAAAAAAATTTTTTTACCCAAAAATATTAATTAATTAACCAATTTTTTTTTCAATTTTCAAACCCTCTACTATCATCCTTTTCTCTCATTAAATTTATTTGCTTCATTTCATTAAAAATTGTTGCTTTCCCCCTTTTTATAAAATTTTTTTTTCTGTCAGTCGATTTTATAAGAATAGTATTTTAATTATTTTCTGTCTTAAAAAGCCTTTATTTTACATGTAATAATTAGTATGTTTTTGGGAAAGAAAAAATATTTTTCTTAGAATTATTTTAAATTTGTTTAAATTTGGTCACAAAAAATCGAATTATTTTTAGAATTTTTTAGAATTTCCATATTTACCCTTAAGGCTCTGGACTCCTATTGTTCTCGTTAAGCTCCCAATTGTTCTTGATAATTAATTGTTTTCGATAAATATCAGAACTTGAATATTGTTCTCCCTATTATTGACTATACTCTTTTAGCTCATTTCGAGCACCTCTCTGGACTCTAAATAGCCTTTTAAATTTAATTTTGATACTCTAATAGCCCTCTTTTCTTAATCTCAATTTCGATACTCTAATAGCCCCTTTTAATTGACTTCACCTTTCCAGACTCTAATAGCCCGCTTTTTTAATTCCTTTTTGTTACTCTAATAAATAGCCCTCCCTCATTAAATAAGATTTATACAGGTATGAATTTAACAAATTCTTCCCCATTTTCTTCATCATCTTCAAAAAATACTTCAAATATTCAACTAACAAATAATAATCAAAAAAATTTACAACAACAACAATCCAATATTCCTTCATTCCCTCAACACTCATCAGCAGCAGCTGTATTAGTTCGGCATACTTTGGATAGTGCCAGTGCTTTACAACAAACATTGGATAGACGAAAAACTTTCAGATGCCGAGGATCTTTGGTAAAATAAAAATAATTTTTTTTGTTGAATCTTCCCGTTGGGATCTAATGTCCCCTCTAAAATTTTTAAAAATTTTATTTTTTAATTTTCAGGGCCCTACTGTAGCTTCGGCTCCTTCCGTAGAACATGAAGACTACAGAACTCCAAAACCTTCAGTTGTCTCTCCTATGGGTGGGAAAAGCTTTGATTTTGGGGAGAGAGAGGGGCCTGCAGGTGTCAACTTTTCGGACTCTAATGGACTCATTAAGGCAAGTTAAATTTTTTTTATAAAATTTTTAATAATGTAAGGTTTGAAAATTGATGGGAGAAATAATTTTTATTATACGGTCGGACTCGCTTTAAGATACCACTCAATTTAAAAATACGTTTCTTTAAAATTTGGTTAGCCGTTGGGGACAGGAACCCTGCCGTCTAGGTTTCCGATTTCCAAAAATTGGGAAATTTATTTTTTAGTCGCTAAGACCCCTTCCTAGCCTGGAAAAGCTGCCTTAGCAACCCTCACTACTTTATTCATTTTAAGATACAATTTTTCAGTCCCAAGGTGAGGTCCTGTAAGTAAAGTTCAACCGTATAAAAGTCGTTCCAACAAGTTTATTGGGGTGACTAAACATTTTTTTAATTTTTTTTTAAAATTTTTTTCATTTTTTTAAACATGCAATACTCTAACAATAAGTACAATTTTTTCCTGTTTTTTTATTTAAAATTATTTAAATATTCAAACTTTAATAATAATATTATATTTCCGTGTATATATTAATGAGATTGGGAATAAAAAAAATAAAAAAATAATTTTATGTAAATAAAGCGGGCTTTACCTCTTGTTTCGCCTCTTTTTTTTCTAACTTTTTTTTTAAAAAAAGATTATTAGAATATTTATACAGGATTCTTTCTCACGTTGCCATAAAATTTTTATTTAATTTTCTTTAAAAAAATTTTTTTCCGAATTAGACAATTTATATTTTAAATTATTTTTAATGTCTAGTTAGTCAATTTTTTGTTTAATTTGTAATTAATTTTTCTTTTAGCTAGTTTAGGGAAGCCATTAAAAAGAACTACTAAATAGTCTATAAATTAGCGGAGAAAGTAATTAAAATTTTGTTGTAATTATATTTGACTATCTTCAAATTATACAGTGTCGAATTTCGATATATAATTAATCTTCGATTTAGTATCCTCTCGATTCAGTATCCCCTCGATTTAGTATCCCCTCGATTCAGTATCCCCTCGATACTAGAGATCGAGCTGGGTCTATACCAAGGTCTGGGTTTTTCTTGTACCCAAAGGTCCAGGCTTTTAATTTAACTTTTCTTTTTTTCGTGTTGGTTATATCTCGAGATTCAAATATCGTTTATATTTTCTTCTTTTTTCTACAAATTCCCTAGAAAATCATTTACCAAAAATTAATTTAAGCTATCCAAATTTGTCTTTTTTTTTCATAGATTTAATTATATTTTCTCCTTATTCTTTAAATGATACTTTCCTTTATTTTAAGTAGCAGCTATCCATCAATTTTCAAGGGGGGAGGAGAGGGTATTCGAGATTGAGAGCGGGGAAAAGTGAAGGGGATTTCTCTTTTTAAGGGGATTTCTTATTATTTTAACTCAATATTATTTTTGTTTTTTTAGCCATTCCCTAGAGTAGAAGTAACGTGTTTTTATGTCACATTTTTTGTGCCTTTTTTTCTTCTTAATTTTGCTTTTAGTTTTTAAAAGAAGGGGGAATCCTTTCTAAATTATTTTTGTTTTTTTTTGTAAATTTAGTCTCTCTGTCAGTATTCATTTTTCGTTCTTTCTTTTGTTTTTACTTTTTAATAAGCAATTTTTTGAAAAAAATTCTAAAATTAATTTTCTGACTTAAAATTACAAAAAATGATTTTTTGAAACCCCTCAAGGCTCTTTTTAATTTTTTAAACCTGGAGAGAGAAGGTAGATCTATCGGAGCTTTTTTGAAATTTTGATTTTCGATTTTTCCAAAAAAAATTTTTTTTGTTCAAAACAACTTTAGTGGGGTCATCCTTCTCTCTATAATACGCCTTCTTATCGGATCGAGAAAATGTTCAACTGTAGATAAAACAAAAAACATCCAAGAATTCAATCCGACCGATCCCTGCTTCTCATTTTAACTCGGTTCTCTTCTTCTTTCATCCTCAGAATTCGATCCCTGAACGATGTCTTATTAGCTTATTTTTTCTTATTTAAATTGGGGGATACTTAAAAACTTTAAAAAAAACAAAAGAATATATTTATGTTTGTATTTTACAAATTTAATTTAATTTTTTTTTCTTCAAAATCTAATTTTACCCTTCTTCTTTTTTTCTCTTATGATTTTATGTTCCGTTATGCTTTACTTATTTTTATTATTTCCATACACACATGTTTATATGCAAAAAAAAGTTTTTTTTATTTATTTCCTTCTTTATATTTTTTTAAATTTAAAACATTTTTAAATTTTCAAAAGAAAATTTTTTTTTCAAAAAACTTTTAAGTATTAAATTAATTAAATACAACAAAAAACCTCCTTTTTTCTGGTTGATGGACTTACAATTACGGGAACGTCGCGCTTCTTCAATACATGAGGCGAGAGAGAGAGGGAGAGGATTTATTGTTTCCCTTGAAAAAAATTTTTTTTAATTCAGGGGTGACAAAATATCACAAATTTAATAATTTAAATTTTTTCTAAGTTTAGGGGGGATAAAAAATTTTTTTGAGGTTAAAAAATTTTTAATAATTAATTTATTTTAGGTCAGCGCAGATTTTCTCCGTTTAAATGGGTCCAGGCAACAATTTCGTTCTTTACTTAGCAGGAAAAAACTTGGCCAAATGCCTCCAGCTTACACACAAATTGATTGCAGCTACGAGTCTTTTGATTCTAATCGTAAGAAATTTTTTTTGTTAATTTTTTGATAATTTTTGAAATTTTAAAAATTTTCGAGAATTTATAAAAATTCAAAAAAGTTCGAAATTTTTTTTTAATTTTAGGAGAATTTTAAATTTTTTAATTCGAAAAAATAAAAATAAATAAATTTTTTGAAGCTAAGAAATTTTTTTTAATTTTTAAAAGTTAAAATTTTTTTTTAATTTTTTTAGAAACAGGAACAGGCCGTACAACAACAAATATACAACATCCATTAATTAAAGTAGAAGATGCTGGAGAAACAACCCTGCCAACAACAATTCTTCCACCAAAAAATGAATTAAATATTTCCCCTTCAACAATAATTTTAATTGATTCACAAAATTCTTCAATTGATAAAAATGTTGTGGAAAATGGTGGTGGAGGAAATAATAATATATTATTAATTAATAATAGTGGTGGATATAATCAACAACCTTCTTCAAATCATGTTAATAATAGAATAGCACAATCTGGGGCTTGTTTAAAGAGAAATGGGAGCAGGTTTAATTTTTTTGAAAATTTTTTTAGAGAGATTTTAGTCGGCCGGAGCGGTCGGTCGATATTTTTCGATAGATATTGGAAAATATCGTATCGAGCCGATCTCTAACTAATACTATACAGACGAATATCGATAAAATGGCCCCCTTTGAAAGGGAATTAAGTCGACGTCTTAACAAAAAAGGACGTGACAATGATTAGAAAATATCGCCAAAATAACATTTATCTCGGGACCGAATTGTTCAGACATATTAAGGAGAGAGATCAGATTTCAGGTTCGGATTTAGGGTTCGGGTCGAAAAAAGTCTGCGTAAATTTAGGGTAATTAGACCCTTCCCTGTTACATGAGAGCAATTAACTATTTTTTAGATATGATGGTTCAGCAGTTAAAATGGTCTACAAAATTCGTTCTCAAGTTTGAAAAAAATTTTTTAAATTTTTTAAGTAAATTTCTTTAATTTTAGAGACTTGCAGATCGTGTTCATATATCTGATAGATGCCTTATTCTAGCAATGCTTGGTATTCTTTTAATGATTGTGGATACAGAATTGTGTGGCCAAAATGCTTTTGGTATTCACAAGGTAAAAAAATTTTTTTTTTAATAATTAGAACACTAAGAAATATTCTCAAAATATTTTATGAATTTTCTAAGGAATTGTATAAAGTCAGACAAAAATTTTTTTGAAATTTTTACCAAGACTCAAATGGATTTTTTAAATTAAGCTAGCCTTTGCAAAAATTTTGATTTTGAAAAAAAAATTTTCTAATTTTTATTTAAATTTATAAACAATTTTTTTTTAATTTTTACAGGATCATGTAGCTTCTTTACTTATAAGAACATTACTTTTATTTTCAACAATAGCACTTTTATGTGAAATTATTCATTATCATTATAATGAAATACAGGTTTTTTTATTTTAATTTAAGGAAATTTTAATTTTTTTTTAAAGTTGGATTTAGTCGATTGTGGAGCAGATGATTGGAGAGTGGTTCTCTCTTGGAGAAGAATTTGGCATTTTTCTACAGAATTCTTTCTTTGCTCTATTATGTTGGTTTTTTTTTAAATTTTTTTAAACGAATTTTGAAAATATATTTCTTCCAAAATTTTCTAAATAAATTTCAGACAAGGGAACAATGTAAAATTTGAATTTTGGTACCATTCGATAGAGGACCCTCAATTTCCTATTGTGAGGTGATATCCTTTTTCTTGAAAAAATGACTTTCGAGTTATGTGTCAAACTTTTGGTTTTTGGGAACAATATACGGAAGAGACACACCCCGAAGTCATTTTGCAAGAAAAGGAAGGTGCTTCGCAATACGAAGTCGAGAGGTTTTCTATTTCATGATACCAAGAACAATACCAAATTTTATTTTTGTAAATAGTAAATCTTATAAAAATTTTTGTAAAATTTTTTTCTTTTAGTCCTCTTCCAGGGACAGGATCTCTAAATTGGTCATTTATCGAACCTCCACGTTCTTGGGCTCATGGTCATGAAAGACATATGTTACATATAAAAGAAGTGCCTGTAGATGTTTTACTTTCTCTTTTAATGCTTTCAAGGCTTTATTTAGTTGGTAGATGGCAAGTATTGCATTCAAAACAATTTCAGGTTTTTTTTAATTTTTGGAAATTTTTTGAAAATTTATTTTTTAGGATGCCTCTACACGTACTTTGGCAGCTCTTAATCGAATACAAGTCAATTTTGCTTTTGTAATTAAAACAGGTTTTTTAAATTATATCTATCAGGGATGGACTTGGTTGCGAAAAATTTCGAGTCGGGGGTTTCAGGTCGAAAAAGTCCTGGGTCCGGGTAACTCGGCCTTTCCTTGATATTTATGTATTACTAATTTTAGGCTTTAAAGCCCCGTAGCTTTTTTTGGATGGTTATAAGTTTTTGGAAAATGTTTGGATATCCGGAATCGAACCAAAGAGCTGTACTGAAAAATTCTCAGGTCTTCATGATGTCCCCGAAGTTATAGAGCCCTAGTTTTTGCTACTTTTATAGGGATTAAATGATTGAGTTCGTTCCTTCTTTGATCAAAAAAAAATTTTATTTTGAATGATGAAGACTCCCTTTGGAAGCATTTCAGAAAATTAAGATAATTAAAAAAAATTTTTTTTAGTTCTCGATCAACACCCGATGCTATTTTTGTCAATTTTTCTATTAATTTTTTGGTTAATTACTGCCTGGTCCTTTGCTCAATGTGAACGTTTTGGACGAGAGGAAGGCTCCTTTCTTTTATATATTAATTCACTATGGTTTATTGCTATTACTTTTAATGTTTGTTTTTTTTTCATTTTTAAATTTTTATGAAAAATTATTTTACGAAAAAAATGTCAAATTGTCAAAAGGCTCGAAACGTCCAAAACCCAATTTTTTAAATTTTCATTCTTTTAAAGTTTGGGATATATTTTTGAGAATTTTCTTTGAATAATTTTGCTTTTTTCTTCTTATTACATTATATTTTAAATTTGGATTTTAAGGGCAACGGCTATGGAGATATTGTACCAAAAACTTTAGCAGGACGAACAATAGCAATTCTTGTTGGAATTAGTGTAAGGGATTTTTCTTTAATTTTATTGGAAAATTAATTATTTTAATTATGGAATGTCCTAATTAATTTTTTTTTGAAATTTTTTCTAAAAAAAATTTGTTTAATTTAAAGGGTGCAGTAATCTCTTCAATCCTTATCGCTGTCATTTCACGAAAAATTCTTTTATCTCAAGGACAAAAAAATGTTAACAATTTTATGAATGACAGCCGCCTAACTTTATCACATAAACATGCTGCAGCAAGAGTTTTACAAAAAACATGGCTTATTTATAGATGTTTAAAAGCTAATGATGATACTCCAGATAATTTATTGAGACGGCATCAAAGGAAATTTTTAAATGCGATTCATCAGTAAGTTTGCTTTTTTTAATTAAAGTTTTAGGTTTTATTTTCTGTTAAGAGATTGTGTTACGGGTTGGTAGAGTGGTTAGGGTGTTGGGTTTCAGGACTGAGGAGTTTGGGTTCGATTCCCTTTGACGCCCGTTATTTTTTCGAATGCTCTTTTTGCGTTTTTTGGCCAACTAAAAAATTTTTAAATTATATTCTTTTAGTAAAGAATTTTTAATAATTAAAAAAAATATTTTTTTCAACAGTTTTCGTCGAATAAAAAATAAAATTCGTGCCTTTGGCGAGAATAGTACAACATCTATGCATCAATTAAACAGGGTTTTTTGTTTTCTTTAAAATTCTTTAAAAAAGTTTTTCCTCTAGTTAATGAGCGAAATGCATTCACAAACACAAAAAATGGCTTTGGCACAAGAAGAAATGCGGCAACAATTAGAATTGTTACAAAGAACAATGTTAGCATATTATCAACGTGATCCGTCTATTAATACAAATATGGAATTACAACAACAACAAACACCAAATTAATTTTTTAAATTAAATTAATTTACTAGCTCAATTTTCTACATATTAGAGTGCCCAAAAATTTGGAAGAAAAAAATTGTTTGTGAAAGAATTAAAAAACGGGTTTCCTTAAAATTCTTAACCTTAAAATTTAGTAAAATATTTACTACAAGAATTTTTCTTTTCCCTATAAAAAACGTTTATTTGTGATCTCAAAATTAATTCACGTTTATTTTTTTAAATAAAAATAGATGGATTTAAAATAAAGATTTATCTAGTATATATTTATGTATTATCTAGCTACGGATATCTTTAGCATTGTCTTTGCCTTTCCTCACCCATTCCCAAATTTATCACTATTAGAGGTCGGAAATTTGAAAAAAACCTGGATTTGATTTAACTATTTGGATTCCAGGGGAAATATTTTTTTCGGATTCATCTCTAATCTAATGTTAAAAAAATACTGAGGTACCAAATAAAAGGAACACTCCTCTAATCCCTACACTCTTTCAATTTAAAAATGAAAAAGATTAATTAAAACACTTTCTTTTTATAAATTTAAATGTCCAACAACAACAAAAAAGAAAACATACAAAGTGCACTCTTGTGTTATCACCCTCCCTCCCCATTTATTTTTCTTCTCCTAACGAAGTGTGCGATTACCAGCTGACTTTTAGAAATAATGGTCTGGTATTGTTTGTGGACATAAATACGGTTTGTGGATTATGGCTTCCATTCCCACAAAAAATATTCAAAGGCATTGGGTCCATTTAGGTTTACTTTGAAAATATGTACTAATTTTTTGTAAAAAGGAAGGAAAAAGTTGAAGAATAAAATGGGGCGGGTGAGATAATTCAAGAGTACCAAATAAAAAAATAAATTAAACCATTTTACATTTTTTAAAATGAGAAATACTTAAGTCTTTTTAAAAACATTATAAAAAGAATAAATTTAAGAAAATTAATTTAAAAACCTTTAAATTGAAATCAAACTGCCCATGTAACATTTTTATGTGGACATTTGTTTTTTTTCTTTTTTAAAATAGAATTAGAGATAGGCACATCAGAACAAAATCCTTAAAAAAATCAAAAATCAAAAGAAAATTTTTTTTAATTTTACCATAATATTTAAAAGGTAAAGTAACGTTCTTGTTGTTGTTTCTTGAAACTGATGGAAGCACTTTTGATCTCATGAAATTAAAATCTATGTAAAAAAAGAAAAAGTTTTAAACAATGGGTTGTGCCTGTTATACCATATAAAGACGGAAATTTTCGGGAAATCTTTCTCGGAAAAATAGTAAGGTTTGTAACACATTTCAAGTGTTAACATTTTTTCACCTTGTGAAAGGGAAAAAGAAGGGGGGGGGCGAAATTCAATTTTGCCAATTTTTAAAAATTGTAAGGTATAACAGGTACAACCCGATTCAAAGTTGAATCTAAAATTGCAAACCAATTGTCACTAGTCTTATTGTCCTTTTGAGAAACATCTTGTTTTAATTTGTCAACTTCACGAAGTAGTTCATTGATCCAGTTACGCAAGCTTGCAATTTCAATCTTTAAATTGAAAACATTTTATAATTGGAGGTTTCGAGTCTTTTTCGGATCAAAATTTAAATGCTCTAATCGATCATTTCGAAGTAAGGCCGGTAACCCTAATTAAATTTAAGAACCTGTTTCTCATCATATAATTGCTTATATTGTTGTTTCTCGCTTCTCTCCTTATTCAATTCATCTTGTAAACGAGTAAAGTCCTGTCAAAAAATGTAAATTTATTTTGTGAATATATTAAATGATTTTTTTGACTACAGACAAAAAACAATCAATGAAAACGGTAACAGGAATCGAAAAATTACTCTGCCGGAAACGGAACAGAAAATCCTGGTTGCTTAAAAACCCTAGGAAAGCCGGTTACGAAAACAGCAAAACTATGAATAGGTGCCACGTAGATTTATTTTAAATTATGCGGGTAAGAAATGACTCTGACCATTTTGTACATCAAGTAAAAATTTGGAAAGAGGGGTGACGGAATAATTACCCTTATCCTGTTCAAAGGATTCTCTCCTTACGGACACTCTTAAAATTATATCAAATTTTTAATTTAAATAATTTTGAGAAATTATTCTTTAAAAATATTCCAAACATTTTTAGAGTAGACCAGTGCAGACGGAAAAGAACTAATAAAATTTGTCGAATCAATTTTAAAATTTTGCTGCATTATTGTTGGAGATTGATTAGAATGGTGGACATATTCATTGTTCTGAAAATAAATAATGCAATAATGAAATCCTTCTATTTTAACACATTTTCTGTTATCCAAAGAGAAGGAAAAAGGAAAAATGGAAGAAAACTGGGGAAGGCATAAGTAACCCAGCGTTCTTCCCGGGAAACCCTCTTATTTTAAATCAAATGGCTAGGATAGAAAAACAGTTCTGTTCTTTCCCTCTCATCATTTAATGACTGAAGAAACCATACGAAAATTCTTAACATTTTAAAAAAACCTCTGTTCCCAAATTGGCAAGATTTGGAACTGGATGCAGACTTTCTTCTCTCTCTGAACCTGACTTTGAAATACCATTTGCAAAAAAATTGTCGTCAGAAAGATGGACCTAAAAATAAAAACGTTTTTTTCTAAAATTAAGAATGTATACAGAATTATCACGACGATCAGAAGGATGGAGCTAAAAATAAAAACGTTTTTTTCTCTAAAATTAAAAATGTATACAGAACTAACACTAATATTTTCTACATATTGTGAAAACTGTGAATTTTGTGAAGTTATAGATGGAGGCAAAATAGATGAACAAGATAATGATTTTTGTCGTTCAGCCATTCTTCGATGCCAAGCAAAGGAATTTATACTTTCCATACTTGACCTTCCTCTATTATAACAAGTAATTGCAAGCATTCCAAGAGAAAAAATATCTGAAGAATAGTCAAATGTGTCACCCTGAACAAGTTCTGTAGAAACAAAATTGAGGTCTGGACGTAAATCCCAAATTGAATTTCTGCTCCAATTGGGTATTCCGAAAATGACCTTTTTTTAAAAATTATTTTTAGAAAATTTAGACTAAAAAAACCTTATCTTGTGAAGAAACATCCCCAACTGTACAAAAATCAAAACCGGCCAATTTCCAAACTCCTTTTTTATTTATAATTACTGAATTTGGAGAAATATTTGAATGAACCATTTTTTTGTCATGGTGAAGAAAGACTAAAGCCTTTGATAACTTTAAAAAAGAATTCTGAAGAAATTTAAAAAATAAAAAGAACCTGTATTAAACCATCCCGGATTTCATTGCTTTCCGAATTAAAGTCCTTATAACATTTTCGGGTGGATCGCATATAATCAAAATAATCAAAAAGATTGGCAAGGACTGTGAATACTGGCTAAATATAAATGAATTAAGAAAGATAAACACAAGGGTTGGGTTGGATTGAAAAAAAATCGGATAGTTTTGGGTCAGATTTTCAAAATTTTGGGTCGGATTTTCAAATAAAAAGTCGGGAAGGAATTAAATAACACGACACAATATCAATAGAACTTTAATTCCATAAAAATTATAAGATAAAAAAACCTCTGTACAAAAAGCCAAAGAATCATTAGACTCTTCCAAAGCACTTTTCACCGTCAAAATACTTGGATGTTCAAGTCCAGTCAATTGACTAACACCTCTTTTCAAAACTTCCAAATATTCTTCCCTCTGCTCTTCTCGCCATTTTTCCATCTGTTTCTTGTCAAAAATCCAAACAGCAACTTCCTAAACGAACAAAAAATAATTTTAAAAAATCTAATCAAAAAATAACCTCTTTCGTAGAATTTTTTGTAGCCGAATATATTTCCCAATATAAACGTGGTCCAGCACTAGCGACTAGTTGTCTGTCAGTATATTCACGTAGAATTGGATTATCTGACAAAGCTAAATTCACTTGTGCAGCTTCATTATGGTCTTGGTCAGCAACAGAAGAACGACTATTTTTAAGGTCATCCATAGGTAAATTTAAAAAACAAACTCTAAAATTCAATTTTATTTTTTAAATTTCTCTTAGCATCGATTAGGGAACGACATATCGACTTTTTCTTAAGGAACAAAAGTAGTTTTTAAAAAATTTACAATTATTCGCGAACGATCTTTTAAAATAACATAACGCCAGAACTACGGTAATATCGGTAAAGCCCGTTTCAGAGTAGCGGATTCAGAGTAGGCCGTTTCAAAGTACGGCCAAAAGGGGACGTTTCAGAGTATGTAGAATAAATGGCCCTTAAAATCGAAATTTTCAGAAACAATTGATTTATTCTATTGTTTTTTAACTTCGTTTATGTTGTTCTAAGGACCAAACCCATAGCATTTGCTAACACCGCTTTTTAAAAATTTCAGGAAATTCTCCCCTTTTCAGACTAACATAAGTTCAATATAATATGTAAAAAAATAATAAGCTGGAAGCTTATATAGAGACAAATAGGGCGGGAATATAAACAAAGATAGGAATTGGAAATATAAAAATGATTGACAGTTATTTGAATATTATGAGGGGGAAATGGCGGTTAGGTAAAAAAGGGGATTTTTGATTATGAAAATGGGAAAATGGTTTTAGGGAAGAAAATAATTGAATATTGGAAAAAGGTCACAATTAAACAAATGTCAATTTAAATTATAATTTGAACGTATACAAAATTTTTGAGACGGCCCACTTAGTCGCGACCACTTAGTCGCCGGCCACTTAGTCGGCAGCCACTTAGTCGCTTCCCATTGTTGGAACATTATCCCCCGTTGATGTCATATATTTATAGTAGTCTGTGGGTTTTATGTTCTTGTGGGACTTCTGTTTGTGGGTCGATACACCACAATTCGATACATAACACTTACAAATACCAGATAGCCTTTTTAGCTACTTCGCGACTAAGTGGCCGGCGACTAAGTGGGAGGATGAGGAACCCCACAGTGCTTCAAACCTGTTGACAGACAAGACATAGCAAACAGAGAAGGACAAATGGTCGTTAACGACAAATGGTCATTAACAAATGGTCATTCCCCTCAGAAAGTAAAAATGGTCAAAGAGAGAAATTCTCTCATTTATGAGGGGAATTCGTTAAATCCTATATCTTTTGGCCCTCCCATCCGAATTTTTTCAAATTTTGTAATTTTGTAGTCCTAGAATAGATAAACAATCCTATAAATTTTGAGAAGCCAATATGCATTTTTGGCAAAGTTATGAATTTTTAAAAATTGGTAAATTTCGTCCTATTTTAGGCCATAACTTACTTCAAAGTTGTCCTTTTTTCCTAATTTTTCTTTTATACGAATCAGTGATGAAAAACGAACAAAAACTATGTTGATATTTCATAGCTTATGTCTCATCTGAAAAATTCGCAAAATTTCGCCCATATTAACTTTTTTTTAAAAATATAAAAATTCATGAAAATTTTTTTATAAAATATTAAAACATTTATCTATGAAATGGTTGCAACAGATTTTTGAAAAATGCAGAAGTTTTCGAGATATTGGATTTCGAAATCGGCAACCTAAAATAGAAACGAGAGTAATGCTAAAAACGAGAGAGTAAGAAAATGAAAGAGAGGAAAAACGAGAGACTACACAAATTTTGCTGTGTCCGCTTTTGAAGCACTGTGGAACCCTGGTCTTGTCCTCTAGAGTTTTGATCTTGTGGGGTTGACCTGATAAAATTATTGAAAATTCGACCGTATCTGAAAGGAGTGCCTGGTTGAGTTTTTTTCCTTATTTCCTTAGACTGCCTAGGAATGGTCTATTTTCCTTTATATTTGATATTTTTGGTAAGGTAAAAATGTGTAAAAGGATTAATTTTTTCCATTTTTTGCTGATTTTGTATAACTTTTCATACATTCTATGTTTATTTTTCAAAAAAATTCTGGTTGTTTTACCTAAAATGGCTTCGAAAAATACAAATGTTGGTGATCTTAATCGTGGCAGGGTAAAACACGGACCGGGCACGACATTGAACGACAGAACACGGGCTTGCAAACATACGGAACGACCAAAATACAGAACAAATTCCTTGTTTTGCCCTTCACACACGATCTTAAAGAAGTTAGGAAAAATAGGAAAGGAAAAAAGGCCATTCTAAAAAAAGAAGGAAAAAAGTCAACCAGGCACTCCTTTCAGATAGAGCCGAAAATTCCCGACTTCCGGATTCATTTCCCGACTCGACTCCCAGGTTTTTTCTTCTCCCGAGCATCACTAGTACGTAATATTTCTTTTAAATGTTCTATGTTTTTAAAATTTATTTTTAAAATTTTAGATAGTAATTTTAGATAAAATAATGATTAATTTTGAGAAATTAAAAACTGATGGGCAAATTATTTTGGTTGTTTTTTTATTTCATTTTAAGATTTAAAATTTTTTTAAGGATGGACGCTTCAGGTTAAGATATTTGAATAAGAATTGTGTTCCAATCGCGTCTGACATTCCTAAAATTGATGAGCATTTGATTGTTGTTGATCTGGTTAAAGCTGAGGTTTCTTTTTGTTTTTTTTATCCTAGCGGCGAATTTAATTTTTTATTTTAAGGGTTATGAGGCCAAAATTATCGAATCTCTCAAGGCTATGGAATTATCCATCTCTGACAGTTCCAATCACAGCCTTGCAAACAAAGAAAACATTCCCGAAGGTTGCGAAATTAGAGGAGATGAGAAACTTTCTGTTACTTTCCTTTCAATCGATAAACTTGACAAAATGGCAGTTTTGAACAAAAATCGGCTTGAAGAGACAAATCGTGGATTTGAATTGAGTTCTTCTGATCGCTTTGCCAATTTTGAGTTGCATTTGGTTCCGCAATGGGAAGGTTTTTCTTTTGTTAATGGGTGAGTTTTTATTTCGTTATTTTTTGTTTAATCCCGGTGGTTTGTTGGTCTCCTCGGTTACCTCCAGACCATTGTTGAGTTTCTGGTGTCCTTGACTCCAGCTTTGACATTTTCAAATTGACTCCAGCAATGGATTTATAGAATGTTGGATCCGGTTCCTGGCATTTCGAAATCCTTGCTCCTGCTCAGAAGCCAATCTCTTTAGAGCCATGTCGTCATTGCTCTTAACTATATTTTTGGGTGATTCATACCTTATAGTCTTCTCTGTTCTCTGGAGTCATTTTCTACACCTTCCACACTCCTTAAGTTTGACGGTCTATTTTGTAACGTTGAACGAGTCAAAGTGTGAAATATTAAAAAAAATGTCTGAAAACCATTTTTCCTGATTTTTTTCTTGGAAAAATCTATAAACATTTGACATTTATTTGTTTTTTTTCAACCTTCTAAATTTGAGTTTTTAAATTTTTTAGTCTGACTGAACAAGAAACACCAATGCCAGAATCCTTTTCTTTAATTGTCTTCACAGAGGGTTCTGGTCATGAAAATATTCTTCTTCTTGGAATAAAAAAGACGGCTGAACAATTTGTTAGTTTCAAAGGGAATTATCTTGGTATTTCTTTTTAATGATATTTTTACTCATTTTTTTCTCTTTTAAAAGGTGATTATTATACTTCAATCAACCTTCTCGATAAACTTGTTTCAAATTTTAAGCATTATTCTTTTGTTGAAACGAAATGTCGTTGCCGTTTTGATGTTTTACGTGACAACATTTTTATTGAGAAAAGTGGACATTTTGTCCCAGCAATGTTTATAATTGAGGCGGAATGGTTTGATGAAAAGAAAGAACAGAATAAAGCAAATTCTTCTCAAATGGAAGCTCTTACAATGCCACCGGAAAAAGCTGCGGCTATTATTGTATGAAAATTTATTTTTTATATTTTCACACTCCTTAAGTTTGACGTACTTTTCTAGTAACGTTGAACGAGTCAAAGTGTGAAAAATTGAAAAATGTTTTTAAAAAACACTTTCTCTGATCTTATTTTAGTCGGAAAAAGAATAAGGACATTGACAAGTTTTTATTTTGATAGTACTTGAATTCTCAACGGGGATTCGACGGGAAACCCCGGAACCCGGTCCTTCTCGATCCGAAACCGGATACAAATGAAATTTTAAACTCAATCATAAAATTCTGATGTTTTCAATTTTAGCGATTCAAGCCAGGATGGTTGGACAGCCGTATAGTTTTGACTGACCGCATCCACGAACTTCGCTACCTTGCTGGACTTATTGCCCACTTGCGTGAAGGAACGTCTCCTTGGGCAAAAGAAAAAGTTGTGGAACAACCAGAAATTATTGCTCGCCTTAAACAATTGATAAATGAAGCAAATTCGGATTCTCAATCAGTTTATCCATTCGATTTTACTGACAAACTTTGGGACGTTTTAAAATTATCAAAATCATTTGACACACTTCGTCAGTCTTTTCAACTTTTGTATGATCAATTGCAAACTGGAGAATTTCGTGTTTTGGTTGGAGCTAATCGAACATCTTCTTTGGCTAAAATGTTAAGAATGCAAAATCCAAATGATATAGTTTTTCCTCGATTGGAGATGATGACTTGTTTACAACTTTTGGTGGAAATTGGTGTTGATAGATTTAATGGAGAACTTGTTTATCGTTTTTTGCAAGGACAATATTTGCCTAATAGCTCAGATTTGGATCCTTTCTTTTTGCCATCAATGGCTTCTTTGGAAAGTACTATTGAAAGACTTCTGCCATTACATTTTGCTCTTCAATCAATGGTTTTTTATTTAAAAAATTTTTTTGGGTGGGGGGATTGGATTTTTAGCATTTAGAATTCGACAACTGGATAATGACCGGTTTTACTCATAAAACTTGGATACGGGGCCAGCACTCTGAAAATTTTGATAAATGACTAAGGCTCGAATTCTCTCTTGACTAAGACTCGATTTTTTTTCACAGGCTCAAATCTGTCTGTCGAAGCGACTAGAATCTTTTTCAGAGACTCGTATCTCCTCGCTTGTTTTTGTCATTAAATTTTCGTTTTTTTTTTAATTTTTGTGGAGTTTTAGACTTGAAAAAGGGCCCTACTCATATTCATATTTCTTTATGTTCACTAAATTATTTTTTAAAATAAAATTTTAAGATCATGATCGAAGGTTATGTTCGCTTGCCAAAACATGAAATTGCAAATTTGGCAAAGTAACAATTTTTTAAATTTATAAAAAAATTTTTTTTCAAATTTAGACGTCTTTTGACACACTTTATTACTTCAAAAGGAACGGATGCTTTTGAAAAAGAATTTGTATATAAAGCAAATATGGAAGACATTCAACGTGAAGAAATTAGGTTTCTTTTAACTTTTTTAATTTTTTAAGGATTTTTAGAAAAATTTCCATAAATTTTTTTTTGTAGATCTTCCTTGACTGATTGGATTATGGAAAAGAAATATGCAAGAATGGTGTCTGGTGGTGTTATATCATCAAAAACTGGTTCAATTTCAAGCGTGGTTCATATTTCTAAAAATTTTGGAGTTAAATATATTCCACCAACTTTGAAAGATAAAAAATCAAAATTAGATGTTAAAGAAGAAATTTTAAGTCCAAGAGAAGGAGGAGGAAATCAAATTGTAATTATTGAAGAAGAGCAAGCTAAAAATGCAAAAGAAAATTTTGAGACAATTTATATGACTATTACGCGTAATTTACTTAATCCTTTTGTTTGATAATGAGTGACTTTATTTTTAATTTATTTTTGATCTTGTTAACTGCCTTTATATAATAATTGCCTTAACACGTGCAATTTCTCTTATGTGTATTTTTGATTTGTATGATGCTCATTTATATAAAGAAAATAAAAGTTATGGTCTCTCAATTAAATTTTTGTTAAATTTTTCATTGAAAAAATTTTAATATTTTTGAGTTTTGATTAAAATATAATTTTTATTTCAAATTTAGATAAGAAATGTTTGAAAAAGATGCAGTAAGGGATTCATTTAATGAACTTATTCAGTTTCTTCATGACAAGGTTTATTATTTTTTATGGTTAAATGGGTTGTTCATGTGTTAACTGAATCTCTTGGGTCTTTTATTCTGGGTTAATAGTAGGGATGTTCTGCAACTAAGAGAATATTCGGATTGTTACTGTATAGTACAAATTTTTCTGGATTTTCCTCATGACTTGAAACCTCTAAGTTCTTTCACGTTCCTTTATGACAGGGTTTGTTATTGTTTTTTGGCTGTCAGTTAAAGATTGAACCCTGACTCTTCTAGATTGGAAAGTTTGGGGTGGGGTTTATCGTTCATCCAAAAAATTTCGTGGTCCAACTCTAGGTTCGGGCCTTCATGTAAGGCTTTCGGTTAAATGTATAACTCCGTTAATTAAATTTGTAAATTTGAAAGTGAATTTCTTTTTAGGAATTTGACAAAGCTGAACGTTTATTAGCAGAACAACCCAATTTGCGTCAATATTCTGATTCAACTGGACGTAAACCTTTTCATTATGCAGCAATTTCCGGGTATTATGAATTTGTTAAGACTGAAATTGAAAAGAATCCTTCGATGGTTTATGTAGTAGATGATGATAATTGGACTATTTTAATGATGGCAGCTTCTGCTGGACAATTAGAAATTGTTCGTCTTTTGTTGAGTTATTCAAAGAATGATGATTTTTTGAAGAGTTTCCCATTACGGCATATTAATCAAAAGTATTTTTTAATTTTTTTTTAAATTAGAGGGAGCGTTAAAGGGAAATGAGTAGTTGAGTCCGATTAGTTAAAGATTTGAGTGATGGGTCGGGTTACTCTAATCCCAGCTTTTTTTTGACCTGAAACCCGGTCCGAGAAAATTTTTTTGAGAACTCGCCCTAACCTGTCCAAAGATCTATTCCCGATTCATATCTAAATTGACATGGCCTGAATTTTTTTATTGAAGAGGAATTTTCTTTGTATTTTTTCCTTTAGGCTTTTAAGGATTTTTTAAATCCTTTTCCCTTTAAAATTTTTTTTCCTTTTTACAACATTTTTATGACTCATCACTTGAAATATTTATACATTACATCCACTTCTTTTGTCATCCTCTAAAAAATAAACAAATTACGGCTGTGTTTAAAGTAATTTAATAGAAGATATGATCAATTAAAAAATATAGTGTTCATTTATTTCAACATAGAAAAAATTACAAAAAAAAGAGGAAGGGGAGGGGGAGATGGGACAAATATTGACTTAAATTATTTATTTATTTTAGAAACAGTTCTGGTCTATCAGCTTTACATTATGCCTGTTCTAAAGATCATTTACAAATTGTGCAAGAATTGGTTTGTTTATTTTTTTATTTTTTATTTATTTAGGGATATTTTTGAAAAAATATTTTTTACTAGAATTTTAAGAGGTTTATTGTTGACTTTTAAAAGTATACTCTGTGAATTTTTAAAGTATACCCTGTGGAGCTGGTAAAGCTACTTAAAATCGGGGTTTTATTGTTAGATGGCTACTCCCCGGAACGTTTCATAATACGAACCCTTCATGATACTAACAATAAACCCACCAAAACCCCTTTGAAATACCAGAATTTAGACCAGCCTGTGTCGAAATACCAAACTCCTAACAAAAAATGAATTTAAAAAATGCCCTCCCAATTAATACATATTTATTTAAATTTAGCTTGAAAAAGGTGCTGATATAAATGCTCAAGATGATAGAGGAGCAACACCTTTACATCGTGCTGCAAGTAAAGGAAATAAAAGAATTGTTAATTTCTTGTTAAATTATAAAAATCAAATCCAAGTTAATTTGGTTAATCGAGAAGGAGATACTCCATTACATTTGGGTAGGGGACAATTTGATATGACCGATTCATTCTCAAAGCCATATTTAGGGCCATAACTTCTTTTATTCTTAACTGATTCAAATAATTATATCAATCGGAAACTTTGGATTTAAGGATTATTTAAGCCAAAAGGATTGATTTGATCAAATCATCCTACAAAAAGTTACATTTGGGTAAGTGCACGAAATCGTGATTTATGGTCTTTATTCGGCTATAAATTTTTGTAGGGTGATCTGATTAAATCAATCCTGCTAGCTTAAATAATTCACACATTCAAAAATTTCGATTGGTATAATAATTATTTAAATCAGTTAAGAATTAAAAAGGTTATGGGCAGAAATGTGTAACTGAATCGGCCATAGTGATTTTTTGTGAGTAAAAATTTTTTTTGAAAATTTTAGCTTGTGAAGATGGACAATTTGAAGTTGCTATTTTACTTGCAAATTATGGGGCAAATATAAACAAAATGAATAGAGAAGATAAAACTCCTTTGGATTTGGTTAAAGATGCTCAAGTAAAACAAAAATTGATTGAAGCGGCGAGATCGAGTGGATCTTGAATATTTTAAAAGTTTTTTAAATTAAATTTAAAAAATTATTTTTTTAAGTGTGCTCATGTTTTTAAAGGACAGTTTCGGGGTTTTTTAATTTTTTTTTTTGAGAATTTCTAATTTAAGTCTTTTTTGCAAGTTTTTTTTTGACAATTATTAAAAAAAAAATTTTTTTTTTGCAACAAGCTATTAATTTATCAAAGTAGCAAAAAAATCCTGTTTGTAAAATTTATAGAGACAATGGACACTAGATTATTTAAACTAGTTTAATTTTTTCCATTAGGACACAATATTTATTAGCGAAAAAAAATAAAAATAAGGGGACTTGTCTTTTTATTTTTCAAAAATGGCAATAAATTATTCTATTTTTTGGGCTTCTACAAAATAAACATTATAATAAATTAGTTAATTAGTTTTCTAGTTTATAATTAAAATAAAAAAAATTTTTTTGAATAAATTTTTATTTTTAATTGTAAGCGCGCAAACTGTCCTTTAATTAATTATTTTTAAATTGATAAAAATTTTATTAAAAAAATTTTTTTATTTTTAATTTTGTTTTGTATTAACATTCGATATTTATTTTTAATATATTTTAAAATTTTTCTTTAAGATTTTTTTTTGAATTTTTTAAAGAAAAAAATGGTTGTTGATTTGTTTAATCTTTTAGAAATTGTTGATCGTCTGAAGCATTTGAAGCGCACAGGTATTTTATAAAATTTAGAAAGAATAGATTAGTTTTTGAAAAAGGGTTTTTCGGATTGGGTTTCGTGTCGTAAAAATTGGGGATTCGGTTTACCCACCCTTTGACTGATTCAATACATGGAGGACAATACTAAATAAACACCAAATAATTAATGTTTGGTATTTTAATCTGCTTAACCATTGGGTAGTGGGTCAAGAGTATGGTCGGTTCCTGGAAAATATATAAAATACCCTTAACTGAAAATTAAGTTACCCGAACACTTCGTTTTTTTCCAATTTTTGTTGCGACCTATGAGTGACCTATTGCTATTTAATTAAAAAATTTGCTATTTAATTAAAAAAAATTTTTTTTAAAGGTTGGGTCATGTACGCCGTTGCTGAATGTGAAACTGTTGCTTCTCACATGTACAGAATGGCTATTTTGTGTATTTTTTTAAATTAAATTTTTAATTAAAAAAACATTTTGTAAGCAATGTCATTGGCTGAATGCCGAAAAGATTTGGATATTGATAAATGTGTTAGAATGGCTTTAGTACATGATATTGGAGAGGCAATAATTGGAGGTTTTTTTTGTAATTTCTTTAGAGTAAAGTCTTTATATTTTTTAGATATAACACCAAACTGTGGTGTATCTGTTGAAAAGAAGTATATTATTGAGAAACAGGTTAATTTAAACATTTTTTTTATTTTTAATGAAATATAGTAGAATTTGTGTTAATTAGCTGGGTTGAGAAAAAAGTCGGGGTTTTAAAATTTTCTTAGGATCGGGTTCGGGGTCGAAAAACAAGTTGTCATTTTCGGGTAACCCAACCCACTCCTGGTATGTAGTTGTTGCTATAGTTGGCATGTGTAAAAGAAGTTTAAATTCTGTAGAAAAGACTTGAATAAGAAGAAAGCTTATCGAAAAAAATTTTCCTATTAAAGGCAGTCGAACAAATTTCTACCTATGTACCAGCATCAATTGGAGAAAATTGGACTCAACTTTGGTTAGAATATGCTGAAGCATGCACTCCAGAAGCTAAAGCTGTGAAACAATTGGACAAGCTGGCTAGTTAAAAAAATTTTTTTTGACCCGAGAAAAATTTTTTAAGGATTTTTTGGCTCAAGCATTAAGTTATGAGGAAAAGGACAAAACTTTGGATTTTGAGGAATTTTTTAATTCAACCAAAAATGCGTTTTCTGAAGAACCTTTTGTTGAATGGGCAAATCTTATAAGGGAGAAACGTAAAGGTTTGAAAGAAAAGAATTTTGCTTAAAGTGTCTTTAAAGAGAGAAAGAATTTAAGAGAGGTTTTTTAAGAGATATATAATTTTTTGTCCCTAATTTTTATCCCAAAATTTATTGCCAGTAGGGTATAATTGTCCCTTGCCAGTTAGTGCTGTTAAAATTTTGAGCTTTATACAGTTAAGTAAGTGATGATTAGGGTTAATCTTTTATTTCTTAAAAAAGTTTTTTGGATATTTCGGAGGATTTAATGGGTTCTAGACAAGGATGGGACGGGTTACCCAAAACCCGGACCTTTATTCGACCTGAAATCCGGTCCGAGAAATTTATGAAAGCCTGACACGACTTTACCCGTCCCACCCCTGGAAGAGGAAGGGGTTTTTTAAAAAGTTGATGGGAAGGTTAACCCTAATCTTTGTGTGATATTGTGCAATTTTGTCTTTTCTCTTTGGTTCATTTAATCATTAAATTATTCCCTTCCTTTACCATACGGACCTTGATTTTTTTGTCTTTCCCAATGTTCTAATAATTAAAAGAGCGTTTTTAAAGATTAAAATTTATTTTTTTTAAAGCAAAAAAATATTTTTTGAGATTAAAGCACGATATGTAGATAAATAAGAGAAAAATAAGGCAGAGAATCTCAATCAAAAAAAGTATGGCTTTGGGGGAAATAAATAAAAAATAAATTATTGTATACCATTTTTATTAATTTAATTATTCTTCTTCTTAACATTAGATTGTTCGGTTCCCCAAGATTTAGATGCTGCCTGGTAAAGAATTATCGAGCCATGAATGCAGAGAAACCTAAAAAAGGAACAAAATTGATTGAGGGTGAAAAAAATATATGGAAATAGGACAAGGGATAGGTATCGAGTGATAGGTATAAAAATAAATTTTAAATCATCTCCCTTTTATCTATTAGCCGGACAAAGGATATTCTAAAGATTAGAAAAAAATACCAAATCAAATAAATATATTCCCATTGATAATCATAATTAGATTCTTTCCCACAAATTGTATACCATTCCACAATATAGTCATCAATAACAGGTTTTCCACCTGGAACACAATGAAAATCAAAATATTCGCTTCCAGTTCCGTTCAAACAAAAATAGGTTGATTTCTTAATATCCTTTTTGGGGATAATTTTTAAATTAAAAAAATTTTTTTACCTTTGTAAATGAGAATAGTTTTTCCAAGCCTGATTTTTCCATTTCCGAGCCTAACTTTTCCTTGACTAGAGAAGTTTTTTCTTGGCATGGTCCAATAGGTTGATGAAATCCTCTACTAACAACATAAATTGGATTGTAAAACACCACCAACATCATAAGAAAAATAAAATGAATGCAAAGAACAAAAGAAAGTTCATCAAACCAATAAGGATTGAAAGAGTGTTTTTCAAAGATTGAACAAAAAGGAAGAATGACAAGCAAAATTAGGACGGAAATAACAATTAACACCATTGTTCTTGTAGACAGAAAAAATCCAAAAAGAATAATACTAGCAACCATACCCGTAAAGAATAATAAAGCACAACGGGCGGAAATGCCAACAATCAAAAATTCTTCGACAAACCTGAAAAAATTTCAAATTTTTTTTGTATAGTATTTAAAGGATTAACTTTTTCCAATTATAAGTCTCCTCAGCAGCGAAATGTCGTGTAAGATTTAATACGAAAACAAATGCAGCGATTAAAGAAGCATCATGAGCTGAAAATAAATAGTTTGGTTTGAGGAGTAGTGGAAAAATTTTGAGGGTATGCTTTTATAACTCGAAACTACACCCCTCCCCCCCCCCCAAGCAGAAGAAAATTTCTAATTAGAATAATTCTAATAAAAAAACAAACCAAAAAGTATCCAAGGAACACCATAAATCTTCTCTTGAGTTAACGGATTACCATAATCCCAAGTCCACCAAAGAAAATAAGTTCCAAGAAAATCGTATGGAAGTTTAATAATTAGAGCCTTAAAAAGAAGAATAAAAAATAATTAATTTAAATTAATTAACCAAAATAGAAGCTGCAAAACATTGTAAGCCATAAAAACCAAAATAAGCCAAATGTTCTAGTATAGAATCATTTTCTTGTGCAGGAGGAATAATAGCTCTTAAATTGATAATAATTAAAAAAGGGAGGGGGGTCGTGTGTTCGAACCCCTATGGGGCCCGTATTCAGAAAAATTTTATAAAAAAAATTCGGGCGAATTTTTTTTTCGAACCCCTATGGGGCCCGTATTCAGAAAAATTTTATAAAAAAAATTCGGGCCTCAGCGGGGTTCGAACCCTCGACCCACCCATTTTCTTAAAAAAACCTTTCAATAAAAATAACAGCAGAATACATAGCTACATGCCGAACACCTAAAACACGCGAAATAGGGATTCTTCCACCACAAAAACTTAAAAGCCCTTGAGAATGCCATTGAAAATCAAAAGCAGGCTTCCCAAGTTGTAAATATTCCTGCGAGAAAATTAACCAAGAAATTCCTAACCAAGTGTAAATATAACGTCCACCGAGACGAATTGCTGAGAAAAATTGAGGGAAATTTTAGAAAATTTTTTTAATTAAAAAAATTTTTAAGAAAAAAACCTAACCATGAATTAACGTAAAGGCAAACAACAAAAAATAAAAAATTTCAGCAGCAAGAAAAGTAAAATGATTTTCAAAGAAATTCCAAACATCTTGTGTTTTGCAAAACCAATCGGCATACTAAAAAATAAAGAAAAAAATTTTTGAGAAAATTTTAAGGAAGAGGGGGGGCTGAAATTTTTCGTGGGTTCGAACCCCACTGGGGCCCCGAATTTTTATTTTTAAAATAAAAAATTTTCTGATACCTTAATAACAGACATTGAAGAAGAAGAAATTGATTTCTTTAAATCATCAGAAATTTGAAAAGGTAAATAATCAAAAACATAACGATCTAATAAATAATCCATTTTTCTTTAAATTAATCTGAAAAAAAATTAATTAAAAAAATATTTAATTAAATTTAAAATTAACTCCTATAATTTTTAAGAGGGTTAAAAAATAATTTAGAAGAAATTGAGACATTTAAAATTTTATCTCTTATCATTTTTATAGGGACTTGGTAGTTTTAAATGACATAATTTTAACGGTCATTCAATAATTTTATTTTTTATTTTATAGTTTGTATAGACAAATAAATACTTTTCTATATAAATAAAGGTAAAATAATTCCTCTATTAAAAAAAGGGTAAATATAGTTTATATTTTTTTAAAAATATTAATTTGTTATCTATTTATAAATAAGGTAGAGTAAATCAATTCCCTCATAAATTGAATAAAAAAAATTTTTGTTAAAAAATTGTTGAGTCATTTTAATTATTATTTTTAGAGTTTGTTAAATTTTAAGCATATTACAAAAAATTTTTTTAATTAAAATAAAGAAGCTTATTAATTTTGTTTTGTTAAACAACAAAATTAAATAAATACAAAAATGTCGCAACCAAATTCAAGAAATAATTCAATAAACGATGAATGTACTCCTCTACTCAGTGCTTGGTAAATAAAAATTATTTTTAAGAAAAGCTTAAAGTTTAGAAATCGGGGATTAAAAAGATTAAATAAGCCTAAGCTTTTCAAAATACACACTATTTCTCTATTTCTTTCACTTCCTGTTATTTGTTTTCATTTGAGTCTGAAAACTCCCAAAATTAAGGACTATCACACATTTCGCCAATATGGCTAAAACCTCTCGTTTTGCCAAACAGTTTGTTGGCAAAATGTGTTTTTTACCCGTATTGGCAAAATGTCGTTTTGGCAAATGTGTAGACTCAAAATTAATTTATTATGAACGAGAGAGTGTGTTAGATTAAGAGAGGGAAAAGAAATTCTTTTTTAATCCTCTAAAATTTTGACGTTTCATTTTTAACTTTTTTTTTCTAAAAGCAGTTGTAAAAAATATTTTGTAATTAATTTTTAATATTTTTAGAGTCTTTCAGATAAATAAATTTTCAAAAAAATTTAAAAAAATGTCAGGGATGTCTAATTTAAATTTTGACCAACATAATTTTTCAAATCTCGATTCTAGTTCATTACCTTCAATGCTCAATGAACCTTTGACCAATGAACGACATGAAGAAGAAGATGAGGGGGAAGTTGGAAGAGAAAATAGCCCTTTTATGCCTGAAAATGAGGAAAGAAATATTTTGTCGTTTCAAGCTTCAACATCTCAATCTGTTGAACAATTGAATAGAAGTCCTCGAAGACGTAATCGACATTCTAATAAGAGGAATAGACGTCGTAGAAGGATTTATAGTGACACTGACTTATCAAAAATGCGGTATTTTTTTAAGTTTTTAACTTCAATTTACTGAGAGGAGAAGGGGTCAGGCAGGGTCCGAAACTCTTTTAAGGTCTGAAATGAGATTTGAGCTGTTGATCGGGAGTAGAGTTGTTGGGATTTAGAGATCAGTGCTTTAAGGGAAGACCCATTCCAGGTGGGGGTTCTTTGCCTTTTTCTCCCTCTGAAAGTCTTCTTTTCCAGGACTGAGATTTAAGCTGATGGGCAGGAGGTTCGAATTCCTACAGATAACAACGGCTTTAAGGAAAAAATCCTATCTTTTTTATGGATACTTGATAAAAATGATTTTTTTCAAATTTTCTAGCCCATTAATTCTCTCACCATTTATGCCAAATTTTGCAACCCAAATTTCTGTTGATGCTCAAAATAGACGTCTAACAAATACTAGTCTAACAGGTATTCGGACAATATCAACAGCTCCTCAACAACCAACATCAGCAACTATAGTGCCTACAAATATTTTTTTACCAAAAAGTGGAGTTGACAAATTAACTGTTAAAAATGAGACGCGTAATCAAACAAGCAAGTATGGCTCTGTTCCAGCAATTAAAGTAAATAATGTTGTTACTGAACAAATGTTGCATCAAACGATACCTGAAGGTGAAATGGAATCTGATGAGTCAGATGATGATGAAGATAAAAGGTTTCTCTTTTTAATTTTTGGCTTTAAGTTGTTTGGGATTGTTTTGGGGCATATATTCCTAACAGAGACGGGTCGGGTTTCGGATCGTTTTCAAGGGTTTCGGGTTACTCGACCCATCCCTGCCTCTTAACTAATTATTTTGAGAAGGGAATAGGAATAGAAAGATATAATTCTGTCTGCAAATTTTAAAAACACCTTAAACCTACCAAAAAAAATTTTTTATTAGTAGCAGTAGTAGTGAATCTTCTTCTTATACTCGTTTCTCTGAATTGACAAAAAAGCAATTGGCAACCATTGGAATGTTAGCAGTAGCTAATCTTTGCAGCACAATAGCTTTTAGTTGTATTGCTCCTTTTTATCCTACGGAAGCTGAATTTAAAGGGTTTCTTTATATTTTTTGATTAAATTAATAAAAAATATTTAAGTATGAACACCTCCGAGATTGGACTTATTTTTGGAATTTTTGAATTGGTTATGTTTATTACTGCACCTTTTCTTGGAAAATATGTTTGTTTTTTAATATGTTCGAACTTTTAACTTTGTCGTGCCTGGTTTTCTGAGTTTTTTCTTTTAAGCTGCCGTGGGTCGGGAGTTTCCGAGCTAAAACCTTGGAAAATTGATTTTGTCAAAATACGCTTTTCCTGACTGCTGGGCTCTGAACTCCCGGATCCGGCCGAATTCGAACTCTAGCTTTTAGCTTCGTTTTTAAATATTTTCTATAAAATTTTTAAAATTATTCTAGATGGCTTCTGTTGGTTCAAAAAGAATGTTTATAACTGGCCTTTTAATAACTGGCATTACAGCTATTGGTTTTGGAACTTTAAATCTTTTACCTGCCGGAAGAATTTTCTTTTGGTCTTCTTTAGTTATTAGATGTCTTGAAGCTTTAGGTGATGCTTGTTTTGTTACCTCTTCTTTTGCAATAAGTGCAAAATGCTTTCCTGGAAGAATTGCAACGATTGTGGTTTGTTTTAATTTTTATGAGGATTTTTCAAGGAATTTTTTTCTAATTTTTTAGGGCATAATGGAAACTTTTGCTGGTCTAGGATATACAGCGGGTCCAATAATTGGAAGTGTCCTTTACGAATATGGCGGGTTTCAATTACCTTTCTTCGTTCTTGGCGTTCTATTAATTTTTGCTACAGCTGTTTCTTATTTTTTAATTGAAAATATTGATGACGAACCAACTGAGGATGCAATGGGAATGCTTTCAATGCTGCGAATTCCTGTTATTTGGTTAATGGTTTTTGCTGTTATTATTTGTGCAATATCTTTATCTTTCTTTGATCCGACTTTAGCTGGACACCTAGCTCAGGTTTTTTAATTGGAAATTTTAATTTCTCTTCTTGGATTCATTTCCGTCCCCCTCCAATTGGCATTAAAATCCCCTCCAAATTTTAATGCTAAAAAATTTTTTTCTAGTTCAACTTATCAACAATAATGGTTGGATTTATGTTTCTTCTTTGTGGAGGATTTTATTGTGTGACTGCCCCACTTTGGGGTTTTATATTAGATCGTTGGCATTGTTGCAATTTATTAATGCTTTTTGGTTCTACAGCAACGACTTTTTCAATGCTTTTTATTGGACCTTCTCCTTTTTTGGATATTGACAAGTTTTCTTTAAAAAAATTTTTTTATTCGAAAAATTTTTTTCTTTTAGAAATCTCTTTTTAATTGGTGTATCTCTAGCAATTTTGGGAATTGCAGCAGGTTTCTTTTTAAAATTGGGGTTTTGATGTTACCGGGGTTGGCATCGATTCTACTGACACAGGGACTTTCTGCCGTTCCCCTTAGAATCCTTCCCCGGACGAACCCTATTTTTAACCCAAATTTTTATTCAAAAATTTTTTAAGGTGCTCTCTATATTCCAACATTTCAAAATTGTCTTGACGCTGTAAAGTTTGTTTCTTTTTTAATTTTATAAATTTCTTAAAAATTATTTTCTTAAAGGGAAAATGGATATGATGACTCATTTCAAACATACGGGTGTGTGTCTGGTGTTTTTCAATCTGCATTTGCCTTTGGGTTTTTTTATTAAAAATATTTTATTTAAAAATTTTAATTTTTAAAGAGCTTTTATCGGTCCAACATTAGGTGGCCTTTCTGTACAAACTTTTGGTTTTCCTTTAACAACAACTTTTATTGCTGGGATTAACCTTGTTTTTGTATGTTTTTTTATTTAAAAAATTCAAAAAAAATTTTTTTATTAAAAAAGGTCTGTACTTTATTAATCTTTTTTTCTGTCAAACGAATGTCAAAAAGAAGAGCTTCATGTTCTGGTGTATCGAGTGACAGGGAAAACAATTTAAATTCACTTTAAATAAGTTTGGATTTTACAAAAATAAAATATACTTTAACAAACACCAGAGATGCGCTTAAAAAATTATTAATATTTTTTATTACATTTTTTGTTTGATATTTTGCATCCTTATATATATGCCGTTAATACCAAACGCTGAAATACCAAATTCTCAAAAAACATGCCGAAATACCAAATTTTGTATGACTAACAGCATTCCAAGTTGATAGAGTAATCTCCCACATTTTGGTATTTGGCAGTTTTTATGGGTTTGGTATTACGGCGCGCTCCCCGTTAATAACATAGGACATTTGCATTTTTTATAATTTTTTATTAATCCTAGTGATAAATTTTGATATTATTTAAAAATGATTTGTGTTTGTCTATTCATAAAATGGATATTTTATTTTCCATTAATTCTTTATAAATTTTTAAATATTTTACAGCGGGACTTTCTTGGTATTGAGTAATTAAGCGTCATTTTTAAGTAATTTTGAATAGAGGCCCTTATACTTTTGGCAGGATATTAGATTCCCACGAGTTCTTTTTGGTAATTGTTCGGTTTAGACCCCCCAATCACTTTTCTGACCATTTTTTTCATTTTTTCCCTCTCTTTCTTTCTTATCTTCCATGAGGCAAGTATCAAAAAGAATTATGTATCAAAAGAATAAAGTTCTTGAAAAACTCATTTACATGTGGCATAAAATGTATCAAAGATCACCGATATGGAATCTGATGTGAGATGCACACTCATAATCCATTTTGAGACTTGCCTCGTGGAAAGAGAAGTTAATGAAAAAATGGTCAGAAAAATGAGTGGGGGGTCTTCCCGAACAATTACCTTCTTTTTTTCTAAATTTTAATAATATTCGGGAATTTCAAAAATTTAAGTAAATAATTCAAAAAGATGTGGCGCTTAGATGGCCAATTCCAACGAAATAGGGTCGTTTCGATGCTTTTTAATTCTTTAAAAATAAAATTAATTTTAAGGTTTATTTTTTTTATTTACCTTAAAATATGGATTACCTGCAAAAGATTCGTTCTTCTGTTGCTGCCCAAGTTCATTCTGTAGCTGCACAAGTTAATTTAGCTTTGCCAGGTAATCCAATTCTACGTGAATATACTGTTGGACAGCAAGTTGCAAGTGCTGGGCCAGGTTTATGTTGGAAAATATTTTCGGCTACAAGAAATTCTACTAAACAGGTTTTTTTTATTAAAAAAATTTTTAAAAATTATTTCTTTTTGTTTAGGATGTTGCTGTTTGGATTTTTGAAAAGAAACAAATGGAAAATTGGTTAAAGGTGAAGAGGGAAGAGTTTTCTGAAGTTTTAAAAAGAGGTGTTAGTCAATTAACAAGACTTATGCATCCAAGAATTTTGAGAGTGGAAAGAGCTTTGGAGGAATCTAGAGATTGTTTTGCTTTTTGTACTGAGGTTTTTGTTATAATTTTTTGGTAGGAAGGAGTTGTTTTGTTTTCCCCTGCTTTAATCTTTCAGTTTGGCAATGCAAATTTTCGGAATAATTTTTGTGGGATCCTTTTTTTAGAATAACTTTTTTGTACACCTTCTCCATCTCTTGTGCTTACCTTCTTTTCTTATCTTAAATTTTTTTTAATTTATATTTTTTATTCCAGCCAGTATTCGCAAGCCTTGCCAATTGTTTTAATGATTTTGGTAATATGCCTTCTACCCCAAAGTGTTTAAAAGACTTTTCTTTGGAAAGTATAGAAATTCGACATGGTTTATTTCAGGTTTCTTTAGAATTCTTTAATTTTACAAAAAATTCTTCTTTAAAGTTATCCGAAGCTTTGGCTTTTCTTCACAATGACACAAAAATGGTTCATTCAAATGTTTCTCCTAGTTCAATAATTATAAATAAAAAAGGAGATTGGAAATTGGCCAGTTTTGATTTTTGTATAGTTGGGGTTGTGTCTACACAAGATAAGGTTTTTTTAGTTTTAATTCTTTTCTAAATAATTTTTAAAAAGGTCATTTTCGAAATACCCAATTGGAGCAGAAATTCAATTTCTGCTTTATGCCCAGACCTCGATTTTGTTTCTCCAGAGCTTGTTCAGGGTGACACATTTGACTATTCTTCAGATATTTTTTCGATTGGAATGCTTGCCATTACTTGTTTTAATAAAGGAAAGTCAATTATGGAAAGTCAAAATTCTTTTGCCTGTTATCGAAAAATGTTTGAAAATGTAAGAAAAAAAATTTTTTTTGAAATTATTAAAAATTAAAAACAATTTTTCTTAAGTTGAGACATTCTATCCCTTCCATTTTACAAAACAAAAATGTGCCAGAGGAACTACAAGAAGCATTAAGTAAATGTCTCAATCCTGCGCCTGAACAAAGACTTCCCGTCATTCAATTTACAAAATTAAAATATTTTGAACATCCTTTGGTTAAAACTTTAAATTTTTTGGATTCGAGGAATGCTTTGGATGTGTCTCAAAAAATTCAGTTTTTCAAGGTTTTTTTTGGAAAATTTTTTTGAATTTTTTTAAATTTTTTAAAGAGTTTGCCAAACATAATTCCGCAATTTCCTCTCCGTGTTCAACTCCAAAAAATTTATCCTCATTTGGCTGGAGAATTTGGAACACCAATACTTATACCTTTTATTTTGGAAAGTGTTTTTATTATTGTAGAGAATTGTAATAGTGAAGAGTTTGTAGAAGAAATAATGCCTTCACTTGTTTTGGTATTTCCTATACAAACACCTTATCAGGTCTTTAAAAAATTTTTTTTTTGGAAATTTTCTGAAATCTGGGAATTTTTTTTAAATATTTTTTGAAAATTTTTTTGAAAATCTTTGAAATTTACTAAAAATTTTTCCTAAGTTAAAATTTTTTTCTAATTAAAGATTGGCCTATTATTATTAAACAAAGTCGATTTATTCTTAAAAAAGATGCCTACAACTTCTTTAAAACAACATTTAATTCCTTTAATTTTTAATTCGTTGAGTAATGAAAGTAATAAAATACAGGTTTTTTTAATTTTTTTTTATTAAAAAAATTTCTTTAAAAAGGAACTTTGTTTGTTAGAATTGCCTAGATTAGTTAAATATATTGATCGAGAACAAATGCATACCCAATTTTTACCTAAATTGCTTCGTATGGTGCTTGAAGCGAAGGAAAATAAGGTTCTTAATTATTTTTTTACTTTAAATTTTTTTTAAATTGTTAAATTAAGTTTAGTGTGTGTTTTTAGAGTTTTATTGTTAGTAGAGAATTTTGCCAAAATTCCAAAAGGTTTTGAGAGTTTCTTAAGACAATTAGTCAAAACGTCCGTGGTTTGATGGTTAGAGTGTTAGGTTTTGTGAGAGCAATTGCAGTGGTTCGATCCCATTTGATGGCTAAATATTATTTTGCTTTCCAAAAAGCACGATTTCGCATTTTAGTTTGCGTTGTCGTTCGTCACGAAAGCTAAAAAATATTTTATAAATTCGATTGGGTGAGGTGATTATCTATTTATGGTAAATTGTCTCAATACGAATTTTGACATTTTTTTGTTAATTTTTCTAAATTTTCTTTTTTTTTAATTAAAAAAATTTTTTTTCAGATTCGTATAGAAACTATTGCCTGTATATCCAAATTATTAAATAATTTAGAACCTTGGATGGTTGCTGATCAATTACTTCCTTCTTTACCTAAAGTTAATAGCAAAGATCCAGGGGTTTTAATGGCTGTTTTAGGTTTTTTTTATTTTTTTCAATATAAAATTTATTTTATTAAGGTCTTTACAAATTAATTTTTGAAAATGATCGTTTTGGAATTAGCAAAGAACAAAGTAAATTTTTTTAATAAAATTTTGAAAAAAAATTTTTCTCTTAAAGGTGCCAAAAGTGTCATTCCTTTTTTAGTCAGTACATCAATCGAAGCTTCTCTAAATTTGTCAAATTTTAATCAATTTGTCGATTTTATACATTGTCTTCTTGATAAAATGACTGCAGAACATAAACATTATTTGGGAAAGTTGAGTGCTAGTCAGGAAGAACAAAGGTTTTTTTGAAAATTTTTTTTTAGAAATTTTAAATATTTTTAAAGAGAAGTCAACAATTTTATTGATTATTTAAATAATGGAAAAGTTTTGGAAGAAATAGTATCAAATGAAGGATCGCCTATAAAACAACAGCAACAACCAGCAGCAGGAGGATTATCAATGGATTTGGGCTATTTGGATTTTTTGGGGGGCGGTGGAACGGCAACAAAAAAGAATGAGGTTTGAAAAATTTATATTTAAAAGGGTTGCCTGTTCTTGGAAATTTTTTTTGGATATCCGCACCCGCTAGGGAGATATATTGGTAGGGAGCGGGACATATCGTCATTGTGAATACAAAAATAACTTTTTTATATTTACGATGGTTAAAAACATAAAAACGCTTTTCCTCAAAAGAACCATGGATATCTGACATTGAAATATCCTGATATGTTTTGGATCCCGTCAAATACCATACTCGAAAACTTTCGAACCTTGAATTGATTTCTCGAACCGACACCCCCTATTTAATTCGAGAAAAATTTTTTTAATTTTTCAGAAAGGAAATACTAACAATTTTCCACAAGAACCTTCTTTTCTGACTAACAATTTAACTTCACATTCATTAAATCAACAACAAAAATCACTTTTTTCATCATTTATTTCACCTCCATCATCACTTGTATCTTCACAAAATTTTAATAAAAAAGATGAGGAAGAACCTTCAATTAATTTTGATATATTTTCTTCAACAAAAATTAATTTAAATGAAGAAAAACAACAACAACAAGGACCTTCTTTAAATTTTCTTGCAGAATTTTTACCTCCACCAACATCTTCATTAACAACAAAAATATCTTCACAAAAACACCAAGATAACAATTTTATAAATCAATCATTTCCATCATTACCAATTCCTCCTCCAAATAATAATTTTATTCCAATACAAAGAAAGAATCCAACAACTAATAATAATAATGATCCTTTTAATTTTTTAATAAATCAGCAATTAAAAGAAGAAAATGTTAAAAAAGAAGAAAATGGTTGTTCTTCAAATAATGGTGGTGATCAATTTAATTTTTTATTTAAATAAATTTTTTTTATTTTTTTGTTAATTATGTCAGGGATGTTTTACGGGTTACCCAAACCCGACTCAACCTTTTTTTCTTCATAATCCCTTAATTGACCCAACCCAAGATCCTGACTTTTTTCAGTCCGATCCGAATAAAATTTTGAAGACCCAACACGATTTTTTTATAACCTGTATCATCCCTGAATTATACGAGTTAACATATGAAAAACTATTTTAAATTTTTATTTCAAAAACTGCATAAGCTAAGAAAATTAAAAAGAGATTCTAATCAAAAATTTTGTAAAAAATTTTTTTTTCTTTTGTAATCATATTTTTATTGTAAATAAATAAAATTTTTATCATTTTATTTTTATTATCCACTTAAAGGCGTTTTCAATCGCTATTCTTTATTTTTTTTTTACTTCAATAACTTTCTTTCATTACATGGCATTTTTAAATGGAAATCTGACTATTTTATGTATCCCTTCATTGGGCGTCTTGTAATTTGATTTTTAGAAATAGATATTATGAAAGTTTACACTATGAAAATTAGATAGTATAGCAGTTAGAGAGTTAGACTAATTTTACGCGTGGTTGAGGATAGTGACATTTAGAAATTAGATATTTTAAAAGTTTACATTATGAAAGTGAGATAGTGTATGGTTAGACTATTAGACAAATTTTTGAGAATTTGTTCCATTTTTTATTGTTTTTGTCAGTCTTTTTTATTTTAATCTTCTAAATTTAACATTTTCTTTTTAATTTTAGATAAAACTTTTGAGTTAAAAAATGGGATTTCAGACAAAGCCTATTCTTATTGATGGCAAAAACCATTTGCTTGGACGTTTGGCTGCTATTGTAGCAAAACAATTGTTGCTTGGCCAGAAGATTGTGATTGTTCGTTGTGAGGCTATCAACATCTCTGGAAACTTTCATCGTTCAAAACTCAAATTTTTGGCTTTCTTGCGTAAACGTTGTAATGTGAAGCCATCTCGTGGTCCTTTCCACTATAGAGCGCCTTCTAGAATCTTTTGGCGAACGGTTTATTTAGATAATCTTTTAAAGGGTGTAACTGCTTTTTATCATTTCCAAGGTTCGTGGGATGTTGCCCCACAAGACAGCTCGAGGAATGGAAGCTCTCAAGAAGCTCAAATGTTTTGATGGTTGTCCTCATCCTTATGACAAGAGAAAGAAGTTTGTTCTTCCAAACTCCTTGCGTCATATTGCTTTGAAGCCTCGCCGGAAATATTGCACAGGTTTTAGCATTTCTTTTCATTATTTTGGGTATTTAGTTGTCTTAACTTATTTTTACATGTGGTTTGAAGCCCTTCTAATATGGTTGCTCGTTTAGTGACAACCACTTAACCAATAGCATTTAACATTTCTTGTCCTTGTGTACTTGTAAAATTTGACACATACCCTCATGACTTTCACATATACCCCCTGACTTTACATACTTGGTTCGAGCTCATTCTTTTCCGATGACATAGTGTTTCGGTTACACAATCACTTAACAAACAGCTTTTTACATTTCACGTCCTTTGTTTAATTTAATCTTAAAATTTGACAAATACCATTACTGACTATGTACTTATCTTTATATCCCCTCTTTTCTCTCTGTTCTTTTTTTTCGTTTAACACAATCTTTCTAAATTTAATCATTTTTTATTATTTAGTTGGACGTTTGGCACATGAGGTTGGATGGCAATATCAAGGAATAGTTGAAAAACTTGAAGAAAAACGCAAAGTTAAAGGGACTGCTTATTACACTAAAAAGAAGGCTGAAATGAAATTGAAGAGACAGGCAATTGAGAAGGCAAAACCGAAGACTGCTGTTTACGACAAAGTTTTGGAACAATATGGATATGCTTAGAAAGAGAAATTGTTGATTTTAATATTGTTCGAAATTAAAGTTGATTATTTGTTGAAAATAAAATCTGAAGATATGTTTGTTTTTAGTGAAACTTTTATTCCAGAAATCGATTTTCCGTATTACGCTTTATACTTTAAAAATCAATATATTGATTTTATCTATTGATATCGATTTTTTGAAAATTTGGAATTTTTAAAAAATAAATTATCGATTAGTATTGATTTTATCGATTGATATCGATTTTTTTAAATTTAGAATTTTTAAAAAATAAATTATCGATTAGTATCGATTTTATCGATTAGTATTGATTTTTTGAAAATTTATAATTTTTAAAAAATAAATTATCGATTAGTATCGATTTTATCGATTAGTATTGATTTTTTGAAAATTTATAATTTTTAAAAAATAAATTATCGATTAGTATCGATTTTATCGATTGATATCGATTTTTTGAAAATTTAGAATTTTAAAAATTTCCCCATCTCGCTCTCAAAAAGCCACACTCAACCGACCTTAGATTTTCACATGTCCAATTCGCTCTCAAATGGTCGCTCTCAACCGACCTCACCTATCATATTTAATTTCTATCTCTAACTACACTATTTATTTATTATTTCTCTAACTATGGGGACTAAATGTCATTTATCTTAAATATTGCATTATGCCAATTTTCTCGAATTTTTAAACTATTAATTTTTTTTCGTCATTATTTTCCTGCCTAACAACACTATTTTTTTGATAATTTTCTATAACTTTGAAGACAAAATGTGAATAAAATTTTATTTTAAACTTTAGAAAAATTGCTAATACAAAATGATTTAGACGTTCTTTAAAATTTTACAAACTGTTATCATCCACAAAAGTAATTTGAGTTAAAAGCGCAATTTTTGAAGGTAAGGGATATGGTTGTGGACTAAGTAGAGTTATTGTCTTCTTTGTTGTATCAATTCCAGTAATTACCAAAAATCCAACACAAGGTTTCTGAATTAAAGTTTGGTCCGTCTTTGAATCTGGTGGCATTAGTGCAATAACATGATTTAAAAGTTCTGAAGTAAACGGCACAGAAACAACCTATAAAAATGTTAAAAGAATTTAGAGTGAATGGGATCAAATGTCTTTTATTAAATGAATTGATTTGGGTTGGTTACATAATGAAAAAAGTAATTTAGAGAGATCGGACCTAACTCGTAGAATGTTTTTGGTTTTAGAAGAGGATTGAGTGAGAAATTAAAAACCTTCCCCAGTTTCTCTTTAAACCCAGAACTATAACTCATCATTTTATAAAGCCCTTCTCAGTTTCTACTTAAATCAAGAATACCAATCGTTTAAGAATAAAAAGGACATCCGTTGAATATCAAGAAGCTTCCCCATTGACTTTTTTGTAAACACAAGTCCAGGGCCTAACCTCATCAAGGAACCAAGTCCAGAACTCCATCCTCGTTTAAAAATGAAAAGAAGAGTTAGGTTCTCTAAATAACAAGAAAGTTCCCTAAAGTTCCCCAATCTTCTTAAAAATATTAAACCTGTGTTCTATGATCCTCCACAACCATTCCAATAGGTAAACAAGAATCAGGGATTTGTTCTGCACCAATTTTATAAAGACTTAATTCTTGTTCATCTCCAATTTTGTCGTAAGAAAATTCAAAAGAATATGGAGAGAAACGCAAAGATTTTGTTCCATAAAAATACTTGAAAAATTAAAATTTTGTATAAAATATTTAAAAGAAAAAAATACTCGGTGTATAGCTTTTCTTCTATGAGCTATTCGCATTTCTTGTGGACGACTTTCCACGCCTCCGGATTTTGGAAGATGTAAAATCTAAAAATTAAAAATAATATTTGAGAATTGAAGTAAGAAAAGTGGATTTCTGGTAGTTTGAAAATTTTGATTGCTGTGGATGGGAAAATACAGACGGATCACACCATAACGATAGAACTAAAACTAGATACACCTAAATTTAATGGCGTTTTTTTAATTGGCTAGCCTCAAGAGCTTCACTAAAATTTCGTTTTGTAATTGCCTTTAAAGGAAAGGGAGTTTTCCTTCTAAATCTAAAAAAGAAAGAATAAGCTGTTGGCCATTAGGCGAGGAACTACATAATTCTAGTCAAGGTACCCCTTATACTAATTTCTCCAATCACAGGATTATTTTCAGAATCATATGAAATGAATCAGAATACACAAATATTAAAAAAAACCTTCAAATAACTCGGCAAATCCTGCTGCAATTCAATATAAAGCCTCTCATGATCCAATACAATAACCACATCTGGTTCAAATGCCTCAGCTGCATTTACAATACAAGCATATCTACATATATTATAATTAAAATATTTAAATAAAAAACATAACAAACCCATCTCCTTTAACCCAACCACAAGTATTCACAATATATCCAGAACAATTACAATTTAATGAAGATTTGGCTTTTTGTTTAACAGCAACTGCCAATTCTTTTACCAACATATCATAAAGTTTTAAATTGGCTGAAGGTGTTATATGTCCAAACTTGAAAGTATAAACAAAAATTTCAAAAAAAAAATAAAAATTTACATTGTAAACATAAGCAGGTTTTCTATCAAATCCATCAATAATATCTGCTGGTTTTTCAATATATAAACATCCAATAGATCCAGGAATTGATATACTGCCCTTAAAAAATTTTTTTAATTAGTTATTTAGCAAAAAAAAGAATTTTTCGTTAAAAAATACGTAAGAAAACAGTTAAAAATAGTAATAGGCTCGACCATGACTCGAACCCACGAGGACCAAAATCTAGAAGCTAGAGCAATACCAACTTAACCAGAAGATATTTTAACAGTCATCGAAAATAAACTGAACCTATACTAATATAAATTCTCTAATTCCCGCTAAAAAAAGAAACTACCCTATCTATCGGTCAACATTCTCTAGTTTCTTAATTAAGTTTAAGAAAAATAAAAAAACCTGTCCAATATCCAAATCAATGTAAAGTGGACTTCTTCCTTCTCTAACAGCATAATTACACAGGATTCTACACAATGTAGTCTTTCCAACATCTGTCGGCCCAGTAATCATTAAACGAGGTCCTCTAGCCGGGCCATTTGGATCTGCCAACAGTTGACTCTCCGCAACTCTTCTTAATGATTCCAAAGCTGCATGAGTGTTTAAATAAATAATCTTTCAAAAAAAATTAATTTATAAAAAGTTTCAAAAAAAAACCATTGGTGTTTGTTGTGCAATATAAATACTTTCAGTCTTTCCAACCACTTCAAGTAAAGCCCCTTTATAAGTAAATATAGCAGCACGATAGCCTTTTTAAATTTAAAACAGGTAAATTTTTTTCTAAAAAATTATTTAAAAACCTGGAGGAAGTGTATAACGTTTATGCATTGATAATTGTGAACCAAATATTTCTGCTGTTCCCTCAAGCAATTCTAACAAAACTTCTTCGTTGCCAACTTCCAATCGAAGTTCATTATCTTCATTTAGTCGGTATTCATTGACTACACGTTTTTCTTTGTTTTCAGTCATTAGAAATAAAAATCTAAAAAGAATAAAATATATTTATAGAAATACGAAATGATTGCAAAAAGTAATGAAGAAAAGTTGGGAAAGACATTTGATCGAAAATACTGACGGAACTAAATGGTCCCCCGCGCAAAATAAAGTGTGAGTTAAGGTAGGACAGCTAGCTTTGACAAACAATAACTTTATTAATGTAGATTCGATCAGAATTATTTTTATATCATTCTAAAGCTCTCGATAAGCGGTGTCAAGTGGAAGATCAACTAACATTGAAAACAATAAAAGATCTTGGGGATTAAAAGAAATAAAGATTTAAGCGTAAAAACCACATTTTACTTCAGAAAATTAGTCAAAAAATCATTTATTCATTAAAAGGTCGAAAAATATATGTGAAATATAAAAATAAGAGAAGTGATACAAAAATCAAAACTAATATTCAAATAAAGCTAGAAAACTACAAGAATAATTTTTTTAACAAAAACAAAATGAGGATTTTACAAGAAACGAGAATTTTCCTTTTTTTTAATATTATGAATTAATTTTTAAAATTAATTTTTTTCTAATTCTTATTGTTAAAAACAATAATAAGAAGCTAAAGACGTGAAAAGATGGTCAATACAACAAATCCTATTATTAATGCCAAAATTGTATTCATATTGTTGTTCAATGCAGAATTACATGGGTTATTGTTCTAAATTTAAAAATTTTTTTATTGAAAATAAAAAATTTTTTTAATTCAAATGTGCGCAACTGCAATTTCACAATTATTTTTCTATTGCGTTTTTGGCGTTTTCCCTTAAACTAATTCTTCTGCGCACACCCAAAATATATTTTTTCAAAATTTATTAAATTAAAATTTTTTTAAAATTCCTCACATCCGTATTAATGCATTGCCAAATCTTCAAATTAATTCCACTGTTCCCCGCTCTTCGTTTTCCATCCAATTGTTCTGAATTATATCCACATTCTCTCACAACATTATTTATTTCTGTTTTGCCAAACTCAACTTGCTGCAGAACTTTTCTACAAGATTCGGCTGGTCTTCCAACTAGAGGGCCATCAGGCAACACGGGGCAGGGCTGAGAAAATTAATTTTTAAAAATTAAAAAAAATTTAAAAGTCAAAAAAACCTTCAAAAACGGCTTAAGTTTATCCAAGTCAGCACTTTCACAGTCCTTTTGCCCTTCATTATCCGAATTACATACATAACAGCTAACTTGCCCTGTTGCATTTTTTGAAGGTCTAAAAATAAATTTAAAAAAATATTTTTTAATTTAACTTAAAAAAGTTTTTTCTTTACCCTTCCCCAACAACCAAATCTGCCAAGAATGAGAATTGATAAATAAATAGAGCAATAAAATAAGGCTGTCGAAAATTCATTTTTTGGTAACAACGCTTAAAAATAAAATAATTATTATATTTTTAAAAATAAATTTCCTATCAAAAAAATTTTTTTAATGATTTCATAAGTATATAAGAGAACACATTTTAAACGGATTAAAAATAAAACTGATTAGAAAAGTATATTTGTTTGTATGGCCAAAATTTTATATCAGAAAAAATGATAAATAAAAGAGAGGACTTTGTCAAAAATAAAATAAAAAGAATTTTTTTTAATTTTCAAAAATAAAAATTTAAAAAATTAATTATTAGAGTCTGAATTTTGTGAGAAATGAATCCCTCTTCTAGGCAAAAATGAGACTCCTACGACCTAATTAAAAATCCTATTAAATTAAATTTCAAAAATGTTTAAAGGTATACTACTAATCTTCTAATAAACTTTCTAAAATTAAAAAAAAAATAATTTTAAAAAATTGTATCTATAAAACAAAAACTGTACAAATAAAAAAGAATCAATAGAAAAAATAAAGTAGTAGAGGAACTGACTGGCAGTAAAAAAATAAAGTAGCAAATAGAATTGAGTGTATTTTAAGAAAAAAATTTTCTATTCACTCTTAGAAAAAAAGGAAGGAAAAAAGAAAATTGGCCGGGTGGCTCTGTCACTTTATATAAAAAATCAATATTTTAACCCTTAGGAAAAGACTAGAAGAGTGTCATTTTTAGTACATTTTTTTAAATTAAATTTTTTTGTTTGCCAAAAAGAAAATTTAGTAAATTTTTGTGTAAACAAGTAGAGGGAAAAATTAAAAAAAGTTATACTTGAAATTATTTAAAATGATTTGGAGAAGAGAAAAATATTAAAAAATTCTTTAAAATAAAGATCAAGAAAGAAAAAAAAATTAAGAAAATTTTTTAAAAATTTAGAAAGGAGATTAGCTGCCAAAATTAACTATGATTTTTGAGAAAAAATAGAATTACAAAACTAAGAAATAGCTGTCAAAGAAGTTCTGGAGTATGCGAGGAAAATAAGATAATCGATCCCCTTTTTTAATTAAATCGGCAATGAATTAAAAAAAATTTTTCAACAACCACACTGACCCCCTAACTTAAAACTATAAAAAAGAAAAGAAAAACTAACTCATAATTCCTGCAAAAATTGAAGATTGGCCTAAATCACAAAATAGTAGAATTGATCATGTTTTGAGATATTCTTAATCCTTCTATTTATTTCTTTTTTGATCTAGAACTGATAAATATCAATTTAATAATATAAAAGTAGAAAAATATTTTTAGAAAAATATTCGAATAATTAAAATAATTATCAAATTTAAAAAATAATAAAATTTATTTTCTGTATATTATATAATTAAGAAATAAACAAAAAAATGAATCAAAAATTAATTAAAAGGATTAGGATTTGAAATATTATCACTATACTGTCAAATCCCGATAAGACATCACAAAACAAAGATAACGTCTCAAATATTCATTTTTATTCATTCCAGGATGTGTACACTAGTTCCAGCATTCAGATGCGTAATCAAATGGATGGCGTTTCGAATTGTCCTATCGTGAGTACTTTCTTGGCTGTTCTTACAAGTAAGTTATATGTAAATGAGGACAAGGGAGATTCAGTAGTTAGCATTCAAAACGCTTAGGGAAATTCCACAGGATGCTTTGCTTTGATGTGAGTGAAGTAAAAATCTACTTAAATTTATTTATTGGAGATGAGATGAAGCCACGTTGGCATGAAGAACCCCATGATGACGACAACAAAAAATATTTTCGGTTAGTTAACTTTTAAATAGCTTTTCATAATAACTTTAAAGCTCACCTCTGCCAGGCCCTTCCCTAGAAAAAATTTTATAGAAAATCTTTTTATTTCTCTAGTTGTTTGTTTATTGACTGCCAAATGGAAATGATTGGCTGATTTGACGAGTTATGTATTAAATTTACTGCAACTGGTCATAATCACGAAGGAAATGTTATTGATGAAGCATTGATGGTGGCATTACATTTATTTTAAAAAATATTTTCTATTAGACATATTGTTGTTCCAAAAATTAATTCAAGGAAAAAAGCGGAAAATTTTAGAAGTTGTGGTCAAAGGTATGGATGTATGCTTCGTCTCTTCGTTGTTACAGGCAGTCTCAACTACATCAAGGTTTCTCGTGGTCGTCATCACGGACATGCAGGGACGAACGACAGAGCGATTCGAAATGCATTGCATTTCATTACATCTGACAACATCGCTGATGGAATTGGTGTTCCAGAAGAATAGAATCAGAAAGAGTAGGATATATATAAAAATGAAAAACATTTTTGTTATGTTGTTTTTTCTAGGCCAAATAAATTTTAAATTGAATCAGAGAATCAACTCAAAATTTATTTGGCCTACTCAATTTAAAATTTATTTGACCTAGAAAAAACAACATAACAAAAATGTTTTTCATTTTTATATATATCCTACTCTTTCTGATTCTATTCTTCTGGAACACCAATTCCATCAGCGATGTTGTCAGATGTAATGAAATGCAATGCATTTCGAATCGCTCTGTCGTTCGTCCCTGCATGTCCGTGATGACGACCACGAGAAACCTTGATGTAGTTGAGACTGCCTGTAACAACGAAGAGACGAAGCATACATCCATACCTTTGACCACAACTTCTAAAATTTTCCGCTTTTTTCCTTGAATTAATTTTTGGAACAACAATATGTCTAATAGAAAATATTTTTTAAAATAAATGTAATGCCACCATCAATGCTTCATCAATAACATTTCCTTCGTGATTATGACCAGTTGCAGTAAATTTAATACATAACTCGTCAAATCAGCCAATCATTTCCATTTGGCAGTCAATAAACAAACAACTAGAGAAATAAAAAGATTTTCTATAAAATTTTTTCTAGGGAAGGGCCTGGCAGAGGTGAGCTTTAAAGTTATTATGAAAAGCTATTTAAAAGTTAACTAACCGAAAATATTTTTTGTTGTCGTCATCATGGGGTTCTTCATGCCAACGTGGCTTCATCTCATCTCCAATAAATAAATTTAAGTAGATTTTTACTTCACTCACATCAAAGCAAAGCATCCTGTGGAATTTCCCTAAGCGTTTTGAATGCTAACTACTGAATCTCCCTTGTCCTCATTTACATATAACTTACTTGTAAGAACAGCCAAGAAAGTACTCACGATAGGACAATTCGAAACGCCATCCATTTGATTACGCATCTGAATGCTGGAACTAGTGTACACATCCTGGAATGAATAAAAATGAATATTTGAAACGTTATTTTTTATGACGTCTTATCTAGAGACGCTGAGGTACATGCTGAGGGAATTTTTAAAATTTATAAAAAATAAACCTCCAAAACAAACCCTAATCCTTCAAAAATAGAATTAAACAATATCAAAAGATAAAGATAATTGTAATCTTTCCGGTTCAGACATAAAATCCAACCAATCAGATTCATGATTTGGCAATAATCCCATTGTGTGGCATTTATAAACTGCTAAAGCAACTGCTCCCAAATTTCCCAAAATAAAAACAATTTTGTGTAAAATCAAAGAAGAACCATATTCTTGCTTTAAAAATCATTTTAATAAATTCCTAGAAAAATTAAAAAAAACCTCCATAACTTTGAATGTTGCATTTACTGACAAAAGTGTTTTTATTGGTCTCCAAACCATCATCATAACCATCATTATCGGAAATATGGATATTGTATTTCCAGCCATGTACATCATAAACCTGTTTTTGGGATGAAATGTCATTTAGTTTTATAACCGGAGAAAATTAGGAATTCGGATTCTGGATGGGATAAATGACTCTTTGTAAAAGAATGTATAGACCTGCCTGGTACTTAAAGAGAATGTGGAAAAACAAAAATCTTTAGTAAACGAAAAAGACTCAAAAAATAACAAACATGTTCATAGGTAAAGCCTTCAATGGTCCCAAAGCAACATCCCAAGCTCTTTTATTCAATAAATGTTGCTGTTGTTGTTCGTTCTTAGAAACAGTCTCAACCTGAATTACACAAAGTTATCAAAAAATTAAATTTAAAAAACCTGTTGAGAGACAATATATCCTTGATGATAACCTGGCGGATTTATAGTTTGGTCAGAAGCAGCAAGTTTAATAAGAGATCTAGAGCCAGCTCCACCACCCAAGTCCAACCTCCATGTATACATTATGTTGACTGTCATTTTTTAATTGAAGAATATGTTTAATAAATCTAGAAAATTTTTTTAATAGAATAAAATTACAAAATAGACAAGCCCAGCAAGTTATGGCTTTGCGCCGCTATAGCCGCACGCCTGCGTGTCACGAATAAACCGTGCCTGATCAGTAAAGCCTGATTTTTAAAAAGTGCGGAAAAAATTTTGCTTTTATACTTTCCAATTTGTGTTACCATTTCGACTTTTGTAGTTGGGGAAGAAATTTCGCGGAATTATTTCATTCAAATCTTGGTAAATCGAGGGTGGCAGTACATTCAAGTTTCATTCGAAGAACAGTACATTCAAGTTTTGGACGAACTTCAGGAGGATATTAAAAACTTGAAAAATTCAATTTGCGACTTTTCAAATTCATGAACTGATTTAAGTAAGACAAAAGTTTAAATTTTATTTTTCTTTAGTTCCAAAAACGAGTAGTCTAAAAATTTCAAAAAATCTTCTACAAAAAAAAAAATAAATCAGAAAATAATTTTTACAGCTAATTAATTAATAAAAATAGAGATTGTTTAAAAATATTTAAGATCATTGAACATTTAAATCGACAAGTTTTTCCCATTTTCCAGTTGAGTCTTTAAATGCATAAATTAGACAATAATGCTCCAAAAGTTGTGTAAGCAATTCACGTTCATCCAAAGGATCCAATTTTTCTATTCTTAAAAAAATTTTATTTAAAGAAAGATTAAAATCATTATAAGGTCCAAAATTAAGCAAAAAAAAATTTTGGATGAGTAAAAATAAATTCCGAAAAAAAGAAAAAGATTTAACCTTTGAACTTCTTGCTCCGGTAAAAAGTTGGTATATATTTCATTAATTGTCCATCCCTTTACTGTCGAAAATCCAGCACTTGAAAATCTAAAAATAAAAGATAGCTAAAAATATAAACAAGAAAAACCTTTGTTTTTGTGTTGATAGAGATTCACAAACAGCAAGGCCAGGTAAATGAATACCTCGATTATTTAAATTATCAAGCATAACCTTGCTGAAGTTATCGTTCATATTGACCTAAATTTTAAATTTAGTAGTTTCAAAAAAATATACTAGATTTTTATGTTCAAAAAAAGCCCGACAGAAATCGATCAGGCGACTAAATTCAACAGTTTTTTCAAAATTAACTACGGCTCCGGGAATTTTTAAATCTTGATTTCGGTGTGTTGTGAACTCTTTTAAGACCATAAAGGAACCCAAAAAGATTATGTAAAAAAACCTGTTCATAATTAATTAATGCCAACGTTTCAAAATATTTTGTCAATTCTTTAATTAAATTGTATGAGTGTTCCAAATCCATATAAACAAATAAACATTCAGCAATAATTAAAGTAGGTTGAGAATTGTCTAATTCAGCAGTTGTCAATTTTTGTTCAAATTCTCGTATTTGCCTCAAATCAGCTCCAATTAAATGATAATCCCCACAATGTAGGTCACTATGCTGACTCTCAACAGCTTAAGGATTTTCTTAAGTAGACAGAAAATCAAAAAAATATTTACCAGATTTGCTAAAATATCCAACCAAATTGACATTTTTGCTTCTTTGTATTAAACGAATTTTCTTTGATGTAACACTGCTAAAGTCAAATTCCACAAATTTGTTAAAGTTGTGTCCACTTTCTTTTAAACGCCAATATAAAGTATCAAAACCAGCTCCCAAACTAATAATTTGAGCAGAAGGACCAGAAATCTAAAATTGAAAAGTAAAAATGGAATAAGAAAAATTTTGAAAGAAACCTTAATAAATTGTGAAACAAGAGAAGTAATTGCGGCTGTGCGAGCCCAATAACCTCGAACAATTTCTGGATCTCTGTGATGATCAGAACAGTAAATAAATGCTCCAATAAAGTTGTCAACGTAATATTTTTGCTGAAATTAAAATTATTTTTGATCGGGAAACAGAGAAAGCAAAGCTAGACCATAGGGCAACAGATAAACTTTAAACCTCCTTGCAGTTATTTCTAGGAAGTTATTCTATATCACTGTTATACCTCGATTAGGCTACAAGAACCTACGCCAAAACTCCTGTTAGCCAGCTACGTATCTTTTAAGGCACCCCTTTAAAACCTTGAAACATATAGAGGTTTCATTTAACCTAGCCCCTTAGAAAACATTCGAAACAAAATATAACCTGAACAGCGACAAATTTACATTCCGTTGCATCATCATTAGTCTTTTGAACTGAATAATCATCAGAGACTGAAGTAGAACGACGTCGATGTCCAACTTCCGAACTCAATAAGCCATTGCCAAAGTCAGCTTCTGATTCCATTAGTTGAAATTAATGTGAAGTAAAAGGTGGAAATGTAGAAAAATATAATATCTGAATATTTTTAATAGAAAAGTTAGACAAAAATTCATGACTAAAAATCATTTAAACAATCCAGATACAAATAATATAAGCCAATTTATCAAACAAATTGAAAGAAAAGAAAAAGAAGCCTAAAACGAGCAAAAGTCCACATATTATACACGGAATAATAAAATTTTTTTAAATAGAGTATGCGGACTCCATACCCGAAAATAAACAAAAACTATACAAAAAATAAAATTGTCCTACAAGCCTTCTTGAATACCAAAACCAGGTCCCTTTGGAGGTTCTGTTAACGAAGTTTTTGATTTTATGGGTTCAGCCGCCAATCTTCCACTTTTCGGACCAGGCAAAGGTCTCTTCCCATTTTTAAGATCATCAATAATTTCATTAATATCGTCAACCGTTAAATCCTCATAATAATCATAGTTTATCTTAAAAAGAAAAAATTAATTAAACTCCGTTTTCGATAAAATAAAGTGGAAGAACTTTACTTCCAGATATAAAAAAAGCTGTGGATAAAAGAAACCAAAAATTCTAACGAAAAATAAACCCTCAACATATTCTAACATTTTCCCTTCTAACACCTCAACTTAAATAATTTCCCACCTAATTCACTAACCTCACCAATCCTGATTCCTAAAAATGTAAGAGAAAAGTAACCTGAACCATTGGAGCATTTACACATGCACCAAGGCATTCAACTTCCTTAACAGTAAATAATCCATCTTTAGTTGTACCACCAGGCTTTATTTCTATAAAAAAAGTAAAAATAAAATTAAAAAATTAAAACCAAGTTTTTTGCAGATAGCTTCCATAATAGTTTCAGCTCCACGAAGCATACAAGGAGTTGTCCCACAAAGCTGGATAAAGTATTTACCAACAGGTTCTCTGTTATACATTGTGTAGAAAGTCGCAACTTCGTAAACTCGCATCCTTGGAATTTCTGAGAGAAACTTTCTTTAATACTTAATAGTCAGTATAAATACCCAAAATCCGAGCAACTTCATGCATTGCAGAAATTGGCAGCCATCTATTTTGGCGTTGCGCCAAGTCAAGAACTGGAAGTAGAGCAGCTTGCTACAAAATGACAGAGTTTAATAAAAATATTTAACAAATTAGTGACTATTGAATCACCTAACCCTCCAAGTTACCAAACAAAATATTAAAATAATCAAACAACCTTGTGACCTTCAGGAAAGTTTGCAAGCAACGACTCAATCTTCTTCAAATTCTCCTGAGTAAATTTAAAAGGCGTCTCTGGATTATTTTCTTTACTATCTCGATGAATTACAAGACCATGTCCTTTAAAATAATTTTAATTTGAAAATATCCAAATCAAATAAAACCTCCACAATTAGCAACAGACAAAGACAACTTCCTCAACGACCCAAAAATAGCTTTATTTACTTGTAACATTTGTACTGAAATTTTTATTTGAAAAATAAAATTAAAGGAATGGGGTTGAGAGTAGACTCTATTAGGTACTTTATGGATATGTCACCCCCCCTCCTATTTTGAGTCTCAGAGTTTTCCTTGAATGTAGAAAATGGTCAGAGATTATTTTCTTCTCCATGTCAATCATTTTCTTTCTTCAAGCAAAATAAGTGAAAATGTGTTAAATGTAGAAAGGAACTGAGTGAAATGTAAGTACAAAATATGTGAAAAAGCAAAATAAACAAGCAAAATACTTGAAGAAGAAAAAAATGATTGACAGGGAGAAGAAAATAATCTCTGACCATTTTTTACGTTTAAGGAAAACTCTGAGACTCAAAATAGGAGGGGGGTGACATATCCATAAAGTACCCTCTATTATTTTTGCTTTTTAAAGTTATCGAACGGAATTCACATTTCTCCAAAAAAAAAAATAAAAAAGCAAAAATTACGAGCACGCAATCAAAATCCAATATCCACCCTAGTTACGGATAGGAAAGGTAAGGGGAAAGATTTGACACGTAAATCCAAAACTCTCATAATTCCCCTAATTATCAAATATAAATACATTTTAAAAATATTCGGGGGGTTTGTAACCCCTTAAAAATTAAAAAATTTCTTTAATAAACCATGTAAATATAATTTATGCGCATTTTGTAGAAAAAAGCCAAGTAAATAATATATAACAAACGTAAAAACATCAAACAATTAAAACAAAGTTTTTATTTTTTTCCTAACAAAAATTGGATATAAATTAAAAGGGGGGTATATTCTTTTTCCAATTTTTATATATCAATCAAGTACACAAAATTTAATCAATCAATTAAAACTAAATTTTTAGGACAATCCAAATAGATTTTACAAAAACCAACACTTCAATTATAGTTGCTTTTTTCCTCCTAAAAATTAGGGTTCGAAACTGGGCCGGGCTTAAGATGGGGGTTTTAGAGCCCTGTAAGGGATTTTGGTGTTTAGCCCAGAATCTTTAACAAGAAATGTTGATTTAAAATCTTTTTAGATTATTCTTCCCGAATTCTAATAAATAAAATTTTTCTTTTTTTTATAAATTTCCCTCACTTTCTTCCTCTTTTTCAATTAATTTATGTATGAACCAAAAGTTTGATTAAACATTTTTGATGTTCCAATAAAAGAATTTGCTGTTGGTGTTGTATTGTTATTATTATTATAATTATCTATTTTTGGTTGTTTGGCATAATTCGGTTGACATCCTTCAAATGACCGTCGAGGAACTTGTTTAATTTGTTTATTTGGCTGTTGATACTGAATTGTTAGAGCAATCTTTTGTTGACATTTTTAACATAATTTTTTACCCAAAAAATTATTTTTTAAATCTACGTTTCCTCGTTATATACCTGATTTTTAAAAATCATAAAAAAATCTTGTATTTCAACGTCAAAAAATTTTTTAGAAATTTTTTAATTCGAAATAAATTTCAAAAAAAGTTTAAGAAAAATTAAAAAATACCCGAGTATAAAACAAAATGTACGGCTCCATTTTATCCATGGCGTAGTTCAAAGGTATTGGTTTTCTCTAAAAATTTTATTCCTTATATAAAAACAACAAACAAAAAAACCTCAGAATCATCAAACAAAAACATGTCTCTGTTATTAAAGCCACGCATTGCGCAAATATAGTGACCAAAATTTAAACCACCACCAATATGCTGAATGAGACCGTGTAGTTGATAAACAAAGTGTTCTTGACGATATGAATGTTTGGTCAGATCGATGATTTTCTTTAAAAATTTGAGATTAAATTTTAAGACAATTACAAACAAAAACTAACATTTGCTCTCACAGGTGTCCGATTCTTTCCTCCATAAGGATTGAAACGTTTTATTTGAATAATTAAAACGCATGGAGCACTCAACAAAAAAGTATGTCTAGTTGCAGTTTGCTTCTTTTTGCACCTTAAAAAAATTTTTTTCTTTAAAAACTAAAAATAGCAAACTTTGAACAGAAAAAATTTTGGAGTTGTTCATCTTTAAAAAAGTCATCGATTAGTGTTACTACGTCAGCATTATATGTCCGTGTCAGTCCCAGATTCATTTCACGAATTCTCTCATAATTGATGTGTTCAGAATTGCAAGTGTTACAAACAACTAAAAATACTTTCTTTTTAGTTTATAAATACCCTCTAACCTTGATTTCGCATATTTCCACCAAATATTTGTTCTATTGGAGTTGAGGGACTTACTCCATGAATTTTAAGTCCATTTAATGTTGTTTTGGGAGGACCAATCTCCAAAGCACCCAACAAAAGTGTCAGCATTTCGTGTGCATCTTCTTGACATCCATGACGATGATGAGGGAAAATTTCTTAAAAGAATATTGTTAAAGTTGAAAAAAAAATAAAAAATACTTCTTAAAAATGTCTGTATCCAATTTGTATTCAAAGGATTCCTAGAATCGATAGCTTTGCGAATGTGAGCCCTCAATCCACAATGGAAACAGTCAACGCCATTCATTTTGACTAAAACAAGAAAAAATTATTTAAATTCAAAGATAAGAGAAACCTGAAGCTTTCCTGCACATTCTCACATCTTTTGGATCAAGAATCATTCTAGCCAAATGAGGAAGATGCACAACTGCTTGCAAAACACTATTCAAAAAACAATTGTTCATTGGATTGATCAAACCAGAAGCGCATGGATTTCCATTCTAAAGTCAAAAAATTCATTTTTCAAATTCTAGAAAAGACAAACCAAAGCATTACAACCATCCCAAGTATTAAATATTGTAGTTCTATCAACCTTTGGAAATTGACTTTCTTGTTCACATCTGTCAGATAAAACTCTTTTGCGTGACGGAGTTCCATTATTAAAATGTGATGTTGAAGGTCTCTGATTTTCACATGAAGAATATATTGATCTTAACCTAAAATTTAGCCGGAAAATTAAAGAATAAACAATTTTAAAAATTTACCATTGTTGATCACGAGCATCACTGCCTATAATATTTGTATTTGGGAAAGAGCTGGCTTTGACTACATTGGCAGAACTATCAAGTTGTGTTTTGGTGTGAATATGGACTCCATTTTCTACGGATTTCGATTTGATTAATTTGGGTGTCATATCAACTCCGTTGCACGGTTCTTAAATAAAAAAAATTTTTACAAAAGACCCTTCCAAACTGTAAATATTAATTTCGCACTTTTTTGGTATTATTTAATAGAGCATAGTGAGGGCCAGTAACTATACAAAATGGCTCCGTAGCCGAAAATTGAGAATATTTTACCGACTATGCCCTATCGAATAATACCAAAAAATAAGTCGGAAGCCTCTCTTTCTAACTAAAATATAAAAAACAAAACCTTCAGCAGTTACATGAGTAAATCCATTACAACTTGTAGTTGGTCGGTCTTTATCAGCAACAGGAGTAGCATCATTATCAATTGGAGTATCAACAGTAATACATTCAAATTCATCACGTAAGTTGTAAATTTTCCCGCCCAATTGCGGTTGGGAGATAAAATCCTCAAGCTCTCCAGATTCCTCATATTGAATTTGGCGGAAGACAGGTGCAGCGCTTCGTTTAACCGAAGCATTTCCTTTACAAGCAAGAGCACGTGGTACCAATCGAAGAAGATTGGGACTTTCCTTAAAGATAAAGTTGAGTATTTAATAATGTCTCATCAGACAAGAATACCTTCAGGAATATTAGAGTTCGAATCTTTTTCCATTACCGGGCCCGGTATATGGCCCGGGTCAGATTTCCCGGGCTAAACACCGAAAAACCCGGATTTTATCAAACACCTCCAGTTTTCGGTCTCTGAAAATTCCGTCTGCCGAAAATTAAAGAATAAACAATTCCGTCTCGGTCCGAGTCTAATAAATATTAAAACATACCGTGAATGGTTGTGGAGTCTTTTGAGAATTAAACAAGCCAAGTCCTAATGTATTATTTTCTTTAGATAAAGTAGTTGCGGTAGACATGTGTTCCTAAAATTTGATTTTTTATAACTAATTTAAATAGAAATTTAAAAAAAATAAATTTACATAAGATAACGTTTTGGAATGATTTTTTTGCGTCAGTTAACAAATCAACAAAGGAATAATTTATATAAAATTTATGGAGCAATAAAAGAAGAAAACAATAATAATAATTTACGTAACAATAAAATAGAACCCGATTTCCTAAATTAAAAAAACAAAAATTAAATTTATAAAAGCCAAAATCCAGACATCTGGATTAAAATTTTAATGGCGCAGGGTTGAATTTGGCATTTTGACGAGATTTTCAGAAGAGATGTCAAATTGGTAACTTTTCATTTTTTTGGTGAGAACTTGCAAAATGGTCAAGATTGAAAATGGTCAAATGACAAAAGGATAAAATTTCTAAATTCAAAGTACAAAATGGTCAGCGCAAAAATGGTAACTCGTTAAAAATTTGTAAAATGTCACCTCAACAATTCAATTATCCAACTCAAAATTTTTTAAGTTCAATCTTTATAAAATTACAAATATTGATTTTCATTTTCAAGGACATTAGTATTTTTTAATTTTTTTCATTTTCCCTTTTTTTCAATTTTCTTCCACTTCTTATTCTTTCCCCTTGTATTTTATCTTCCATCCTTTTTTTAATCTGTTTCCGATCTTCCATTCACGTTGTTGTACGCTTCAATAACTATTTTATTTTTTGTATTTTTTTAATCAGAAATTTCTCCTTCTCGTTCTTCTATTCTCTTCAATATTAAACACAAATTAAAATGCAATATTAAATACACACACACAATTTTTATGTAAACAAAAGAAGAAAAAAAGGTAAATGTGGAGATTACTGGTCCCGAAAAAAAATGAGAAAGAAATGCTTTTTTGATATTTTTGAGGTTTGCCAGTAGGTAATCGAGTGCGCTGAGTCCGAATCTGAGCTTAAAATTTACCTATTTCGAACCCCGGACCCGAATTCGACCAAGTCGAATTCGAGGTAAAAATTCTAAATTAAAAATTTAGGGCTAATATGACACGTCTATTCGAGCTGAGTCGAATGGTATCAAAATTATTCAGTTTCGACCACTTTAAACGAAGTTATGATCAATTAAATAACGCTAGGTTAGACTTCCGTATTTGAATCAGACACCATAACTTCGTCTAAAGTTGTCGAAACTGAATAATTTTGATATCATTCAACTCAGCTCGAATAGGCGTGTCAGATTAGCCCTAAATTTTTAATTTCAGATTTTTTACCCCGAAATCGACTTGGTCGAATTCGGGTCCGGGGTTCGAAATAAACAAATTCTAAGCTCAGATTCGGACTCAGCACACTTGATTACCTACTAGCAACCCTCAAAATTATCAAAAAAGCATTTCTTTATTATTTTTTTCGGGACCAGTAATCTCCACATTTACCGAAAAAAATTGTTTGGAGACTTCAAACTTTTCTAAAAAAAATTTTTTTTGATAAAAAATAAAAAGTTAATTCATATTAGAAGTTAATTCCTTAAATTCAGAAGCAAAAAAAATAAACAGAGACTTTTGGGGGGACCTCTTTATTTGCTTTTTATTTTTCTTTCCTCTTCAAACACTTGACTTGATAGGCGCATTTTTATTTTTATTGAGTCGCTTTTCTCTTATTTTTATAAGCTTAAATATTTTTTTTAATTTTTATTTTTGGGCCTTTTGTACACCTTTTTATTGCACAAATTTTATTTCTTTCTTTTTACAGTTTAATTCTGAAAATCAAAAATCTATTAATTTTTAGCTTAAAATTGCAGATTTTCTGAGGACTTTTTTTTACCTATTTTTTCACTTTATTAAGAGAAATTAATAATTTTTTCACGTCGTATTTACAGTTTTAAACTTAATTTATAGTTCATTTCTTGATTACAGATTTTGATATAAAAATTCTAAATCAAGTTTGTGTCCGCTCCGCGCAGATAAAAAATAATAAAAAATAACCCTAGCATCGGATTGGGTGGTCCGGCTGTGCTTCGGTCTGGGGGACCCTTCTATGCTGGTTCTATTCCATCTATGAATTTTATTTTAATTTAATTCTAAAATTCTATGAATTTTCTACAGCACGAACATAATAAATTCGAAAATATTTTATTTTCTTGCTTTAATCTCAACAACTAGAATTTTTAACTCGATTAGCTTTTTTCTTTTTTTTCTTCTAATGATCACTAGTCTTGTGTTCATTCTAAAATTTTTTTTGTAAATTCTTTTCTTTAAAAAATATTATTGACACTCATTCTATTAGTAATCTTTCTACTTTGATTGCTCACTCTAAAAATTGCTAGCAAAAAAAAATAAAAAAAAGATTAGTTGATAGATCAAAAAGCTCAATTACTCTTTTTTGTAGCGACTTCCGTCCTTTCTCCTTCATTCTTTCCATGCTTACATTATTTTCACGTTTTTTTGGAATTTCCACTCCTTTTTTATTCAACATTTCCTCCTATCTTCACCCTTTTCTAACATTGTTTATTTGACAAATTTTTTGCTTTTCCTTTAAAAACAATGAAAAATTGACTTTAAAAACAAAAATCAATTGAATAAATTATAGCTTTTTTTCTTTTTTTTTGTTCTTTCTAACAATCGTTGACCGTTTATCCATTTATTTATTTTTTTTTTGCCCAAAAATATGTCTTTTGCAGGAGAAGTCTTTTTTTTTTGCAGAAAAGCCGCAGGTGGTACTGCGAGAAAGCTTTATATACTTACAAGCACTTTTCTTTTTTATATACTTTCTTACTTTTTTTGTGACAGGGCAATACACCGTCTTAACAAAATACCGTCCACACATTAGATTAAAGAATATGTATCGTCAGTTTCGCTTAGAATGGACAGACTTTAAAATAAAATTTTTGGGTATAGGAGTTAACAATAACAACCAAGATCCAACAGCATTAGTCTAAAGACATGATAACGACATAAATCGAATTTATTAAAGGGACGGTATTTTGTCTGGACGGTAGTTTGCCCCTCTTTATTTTTTTAATATTTTCCCAAATAACCATAAATATATTTTTTTTCTCGCCTTCCAATATTTAAGACTTGTTGTTGTTGTTGTGTTCCAGTAAGCTCTCCTTTCTCGTTTTTAAATTATTTCCATATTTTAATATTCTATTGGGAAAACATTTCTTAAATTATATATTTTTTAAAGACCCTTCTCTCTCTAAAAATGTGTACTTTTAAATTAAAAATAAACTAATCACAATTATATTTTTCTTATCGTTTTACTAATCTTTTAATTTGTTTTGACATTTTCTATGGGGCCAGTAATTTTTTTTTGGTTTGATTAAATTTTGGAAAAAAATTTCTCTCGATTAAAAAACCTCTCATTCGAGAATTGCAATTTGAAAGTCTTCAAAGGGTGAGAGACAAAACACTGTCCGACAAAAATACTGTCAGGCCTTTAGAGTAAAACACCGTCCACTTTTACTGATAAATAAATTCAATTTATGTCGATATTATGTTATCTTAATATCTTTAGACCCTAAGGATATTGGGCCTTTTGGTTAAGATTTTATTATAATGTCTCCACTGTGAACGGTATTTTGGTAGGACGGTATATTGCCCCGTCACGTGAAAGAGAATTGAAGAACATTTCATTTCCGAACATTTGTTATGTGGGACTTTTTTGTTGTCGATTTTCAATATTTTTTTTTCCAAAATCTAAAATTAAACTCTTTTGTTGTTTAAACGTCATTTTCAAGAGTTTCCGTCGATTTTTAGTAAATTCGTTCTTTTTCTTTTATTTCGTTTACTAAACGAGAAAGACACAATCAGTCAACAAGGCTGGCAGGCGCAATAGATATGAAAAAAGGCGGAACGAGAAAATATATGGCGAGAATGTCCACAAATAGTATAAAATATAATCCTGTCACCACCAGCCTCAAATTTACCGGGTGGCCAGACGAAAAATTAGTTAAAAGAAAAAAATGTTAGAGAAAAAAGTTGAAGAAAAATGTTAGAGAAAAGAAGAGAGAAAATAAAAAGTGTAGGGTAGAATGCAATAAACTTAAGAAAGTTTAGAGAAAAAGAGTACTATATTAAAGTGTTGAAGACTTAAGTTGTTTGAGTCTAATTTAAAAAGACGTAAGTAAAATATCTATTTTTGTGTCTGTCTCGTCTGTCTTTTAGTGGGAAAATTAGCTGTAGAAATTAGAGAAAAAGAGAAAGGCAAAGTGGTTAAGAAAAGGTTATAAAGAAGCTGGCAGAAAAGAAGCCACATTTTGCCAATTCCATATTTCGCCAATAAAGTTAGAATCCCACATTTCGCCAATAAGTTTATTGGCAAAACGTGGCTTTTTACCCTTATTGGTAAAATATGGTATTGACTAAATGTGTAGGAGCTGGCAGAAAAGAAAGAAAAGAAGCATTTAGAGTAAATATATTTAAGTACATAGTTATAAGTCAATTCTCTTTTTCTTTATTTACAGCCTTATACTAAATTTGATATTCTTTTTCTTTTTTTTTCTTGTGTTCTTAGCTTATCCTTTTTTCTACTATTTTTTTACACGCGAGAATATTCTACCAAGTATATTTGCTGATAAACTCTTGAAGAAAAAAAATTATTTTTTTTCTTGTAAAAATCCCTCAAAAATCAGCATTTTTGTGGGTTCTTTTGTCGCTCCTTTCTTTGCTTTTCTTTTTTTCTTCCTTCCCGACCACCTGTTTTATTGTCCTAATATGTAGCCGGGTTGGGGTAATTTATGGTGGTTATATTATTCGAACGAGAATGACCTGGCAAATCGATGCTTTTTTATGTACTTTAAGGGGTGACAGAGAAAAAGAGAAAGAAAAAAGGAAGGAAGGAGAGAAGAAAGTTCACATTTTCTATTCTTTACTTAATTACTTTTCTTTTGTTAAAAAAATTTTTAATCCATATTTAAAAAAATTTTTTTCTGAATTTTTTTTTAATTCCCCTCTCTCTTTATGGTTGAATAACAACAAAATCTTCTTTTAATCATCCCTAGTTGTGTCAATTTTTTTTGCTTAGGCTGTTAAAATTTCAAAAAACTGGTTTCTCTTTCTCAATTTCAATTTTTTCCCTATTTTTTTTTAATATTTAATTTTCTTTTCTATTTTTCTATTTTCACATCTCACATCATTTTTTCCCTCTCTTTTTAAATGTTTAGTCAATTTACGCGCATTAATTTTATTTATTTTTGTTTGTTCTCTTTTTTAAAACGAATTTCCGATTTTTTAATAATTTATTAATTTATTTAGAAATTTTTAATTTACTAAAAGTTGCCTTTTAAAATTGATTTTTTTCTTCATTTTTTTATTGCGCGTCTTGTGTGCTTTCTTTCAGCTTTTCTTTTTATTTTTTTTGCCTTCGTTTTTATTTGCTTGTCTCGAATTTTTATTTTATCGTCTTTTTTATTTACCTCTTGAAAATCATTTTATAAATTAAAATGATTAATTAAATTAATTGGCTTTTTGTAGGAAAAAAAATTTATTTTTTATTTAAGCGAATTTTAATGTTTTTTATTTTCTAAAATCAATACTAACTCTTAAAATAAATTTTTTTGAAATTTTTAAATAATGACCTCCCAATTTCGTTTTTATTTTTATAGAATTACGTGATTTTGCCCTAAATATTTGTAGTTTTTTTGTTCAATTTTTAAATTTCTACTTATACCCTGCCGCGTTTTTCTACTAATTTTTTATAATTTCTATTGTACATATTTTTTTAAATTATTTATTCTCCCTTGATTTTGTCCCAAAATCTAACTAAGTTTGTGTGTTTTTAATCTAATTTTTCTCAAAGTTCTACCTAAATTTACTCGCGTTTTTTCACAAAATTTTTTCTAACCTTTTATTTTTTTATTACCTGAAAATTAATTTTTAACAGGATTTTTTGTCAGTTAGATAGTTGTCTAGATTTTAAATAAATTTATTTTGTATTTTCTTCTCGCTTTATTGCGATTTTGCTGATATGACGAAGGATGAAGCTGGGAAATTTGTTGAGGAAAACAACACTGTAAAAATTAAAATTAAATTTTTTAACAATTTATTTTTTAGTTAATGGCAAATGGAAGGACTAAACCTTCTGCTAAAACATCATTATCGACTTTTATTTATAATAGACGTGAGGGAACATTTTTGGGACGGACGGGAAAATCTTGGGGTATTTTTTTTAATTTTATTTTTAGTTTTCTGAAAATTTTTTTTTCAAGTACAAATTGTTGTTTTCTACATTTTTTTCTATATCTTTCTCGCAGCTTTTTGGATTGCCTGTTTAGCCATTTTTCTGCAAACTATTGATAATTCAACACCTAAATATTATGGAAAGGATACTATTATTGGAGATAATCCAGGTTACTTTTTAGATACATATTTGTTGGTTTTTAACATTTTTAATGAAAGTGTGTGGATTGGGACTGGGGATCTTTTCAAGTTCGGGTGTATGTACCAGTGCATGGAAGCTTGTACCTAAATTCGTATACGTACCTGGAAGGATAGGGAAGAATAAACGAGGAAGAATAGGGACTGTCGTACGGATACGCGCCAATTCTAAATTTCCAAGCACTGCTGGGTAGTTGCAAAGATTGGTGTGGTATTTCGTTAAACTTTTTTTTGAAGTTGTTTTAATTTTTGGAATTCTTTCTTTTTAATTTTGTAATTTTAAGGTGTTGGATATCAACCTTGGTTGAAGGACCAGCCAGAATCGACTCTAATAAAGTTTAATCCAAAGAATAGTTCTAGTTATGCAGCATATACCAACACAATCAATAAATATTTGGAAAAATATTCAAAAATAGAAAAAACTAGGAAGTGTAGCGGACAAATGTCTAATTCGGAATTTATTAAAGAAGGGAAAGCAAATGGCAAGGCGGAGGTTTTTATTTTTTGTTTAATTTTTAATTTGGGGATCTTATTAAAGTTGATTTGAAATTTTAATGGGGAGCTCAATGGCTTATTTTCCTATCTTTCAGTAGGAGGGGAGGGCTTTGGAGAAATTTTAATATGTAGCATCACCATGCGGGGGAGGAACCGGGGAAAACATTTCTAGCACAGGAAAGACATGAAAAACAATCCAGATTTCCTCGTTTTTAACGTCGAGGGATAGGGGCTGAGAACAACGCTGGAGAGGTTAATTTCCTCCTTTTTAGCACCGGGGGATAGGGCCGAAATTTTTAAAAAAGGCTTCAAATCTTTCTTATATATTTTCAGGCTTGCCGTTTCGAATTAACCGAGTTCAATAAAGCAGGTTGTGGTAACGATACAGATTATGGCTTCCAAAAAGGGACGCCTTGTATTATTTTATCGTTAAATCGTTTAATTGGTTGGCAACCTAAAGATTATGAAAAAGGTCAAATTCCGGATGAATTGAAAGATCGATACGCGCCTGGACACATTACATTTTACTGCAATGGAACGGTTTTTTTTAATTTTTTTAAATTAATTTTTTTGAATTTTTAAAGAGTGAAATTGATGATGAACTTATTGGTGCTGTAGAATATATTCCAAAGGAAGGCATTGATGGACGTTATTATCCTTATGCCGTTATGGATAATTATCAACAACCATTCGTTTGTTTTGTTTTTTGATTATTTAAAAAGTTAAAAAAGTGGGCATACCTGAAATTTTAATAATATCGGAAAATTTTTTATTTTCTTAATTAAAAAAAAATTTTTTTAAGGCAATGGTAAAGTTTAAGAATTTACCAAAAAATCGTATTGTAATGGTTGAGTGTGGTGCATATGCTGCTAATATTGAACAAGATCAGGAAAGTCGTTCTGGTATGGTTACTTTTGAGTTATTGCGGGAAGAAAGCTAGGAAAATTTTAAAAAAAGCAATGAGAGAAGAATAAAATCCCCCCAAAAATTAGAAAAAAAATTTTTTTGTTTTCGTTTTAATTGACTTTTAATGTATACACAAAAAAGAAAGAAGAAAGGAAAAAAAATAACTTAGGCTTTATTTAAAAAGGTTATTATCATAAAATTTTTTGTTTGTTTTTTTTGGCACTAAAAACTTATAATTTTATTTGTTTAGTTATTCTAAATATAGAGATTAGATGTCAGATTGGTTTTTTGAATTTTTTAAAAATTTATTTGAATTTTTTAAAACTTTGCATGAAAATTTTTTATTTTTCCGAAAATAAAAAAAAATTTTTATGGGAAAATAGAATATTTATGTAAGTTTCGATCTCTATATTTTTTAGAAAAAAAAAATTTTCTTGTGCACTCTCTGACCGATCGGAAAAAATTATTACCTAGTATTTTGGTTCGAGATTACGTTGTCTCTCCTATTTTTCTTCTTTTGTGCGCACACAATTATCCACCACTTATCTTATTGTATTTTTTAGCTAGGCCTTTTAATGAAAATTTTAAAAATTTTTTAGGAGAATTTTTTAGATCATTTTTATGCCCTCTTGGGGCTAAAGAAATAATGAGTACCTTAAATTGAATCAAAAAATTTTTCAAGGCCTAGCATAATTTTTTCACCACACTCGTCCCATTCCCATTGATAAAATACTATAATTAAAACACTCCTCTATAAAATATTTTTTTGCTCGTTTGTCATCTCTCAATAAAAATATAAATTTGCTTCACATAAAAATATTTTTTTGATTCGTTTAATCTTGTCGCAGTTGCATTCATTTATATATTTACTGCTATTTTATATCTCAGAAAATTTGTAGATTTTCTTTAAAAGTGGATTTGTTTAGTAAAAAAGAACGTTTATGGGATATGTGGATTTGTCCGTTAATATTTTGCGGATAAATCCGAAAATCGATTTTTTGATTAAAATTTGACTAACTGTACCACAAATCCACTTGGAAAATTTACAAAATATTTTCACCCATTTTAGATTTCATTTTTTATTTAAACACACGTCAGTTTATAAAGTAAAAAAATAATTTGTGTAGTTAAAATTGAGAAATGACATTAATTAAATATATTTTACTCAATTTTTCTTTCATGTTAAGTTTTTGATTTAAAGAAAAATAAATAAAATAAATTGTGTGAAAAAATATTTTTTTTATTAAATTAATTTAAATATTTTTTATAAGAATTTAAGGGAATATTTTTTGAATTTTTATTAAAAAAAATTTTTTTTCAGACTTTTTAGCTCTTTTAATTAATAATTTATTATTTTGTTAATGTCTTTATACAAAGAAGATGTTTATGAAACAGAAGATTTGCCTGAACCGGAGCCTGATGATAACGAGGAATATTTTGAAAATAAAGAAATTGAAAAGGTTCACGTTGATTTGAATGCTGCTAAAAGGCGTTTTGGGAATTGTTTATTAGACTCGGGAGGTGCAGGTTTGTATGGATTTTTATTATTTTTAATATGTTTATGGTTCCGGAGTAGGTGGTTTAAGGTGGGATTTAAGGAAATTGATAGGGAGGAAACAGCCTCACCCAAAACGATGATAATTGTCTACGAATATTGGTGTGGGTCTAAAAGATTTGTTTGTAAAAATTGTTTTTTAAAGATTTTTCTGATTCTGTAACATCGTCGCGGTTAAAACGTGGATACAAAGCTAATGAGATATTTGAAGGCTCTCCTCAAGACTGGGAGACTGAAGAATTTACTTTTGAACAAAAATATAAAAAAATCTGTTCAGAAATTAAAGAATTGATGGCTGAATCCGAAAAGGTTTTTTTCTCTTTTTGAAATTTTTCTTTAACAAAATTTTTTTCAGCAGACACAACCAGTCAGCAAAACAGAAATTGAAGGTTTGCATAAGTTCGTACAGTCAATAGCTTCACCTGCTGTGAGCGAAGTTCAACCGAAGACAAGCGATGACTCTGTAAAATATTTTTTATTTTGTAAAAAAAATTTTTGAAAAAATGTCAGAAAACTTGTAGACAATTTCAAAATTTTTTCCAAATAATTTATGTTAATAAATTTAATATATTGTTATTTAGTCTAAACAAGTGGAGGAGCCCAAATTTTTGACTGAAGAAGATATAGAAAAATATCGAAGCAAACTTGTTTCTGGAGCTTCTATTCAAGAATTTAATGAAGTTATAAATGCTATTTTGGTTAATTTAAATTTTTTATGGGGAAGAATATATTTTTTTAATTTAGGCAGAGTATAATCGAATCGCTGAATATTGTTCTTCTCTTACAAAAAATCGCAAAGAATATGATAATCATTTGCAAAAATCGCATCAATCCGCGTTAAATTTTAAGGACAAACAGTTGAGTGATTTTTGACATTTTTTAAATGTATTTTTTAATAGATTAAAAAATAAGACGTGTAAGACATCTCTCTTCTTTTCTTAATTCATTCAGAATTCTATGCAGAAACCGACTGACGGGTTAATTAAGAAATTTAACATTTTGTAAAGCATTTAGAATTTTAGTCCGAAGACCGTGGAGGAGGCGGCATGGTGTAATGGATAACACATCAGTCAACATATTATTCTGGTTCTCTCCTAGCCGCCAAATTTTTTAAGATTTCATTTTTAAGGGTTTTATGGGTCCTCGTATCTCTTTTTACCAAAAACATTCCTTTTATTTAAATTTATAATTTCATTTTTTTAATAGAATTCAACTTTTGGAATCCACTGTAGAACAACTTCGACAAGATCTCGTCAAAAAACTTAGGAATGAACATATGGAAATTGCTAGGAGTTCTGTAAAAGAAGAGACAACTAAAGAAAAGAATTCTGACGTTGGGTAAATTAAAAAAATTTTTTTTATGGACGAGAAACAAAAAATACTTTCAAAACAAAAAAAATTTAAAAATAATTTAATTAACATCATTAATCAACCAATCTTCGTATTTTTCCATTTCTTCTTTACAACGGCCCATGTCACTGAAAAGTTGATAAGCTTTTTCTACGTCGCTTTTGTCGACTTGTTCTCCCTTCCTTCTTTGACGGATGATATCGGCGGTTGAGATTAATTGCATACAATATCTGAAATTTTTTGGGAATTTTTAGAGGTTATCTGAGGGCCTAAAAAATATTCCAAAATTTAAATGTCCCAACTTAAACCTGGGAAAAGGAATCTTAAACCTCTTTTACCTTAACGAAGTTTTTCCAGCAACAGAAACAAGAAAATCCAACCCATCTTGGTCCATTTCAATTAATTCATCTGATGAGCGAATTCTTAATATTTCACGGATTTCCTTTAAAAAATAATTTTTTTTAATTTTAAAAATACAAAAAAACCTGTTCAGTATATTTTACTGTCCGAATAATTAAACAACGGTCAAGCAAATCTAACGGAATTCCATGTGGAGATCCAAGTGATGTGCCTCGAATATTAGTTATTCCACGATTTGTTGCCATCACCAAAATTGGTGAAAGATCAGATTCAATATAACGATTAAGAAAAGAAAAGCATTCCAAATCAAGCATGTGAACTTCATCTACAAATAAAACTCCTGGAATAATTTGTGCTTTGTTTTCTTCTCTCCATTCAATAACCTTTAAATTTGAAAAAATTTTAATTTTAGGTTGTGTAGGGTTGTCGGTTGGGTTTCGTTTGCCCGAAGAATTCAGAGAAACTGACGCCAAAGCCTTAAGTAAAATTAACCAAAACCTTTTTATTAATCTGCTCTCGAACTTCGCTTCGAATTTCTCCAGTATCTCCAGAAAACACAGCCATATAACCATGAGAACCTTTAATAGAAATTTCCTTTTAAAATTTAAAGAATTACAAACGTGAATTAATTGTGTCAATATCATGTAAAGAAATTGTATTTACAATTTCCATTCTTGATTGTATTTCTCCCGAAGGACAAGGAACCAATTTAACTTGGGGGCCAAGAGCATCATAATCTTTTGATTTTGAAATTGACCTTCCAATTTTGGTAATTTTCCCAGTTGCTTTATCAATTTGAATTACATCGCCACTTGTAACACGTTCTTTTATTAGTGATTCAGTCATTTTATTTCCAATATCATAAATTGCCTATTAAATTAAAAAAATTTTTTAATAAGTTTAAAAATATACCTCCATGTCTGTAGTTTTTAAAGTCAATTTCCCAACTTTTGGACCAACACCAGTTGCAGGACGATCAATTTCGACTTGTACGACTTCACCTTTTAAGACCTGAAAAATATTTTTAAATTTATTTTGGAACAATAAGGAGCTTTACAAACCTCAGTTTCTTCTTTAATTCTTATTCCAATTGATTTTCGGAAGGCTTGAGTGAGTGCCTCGGTCTTGCTTATGTCCTAAACATTTTTTTTTATTTTCAAATAAATTTCCAAAAGAAATTTCCTACCATTGAATAAACTTCACTAGCAGAAATAGAAACAAAAGGAGTGTCTTCCCCAACCGATTTTGAAATAGCCATTGCAACAGCAGTCTTTCCGGTACCAGGATTTCCAACAATTAGCAAAGCTCTGCCGGCTATATGACCATCCTTTTTGAGAGATTTTTAATTAAAATTTAAAGAGAAAGAAAACCTTTATCATTTTAACAATTAAACCAGCAGCTTTACGCGCCGAATGTTGACCAACCATTCCATCAGCAATATCAAGAGGTTCATAATTTTCTTTAAGTCCAAGCCCGGTAATGTGTGAGTGAGCTCCAATTCGTTCAATCTTTGAAATATTTCTAATCTCAATGTTTCCTAATTCCATTTTTACTACTAAAAAGTTTTATAAAAATTAGACAAAAGTTAAATAATGTCGCTTGTTGAGCATTTTAAAAATTGGACATTATAAAATTTGGGCATTTTTATTTTTACATTTTGACATAATTTTCACTATTTTACCTTTTGCTGAGTTGACATATTTTGTCTTTTTCTATAATAAATAAATAGCATACAACTTTAAATTTGCGCCAAATTATTTAAAATTGAATGTATTTTTCTGTGCTTTCTCTTATATTTTTCTCTGTCTCTATTCATCGTTTCTATTAAATTTTCTTTATCTCTAATAAACTTCATGCGATGAAATACTGTATTTATATATAGTTTGGACGCCATTATTTTTTATAAAATATTTTTTATTTTATTTTAAATACGTGTTTTAATGTTTTTTGACGCTAGATTTCCGTGTTTTTTGACGTTTTTCATGTAATTTTGTCAAAATCTGTTGTTTCTTTGCCCAATTCTTGAAATTTTGACTTATTTTCCCCTAATTTATTTTTGAGTGTACCCATGGTCTATGCCATTTTTCTCATTTTTTAAAATGTTTTACAGATTATTTTTCAGCAAATGTCTGATAAAATTAACTTAAAAACAGAGGTTTTAACCGAAAATGAAGAAAATTGCTTTACAACTCAGGATCAAACAGAAAATAATGGTATTATTAAATTAATTTTTAATTAGATTTTAAATTTATTCCCTTATACCCTCTATTCATCCTTTTTATTTTTTAGCAGGAACGTCCACCATCGATGTTCTACCAAATGAAAATAATGAAACTGTTACCCATTCTGTTGAAACTACAAGTCTTTCATCTGTTGTTGGTGATAATACTAATTTAACAACGTTATCGAGAAATGATGATGCATCAACTGAATCTATTCCTGTTGAGTCTTCATCTGCTAGGGATACACTGGAAGGATGGACTTCTCCAATACTGGTTTTGTTTAGAATTTTTTGATTTTTTTATTAAATTAAACATTAGGAGGCCGTTAATGGAATGGTTCAACCTCGTGTAGTTCCTCCCATTGGAAAACCTGTTCGTTGGACAAACCAATTGGATTTTCTTATGAAAGATGTTCTCAAACAAGCTAAAAATCATAAACATGCTTGGCCTTTCCAGAGACCTGTTGATTCTATTAAATTAGGAATTCAGGTGAGTCATCGTTTATGGTTAATCTGTTATAGGGGTTTTTCTGGGAGATAATTTTTAGCTTAGGTTAGATCAATAAATCTAATGTTCTCCATTCTAAAATTGTTTAAAAAATTTTCTAGATCATTCTAAACAAATTTTTGAGTTATCTTCAATTTTGTATCCCTCCTTCCTTTAAACCCCCTTTCTTCCCTAAGGCTTCATAAAACTTGTAATCCTTTCAATTGGTAATCCCTTCGATTGAATGCCATAAGGGATAAAGTGAAGTTGTGGAAAGAAGCTTAACCATTTGTAGTAATTTTTGTGGGAAAAAGGCATGGCAATATTCAATGTCGTTCTAATCACGAAATTGAATTTTTTGTGTGCCTATTTATCTTTGCTTCATCCGTTATACTTTCAAAAATTCATCTTTGATTTTGTGTCCAATCTAATTTTTTAATTTTCAGGACTATCACAATGTTATTAAACGGCCAATGGATTTGGGTACAATTGAAAAACGTTTAAAGAATATGTATTATTATTCAGCTCAGGAATGCATGAAGGTTTTTTATATATTTTTTGTGTATATTTAAATATTTGTTTGTGATTTTGCCATTAAGTTATAGATCCCACATTCCCCCTTTTTGTAAAAATTTTTTGTGTGCTTTTTTCTGGGCGGTTCCTTGTTTCCAATATTTAATATTCTAGGACATCATGCAAATCTTCAACAATTGCTACATTTACAATCCACCTGAATATGGGGTCTATAAGATGGCAAAAGAACTCGAACAATTTATACTGATGAGAATCAGTAAAATACCTACTGATGTAAGTTTTTTGTTTTTATAGGATTTTGAGCAAATTTGGTCAAATTGTTATAAATTCAATCAATGTGAAGATGATGTCACTTTAATGTGCAAAAACGTTGAAAATTTGTACCGTGATCGTATGAAAAAATTTCCGAATGAGGTTTTTTAGAAAATGAGAATATTTTCTGGATTCCCTAAAATTTTTAAATTCTTAAAAGACCCATTTTATTTTTTACTTTTTTCAGGAACGTGAAATTCCTTTTCCTAATCAGAAGAAAGGTGGAAACAAAGGTGCAATCAAAAAAATTGTTCGTGCAACTTCAACAACTACAAAAGGTACTAATAGTCCGTCTAATAGCTTGTGTGAATCTGCGACAGCAATTTTAAGCTATTTTCACAATGCTACTTTACAAGGTGCTCGCAAATTTTTGAGTTTATATTTTTGGATTGGTATTTTTTGTTTTTTTACCTCTGGATTACCTAGATATTTTTAAATTTCGTTGGAAATCACCAGTACATTGAAATATCAATCCAAATCTGCTCCTCTGCTTGCACCTAAAATTTTCATTTTCAAAATAGGGCTTTTGCACTCTTTTTGATTTCTTCTCCTTTTTCTTCTTGCTGTTTTAATCCGATTTTCAATGTTTCCTTTTTTTAATTTTTCTTTCTTTGCTTAAATCTTCGAGCACCTTTTAATGTTTCCATTTGCTTTTATTTTATTGCAAAAAAATTATTTTTTTTCAGCAAGTCGTGAGTCTTCTGCACAACGTGGTCTTCCTGACAGTTCTTCATCAATTGGAATGATTAAATTGGAAAGTGATTCTATTGATGATCAAAAAGGGGTTTCTTTTTTGTTTTATAATTTTTTTGAAATTTTTTTAATTTAGAAAGGCGTTAAAAGGAAAGCTGATACAACAACAAGTTTTGATGAGGATCAAGGACCTTCTTCTAAACAAATTTTACCAACGAAACGTGAAGTTAGACCAATAAAGAAAGGACCACCTCAAATTGATTATCAACAACTTAAACCTCGTTTGAAAGGAAAACCTAATGAACAGATGAAATTTTGCACAAAATTATTAACTGAGCTTATGATTTCTAAAAAGTGTAAAGGTTTGGATTTTTTAAATTTTTGTGATGGATTTTCGGTATTATTCGGCTTTACTAGTCCCTAGAAAATATGGAGGAATAGCTCTTTCGATATTTTCTTGTCATTAGGTATTCGGGTGTGCTGACATGAGTCGAAATTTCTTTTCAATTTTATTCATTTCAAGCCCCGAACTCGATACCTACTGCCAAACCACAAAAATCTCGAATGATCATTTTTAACGGATTTAAATTTTTTAAGGTTTCAATTGGGCATTTTTGGAACCTGTTGATGTTGAAGGCTTAAAGCTGTTTGACTATTACGACATTATCAAAGACCCTATTGATCTTGGGACAATGAGAAGAAAAATGGATGCTCGACAATATGTTAATCCAGAAGAATTTAAAAGTGACATTATGCTCATGTGTGACAATTGTTTTACTTACAATCCTGAGGGACAAATAGTCAATAAACTTGGCAAACAGCTTCTGGTTCGAGCTTTTCATGAGAAGAGCTCTTGAGAGAGTATTTAATTTTTTAGGATTATTTTAATGCCCGTTGGAAGCATTTACCGCCTGAAACTAAAGAAGAAATTCATCAACAACTTCCAGTTTTACACAAGGAAGAACCGAAAGAACAACAACCTTTTATTCCTTCGTTCAAGAATGTAAAACCTTCAATTTCTTCGAGTATACCATCTTTATCATCTCAATCGTCTAAACCAATTGATGATGATGATCAAATAGATTTAATGCTTTATCATGTTAATGATAAACTTACTCAACTTCAACAATATAACCAAGAACTAATTTCACTTAAGTATACAATTTTAATTATTTTATACAATTTTAATTATTTTATATTTAAACCTTTTAATTCCTCCCTCTTCATTTCACTCTCTGAGCCACTTAGAGACCGGACCGTCATGAAATCTCGAACAAGAATCTCAGTTATCGAGATCTTTCGTGATATCTCGTACAACTGTTGTACAACGAAAATTTTTGTTTTTCGAGAATCAAGGTTTTTTCGTGATATCGATTCTGATTCTCTTACGACCCTCCTTGTCTGGTCCCTAAAGCTGACGTGAAGCTAAAAAATTATCTTTAAATTTTAGATTTAAACGTCGTGAGGCTCGCTCACAACATCAACCATTGCCCCAGCTTAGTGCTGATCTTCATTCAGCAATTAATAGTGCTCTAAATGCTCCTGTTCAAACTATTCCATCAACTGCCTTTATGCCTCCAATGTTGGCTTCTCAATCTTCTAGTGGCAGTCTAAATATTCAACAAGTTAATAAACAGCCAAATATTCCAACGAGCATTCCACAGCATATTGTGGCGCCTACGCAATCTTTTAAGAAAAAATCTGGACCTGGAAGGCCTAAAGGTTTTATTCCAGGAATTGGGGGTATGTTTTGATTTGTATTCTTTATAAGACTTTTTAAAAATTTTCAGTGCAACCATCAGTTATGGAAGGCGTCAGCAGTATTAGTGCACCGTCTTTATCTCAGAATTTAGTTCCGTCTTCTGTGGCTATTCAACAAGTTCCAACACTGGTTCCTCCTCAAAAACAACCACTGCCGCAACAACAACCATTGCAAAGCAATTTGATTGGGCCGCCAACTTCAACTGCAGCAGTTCCTCAACAACAACTTATGTCACAAATGCAACAACAACCTCCACAACCAGGATTTGCTGGAGCTGGTGGTGTTGGCAGACGTGGACGTAAACCTGGTTCGAAAAATAAACCTAAAACAGAGAAAGCTGCTAAAGAAAGTTCAGCAGCGCCTAGACGTGAATATGAATTCAATTCAGAGGATGAACATGCAACCGAGCCAATGACATATGATGAAAAGCGGCAGCTTTCTATGGATATAAATATGTTGTCTGCTGATAAATTGACAACGTAATTTTTAATTTTCTTTTTTTTTTGAGTTGAAAAACATTTTTTTAGTGTTGTCAATATAATTGAAGCTCGTGAAAAGATTACAGATTTTAATCCGGAGGAAATTGAGATTGACTTTGAGACGCTCAAACCGGTGACACTTCGGGATTTGGAGGCTTATGTTAAAATGTGTCAACAACAAGGTTGTTTGTTTAATTTAAAGAATATTAATTTTAATATTTTTAATAGGTGGTTTGGCTAAAAAGAAGGAGGTTCCAATCAATGGTTTGTTATTTTTTAATACACCCATAGGGGCTCCTTTCTTGTTTTGTATTATTTTCTGGGTGTTAAAAATTTTATTGGCCAACAAAATAATAAATAAAATTTAATATTAAGTTTCTAATGGAAGTGCTCAAATGCCGAACAAAACTCAACAAGATCCCGGGAGCGTTAAAAACTCTTCAATTGTTTCAACTGTTAGTCGACAACAACAGCCACCACCATCTTCTCAGCAACAACAAAATATTTCAAAGGATGAATCATCTTCAGATTCTGATTCAAGTGGTGGTACATCGTCTTCAGAGGATTCTAGTGATTCTTCAGATACTGAATCAGGTTAGAGGATAAAAGAAAAGTTTTAAAAAGAGAGAAGTAAAAAGACCGAGGATAATTCCACAGACACAATTTTATTTTTGAATTTGTAATTGACTTAACTAAAATAATATTGTTGTATATTGGTTTGGAAAGGATAAGTATTGAACGATTCTTTGAACATAATTGAAATTATTCTCGGTGCTTAAAAATATTTTTAAATAAATTTAAAAAGAAATTTAGGTCCTATTAAAGTTTATTTTTCGATTACTTATCCTTTCCTTATTTTTAAATTTTGCCGATCTCCTTTAAAATACTTTTAGGCCTTTACATTAAAATTTTTCACAGACATAATTTACCCAGTCGTCCATTAATATCCTCTCCTTGTTATTTTGTTTTATCTTGCCAAAATTTTTTTGATGTCAAACTAGGGTTGTACCCTGAACTCTCGAGGGCTCTCAAGGGCTGGTGTTTTCAAATTGTTTCGGGGGGAAAATTTATCGGGGTCGGGGTACATCTCTATGACAATAAGCAATATTTTTAGGATATTTAGGTTCTAAATAATTTTTCTCTAATTCTAACATTAAGCCTGGCATTTCAAATTTTTCAAATTTTTTTTTCACACATATTTTCACAACTGCCATTGTATTTTTTTTCAAAAAAATTTTTTTCTCATTTAAAAAATAAATTGATTTTATTTTTTGTTTTTTTTATTTTAAGTAAGATTAAAAAATACTATAAAACACAAAAAAATCCAAGAATAAATAAAAATTCTAAAAACAATTTATTTTTAGAAGGGAAGCCAACACCGCGTAAACAAGCACCACCTGTGATGAATGCAAACAATGCAAATAATAATAATAAGGTGTCAATTGAAAATTGTACTATCAATGGAGAAATCCATCAATTAAAGATATTTCCTCAACAAATGCAAAATATGCAAAATGCTGGTGTTGGTGCTGGTGTTGTTCCGTCTAATGCTGTTTCAAATGTTCAAAATAAAAATGCGAGGATTAGTCCTCAACAACAGCAAGGTTTTTTATTTCTGAATTTTTATCTTTCTATCCCCTATAAGATATCCCTAATTCTGTCCCTTTTAAATTTCCTTCAGTTTTTATTCCCTTTTTTAAAGATAATTCCCAAATTGCTTCAACAATAGGCGTGCCTCCACCGCAGCCTTCCTCTCATGTCCATAGTGGAGCTGCTCCTTTGTTTCAATCAACTAATACAACAGAGATGAGTGTTGGTACAGCTGGCTCTGTTCTTGATTTATTACTTCCAACAGGAAATGATGACAAAGGAGGAGGAGGAGGATTAAATGTTGGAATAACAAATAAAACTTCTTGGAGTTCTTTGGCACAACGCCCTGGTGGAGAAGGTGTTGGTGGACAAACGGCAAATTCAACGGTTGCTGCAAGTGCTGCTTTTGAACAATTTCGAATGAAAGCTAGGGAAAAAGAAGAAAGGGTTTATTTTTTGTTTTTTTTTTTGAATTTTTATATTTTTAAATTTTTAAAGAAGCGTTTGTTAAAAGAAGAAGAGGAAAAGCGACGTAAGCTGAGAGAACTTGAGCAACTTCAGCAACAACAGCAGCAGCAACAACAGATTCCAGCTGTTAATTCAAATGGGGCTTCTTCAGCAGAACTTGTACAACCGCCTACAAAGCCACAAATTGATCAAGATGAGATTAATCGAAGAAGAGAAATGGAGAAGGTTTTTTTTGAAAATTTTTATTTATCCGTCTACATTCTTTTCCTTTCCGTTCTACTACTTTGATGAATATTACAGAATGGTCTCTAAGGCAAATAAAAATTAAAAATTAAATTAATACAAAACGACAGTTCTTTATCTTATTTTTAAAAATATTTTTCTATAGACGAATATTTGTCTGACCATTTTGAACCTTATTTAAATTTGACCATTTTGTAGTATTTATGAGAAAGAAGGAAAAGAAAAGGGGAATGTAGACGGATGGAAAAAGTTTTTAAAATTTAATTTTAAAAAATTAGGAGCGAAGAAAACGTGAGGAAATGGAACATGTTGATATGACTAGACAAATGGAGTTGATGGCAAATTTTGAAATGCGATTTTAAAAAATAAATAAAAATAATGTGAAAAAAAAATTAAAAAATAAGTATAAGGTAAAATTTGACTATACCAAAGTCATCTTATATAAAAAATATTAATATTATATTTTCTCTCATTTAATCTCTCTCTCCAGATAATTTTACTGCTCATTTTAATACAATTTATATATTATTATACATATACCTTTTTTTGACTTATTGTTAGCTAAGTAGATATATTTTAGTTTGAAAAAAATTCATCAGTATCTTTCTCTCTCTTTTCATTTTATTAAAAAAATTTTTTTTCTGACTGATTATTATTTAAAAAAATAAGAAGCGTATTGTTTTATCATATAACTTTCCGCTGCAATTTAAAATATTTTATTTTAAAAAATCTTTTGTCTCTCCTTTCAAAAAAATACATACACACAATTTGTCTTTAAATTTTACACACACACAAGTTTTGCTTTTATTATATAATTTTATTCGAAAAATTTTTTTGCGTTATAATAAGTTTGTCAATATAATTTTTTAATTTTATCAAAACATGTTTTTCTCATTTTGTATTTTTATGATATTTGTAAAAAATAAGGAATTAATTTTTGATTTCTTTTAAAAGAATTTCTAGGGTTAAGGAAGGAGGCGGAGTAGTGCAGCAGCATCTTAGGTTGTTGACCATTCTGGTCAACATGAAGAGAGATGCTGGTTCACTCCTAACCCCGCCTAAAATAAACCTTTTTGTATTTTAGCTGAAGGAGAAATAGCTAGCCCAGTTCTCAGCTTTATTTTACTTGGCGTTTGTGGGTTAGAAAATAAAGTTAGAAATTTCTTTGGCTTACTGATTAAGAAAAATTTTTGAAGAACTCCTTTTAAGAAATACACATTTGTTTAGAAATTTTTAATAAAATAATTTCAGGAAAAATATATTTTTAAGAATTATGGAGTCTAACAATAAATTAAAACGTGAATATGAATTCGATTCAGAGGATGAACATGCGACAGAGCCTATGACGCATGAGGAAATGCGGCAACTTTCTATGGATATAAATATGTTGCCTTGTGAAAAATTGGCAACGTAATTTTTAATTTTCTTTTTTCTTGAATTGAAAAACATTTTTTTTAGTGTTGTCAACATAATTGAAGCTCATGAGAATTTCACAGATTCTGATCCTGAGGAAATTGAGATTCACTTTCAGAATCTCAAACCGGTGACTCTTCGGGAGTTGGAAGCTTATGTTAGAATGTGTCAGCAACAGGCTAATAAAGGTTAATTTAATTTACGTGTTCCAATGAATAGGCTTATTTGTAATGACCCTGCAAGGGTTCCTTCTTATCTTGGGTTTCCAAACTTAATTGTCAATATTTTGACTAGCAACCTATTTCTTATTTATAAAAATAATAAATAATTTTATTAAGTTCCGAATCCGCTTCGTACTCTTCTTTGAATGGTGCCTTCAGAAGATTGATGGTTTCTGATGATTTTAATGAAATGCAATTTGTCTTTAAATTTTACTCAAGTTTTGCTTTTATGGATTATTTAATTTATGCGAATATTTTGCTTTAAATAAACGTTTTTGGAAATATTTTTAATTTTACATGTTCTTCTCATTTTCTATTTTTATGATATTTTTTGTAAAAATAATTTTTTAATAAAACAATTCCTGGCAAAAAATATTTTTCAAAGAAAAAGTAATGGAGTCTATGCTTGAATCAAGTGCTGCTGATAACGAAACTGAGCCCAACGTAAATCCTGCCAAAGTCGTGAATGATTTATTTTGGCTGGCTGAACAATGTGAATTGCGTTGTATTTTTGAACATGCTCTTTGGTATATTTTTGTTTACGAAATTTATTTTATTATTTTAATTTTAAGGGCGAATGAACAACTAAACCATCTACCTCAAAGTCATTTTTCGTCACCTGAAGTTGCACAATCTTCTAATTGGCATTATGGAGAAATGAATATGAAGAGAAGGGCCTTGATAATGTTTGTACGGACATTGATGACCAGCAAATATTACCATCGAACTAAGGTTTTGTTAGACTTTGTTATTTTCGGTTGAAGATTTCTTAAATTAGAGCTTGCATTTTTTGAACAAAAATTTCCGAAAAATTTTTTCAACAATTTTCAGTTTTTCTTATCAAAATGCAAAGAATCTGACTGTTTGGAGGCCTTTTTGTATTATTATTCTTGGTATTTGATATCTATAAGGGATAGATTTGAAGGCGATGCTGAAGACTTGGAAACGAAGGAACTCTCGTCTGATGATAATATTTCTGGTTTGTTTTACTTTTGAATATTTTTTTATTTGAAGGACTGTTTTTGTCTTTTTTTTTGGGTCGGAGCTGTTTCTAAATTTCTATTCCGGGAAATTCGATTTTGATATTGTTCTGGTTTGGAGTCAGGTTTGAAGCTCGACCCTACTTTACCAGCAATCCCTGGTTTGATCATTTAAAAATTTAATTTACTTAAAAATCTTTCTAAATATTTTTTTTAGAATTAAGAAGTGAATTGGAAACATTAAAATTAAATTCTCCATATTTGTTTGACTGCTTTCTCAATTATTTGTAATTCTTTTGCATTTTATTTTATCAAAAAAATTTTCTAGATTAGGTCTCGTAAGACTAAAATGTGATGCAAATGATATGGCTATTCAAGCATTCAGTGAATCGGTTTGTTTTTTGGGAAAAATATTTTAAAAACTTTTCTAGATTCAACAAGACAATCGTTGTTGGCCAGCATGGGAATGCCTTTCGAGTTTGGTTGATGGATTTTATGTGGTCTGATTTTTAATTGAACTGATTTTTAATTAAAATATAACCAAATTTTTAAAGGTTAAAATAGAAAAAGAAGTTTATAGCAAAACTTGGCTTTACAATTTATTTGTCGCTGAAACAATGTCACGTCTTTTACTTTTTGTTTGTGCAATAGAAGCATATACAGACGTTTCTAAACATTTGGGTGCTTCTCCCTATATTCTTTGTCAAATAGCTACAGCACAATCAGAATTACAAGAACACGATGGGGCAATTAGTTCTTTTCAAAAAATTAGAAAATCTGATCCTTATAGAATTGAACAGGTTTTTTCTTAAATTTTTTATTTTTTAAAGAGTTTTTAGATGCATTTCTATTCTGATTCGTTGTACATTCGAGTAAGTAAAATTTTTAAGAGTTTATTTTTTAAATTTTTTCTAGCAAAATTTTACTGAACTTGCTTTATTAGCAAAATGGTTTTTTGTTAGTCATAAATTTAATTGGGAAACTTGTTGCATTGTTGGTGAGAGTTTTTAAATTTTTTTAAATTGAAAAAGGTCTAAAGTTGATTTTCTTTTTTAATCCTAAGAAATTTCATTTTTTGTTTTAGCCAATTACTACAGCGCAAAAAACATTCACGAACAAGCTCAAGAATTTTTGAAGCGTTCAATAATGTTATGCCCAAAAAACGCGTCTCTTTGGGTTTTATTAGGCCATGAATATTTGGAAACAAAAAATCATCAAGCAGCGACTTCATCTTACAAGAAAGCTACATGTTTATTTTTAAATTTTTACTTTTAATTTCAAAATTTTTAAAGTAATTGACAAAAATTGTTATAGAGCATGGTATGGATTAGGCCAATTACACGAAATTATGAAACAACCATCAAATGCTTTATTTTATTATAAAAAAGCACATAAATGTCGTCCTGATGATTCTCGAATGTTAATTGCTCTTGGAGTTATGTTCTCTAAATTGGATAGAAAATCTGATGCTGAAAAATGTTTTAAAAAAGCTTTTCAAATTGGTGATGTTGAAGGGAATGCATTGATTCATTTAGCAAAGTTTGCTTTTTAAATACTTTTTAAAAATTCTTTTAAATATTTTTAGACTTTATGAAGATCAAAATGATAAAAGAAATGCAGCAAAAGCTTATGAGGCCTATTTGACATTGTACACTGAGGAATTGGTGAGCTAGTCTAGGATTCTAACCGGATTTTCGGCATTTATCCGTCCAGGAATTTCGAGTTTTAGGAAACGAACGTGATGATCATGATTTATCCCGCGGGATCCCATCCCTTTCGACCTATTGAAAATTCTTAAATTTTATCAAGGTTGGTGACTTAAGTCTGATCGCGACTTCTTGTCGATTCCTAGCTAGTTACTATTTGGAACAAGCAAATCTTGATACTTCTTATGATTATGCACAGAGATGCCTTGATTATGATATTTCGAAGGTTTATTTATTTTTTGAATTTAATTTTATTTCCTTTTATAGGAGGAAGGTTACCGAATCTTGCAATTAATTAAAAGTAAAAGGAAGGAAACTCAAGATAAATTGGCTAAAGGCTCTTATAGTTCAACACCACAGACGCAATGCAATTCTAGTTCAAATTATAGAACACCTTCTGATGCACCTAGACCTATTGGAGGAGGAGATGAGTTAGTTTGTTTTTGAAGGGTTTTTTTGGGGTTTCTTAAGTTTTCCTAAAAATAAATAATAGTTTCCTTCTCAAATCCCATTACTCAAATCCAGAGGTTGATTCCGCACCGAGGGAACCTGTCTCAATCACATTTTTTGTGGGTTTGTTCTTCGATCGTTTTTTTGTGTGTATACTTTTATAATGTGTTTTGCTCCAAAACAAAACCTTTTTATCCTTAAGCTCTATTCAAACCCCTTTTACTGAAAGAAAGGAAGTTAATTTGGATGCTAATGATGATGATATGAATACAAATTCTGACGATGACGATTTGGAAATTACTTTTTAAAAATAATAAAAATTTTTTTTAGTTCTCAATTTCAGAAAATTGGCCAAAAATTGTTTTTTCTAATTTATTTATATAAAAATTTATTTTTTAAAGCATTTAGAATCGATTCTGGATCATTCCTTGTTGATGGTTATTTGGGTATGCAAGCGCATGTGATGTGTAGTGATAGGGCCTCGAAAATGATGCGCTGATGCGTGGGTCAAAGAATGGGCGGTAATTTGTTGGATTGTCATAGTCGTACCTATTTAAATTGAGGGGAAATTTTTATTTTTATTGCTAGGAATCTAGACCCTAGTTATTTTACAAACCATTTTCCTTGGTAAGGGTAGCTCCAATAGGTGTGTGGATAATGCCAATAATTTGGATTGGCTTTGTAGTCACTAGAAAAATTTTTTTAATTTTTTTACTTTTAAAAACATACGAATGCCGGAATCTAATTGGGAACATTGACCGTTTGTATATTGGCGAAAAATAATAATAACGGTCGTACCAGTAAGCATCCGTCTTTAAATTTGAAGTTAATTTTCTAAGGAATTTTTTAAACTACCAGTGTGTAGCCTCGATAATTTCTATACGGAAAATAGCATTTATAGCTATAATAAGTATAAACAGGATTTGCTGGTCGATAAGGACCTATTGCACCCTTAAAATAATTTTTTAAATAGTTTAGAGATTTGAAGACATGAAGATTTTTTACCGTGTACTGATTTACATTTGGTACAGAAAACGTTCGAGTCAACTGGAAAAAGGTATTTTACTTGGATTTTTATCAAAAAAATTATTTACCATATTCAGGTATGGAGGAACATTATTAATTGCAGGCCTAGGTGGATATGGAACTCCATCCCGAATTGCCAAATCGACCAAAGAACTAGTTCGTTCAAGTCTGTTGGTCTCTTGGGCTGTCAAATCTGGAACTACTGGGCCAAGTCTGTCTGATGTCATTGCTACAGGAGGGGTAAATTTTAATTAAAAAAATGTTCTTTAGTAAGAAGGGGGGATTTGAAAATAAGATAAAATTTTTTATCCGATCGATTTAACTGTTGAAGTAAAATGGGAGAAGGGAAATCAGATCTTTTACTCTTGCTTATTTATTTAATTCAACACGCCTCCGCTTTATACTTTAAAAATAAACAACTGGGCATATCATGCATTTTTATTGTTGTAGGATATTCTGAGAAGATTAAAGGGGATATTGTTTTCTTCCATTAAATCAGAGAACGAAATAAAAACAAGTGTTGTAAGTTGAAATGTCCTTGATTTACTCAACAAATTAGGTGGGGTTCGAGTCTGTTTAAGGGACATGACCTATGTGTCTTTTTTCTTTTCGAGTTGTACGTAAGAAAAATCGTTTATCTGATTTTTTACAAATTCTATATGTATTTTAAAATTTTATTCATTCAAAAATCATCTCTCTTTCTTATATTTTTTATCAATTTTCCTTTTAAACATAATGTTGTCGAACTTTCCCCCAATTTCCATAAGAATATGCATCAAAATGAGGTGTAAAGAATGGATCGTATGCTCGTCTTGAATAGCTTGGATTGTCAAAATCGTGGCTTTAATAAAAGAATTTTAAGGATAATTTTTTCTTTTGACATTAAACTAACCGATAGTAGAAATAGGGACGGAAGATTGAACGTTTAAAGAGGGGAGTAAATTGATAATAACGATTATACCAAAAACTATTAGCTGCGGCGCCCTTTAAGTATATTTAAAAATTAAGAAAAAAATTTTTTAAAGATATTACTCGTTCAGTATCCCTCACATAACGATAAGGAAAATAAGGACGATGTTTAGCTAGAGAGTAGGAATAAATAGAAAATTGAGGTCTGAAAATGTGAAAAGATTTTTGAAAAAATTTTTAAGAAAAAACTTGTATGGATCTGTTCGTCGATGATAATCAAAAACATTTGGGATTGAATATGTCCGTGTCAACTTTAAAAATAAAAATTTTTTAAGATTGAAAAATTTTTTATATCGGTAACCATTAGTTGAGGTTGATTATCTATAGCACTTCCTCGAATAACTGCTGCGGACTGGGCACGGGTTAACCCGAAAGGTTGTACTTCTAAGTCTGCCATTCTTGTTAAATTAATATTTTAAATTTTCTGAATTTTTTAAGAAAGTTCGAAATTTTTTTTAAGTTTTGGGAATTTTTTTAAGAAATTATTTTTTTGCGGGTTGTTTATTTTTTAGGAATATAAATATTTTTTGTTCTATTTTATTTTTTAAACTCTTCCAGAGGTTAAAAGAATGTGAGAAGACGAGGGTTAAGCGTTCAAAATTTTTATTTTTAAAGGGCAAATGTTCTGATTAGTTTAGTGTTTAATTTTAGCCAAATGCTTCTTCCACCCACACAAATATTTATTTAAGAAAAGTTTATAGGAAAAGAATAACAGCAGCATGCTTTTTTTTATTAATCTTAGATGTTGATTTTTGGAAAAACAAATTTTTTGGAATTGCGAAAATTTTATTTAAAAAAGTTTATCAAACTGGTCAAAAATTTTTTTCCTTGGGGAAAAGGGACAATTTTTTGGCTAATTTTTAAGGGCATTAATGGGGAAATTTGTTTGTCTTTTTTTCCTTTATTCATATTCATTGTAGCAAGAAAATTTTTTCTTCAATCTTCTGATTTTTCTTCTTAAATTCTCCTTAATTTTTTATTGAGTTATTGGTGTCTCTTGGAAGAGATTTTCTATCAGCTTTGAGCGATTACCTACAAAATTTTTATTTTTAAGTTTCTCAGATTTTAAATTCCCACCATAAGACATTAATTCAGAATTGTAATAAACATTGTAATAATCATGATATCTACCTTTAATTTTAATTTTTTTAAATTTAACTTTAAAAAACAAACGATAAAAATAGGGAGAGTCGTAATGATACCAATTCCCTCTGTAAGAATTCCATAGGCGAAAAGGATAGTGCCAATAAAACGAATCGGTTATATAATTTCTTTAGGGAAAATTTTTAAATAGAAAATTTTTTTTAAATAGAAAATATTTTTAGTTTACTCATAATTTCTGTAATTGCGAAAATAACGATAAGGCCAATATGCCTGGTATGTCCAATAAGGGTTGTGAATATTTATTGGCTTGAAAAAAAATTTTTTGAGAGAGATTAAGTTTAAAATCTGTAAGCTACTTTAGAAGCCATTCCAATGGGTATTGTTGTAGCAGCAAATTGTGATTGATTGTACAAATTATTTGAATGATAAACATCTCCGAGGGAGCGAGTACGAATAATCTAGAGAGTTTTGAATTTAAGAGGAATTTTTAAAAATCAAACCGGATATTGCCTTGGGGGTTCTGAATGGATTATTGCTGCAGAGGAAGGGCTTGGCACAACAACCATTTTTATTTTTTAAAAATATTTTTTTGGGAAATGAGTAAATGTGAGAGTGAAAAATAAAGCGAGGCGAGAGGGGATTTGATAGCAAGAGGCGAGATTATAGTTTTGTTTAAAAACACGGCTGGTTTTGTTAATATTAAGAACATTGGGGATCTTTAAAAAGTAAAAGGGAATAAGAAAATAAGGGGATATAGAAAAAAATAAATAGAAAGAATATCTTAATAATAAATTTTTTTATAATAAATTTTTTATTTAATAAATTTTTAGAACCCTGGAAAAAATTAAATGAAGTATAAGTTGAAGAAGCAGCAGAAACAATCTGCTGCAGAAGAAAAATGATGAGGATTTTTTAAAATTTTTAAAAATAATTTATTATTTATTTTAAAATAATTTATTTGTTTATTTTAGAGACCGGATCGAGGCGAGATCTCGAACAAAAATCTCAATTATCGAGATAAAGATTTTTCGAAATATCTTGTCGACTCTCCCGGTCCGATCTCTATCTTTTATTTTACAACTGTTTTTGACTAAATAAATTTTTTATTTATATATTTATTTTGTTTAATATACGTTTAATGACGATGATATTTTTTTAGATTTTGAACAATTATTGTTTTATTTATTTCAGCTTATGAACAAAATAATTTCAAGATGGAATGCCGATATATGATTTGGATTTGGCTACAATGGAAGATGCTAAACCTGGGAGAAAGCCTGGAGCTTAATGATGGATTTAAGGTTTTTTGAAAAATATTTTTGAGGTTCCACCTCACTCATTCTTCACAATAGAGTGAGAAATATCCCGCTAGACCGTAGTTGTAATTTCTGAGTGTGGTTGAATATTCGTCGGAGATTATAAAATATTTCCCACTAAACGGGTTCGAACCCTCTCCATTATTAGAGTGAGCACTATCCCACTACACCAAAGTGGAAACTTCTTTCAATTGTCGCATATTCTGTTCGATCGATAATTGTAGGGCTGGGAAATCACTCTAAAGAATATTTTCGAGAAGTCACTGAAAATAATTTTTTCTTTTTTTAGTCTCTTAAGTTGGACACAACTTTCTAAATTTGTTCCTCTTTATATTCTTCCTTTCTATTTTATTTTAAAGCATTTCCAACAAATATTTTAATTAACAATAAGAAAAAAATTTTTTTTCAAAGATTTTCAACTCCACCTCCAAATTTTCCTCTAAACAATATTCAACAACAACCCCCACCATCTTCTTCAATTTCTTCTTCTTTATTAAGTAATTCACAAACTATAATATTTTCTGCAGCATCTTCCCAACAACAACAAACAACATCAACAAAATGTTGCAATTTCAAACTCTATTGGCAACTCTATTGCTGGTCCAATAATTAATGCAAATACGGAACAGATCAAAACGGTTTCTTTCTTTTATTTTAATTAGAATTGAGTTTAGATTAATTAAAACCCGGGTAGGGAATCTCTTTAAGGATTTTCAGTTTTGTTGTTTCAGTTTGAAGTCATATTTTGTGTCATAACTTTTATGATTCCGAGTTAAGTTATCATTATACCAATCAAAAGCTTTGGGGTTTATTTATTCTTTTTCCCATTAGCTTTTTAAAACGAGGCAGTGCCCATCCCTGATTTTTATCTTTTCTTACATTTTTTCTTCCTAGCCCTCTAAATAATTTTTATTTTTTGAATTTTCAGTCGAATTCACTTCCTGATACATCATTTCCACCTCCAAATTTATTAGTAGAAGTTTCAAGGCCACATTCCTCGCCTTCTTCAAATCCTGATTCCGCCACAAATTGTATGATCCACCGCCACAAATTGTAAAACAACCAGAACAGCAACAACAACAACCAAATCCTGTTGCTGCTTCTACAACAACAACATCAACTGTTATTCCATATTTTCTAAGGTTTGTAAAAATTTTTTTTGAAAATATTTTCTACTAGTAAAATCATTTGTCGTTCCTAGTCTTCCATTTTTTTAATATTTTGGAAAAAAATTTACCCCGAGCGGGTTCGAACCTTTACCCTATTTTTAAAAATTTTCCCACTTAACCAAAGTGCATGAAGGAAGTTTTTTCCTAATAAGTCGTCCCAACCTCTGTTGTAAATGTTCAACAAATTTTCTCTTTCAGAACTTTAATATTTTTCTAATTTTTCAGTTTAATACCTCCACCACAAATTATGGTTAATTCTTGTACTACATCCAGCCCATCAAAACAACAAGTTTTGGAACAACAACAGCAACAAGATTAAGAGCATTTGAAGGATATCGGGTGATTAAAGAAAAGAACAGATGGATTTGACATATATCGGGAAGATCAGCTGAATTAAAAGATATCATGACTCCGAAATAATATAATTTGGATTCCAGTTACGTAGCCGAGGCATGCTATTGATATTTTTAAATTTAGGAAGGCAGGCAGAAAAATTCCCTTTTATGATTATCCCTCCTCCCATATATTTAAAAAATTCCATCATTGGGGGTGTAAAATTTTGCATTTTTGCGTGCCAAAAGTTGAAAATCATGCAAACGCACGCCAAAACGCCATGGTTCACAGTCGTTTTTCTCACTGTTAACTCCGCAGTTTCTCAATGTGGAGTTAGCTATGCGGAGAGTTTCTCAATGTGGAGTTAGCTATGCGGAGAGTTTCTCAATGTGGAGTTAGCTATGCGGAGAGTTTCTCAATGTGGAGTTAGCTATGCGGAGTTTCTCAATGTGGAGTTAGCTATGCGGAGAGTTTCTCAATGTGGAGTTAGCTATGCGGAGAGTTTCTCAATGTGGAGTTAGCTATGCGGAGAGTTTCTCAATGTGGAGTTAGCTATGCGGAGTTTCTCAATGTGGAGTTAGCTATGCGGAGAGTTTCTCAATGTGGAGTTAGCTATGCGGAGAGTTTCTCAATGTAGAGTTGGCTCAGCATTGTTTCTCAATGTGGAGTTAGCTATGCGGGGGGTCACTTTAGTACGTGGGTGCAGGCTTTAAATTACAAATGTTATATCATTTGAAAGAGCTAGTCGAGCTTAGTCGAATGCCACCAAAATTAGCTCTAGGAAAAATTTTTGAACCGAGATACAGGCGATTGAAAATCGAAAAACCATAGGGGGGACCAAGCACTTTTTTGGGGTGAAAAATTCGAATATGCAAATTATACCTCATTCGAAAGAGCTCGTCGAGCTGAGTCGAATAACACCAAAATCGACGAAACCCGACTTCATTTGGCCGAGTTACAGACCCCTGAAATTTGAAAATTTTCTGGGTCAAAAAATTCGATTATGCAAATAATAGCTCATTCGAAAGGGCTCGACGAGATGAGTTGAATGACACCAAAATCACCGTGATTGAACAAGATTAGACAAAGTTATAACACAAAAACTCTAAACCTATGGAGCGTCGGCGAGGCGCTTGTGCAAAACCCCGCGCTTCGCGCGGGGTTTTGCGGCACGCGCCTCGCGGGGAGTCTACGGGCGATGGGTCTGGGCGTGTAACATAAACCTATTCCTATCTCCCTTGCTCTGGACGTATTTGGGGCCTCCGTAGCAGCAAAAATCTCCACAGATGCCATAGGTAAGGAGCTAAAAGAAAAGATCATAACTTTGTCTAATCAAGTCGGATTTCGTTGATTTTGGTGTTATTCGACTCAGCTCGACGAGCTCTTTCGAATGAGGTATAATTTGCATATTCGAATTTTTCACCCCAAAAAAGTGCTTGGTCCCCCCTATGGTTTTTCGATTTTCAATCGCCTGTATCTCGGTTCAAAAATTTTTCCTAGAGCTAATTTTGGTGGCATTCGACTAAGCTCGACTAGCTCTTTCAAATGATATAACATTTGTAATTTAAAGCCTGCACCCACGTACTAAAGTACAGCCCTATGCGGAGAGTTTCTCAATGTAGAGTTGGCTCAGCAGAGTTTCTCAATGTAGAGTTGGCTCAGCAGAGTTTCTCAATGTAGAGTTGGCTCAGCAGAGTTTCTCAATGTAGAGTTGGCTCAGCAGAGTTTCTCAATGTAGAGTTGGCTCAGCAGAGTTTCTCAATGTAGAGTTGGCTCAGCAGAGTTTCTCAATGTAGAGTTGGCTCAGCAGAGTTTCTCAATGTGGAGTTAGCTATGCGGAGAGTTTCTCAATGTGGAGTTAGCTATGCGGAGTTTCTCAATGTGGAGTTAGCTATGCGGAGAGTTTCTCAATGTGGAGTTAGCTATGCGGAGAGTTTCTCAATGTAGAGTTGGCTCAGCAGAGTTTCTCAATGTAGAGTTGGCTCAGCAGAGTTTCTCAATGTAGAGTTGGCTCAGCAGAGTTTCTCAATGTAGAGTTGGCTCAGCAGAGTTTCTCAATGTGGAGTTAGCTATGCGGAGAGTTTCTCAATGTGGAGTTAGCTATGCGGAGTTTCTCAATGTGGAGTTAGCTATGCGGAGAGTTTCTCAATGTGGAGTTAGCTATGCGGAGAGTTTCTCAATGTGGAGTTAGCTATGCGGAGTTTCTCAATGTGGAGTTAGCTATGCGGAGAGTTTCTCAATGTGGAGTTAGCTATGCGGAGTTTCTCAATGTGGAGTTAGCTATGCGGAGAGTTTCTCAATGTGGAGTTAGCTATGCGGAGAGTTTCTCAATGTAGAGTTGGCTCAGCATTGTTTCTCAATGTGGAGTTAGCTATGCGGAGAGTTTCTCAATGTAGAGTTGGCTCAGCAGAGTTTCTCAATGTAGAGTTGGCTCAGCAGAGTTTCTCAATGTAGAGTTGGCTCAGCAGAGTTTCTCAATGTAGAGTTGGCTCAGCAGAGTTTCTCAATGTAGAGTTGGCTCAGCAGAGTTTCTCAATGTGGAGTTAGCTATGCGGAGAGTTTCTCAATGTGGAGTTAGCTATGCGGAGTTTCTCAATGTGGAGTTAGCTATGCGGAGAGTTTCTCAATGTGGAGTTAGCTATGCGGAGAGTTTCTCAATGTAGAGTTGGCTCAGCATTGTTTCTCAATGTGGAGTTAGCTATGCGGAGAGTTTCTCAATGTAGAGTTGGCTCAGCAGAGTTTCTCAATGTAGAGTTGGCTCAGCAGAGTTTCTCAATGTAGAGTTGGCTCAGCAGAGTTTCTCAATGTGGAGTTAGCTATGCGGAGAGTTTCTCAATGTGGAGTTAGCTATGCGGAGTTTCTCAATGTGGAGTTAGCTATGCGGAGAGTTTCTCAATGTGGAGTTAGCTATGCGGAGAGTTTCTCAATGTAGAGTTGGCTCAGCAGAGTTTCTCAATGTAGAGTTGGCTCAGCAGAGTTTCTCAATGTAGAGTTGGCTCAGCAGAGTTTCTCAATGTAGAGTTGGCTCAGCAGAGTTTCTCAATGTGGAGTTAGCTATGCGGAGAGTTTCTCAATGTGGAGTTAGCTATGCGGAGTTTCTCAATGTGGAGTTAGCTATGCGGAGAGTTTCTCAATGTGGAGTTAGCTATGCGGAGAGTTTCTCAATGTGGAGTTAGCTATGCGGAGAGTTTCTCAATGTAGAGTTGGCTCAGCATTGTTTCTCAATGTGGAGTTAGCTATGCGGAGAGTTTCTCAATGTAGAGTTGGCTCAGCAGAGTTTCTCAATGTAGAGTTGGCTCAGCAGAGTTTCTCAATGTAGAGTTGGCTCAGCAGAGTTTCTCAATGTGGAGTTAGCTATGCGGAGAGTTTCTCAATGTGGAGTTAGCTATGCGGAGTTTCTCAATGTGGAGTTAGCTATGCGGAGAGTTTCTCAATGTGGAGTTAGCTATGCGGAGAGTTTCTCAATGTAGAGTTGGCTCAGCAGAGTTTCTCAATGTAGAGTTGGCTCAGCAGAGTTTCTCAATGTAGAGTTGGCTCAGCAGAGTTTCTCAATGTAGAGTTGGCTCAGCAGAGTTTCTCAATGTGGAGTTAGCTATGCGGAGAGTTTCTCAATGTGGAGTTAGCTATGCGGAGTTTCTCAATGTGGAGTTAGCTATGCGGAGTTTCTCAATGTGGAGTTAGCTATGCGGAGAGTTTCTCAATGTGGAGTTAGCTATGCGGAGAGTTTCTCAATGTAGAGTTGGCTCAGCATTGTTTCTCAATGTGGAGTTAGCTATGCGGAGAGTTTCTCAATGTAGAGTTGGCTCAGCAGAGTTTCTCAATGTAGAGTTGGCTCAGCAGAGTTTCTCAATGTAGAGTTGGCTCAGCAGAGTTTCTCAATGTGGAGTTAGCTATGCGGAGAGTTTCTCAATGTGGAGTTAGCTATGCGGAGTTTCTCAATGTGGAGTTAGCTATGCGGAGAGTTTCTCAATGTGGAGTTAGCTATGCGGAGAGTTTCTCAATGTAGAGTTGGCTCAGCAGAGTTTCTCAATGTAGAGTTGGCTCAGCAGAGTTTCTCAATGTAGAGTTGGCTCAGCAGAGTTTCTCAATGTAGAGTTGGCTCAGCAGAGTTTCTCAATGTAGAGTTGGCTCAGCAGAGTTTCTCAATGTGGAGTTAGCTATGCGGAGAGTTTCTCAATGTGGAGTTAGCTATGCGGAGTTTCTCAATGTGGAGTTAGCTATGCGGAGAGTTTCTCAATGTGGAGTTAGCTATGCGGAGAGTTTCTCAATGTGGAGTTAGCTATGCGGAGTTTCTCAATGTGGAGTTAGCTATGCGGAGAGTTTCTCAATGTGGAGTTAGCTATGCGGAGTTTCTCAATGTGGAGTTAGCTATGCGGAGAGTTTCTCAATGTGGAGTTAGCTATGCGGAGAGTTTCTCAATGTAGAGTTGGCTCAGCATTGTTTCTCAATGTGGAGTTAGCTATGCGGAGAGTTTCTCAATGTAGAGTTGGCTCAGCAGAGTTTCTCAATGTAGAGTTGGCTCAGCAGAGTTTCTCAATGTAGAGTTGGCTCAGCAGAGTTTCTCAATGTAGAGTTGGCTCAGCAGAGTTTCTCAATGTAGAGTTGGCTCAGCAGAGTTTCTCAATGTGGAGTTAGCTATGCGGAGAGTTTCTCAATGTGGAGTTAGCTATGCGGAGTTTCTCAATGTGGAGTTAGCTATGCGGAGAGTTTCTCAATGTAGAGTTGGCTCAGCAGAGTTTCTCAATGTGGAGTTAGCTATGCGGAGAGTTTCTCAATGTGGAGTTAGCTATGCGGAGTTTCTCAATGTGGAGTTAGCTATGCGGAGAGTTTCTCAATGTAGAGTTGGCTCAGCAGAGTTTCTCAATGTAGAGTTGGCTCAGCATTGTTTCTCAATGTGGAGTTAGCTATGCGGAGAGTTTCTCAATGTAGAGTTGGCTCAGCAGAGTTTCTCAATGTAGAGTTGGCTCAGCAGAGTTTCTCAATGTAGAGTTGGCTCAGCAGAGTTTCTCAATGTAGAGTTGGCTCAGCAGAGTTTCTCAATGTAGAGTTGGCTCAGCAGAGTTTCTCAATGTGGAGTTAGCTATGCGGAGAGTTTCTCAATGTGGAGTTAGCTATGCGGAGTTTCTCAATGTGGAGTTAGCTATGCGGAGAGTTTCTCAATGTGGAGTTAGCTATGCGGAGAGTTTCTCAATGTAGAGTTGGCTCAGCAGAGTTTCTCAATGTAGAGTTGGCTCAGCAGAGTTTCTCAATGTAGAGTTGGCTCAGCAGAGTTTCTCAATGTAGAGTTGGCTCAGCAGAGTTTCTCAATGTGGAGTTAGCTATGCGGAGAGTTTCTCAATGTGGAGTTAGCTATGCGGAGTTTCTCAATGTGGAGTTAGCTATGCGGAGAGTTTCTCAATGTGGAGTTAGCTATGCGGAGAGTTTCTCAATGTGGAGTTAGCTATGCGGAGTTTCTCAATGTGGAGTTAGCTATGCGGAGAGTTTCTCAATGTGGAGTTAGCTATGCGGAGTTTCTCAATGTGGAGTTAGCTATGCGGAGAGTTTCTCAATGTGGAGTTAGCTATGCGGAGAGTTTCTCAATGTAGAGTTGGCTCAGCATTGTTTCTCAATGTGGAGTTAGCTATGCGGAGAGTTTCTCAATGTAGAGTTGGCTCAGCAGAGTTTCTCAATGTAGAGTTGGCTCAGCAGAGTTTCTCAATGTAGAGTTGGCTCAGCAGAGTTTCTCAATGTAGAGTTGGCTCAGCAGAGTTTCTCAATGTAGAGTTGGCTCAGCAGAGTTTCTCAATGTGGAGTTAGCTATGCGGAGAGTTTCTCAATGTGGAGTTAGCTATGCGGAGTTTCTCAATGTGGAGTTAGCTATGCGGAGAGTTTCTCAATGTGGAGTTAGCTATGCGGAGAGTTTCTCAATGTAGAGTTGGCTCAGCATTGTTTCTCAATGTGGAGTTAGCGGGGTCACTTTAGTACGTGGGTGCAGGCTTTAATTTACAAATGTTATACCATTCGAAAGAGCTCGTCGAGCTGAGTCGAATGCCACCAAAATTAGATCTAGGAAAAATTTCTGGACCGAGATATAGGTCCCTGAAGTTTGAAAAACCATAGGGGGGAGTAAGCTCAATTTTGGGGTAAAAAATTCGAATATGCAAATTATACCTCGTTCGAAAGAGCTCGTCGAGCTGAGTCGAATGACACCAAAATCAACGAAATCCGACTTGATTGGACCGAGATATAAACCCCCTAAAAACCTAAGTTACAAAGGGGCGATTTTTGGAATAAAAAATTTTTTATACAAATAATACCTCATTCGAAAGAGCTCGACGAGCTGAGTCGAATGAGACCAAAATCACCGTGATTGAACAAGATTAGAAAAAGTTATGACACAAAAAAACAAAAAACCTAAACCTATGGAGCGTCAGCGAGGCGCTTGTGCAAAACCCCGCGCTTCGCGCGGGGTTTTGCGGCACGCGCCTCGCGGGGAGTCTACGGGCGATGGGTCTGGGCTCGTAACATAAACCTATTCTTATCTCCCTTGTTCTGGACGTATTTGGAGCCTCTGTAGCAGTAAAAATCTCCACAGATGCCATAGGTAAGGAGCTAAAAGAAAAGATCAGAACTTTGTCCAATCAAGTCGGATTTTGTTGATTTTGGTGTCATTCGACTCAGCTCGAGGAGCTCTTTCAAATGAGGTATCATTTGCATTTTCGAATTTTTCACCCCAAAAAAGTGCTTGGTCCCCCCTATGGTTTTTCAAACTTCAGGGACCTATATCTCGGTCCAGAAATTTTTCCTAGATCTAATTTTGGTGGCATTCGACTCAGCTCGACGAGCTCTTTCGAATGGTATAACATTTGTAAATTAAAGCCTGCACCCACGTACTAAAGTACAGCCGAGTTAGCTATGCGGAGAGTTTCTCAATGTAGAGTTGGCTCAGCAGAGTTTCTCAATGTAGAGTTGGCTCAGCAGAGTTTCTCAATGTAGAGTTGGCTCAGCAGAGTTTCTCAATGTGGAGTTAGCTATGCGGAGAGTTTCTCAATGTGGAGTTAGCTATGCGGAGTTTCTCAATGTGGAGTTAGCTATGCGGAGAGTTTCTCAATGTGGAGTTAGCTATGCGGAGAGTTTCTCAATGTAGAGTTGGCTCAGCAGAGTTTCTCAATGTAGAGTTGGCTCAGCAGAGTTTCTCAATGTAGAGTTGGCTCAGCAGAGTTTCTCAATGTAGAGTTGGCTCAGCAGAGTTTCTCAATGTGGAGTTAGCTATGCGGAGAGTTTCTCAATGTGGAGTTAGCTATGCGGAGTTTCTCAATGTGGAGTTAGCTATGCGGAGAGTTTCTCAATGTGGAGTTAGCTATGCGGAGAGTTTCTCAATGTGGAGTTAGCTATGCGGAGAGTTTCTCAATGTAGAGTTGGCTCAGCATTGTTTCTCAATGTGGAGTTAGCTATGCGGAGAGTTTCTCAATGTAGAGTTGGCTCAGCAGAGTTTCTCAATGTAGAGTTGGCTCAGCAGAGTTTCTCAATGTAGAGTTGGCTCAGCAGAGTTTCTCAATGTGGAGTTAGCTATGCGGAGAGTTTCTCAATGTGGAGTTAGCTATGCGGAGTTTCTCAATGTGGAGTTAGCTATGCGGAGAGTTTCTCAATGTGGAGTTAGCTATGCAGAGAGTTTCTCAATGTAGAGTTGGCTCAGCAGAGTTTCTCAATGTAGAGTTGGCTCAGCAGAGTTTCTCAATGTAGAGTTGGCTCAGCAGAGTTTCTCAATGTAGAGTTGGCTCAGCAGAGTTTCTCAATGTGGAGTTAGCTATGCGGAGAGTTTCTCAATGTGGAGTTAGCTATGCGGAGTTTCTCAATGTGGAGTTAGCTATGCGGAGTTTCTCAATGTGGAGTTAGCTATGCGGAGAGTTTCTCAATGTGGAGTTAGCTATGCGGAGAGTTTCTCAATGTAGAGTTGGCTCAGCATTGTTTCTCAATGTGGAGTTAGCTATGCGGAGAGTTTCTCAATGTAGAGTTGGCTCAGCAGAGTTTCTCAATGTAGAGTTGGCTCAGCAGAGTTTCTCAATGTAGAGTTGGCTCAGCAGAGTTTCTCAATGTGGAGTTAGCTATGCGGAGAGTTTCTCAATGTGGAGTTAGCTATGCGGAGTTTCTCAATGTGGAGTTAGCTATGCGGAGAGTTTCTCAATGTGGAGTTAGCTATGCGGAGAGTTTCTCAATGTAGAGTTGGCTCAGCAGAGTTTCTCAATGTAGAGTTGGCTCAGCAGAGTTTCTCAATGTAGAGTTGGCTCAGCAGAGTTTCTCAATGTAGAGTTGGCTCAGCAGAGTTTCTCAATGTAGAGTTGGCTCAGCAGAGTTTCTCAATGTGGAGTTAGCTATGCGGAGAGTTTCTCAATGTGGAGTTAGCTATGCGGAGTTTCTCAATGTGGAGTTAGCTATGCGGAGAGTTTCTCAATGTGGAGTTAGCTATGCGGAGAGTTTCTCAATGTGGAGTTAGCTATGCGGAGTTTCTCAATGTGGAGTTAGCTATGCGGAGAGTTTCTCAATGTGGAGTTAGCTATGCGGAGTTTCTCAATGTGGAGTTAGCTATGCGGAGAGTTTCTCAATGTGGAGTTAGCTATGCGGAGAGTTTCTCAATGTAGAGTTGGCTCAGCATTGTTTCTCAATGTGGAGTTAGCTATGCGGAGAGTTTCTCAATGTAGAGTTGGCTCAGCAGAGTTTCTCAATGTAGAGTTGGCTCAGCAGAGTTTCTCAATGTAGAGTTGGCTCAGCAGAGTTTCTCAATGTAGAGTTGGCTCAGCAGAGTTTCTCAATGTAGAGTTGGCTCAGCAGAGTTTCTCAATGTGGAGTTAGCTATGCGGAGAGTTTCTCAATGTGGAGTTAGCTATGCGGAGTTTCTCAATGTGGAGTTAGCTATGCGGAGAGTTTCTCAATGTGGAGTTAGCTATGCGGAGAGTTTCTCAATGTAGAGTTGGCTCAGCATTGTTTCTCAATGTGGAGTTAGCTATGCGGAGAGTTTCTCAATGTAGAGTTGGCTCAGCAGAGTTTCTCAATGTAGAGTTGGCTCAGCAGAGTTTCTCAATGTAGAGTTGGCTCAGCAGAGTTTCTCAATGTAGAGTTGGCTCAGCAGAGTTTCTCAATGTAGAGTTGGCTCAGCAGAGTTTCTCAATGTGGAGTTAGCTATGCGGAGAGTTTCTCAATGTGGAGTTAGCTATGCGGAGTTTCTCAATGTGGAGTTAGCTATGCGGAGAGTTTCTCAATGTGGAGTTAGCTATGCGGAGAGTTTCTCAATGTGGAGTTAGCTATGCGGAGTTTCTCAATGTGGAGTTAGCTATGCGGAGAGTTTCTCAATGTGGAGTTAGCTATGCGGAGAGTTTCTCAATGTGGAGTTAGCTATGCGGAGTTTCTCAATGTGGAGTTAGCTATGCGGAGAGTTTCTCAATGTGGAGTTAGCTATGCGGAGAGTTTCTCAATGTAGAGTTGGCTCAGCATTGTTTCTCAATGTGGAGTTAGCTATGCGGAGAGTTTCTCAATGTAGAGTTGGCTCAGCAGAGTTTCTCAATGTAGAGTTGGCTCAGCAGAGTTTCTCAATGTAGAGTTGGCTCAGCAGAGTTTCTCAATGTAGAGTTGGCTCAGCAGAGTTTCTCAATGTAGAGTTGGCTCAGCAGAGTTTCTCAATGTAGAGTTGGCTCAGCAGAGTTTCTCAATGTAGAGTTGGCTCAGCAGAGTTTCTCAATGTAGAGTTGGCTCAGCAGAGTTTCTCAATGTAGAGTTGGCTCAGCAGAGTTTCTCAATGTAGAGTTGGCTCAGCAGAGTTTCTCAATGTAGAGTTGGCTCAGCAGAGTTTCTCAATGTGGAGTTAACAGTGAGAAAAACGACTGTGCACCATGGCGTTTTGGCGTGCGTTTGCATGATTTTCAACTTTTGGCACGCAAAAATGCAAAATTTTACACCACCAATGATGGAATTTTTTAAATATATGGGAGGAGGGATAATCATAAAAGGGAATTTTTCTGCCTGCCTTCCTAGATTTAAAAATATCAATATCATGCTCGGCTACGTAACTGGAACCCAAATTATATTATTTCGGAATCATGATATCTTTTAATTCAATTGATCTTTCCGATATATGTCAAATCCATCTGCTCTTTTCTTTAATCACCCGATATCCTTCAAATGCCCTTAATCTTTTCAAGTCCTCTAATATGCTCCTTAACTGTGATTGGATGAGCACACACCAAAATGGTTAGTTGCATCTTTTTCTCTTTTTTTAATTTTACACTTTTTTCATAAACTTCTTTTAACACATTGTTGCATTCTTTTTTTCCACTTTATTAATAAATTCTTTTCCATTTCCTCATTTATTTAATTTAATTCTATTTTTTACAATTCTTCAAAAAACATATATTTATTGCTTTGTTGCAGCTTGGATGAGCACACACTCCCCAAAAAAATTGGCTATATATATTTATTTAACTAGATATATATATGTACAATGAGCAAATTCACTCATCCCAAGTGCCAACAACACAAAATTGGTATAACAATTCTGGCATTTTTTTCTTCTAGTTTTTTTCAGACTAGGGAGGGGATATTTTGTCACCTCTTTTTTGTTGATTCTCTTGCTTCATCCTCCTTTTTTCATTTTTTTCTTCTTCATGAAAAAGCTTTAAAGGGAGGAGCCAATTGTTTATGGCATAAGAGAGGGGGGAAATGTTGTAAAAGGATGATGAGATTAAAGAAAGGGAGAGAGGAGAGCTTTTTGAGGATTCCCCCCTCTTTATACTCCAAAAACCTTCAATTGTCCCTCCCTTTTTATTTTTTATCCGTTTTTCATTTTTTGTCACCAAAAACTTAATTTCACGGTCTTTTTAGTTGACGTGTTTATATGACAGATTTTTTTATTAATTTTTTTTGTGGGATTGGATCGGTAGGGAGACATGTCGGGAGGACACATTGGGATTGATGTGACTCGAAAAACTTGTGGATTTACGTTGGTTCTAAACCCTAAAAACTTTTCTTCAATAGGACAATGTATCCAAGACCCAGTGGTGCCGTAGGTCGTGAAATCAGCAGAGTAGCTGTTAAAACACGGAAATATCCCGATATGTCTGTCCCATTATGTCTGGCTTTTTTGAATAACAGTAGTTGTCCTCGACCTATCTTGACGATTTTTCTTGGCAATTAAGCGATAAAAAATTTTTGAAAAATATAAACGTCTTAAAACAAGAGCGTCATCACACCTCATATTTTTATATATTTTTATCAACTTACTTTAATATTAATATTTTAATTCCTCATTTAAAAATTAATCCACAAAAAATATTTTTTTCATTAAATAAAAACTAGATATTCTCATTCTCTCATTTTTAAATACTATTTTCTCTTTCTCTTACCTTTTTACATATAAAAAGTTGTCTTGTGTCAAGTCCTGCTTTTTTATATTTAATCCTTTTCGATTCATCCTCTCACTTAATAAATAATTCTTTATTTTATCCTTTTTCTTCTCTTTAAAAAAATTTTTTTCTGGCATTTCATTCATCCGGAATGATGATTTTAGCTTAAAAAGTTTTTTGAGGCTTTTTGCGCGTATTTTTGAGGCTATTGTCTTTTCCTTTTATTTTTTAAGCAAAAAAGTATTCTTAAATTTTTTTGAGCTCTTTCTAAGCACAAAAATCGAGGATTAAAAAATAAATTTTTTTTAATTTTTAGAATGTCCAAGTATAATTAATTAATCAAAATGTTGTCCTCTATTGCTGCCTCAACAATTGCCGCCTTTAATCGGCCGCTGCCGTTGGATGCGTAAAAGTCAACTTCATCTTTACACCTTATTAAAATCAACAAATAAAACAACAAAAATCTCTAAACTAAAACAACAATTAAAACAACAACAAATTAATATTTTATTTTATACATTTTTTTGGTTATTAATTGAAAATAATATTATTTTGGTTGGTGCTAGAAGAGGTTCTTCATCATCACAAAGTCGAGCACTTTCTGATTTTAATATGGGCAATAACGGGATTGACAGGTTAATAAATTTAATAAAAAATTTTTTTTGAATATTCTAAAAATTATTTTTGAGAAAAAAATAAACATTTTTGGTTCTCTCTATGGTTTTTCGAGTTTCAAGGGACGTATTTTGACCGATAATTGAGGCCCTAGCTTAAGTTTGGGGTTTATCTGACTCGATTCATTGATATTAACGATAAAGAAATTTTATTAATTTAATTTTTTCAATTAAAGCTTTTCGGATCAACGTTTTTGCTTCTCTTGTATGTCTAAAGAATTTGAAGCTCATTGGTCTTATCTGAGTCAGGTAGCTTTTCAAAAAATTTTTTTTTATTTAAAGAATCCATAAAAAAATTTTTTTCTACCAATAAGTCAATTTTTTACGCCTTCCAAAAAATTCTTATTTTTTAATTCAAAAACGTGTGAAAAAATTTATTTAATATAAAAATAGTAATATTTTTTTCTTATTTTCCTTGGAGAGAAGATGAAAAGAAAAATGGGGGAAAATTGAATTTTTTTCTCTCCTTTGTAATAAATTTTTTGGTTTAGGAAAAAATATAAATAAAGAAAAAGGCCAAAATTAAAATGCCAATTTTTTTTTAATAAAAAAAAAGATTTTTGTTATCTAAAAAAATTTTTTGAAGCCTTAAAAATTCAAAAAATAATTTTTTTAATTTTCGGTGGTTGAATACATATTTTTCGAATTTTCAAAGTGTCTTAGGGGGTCCCTCTATTAGGGATAATGGTTCGATTCCTTTCAGTGTCTTTTTTATTTAATGTTATTTTTATCTAATTATTTAATTAAAAAAATTTTTTTTGTTTTTTCTTCTCTCATATTTTTTTATTTTTTTTACATAAATTCATCGCCTATTTCATTGTTGCGTGGATGAATTAATTAGCTTTTCTCAATAGGCGGAAGCCTTTTTTTGTAACCAGAATAAAGAAAATAAAGGGGGAAGGATGGGATATTTTGGATATTTTTCTAAATTAATTCTTCTTTTGAAAAAAATTTTTTTCGATTTTTAATCGTATTTTTGAAATTTTTCGACCTCCATCTTATCTTTTTTTTCTCTCCACGCTAACAAAATTTATAAAATAATTTCTTTTGTGGGTTTTGATCTTTTGGGGATTTCTCTTTAAATATTTATTTTTAATTTTTTGTTGAGTCTGGAAAAGATTATTTTGTTTGTCTAAATATTTTTTTTCGAAATTGTTTTTTAAGAAGAATATCTCGAGGGCACGCATATCTTCCTTCCTTTTTTTGGAAGGATTTTTAGTTTGGGTATTTTCGTTTGGTGTGGTCTATTTTTTAATTATTTTTTTTTGGAAAAATAAATAAAATTAAAGGGAGGGAAATAAGTAGGATTTTTTTTTTTTTTTTGATTTTTCTGAAATTTGAAAAAATTAAAATTTTAATTTTTTTTTTAAACTTATTATTTTTAAACTTGTTTTTTTGTCTTTTCTTTATTTTTAAAACACACATACAAATTAATTGCTTACCCAAAAAATATTTTTTTTGAAATTGTTTTGTTTGTCCATTTAAACAATTCCCCTGAGGACCCAAATTATTTTTAAATTTAAATTAAAAGTTACTAAAAAAGGAAGAAAAATTTTTGAAAAAATATTTTTGTTTATTTTATTTTTAAAAATTTTTAAAAAAAGTTTTTAAAACAACTGTTTTGGTTATTGTTGTTGTAAAATTTGTGTAAAATGAGAAGAATTGAAAAAAATGCAAAATGAGACTTTTAAAAAAATATTAGTTGGATAAATAGAAATATTTTAGTTAAAAAAGGATTAAATAGAAAAATAGGGGGAAAAATAATTTTTTTATGGATTTTTTAATTTAAAAAATTTAAAAACTAAAAATAAATTAGCAAAATTTTGTTTTCAGATTTATTATCGTCCAATGAATTTTACTGATGATTGTCATGCCATTACATCTGGAACAGAACCTATTGGCAGAACTCCATGTACTCATTCAATTTGTGTTACTGTTATAGAACCGAGAATGTTGGCTGGTAAAAAAATATTTTTTATTAAAGAAGGCTTTTCCAAAATTTTTTATCAAAAAATAAAAAATTCTTTTGAAAAAAAAATATAATTTTTTAAATTTTATATTAAAAAATTTTTTTAAAGGCCAATATATTGGTAATAATGTAATTCGTGGTTGTTTTTCTTCAGTTTTCAAGTATGGAGAATTGTCTACTGAAAATCTTGTTGGTAAGCTTTTTATTTTTTATTAAAAAAATAGCCTCCAAAACTTTTTTTTCAAAATTAATTTGTATAAAGTGGCCGGCCACACACTTGAAAATAAATAAAAAAATTTTTTTGGTTCATTAAAGTTGGTCAAATAAAAGTTTTTTTTTTGGTTTTTTTCAAGTATTTTTTGGAAGGCAATAAAATTAAATTGGTTTTATTTAATTTTTTTGGCACTGTAATTTTTTTAGAGGGGATAAAATTTAAAATTAAAAATAATTTTTTTCTTAATTTTTTTTAAATTTTCCAGATACTTCTTGTTCTACCTTTCCGTTAGTATTTTTTTTTAATTTTTTTAAAGAATTTTATTTTCTATTTTTTTAAGAATGCGAGCACTTTTACCAAGACATATGGCCCTTAAATCAAGCAATCGAACTGTGGAATTGTGCCGATGCATTGGAAGTATATTTTATTTTTTTTAAATGTGGGGGAAAGATTCGAGATCTTTAAAATTTTGTTGGGCTTTCCCTGTCTTTGTTTGTTCCAAAAAGTTGTGGTTTTTTTTTTTTTAATTTTTTAAAATTGGTTTTGGGGGTTTTTAAACGATTTTTTCATATTAATTTGGCCAGCTAATTATAATAACTTTTAGAAATTCCAAGAAAAACTTTTCTTTTAACTTCCCAAAATTTTTTATAATTAGTTAACGACTTGACAAGTTAATTGGCCATAATTTTCTAATCCAAAGGATAAACGTTCCAACCAAAAATTTAGAAATCAAAGAAAAAATCCAATAAGTATCTACAACTTTATGGGATAAGTAAACAGAATAAGAAGCCCACTTTAAGTCTTAAAATCTTAATTCAGAAAAAAATTTTTTTAATTCAATAGATTTGTGCAATGATTACCCTCGTTCTCCACAAACAAATACAGCAAAAACATCAACCAAAAATTGGCCTTTCATCAACAGAATTATTTTTACAATGTTTTTATTAATATTATTTATACAAAATAATGTTTTTTAATTTTTAATGCCATTCCTTTTTTATGTTTTAAAAAACGATCCTCAATTAGCTCATTAATTAGTGAAAATTTAAATATTAAAATATAAAGTTAATATACATTAATTATTATAATTAGTTGTGTTCATTGGTGGTGTAAAGGATAGCGTCCTCGAGTTTGAGAAGAGGGGTCTAGGTTCGAACCCGTTGAGAGATTTTTGTTTTTTCACAAAAAATAAATTATTGATTTTATTGATTAATATTGACTTTATCGATTAGTATCGATTTTTTGAAAAATTAAAATTTTTAAAAAATAAATTATCGATTAGTATTGATTTTATCGATTAGTATCGATTTTTTGAAAAATAAAAATTTTTAAAAAATAAATTATCGATTTGTATTGATTTTATCGATTAGTATCGATTTTTTGAAAAATAAAAATTTTTAAAAAATAAATTATCGATTTGTATTGATTTTATCGATTAGTATCGATTTTTTGAAAATTTTTAATTTTTGGAAAATAAATTATCGATTTGTATTGATTTTATCGATTAGTATCGATTTTTTGAAAATTTTTAATTTTTGGAAAATAAATTATCGATTTGTATTGATTTTATCGATTAGTATCGATTTTTTGAAAATTTTTAATTTTTGGAAAATAAATTATCGATTAGTATTGATTTTATCGATTAGTATCGATTTTTTGAAAATTGAGAATTTCAAATTAAGCAAGTTCCCTCTCAAAATTCCGCACTCAACTGGCCTTATTTAACATATTAAATTTTTATCTCTAGCTACACTATTTCTTTTTTTATATTTCTCTAACTTTCAGGACAAATTGTCATTTATTTTTAATAATTTTGGGACAAGATGTCATTTATTGTAATGCCAATTCTGAGCATTTTTTAAATTGAAATATAGAAATAAATTTTTAAAAATCAATGTCTCCTAAGTTTATAAGTTTTGTTATTAATATATCCTTCAAATCGTCTTTCATCATTCTTGATCATTCTGCAATCATTTCACTGTCAGTTGAACAAGGCAAATTCACAAAGGTTTTGCACATTTAGTTTTAGAATTTTTCAAAATTAAGTGTGCGCCAAAGTTATTTTATAACGTGTAGAAACGCCAAAACTGAAACGCCAATAACGCAAAGGAATTGCGTTTTTCACACGTTGTAAAATGAGTTTGGCGCACAAGTAGATTTTTTTCTATGTGTGCGCAATGGAGTAATTTATAACGTAGAACGCAAAAAATTGCGTTTGTAGTTGGCGTTCTTATAAATTTTTAGAGACCTGTTAATCCCTAAAATATAAGTGATTGATCCTAAAATAAAATCCTTAAGCCTGAAAAAAAATTTTTTTAATTAAAAATCTTAAAATTGAACATTGCGACAATTTTATTGTACTAAAAATTAAAAAAAATTATAAAAATGGAAGGAGAGAGAACATATCAATTAAGTGGCACAAAGAATTTTTTAAAAATTAACAAAAAATTTTGTGTGGGATATTTTTAAAAAGTCTCTAAAAGAATTTTACAGCTCATAAAAACAAAAATAAAAAAATATATAATGCAAAATTTAAAAATAAAAGAATGCGAGAGATCGAGAAATTAATTTATTTTATGCTTTTTTAGAGAGAGAAAGAAGAAAGATAAAAAAATGATACGAATCTTAAACCCAGAAAATTAAAAAAAAATAAAAATTATTTTAGGGAAGACAATAAAGACCCTTTATGAAAAGGAAAGGACTATAAATTTAATTCGATCCAAAAATAACTTTTTGTTAATTTAATTTTGGAACCCCTTTTTAAGAGAAAGATTAAAAGAAAAAATTTTTTTGATGAGGCTAGATTGAGTGGAAAATAAAAATAGGGAAAATAACCAAAATAATTTAAAATAGAAGATATACTATAATTATAAGATAAAGAAAATATAAGAAGAACGGTACACTCGGTAAGATTAAAAAAAGGAAGAAAATTTATAAAATATTTCTATAAAATAAAAAACCATTTAAAAATTAAAAGCCCCTTGACTTTTTCAGAAAAAAACCGAAAAAATTTCAGAAAAAACTCCTACAATTTTTTAAGGTTTTGTATTCTAAGAGAAAAAAGAAAAATAAACCTCACACAAGTGTATTACAGGCTTGCACGGAGACAATTTTAAAAAATTTCCAAGGTTTCTCTCTAGCTATAAGAATAAGAAAAACGAATTTTAAAGAAATATTAAAAATAAACCTGTCACACCGGCCTTCAGGAAAAACAAAAAAATTCTTTCTTCTTCTCTTCAATCTCCAACGTCAATTTCCTTGTTTTTATTTTCTACATGATTAATAATTTGTTCATCTTCTTCTTTTTTATTTTTAAAATTATTTTCTTCATCTTCCTCCAGTAAATTTTCTTCCTTGAAAGAACAATTTTTTCAAGGCTTCTAATTAAAAATAATAATAACCTGTTCTCCTCCTCCACCTCTTCCATCCCCCATTCCTTCTCCATCATCTTCCTCCCCTTCTTCATTAATTAAATTTCTTTGTTTATATTGTTCCAATTCTTGTAGCAAAGCTTTTTGTTGATGAATACTTTGAATTGTTCTTTGATATTCTGTCAAATATTCTTCACTTCTTTCTGTTAAAACTGAAAGTTTTCCACTTGTAGCATCTGCTTGTTCTAATGGAATAAATGTCTTCTTTTGTGGTTCTACATAATCACCTTTTTAAAAAAATTTAAAATTTTTAGCAAATCATATAAAAAATATTTAAAGGGATATTACCCTAACCCCCTTTCTAAAATAGAAAAACAAAATAAAAAAATTAAAGAAAAAAACCTTCATTTCTAAGTTGACTTCTTTGATAACGATGTACAAAATAAATACAACAACTAATTAATCCAGAAATAACAATTAAAGAACCAGCAAAAACAAATGCAGCAATATATGATTGTGTCAAATCAAAAACAATACCAGCTAATGGAGTACCCAAAAGAGAAGAAATTCCTCTAGCAACAACCAAAATACCAAAAGAATTTGTTAGTCTTTCAACGCCAAGTAAATCAGAAAGTAAAATTGAAGTAAGGCAAACATAGGCTGCTAAAACAAATTTTTGAAAATTAAAAAAATTCTCAAAAAAAACTTACAAACAATAAATCCAAACAAGCAGGAATAAGTAATTAACATGAGGTAATTGGGAAATAATGGACAAAATGCTGTGAGCAACCCACATGATATTAAAGACCAATTTGTTATTGTTAAAGCACTAACCCATCTTCTATCGGCCATCCAACCAAAAAATACACGGCCTTTAAAAATATTTTTAAAAAATTTTTAAATTAAAAAAACCAAAAGTATTTGAAATTCCAATAAGTGAAAGTAATAAAGTAGCCTCAGAAAGTGATATTCCTTCAGATACAGCCAATTCAATTAAAAATACAAAAGGAACATAAAATCCAAGCATTCCAAAAATTGAAGAAATACATAAAAGAACCATTACAGGATCCGATAATAATGAAAGAGAAACCATTTCTGAGATTGCTTGACGCATTGGAAGTGGAATAAATTTGAAACGACTGAAAAATAAAAAAATATAATCGAAGAAACATTAAAAAGCGACAATTGGTCCTAGTTCCGGCCCTCATCAACAGCATGGAGAGCACGAATTCTTACCCGAATCTTTACCAATTATTCTTAAAAATAAAACCTTGTATCTTGTTGCTGTCCTTCCAAATCTTCACAAAATTCAGTTCCTTCCCCACCAGTTATTCTACTATATTGACTACCTCCAAATCTATTGCTTGATTCTACCATATCACCACAAGCATGTGAAAGTGAAGAAGACAAATTTTGTGCTGCAATAATCATTGGAATTGAAATTTGAGATTCTCTATAACGTTGATAATTATTTCCTAAAAAGAGAAAAATTTATTAATTAAAAAATAAAAAAACCTTCGCTTTCAAATTCCCTCAAATTTCTTATACTTCCTTGAAGGAATATATCATGTCTAGATAAAGGCCTAGCAAATTCTTTTGGTTCAGCTCCACTTAAAGCAACAGAAAGTGTTGATTCGCCTTTAATTGATTGTGGTGGTGCTTGGCTTAGTCTACTAAGTGATTGGGCGTATGAACGCGCTGAAACACGTGATAATTGGCTGTTGAGGTTGACACGGCTTAGGCGAAGTTGATTGCTACTTCCCATCCATGCATCATTTGCCATACTGATTTTAAAGGAAAAATTTAAATTTTAAAAATAAAAAAAATCAACCTAGTTAATGTAGGCTTTCTAGTTCGATTTGAAACGACTGTTGGATGTCGTCCAGAGATTCCATCAGCATGTGATTGTTGTACTGAACCAGCTCTACTTTTGCTTAATCTTCTCTTTCCACTTTCCGGGATAGGAGAAAGTGGTGGACGATGAGGTGTTAATGGCGAAGAAGAAACCTTTAAAAAATCAGAAAATTAAGCTTAAAAAGAATTTTAAAGAAGGGTTAACTAAACTAGCTGAAAAAATTTTCCCTAAATCTTTCAATATCAAATTCTGGCAATTTCAATATCAAATTCTGATTTTTCAATATCAAATTCTGGCAATGGCAAAGGTTTAAATAAAAGGCCACAAAATACACAAAGAAGAATAAAAACTCCCTAAAATTTCTAAAAAAAATTTAAAGAAAAACCATTTCATCAGCATTTTCATCTCCTTTCTGAAAATCAATTCCACCTTCAAGTCCATTCATTAGTAAAGGTTGCCCATCTTCTTTTGTACATTGTGAAGACGTTCTTGTAGTTGCTGACCGTTTAACAGGAGAAACACCTCCCCCATTTGTTGTAACTTCATCAGAAATATTTGAATTACACTACAAAATTAAAGAATAATTAAAAAATTAAAAGAAACCTCATCGTCTCCATCATCTGCTCTACTCAAAGCAGCCAAAAGTGCTTGTTGTTTTAATTCAATTGCTAGTCTGTTTTGTTTTTCAATGTCAAATTCAGGCAATGGCAAAGGTTTAAATAAAAGGCCACAAAATACACAGAGAAGAATAAGTGCAGCAAGGCAATATATGGCTATTTTCCAACCAAAAGCTTCAAAAAAATGTTAAATAATTTTAAAAATAAATAACAACTTAATGGAACAAGAACATATATAAAAGAGGTTGGGGAAAAAAAAAACCAAAAGGTATCGAGCCTTCACCATTCGCACTGACAGTCTAGAGCAGTAACCAGTGCACCACCGCTAACCTCACAAAATTTATCTAATTTGTATCCATATTTAATCGAATTATTTTTAATTTCCCCCAAATAAATTTAAAAAATCAAAACAAACATTCAATCAAATATTTAGACAAAAGAGGAATCAAAAAAGTCCCAACACCACTTCCAGAAACAGCAATTCCAGTAGCTAATGCCCTCTTTGCTTCAAAATATTGACTAACAATAACAATTGCTGGCAGATAAATAAATCCAAAGCCAATTCCTTTAAAAAATTTTTTGACCCCTCACAAAAAATAAAAAAAAACCTCCAAGAATTCCATAAACAAAATAATAAACAAAAATATTTGGCGAAAATGTTGAAAGAATAAAAGATAATGAAGCAATAATAGCTCCACAAACAACAATACGGCGAGTTTCAAAATTGTTTAAAAGACCGCCTACAACTGGGCCTTAAGTTTAAAAAAATTTAAAAAATTTTGAAAATTTTATAAACATACCAGAGAGTAAATACATTCCAATTAGAATTGATCCAATAAGAGAAACGCTAAAAAATAAATTTTAAATAATTTTTAAAAAATAATAAAGACATACGCTGATTTGTTGGCACCAAATTCTTTTTGATAAGCAGCCATAAAAGGCCTGAAGAAATAGTTAAAAATTTTTAAAAAATTTAAAAAATACCCAAAAGCATTACTAATTCCATCAACAATTAAATTACAAACAAAAGCAGCAGCAACAACTACCCAACCGTATTCTCCATCTGGGGGTATCGGTAAATGATCAACAATAATTACATCATCTCTTGCTTGACAACCTAGAAATATATTATGGTATTTTTATATTAAAATTGTGTGGATAGTTTTAGCGGAAAGATAAAAGAAATAGTAGAAAAAGACTACAATATGTTAAAGATGAGGAATCCTAAAAAAGTTTTTTATCCACAAAAATTTCGCGAATATGAAAACCCTTTAAGAACGGTAACTTCCACAGCTTATTGTTAGTCTCAGAAAATCAAAAAAATCAACAAAAAGTTACCCTGAGATTCATTAATTGAGAGTGAGCTTTGAAAGTCGTTGTCTGGTAATATTTGCAAGTGTTGGTCATCCATATCTTGGAAACAACTGCCGGCACCATCATCATCCTTGAATCCTTAAAAATTTAATTTTAAAAGGTTCAGGATTTTTCCAAAAAAAATTTAAATCCGAAAATTAAAAATATTTTTTGTCCGTAAAAGTAGTCCGCCAACTTAGAAAATAGATTAAATCAAAAAATCCAAACCGTTAATTAATTGATTCTGATCATCTTCCACTGTCAATTCAAACGGCACTTTTTGAGGTGATTCTCTATCCTTTGTAGAACTTTCATCAACTACCACAATTTGAACTCCATTTCGCAATATTGATTTTAATTTTGAAGGTTCAGTATTTTCTTCATTCGCTACTTGCTCATTTTCTGTTGGCATTTCATTTGCCATCTGAAATTCAAGGAAAAATCATCAAAATAAAAAATTATAAAAATTAAGTGTGCGCCAAAATATTTTTCTAACGTTCAAAAACGCCAAAATTAAAAAAAACGCCATAAATTCCCCCGAAAAAATATTTTTGGCGCACAGCAAAAAATATAATAAATAAATTCCAAAAAAATGAAAGGCAGAAATAGATTTAAAAAAAAAGAGAAAAATTAATGTAGTTAATGCTGGTAGTGCCGGCTATATAAAATTTTATTTTTACGTGACGCGTAAGCTTTATAAATAAAAAATATAAATGTCCCCAATACGCACCCATTAAGGGAGGAGAGGAACAACAATAAACGGCTGATTCTCTCACACATAAAAAGATCGTCATTGGCGGGGTGAGATGGAATTTCTTTTTGCACTTAAAAAATATGAAGAAATTAACACATTAAAAAAATAAATTTTTTAAACAAAAAATTAGAAATGACTAATACTTAATTGATGGATAAAGACAAAAATCACACAAACCCCCATTAGAGTCTGAAAACGAAAAAATACTAGAGGAGGGGGATACTAGAGTAAAAACCTAGCAACCCCTCAATCAAAAGGGAGAACGTGTTAGGGTTCGAAGAAGGAATGAGAGACAAACTACTCGATATCAGTAATTTTTCCAGACCCCAAACATGCAGAGGTATTTCGAAATCTGTTTTGACATTAAAAAATTTTTTCAAGAAAAAAAATGTTAGGGCTTAGGAGCTACCCTAGAAAATATTCTTAACAATTAATAAAAAAATTGAAAAAATCTGAAAAAAAATTTTTTTAATAAATTTATTTCCTAAAATTTATCAAAAATAAAATCTCCAAAAAAATAAAATTAGAAAAAAAAATTCCCAAGGGGTTTTCAAAACGATGATTGATGGAATAATCAAAAAAAAACTTTTTTTTATCTATTTACCAAATTTTATTATATTAAATGAAACAAATGCTTTTTTTAAAAATTTTAAAATCATTTTTAAAAAAGCAGAGAGTACTTTTAAAAATAAAATTAAAAAAAAATTTTTTATCTTGCGTCATGTGTGCTTAGCCTGCAACTTTTTTAAAAATTGAGAAATGTACTTTTCTATTATTTTAGAAAAAAGATTAAAAGGGGAGGAGAACATTTTAAGGGAGAGAATTTCAAAATAAATATTTTTATTTATTTTTGTCTCTCCCCCCTCCCCAATTTAAAACAAAAAAAAGATCAGAAAAAAATTGGGGTAAAAAAAGATAAATTTATATTTATTTATGTCTCTCCCTTTATTTTTTCAAAAATTAATTTTAAGAAAATAAAAATTAATTTTTCTTTTTCTCCGCGCAACAAAATAAAAATTTCATTTTATTTTTAATCCAAAAAATCCCCCATTTTTTTCTATTTAAAACATTAAAAATAAGAGAAAAATAAAAAGGCTTCACTTACCGTCCTTCACTCCCACAAAAACTGCAGCACACCAGCCAGCTACTATAGTGAAATAAAGCTTAAATAGTTGACAGTCGGCAATAAATTGATTTTTGCAAAAGCTTTTGAAAAAAAAGAAAGAGAAAAATAAATAAAATATTTTTATTTCCTGCTCTTTCCAACCAAGTTTTAAAAAAAAAATTAAAATATAAAATAAATTTAAAAAAATAATTAAAATTAAAAAATTTATAAAATATAAAAAAATTAAAAATTTATTTAATTAAAAAAATATTTTTGACAATATACATTTAATCTAACATTAAAAATAAAAAAAAGATTTAACAAATTATTAAGAAATAAAAAAATAAAGAAAATATGTAAAGTCTGTTCCAAAATAGGTTGACACCCCCTAATTTTTCCGATAAGTCAACTTAGGTTTGTCCAATTTTTATAATTTCTTTAAATATTGATTCAGCAGCAAAAATTACCCTATTTTACAAAAAATTTTAGAAAAGCAAAAATTTTAACAAAAGTTATGAAAAATTTTCAGAAAATGAGGTGTTCCAAAATACATTGAACAGTTTGTAAAACCTAATAAAAAAGCCCTTAAGCAATTACTAAAAATGAAATAAAAAATTCTATGAACATTTCTATTGATATTGAGTTAAAAAGAAAAAAGAACGAAGTCTATAACTGTTTTCTTCATCGAGATCTCAAATCTCGAAAATCAACGGGAAACCGGGGTACAGTACTTCAAAAAATATTTTAACCCCTTTAGGGCATATATAAAAATTTTCTTTTAGGCCTATCTGAAAGCCCATAAAATTTGCTACAAAATAGAGCAAGCTTAAATTTCACAATAAAGAACACATGGAGATATTGTTCGTGGAATCATTAAGTGATCATTTTTGGGGTATTTTGGAGGGTTTTGAGCATTAAGTGGGCATACTTCAAACAGATATATTTTAGAAACACTAAGGCCAGGACTATTTTATAGCAAATTTTATGGGCTTTCAGATAGGCCTAAAAGAAAATTTTTATATATGCCCTAAAGGGGTTAAAATATTTTTTGAAGTACTGTACCCCGGTTTCCCGTTGATTTTCGAGATTTGAGATCTCGATGAAGAAAACAGTTATAGACTTCGTTCTTTTTTCTTTTTAACTCAATATCAATAGAAATGTTCATAGAATTTTTTATTTCATTTTTAGTAATTGCTTAAGGGCTTTTTTATTAGGTTTTACAAACTGTTCAATGTATTTTGGAACACCTCATTTTCTGAAAATTTTTCATAACTTTTGTTAAAATTTTTGCTTTTCTAAAATTTTTTGTAAAATAGGGTAATTTTTGCTGCTAAATCAATATTTAAAGAAATTATAAAAATTGGACAAACCTAAGTTGACTTATCGGAAAAATTAGGGGGTGTCAACCTATTTTGGAACGGACTTTATATTAATTGCAAAAATAAAAAGATTTGAGAGGGCAGGTAAAAGGATGTCGGTCAATCAAAAATTTGTTTATAGGGCTGTTCTTTTGAATTTTTAAAAATTAAAAAAAAATAGAAATTATTTTTAAAACTTAGTAATTAATTGGGAATGTCAAAAAAAAATTTTTGTCATAAAATTTTCTCAAGGTTTTTCTTCATCATTAACAACAAGAAATAGCTTCTGACAAAAACGTGTCATGTTCGCTGAAAAAAATTTTTTGTATAAAGGAGATATTTAATTTTAAAAAAATTCAGAAATTTTGAAAGCTTTTCAAAAAAATTTTTTATTTTTTCAACATTATGGCAAACTGTAATTTACCATTTCAAGCCTTTTTTTATCGCCTCATATTTCCTAAAATTTTATTAAACAAAAAAATACCCGAAGCTCTGTAAATCCACATTGGCCTATTTTTCCAATAAATAAAAAGAAAATAGACAGGTATAGCTGTCAACATTATTGCTATTCCAATTGCTAAACAAATAAATATAGTTTTTAATTTAAAAAAATTTCAAAAAAACCTGTATCTTTAGGATTACCAACAATAGGTATAACAACAAGTGCCATACATCCAAACAAAAATAAAGAAGGAAATATTAAATTAACTTTTATTGGTCTTGGAGCATTTGGCATTTTTTTGCGAAGATAAAAAAGTGCAGAAATTGCTAAACCTATAGCTAACCAATAACTTATTTGGATATAATTTATTAAAGTTATTGCATCATCTCCAAAAGCTAAATAACAAAGTGACAATATTCCCTGAAAAAAGGGAAAAAAACTTTTTTTTTGAAAAAATTAGTGTAAATTAGTGTAAGTTAGTGTAGTATTTCTTAAATTAACCCTGAAATCACCTACAAACACTAACCTTAAGGGTTCTCTTATTTTAAGAAAAATATTCAAAACTTAAAAAAAAATTATAAACCAGAAATGCTACTGCCGGTATTGGTGTTCTTGTTTGTTTATTTATCATAGTTAATGCAATTGGCATTTGTTCCTCTCTAGCGCCAACATAGAAAAGTCTTGATGATGTGAAAATCCTTTAAAGAAAAAATTAGAATTTTAAGAGTTCCATACTTTTCTCAAAAAGAAACTTATAAAAAATTTGAAAAATGGCCAAGAAATTTTCAAAAAATTCTAAAAAATTTTTTCCAAAAACTAACACTCCATTTGCTGATCCAAAAGTCGAACAAGCAACAAATATAGGCATTGTAAAGGCTAAAGGTCCATACATTTTATTCGCAAATTCCTTTAAAAAATAATTAATAAAAAAGTTCTTATTTAAAAAAATACCACAGCAACAGCATCAGAAGCCAACATTTCTTGAGGGCTAATAACTGTGTAGAGAGCAACATTTGTAAAAACATAAATTATAGTAACAGAAACGGTTGAGATGAGAATTGCAAGAGGGAGATTTCTTTAAAAAAATGGGAAAATTTATGAGGAAAAGTGATCCGATTAAAGGCTTAAGAGGATTTAAAAAGATCCAAAGAAAATCAAGGTTTCTGTTCTGGACAGCTCTTGCAACTGGGAGAACATAGACAGCAATAGCATCAGAAGCCCCTTTCATACAAAAAATGATGCTGAAGGGTGCAGTACATAAAAGTACATAACCACAATTACACAACAAAATTCACAAGTGAAGAAATAAAAAAATTAAAAAAACCTCTTAGGATTTTGAAGCTCTTCAATAATAAAATTTAAATAATTCCATCCTTGATAGGCAAAAAGTCCAGAATAAAATGCTATTGAAACTTTGCCAATATTGGTATTTGTGTCTTCAAAAATGTTTTCAAATGACTTTCGATACAGTGGATCTCCTTAAACAAAAATTTTTTTAAGTAAAAAAATTCTAATGAAAATTCATTTAAACTAACCGCTAGCCAACAGATAAATTCCTGTAAATGTAATAAGCAAAAGAGCAAATATTTTGGCAATAGTAAATGTATCCATAACAATTGTTGACCACCTTTTTAAAATTTTAGACGTTTAAAAATTATTTTAAATTAAAAAATAACCTAACAGAAACACAATTTAAAGTTGTCAGGAAAACTGAAAAATAATAAATTTTAAAAAAACCTCTTAAAATTCTTCTCAAAAATTTTTTACACACACTTATCAAAGCAGCAGCAATCATTTGAATAATTCCTGCAGGTGGGGAACAATTGGGGAAGAACGGTCGAAGAATGTAAGTAGCAAAAGTCAAACAAACTATTGTACAAGTACAAGGCCTTAAATTAGTAATATGATATCAGACCTCATAAGATACACTCAATATAAGATACGCTCACTATAAGACACGCCCGACATTAAGATAAACCTCAATTTAGAATAGGGTCTTTAAAATTTGGTTGCCCCCTGACAATGAGCAAGTTGCCATTGTGTAGGGAGACCGTCGAAGCGTTAACATATTTAAGCCAAAGAGTGTATCTTATAGGGAGGTCCTTTATAATTTTAACTATTATTAAAAATATACCTAACAATAATAGCCTCAACCCATAATCGAATAAATGCCAAAAAAGGTCCAAAAGCCTCCATCTAAATTATAAAAATAATAATGATCATAAAATAATAAAAGCAGACTAACAATATAAGCATAATCTCCACCAGATTTTTTAATTAAAGTCCCAAGTTCGGCATACTAAAAATTAAAGAATTCAAATTTTTTGTCATTTAATTTTTTGGTGTTTCGAATTTAGATATTTTGATTTTTTACATTTTGAAATTGGGCGGTCAAAATTTAATTTTGATTTGTCCTTCTTAGTGTATTGGGAATATGGTTAGTTTGTAGGGGCAGGTTAGTTTGTAGGGGCAACCCTTTTCGGGGAAATATTTTTTTTAATTCTCAAAAAATTTAAAAAAATTTTTTGAAATTTTCTAGAACATTTTCATGCCTTTTAAAGATATTTTTAAGAAAAATTAAACAAAAACAAACACAATAAGAGCCAAGTCCAACAAACAAACCGCAAAATATCCATATTAGAAGAGACAATCCAACACTTCCAGCCTCTTTAAAAAAATAATTTTAAAAATCTTTTTAATTTAAAAAAACCTCTTTGAACTCCCGTAGGTGACAGAAAAATTCCCGATCCAATAATACATCTAAAAAAATTCTTTTTAAAATTCAAAACAAAATTAAAAACTAACCCAACAATCATCGAAACACCATTCATTAACGTCAAAGATTTTGCTAAACCCCTTCCTGTATCACTTTCTTCTTCTTCTTCACGCACCATTTTATTATTTATGTCGTCTTTATGCTGCTGTTCTTGTAATAGTTGTGAATTGTCTTTTTCATTGGAAGGAATTTTGAGAGGCATTTTTTCGGTTGTTTGTTTCCTCTCTTTTTTAAAAAAACCTTAAGATGAATTAACCTTTAGTTTATTTATTTTTAAAAAGGTCCCCACTACTATTTAACATTTTCTCTCTAGAAATTTTATATACACACACTTTTTACGAGTGATAGCAAAATGCTGGCTGCTCTTTAGCAAATAGCAGTCTATTTAACAAAAAAAAATTTTTTTTGAAGTAAAGGACCACTCATTTTTATTTATTTTTAAGGGGAAGTAAAATGTATGTATTTATTTAATAATTTTATTACAAAACTGTTAATAACAACACAGTTTATATCAAATTATTAAATTCTTTGACTCTCCCTTATGTGCACAAAAATTATTCAGAAAAAAATAAATTTGTGTGTGTGTCCATTTAAAAAATTATTTCCTTCCTATATACTTTCAACTCTCCGAAAATTTGTATAAAAACACCCGACAGATTATTATCAATTTTAGAACAACAACAATTGATACTAGGAAAATACTATTATTATTTTATTGGAAAGGTGATTTTACCAAAAAAAAATTATTAAATGGAAAAAATTGAAACTGAATGAAATTGAAAAAGAGGCAATGGGGACACACCTTAGAGAAGATTATTTTTTATAAATCTTTTTTTAGGACCAGACTTAATTATTGATAAGTGCATTAAAAAGTCCCTTTTCCCCTCCCATTCTCTTTGACGGCTTAATAACCCTGTCATTTACTCTGGAATGAAAAAAAAATTTTTTTTGCGTAAAAGAGAGAATGAGCTTTTTAAATAGTTGGGAGTTATATTGATTTTGGAGTCAATGCACATCCATTTTATTGGCAATGGGACAGGCAGCTACTAAAATAGCTAAAAAATTTCAAAAGTATTTTTAAAAACAAAAGCAAACTACATTAAATCACTCATTAATTTTTATATTTTTTAAAAATAGAAACGTGTTATAATAACATAAAATTAAATATTTGTTAAAATATTTAAAAATTTTATTCTACAAAAATATATATTTATAATATACTATGTTTGAATTATTTTTTAAATTAAAATTTAATTGTAGTTGTTGGCGACCGATTTTAAAACCGAAAAATTTTTTTTGAAAATGAGTAATTAAAAAAATCTCCAAAAACCTCGAAAACTGGGCTTCTAAAATTTGATTAAACCGGAAGCTGAACCAATTAGGGTTAATATAACCGTTCGCCAACAACCCTAAATTTTTTAATGTTTAAGTAGAAAAAATATAATTTAGGATATGTTAATTCTATGATAAATTATATATTTAAATTTAGACCAAATCAAAAAATTGAGTTGCTTTTGTGATAAAATGTTAAAAGTCCAAATCTTTTTAACAAAATTTTATTTTTAAAATTAAATTTTTTAAAATCTTTCTAACCATTTTTAACATAGATCCCATCACAACTCAATTTATTTTTTAACTAAAAAATTTAAAAAATACCTGATAACAGAAAGAATATATGACAAGATTATTGACAAACACTACATTTATTTATATTCAATATAAAAAAATCACCGAGTCCCAATTTATTTTCTACTCAATTTTCTCTTCTCATTTAATGCCAAGTGTAGTCTCTTTAACCAAAGAATTGAGAGTAAAAAGATTAAAAAGATCTTTAAGAAAATAAAAAAAATTTTTCAAAAAATATCAAAAAAACCTATAATTTGTAGCGATTCATTTTTCTTTGCTGCAACTTTACGAATCATTGGAATTCGAAGCAAAATAGAAGAAAAACGTTTTTGAGCTTCAGAAGTTTCGTGAAAATGGCATATATGCGTATAAAATGCAGAAATCATTTTTTTCTGTTCTGCACAAACATTTCTTTGACTTGCAGCGTCCAAACTTTCTGTGTCTAAAAATTAATTTTTTCCCTAAATTTTATCAAAAATAAACCTGGATCAAAAAACATAATTGCCTGAAGTGCCGCAAATTCTTCAAAAAATATTTTCATTTGGAGAAAATTCCTCAAAAAATTTTTTTCAAAAAACCTGTAGTTGAAATATTTAATCGTCTAAACGGTTTCATCACACAATCAATCATTGCTGCCATGACAGGAGTCAATCCTGACAAACATCCAACTGTCTAAATAAAAAAAATATATTTTTAACTTTATATTTATTTTAAAAAATTAACTGGATAATGAACTGATGGAGGAATATCGACAACAGAACGAACACCTGTTTCAAGACAATTATTTCCATCGCGAATTAGTCGAGGATCAAAAAATCTAAAAATAAAAAAAAACAAAGATTTTTTAGATTCATCCCAACAGGTGCTATACTAATCTCACCAACTACCGCCAGGCATCGAACCTGAGTCTCTCCCATTAAGTGCAAGTCTTTTTTGTGAGATCGAAAGAACAGTAAAATTTTGAAAATTCACATACGCATGCATATTATTATCATTATTGTTAGACATTTGACTGTTTGATGATGTAGCAAAATTGTCAGGGGATGTTGAAGTCGAAGACAAATTATTTGTTGAATTGTTATTCTCATTTTCTGTATCAAAATTATTCTTTGGTGATATTTGATGAGTATTGTTGACTAATCTATCACAAGATTCTGTTGGTTCAACAATTTTGGAATATTTTTTAGGTGGTTGAGTAGTAGAAGATTCAAAATTTTCCAAATTATTAGAATTAGTTGAAGTGCTGTTTTTAAATTCAAAATTTTGAGGAGGAATAATTAATGGTTCTCTTAAAAATCCAAAAAGTAAAAAAATCTACAAAAATACCTCGGTAACTTTTCTGCAATACGTTCAATTCCATCAATGATTTTTTCGTCTGAAATTAATTCTGGAGTTCGGAATGCTTCACACATTATCATATAACTACTGGCGTGGTTTGTAATTAGGGCAACTTTGTCAGAATAAGGCAATTTTCGAAATGTTGCAAAAGTTTTTGCCCAATCAATATATAAAGCTATTATTCGTGAACGCCAAAATGGCATCTTTTGTTTGTCTTTGTTTGGGGTTACAATTGGATCAGAGAGCTTAAAAATATAAATGTTTTAATTTTAACTGACATGAGAATAAAATAATACTTTAACATTTATTGGCCGTGAAAATATACTTGGCGCTTTCAATGCTTCTTCCAAGGTGCCATACGGATGGATTTCCCCACGACTCAAGAGTAAAGTAAAATTATTTTCTAGTTGAGTTAAACGCTCCAAAATTCCATCGAAAGAATTTGATGTCTGAAAATGTTATTTTAAAGATTAAAGTAAACTTAATTAACAGACAGACTTTATTATTTACTCGAATATTTGACAAATTATTTCCATTTTGTAAATCGATTGAACCATGAAAAGAAATGTCTTCTTCATCAGAAACGTCAAATTCATTGCTTTAAAAAATTCCTTTTTTAATAAAAATAAATTTAAAAATACTCTGCATGATTTTCCAATTTTTCATGTTCCTCATCTTTTTGTTCATTTTTATCTCGTCGCTTTCTTTTTGTGTAACCAATCCTGTCCCTTTCTGATTGAATTGCTTTGAAAAATAATTTTTAATTTTAAAAAATTCTTTTAAAAATACAATTTGTATCCATTCCCATTTTTATACATTTTTCTAACCGGCAAGCTCTACAAGCACATCTAACACCTTTATCTACAATGCATTTTCCATTGCCCATACACGCAAAGTTGCGATTATTCTAAAAAAATTGAGAATTAAATTTTTTGTAGAAAATGTTATACCACAATAGCACGCCGGAAAAATGTTTTGCATCTAAAAAATAAAATTAGGAAAATTTTTTAGTAACGTTAGAGATTGAATCGAGACAAGATTTTGAAAAGATTACCGAGAAATCTTCGAGATATCTTTTACGATTCTCGTATGGAGACCCCAGTCTGGCCTCAAATTAACCTGACCTCGTCCCTAAAAACTAATTTTCATAAAAATCACATTCAAAATATTCTAAAAAATAGCAGGCCCAAAGCCCATCTTTTAACACTAATGTATTAACTTTAAAAAATATACCCATTGCAAGACGGAACAGAATAATGATTTCCAGTCGCCACATCATTACAAACCACGCAAGTAGTATCTATAAATTTTACTAAAATTAGAATACATTTTATAAAAAACCTGGAGAAAGTTTGTCGCTAAAAGGTGTAGACATTTAACATCAACATAAAGTCGAAAATAAATTCATTTTTATTTTATTTATTTGACTGAAAATTCGAAAAATTTTTTATTTAATTTTAATAAAAAAATTAAAAATAAGTAGAAAAGAAGAAAACTTTTATTGATTAAATAAAAAATAAATCTTTACTATTTTTACATCAATTTAAGCAGTAAACATTTCAAAAAAATGCCAGAATATATTAAATGTGCCGCATGAGAATGAAGGATTAAAAGATTTGAAAAAATGTATTAAAAGCTTTTAAGGCCCAAACAGAGTTATAAATGTCGTCTTTTAATTTAAGCTTATACATAAGTATCAAAAAGGAAAATAACCAAAACGTCATTAAAATAAAGTTAACTATATTTTGTTAAAGACTGACACATTATGAGGTAAAATCGAAAATAGTGATTTCAAAAATAAATTAAGCACAATTTTTCCTTCAATCCAATAAAAATAAAATTAACTGTTTGAAACCTTCGCCTTCTTCAAATTTAATTTATTATTCGTTGTATCCTCCAATTTTTTCCTTTTATACCCAGTAGATTTTGCCAATAAGGGAACATCTTGTACAGAATTTTCATTTGATGGAACTGAGAGAGAACGATGAGATTTCGAATTTTTTGTTGCTCTTGAAGACGAGGAATCCAAATCACCTGAAAATAAAATTTTTTTCACATTTCTTCGACATCAAAGAAAGTTAAAAACTCTAAAATCTACTTACCCCAACGTCGTCGAGTTGCTGGATCTGCTGCAAGTATACCAGTACAATTTATTTCACCACAATGACATGAAGGTACTTCACTCCAAAGTCCTTGTCTTTGCATATTATAATCAAAAGACAATTCCTCACCTTCAAAAGAAAAAAATTTTTTTCCCAAATCATAAAAAACCTTTAGATATATTTCTCTTTGCAATTAAAACCAAATGGAGATCAAAATCACTTTGAAATTGTTGGATAATACAATTTGGATTACATGAGTGATTTACATAACTATAAAAATAAAAAATAAAAATCAGTCAAAATCTCCAAAATAAACCGCATATCATTTCCATAATATTGGGCATCAATATTCCGTTTATCATCCAATTCCATAATATAATATTGAGCTTCATTTGATTGTAAGGAAGCAATTCTGTCTATTCGACGACGTTTTTCTTCTTCATCAATAACTTCTCCAGTATATTCACCCACAAATCCTCCCTAAAAATACATTTTTAAGTTCCAAAAGATTTTTTATACCGCTGTTATATCTTCCATTGAAATTGCTCCATATCCTTTTCCATGAAAATATTCAATTTTTACTTGAATGCAATTTTTTCCTTCACTAATGCGTCTATTGTTGCATGGTTTGTTAGGTAGTTCATTACAATCCTAAAAAAAATTATTTTAATTTTTCATGCCCATATTACACAGATTATCTTTCCCAACCAATTAAATTTTACTTAAAAACTGACCTTTGGACATTCCATACACAATGCTCGATTTATGCATTTTGAAGAAGGACCACATCTATCTGCTGCATCGCTTGGACATTTACAATTGTCCCTACCAAATAAACGATCCCGTGGCATTTTTAATTCAGGTTTAGAGTATTTGTTTTGCTAAAAGTTTAAACAATCAAACAAAATTACAAAATCCTTACATTCAATTGTTTGACAATTTTCTCACCATTACTAAATAATTTATCAGGGATTTGATCAGTTTTTATTGGCCGTTGAGTTAAACTATTTTTTAGCATAAATTCTTGTGCTGATGTCCATTCTAAAATTTAGAAAAATTTTTAAAAATAAAATTTAAGAAAAACCTGCAAAAATATCAGATTTACTAGCTTCAGTAATATAAAAATAATCACTGTGAGTCATTGTAATCACTCGATTATGCGAAAGTATATTATAATAAATTTTGCCTCTGTATGGAAGCCTAAAAATAGTTACGGAAGTCAAAAATATTAAAAATTCAATAAATAAACCATTTAACACAAAGATAACCAACAGCACCAAGTTGAGGACTTTTTATTGGAAATTCATCATTTTTTATAATTTGACAAGGATACCATTTTCTAAAATTAAAAAATTGAAGAAAAATTAAAAAATTGTATTAACTGTCTAGAAAATCTAGCCATAGCATATTCATTATAACGAACAAAATCAAACATATCACACCAATGACAAGTTGCAATTTCCCTTTCTTCAGTTGTATCCATGACGTAATCTCGTTTTGGTCTGCTATAACATTTAAAATGCATTGAACGGAAACATTTTGTGCATTTTACAAGTTTTTCTTAAAATAAAGACTAATTATTTGGCAAAAAGTCTTTAGACTGCGAAAACCAAAATCAACCAAAATATTAAAAATTAAATCTTTAATAACCTCCTTGAAGTGGTCCCTGTTGACAATCAGCACAATGTTGCAAATGGAGATTTGTTGCATCATCAAAAATTACATGACGAGGACATATGATTTTGCCCTTTTCATCAATTTCACATCCACCTTAAATTAACTATTGAAATCAATTTTAACGTTATAAAATTCACCAGGTATGCAATCCTCATGCCAAGCAAGTTCACATTGATCACAAGCAAATAATTTACCTAAAAATTGAAAAAACCTCAAAAAATTCCCAAAAATAGCCAACCATTAAAACATCTAGTCCTGTTATGATCAGCAAAACAAGCAGTGCAATGATGTAGTGAACAATATAATTTACTATTTCTTCTCATTGATTCAAAAGTATATCCACCGATGTTTGTACTTTTTGCACATTCATAATGAAAATGGGTAAAGCAACAAGGAGAAGCACACTTTAGCATTCCAAGACTTTTGATACCACAAATATAACAATAAGATCCACGAATTCCTTTAAAAATTTTTAAAATTTTAGGGAATGGAAAATGCCCGCAAATATGTTTTTATTCGAATTTTTCAATATTTTCGGGTTTAAAACATAAAAAGAAAAAATTTACTTTTAGGAAAATCATCTGTCCTGACTGGATTGTTATGCTTCCGTTGAGCAATGTAGATCGGCTTTTCCTGTATCCACATACCTAAATTACTTATTTTTAGAAAACAAAAAAATTTCAAATAACCTTGTTTTTTGACCGGTTTATTTAAAATCATTTCAGGAATTTGAAAATCACTCTTCATTATTCGTAGCTTGAGTTCTTCCAAGTTTTTTCTAATATCCTCTTGAATATCTTCCAAGCTTGGGATGTAATGTCGTCCTTCATTCTTGAGCAATTCATTAAGTTGCATAATTTTGACGTTTTCTACAAAATTAATTGCATCAACTAGAACTAAATTTTTACAAATTCAAAGAAATAAAAAATAAACTAACTTTGCTTGCTTTCCGATTTAATTAATTTATCATCAGTAGCTTTAATTCGCAAACAATTTTCAATGCATGAAGTAGAAAGTTTAAGTGGAGTTTTAGTTTCCATTCTAAAAAATCTTAAAATCTAAAAAAGTAAGTCGAAAAATTTCGAAAATTAACAGGGAAGAAAAAAAGAAACAAAATCGCCGTCAGCGTCATTTTTAAAAAATTTGAAGGGAATAATTCCGCGTTTTTTTCGAAGAGAAATGTCGAAGTGGTAACATACAAAATCCGAAAAGTTCAATTGAGTACCCACGATTGAGCCATAAAATATATTTTTATCTTCTTAATCCTCTGATATCTGTCCGAATCTCCTGATACCACTCCCTCCCTGATTCACTTTTTTTGAAAAAAACTTTCTTAAAATAAATTTATAAAAATAAAATTAACTTTGTCTTAAAAGTAACTTATAAAAAAATAAAAGTACAAAAAAATTCAAATTTTATTTAATTAAAAAAATTTCTAGTAGAAACTAGGGTTGGTCCCCGTCCCCGTCCCCGAAAGTCGGGGAATTTGGGCGATTTTTTGAAAATTCCCCGTCCCCGTCCCCCCCCCGTGAAAAAATAAAAAATTTTCCCCGTCCCCGTCCCCCCCCCGTGGCAGAATTTTCCCCGAGCTCTCCCCGAAATTTTTATGCATAACTAAAAATATTTTCTTTCACTTGATATTTCTTTTACTCAGTAAGAGAAATACATTTTCTTTCAAAAATAATTAAATAGGCGGTTGGTTGAGTGGCTAAGGCGCTTGTCTTTATTTAAAGGAGAGTTTGGTTCGAGTACTAATCATCGGTTGAGAGTTATTTTCGGATTATTTTTAACTTTTTTGATACAAGAGACCAGTGCTGGGTATAGCTCCGGGAGCTAGCTCCGGAGCCCGGCTCCGGAGCCGGCTCCGGCGGAGCCGGAGCCGGAGCTAAGATTTTGGAAACCCCGGAGCCGGAGCTGGAGCCGGAGCCAAGATTTTTAAACCCCGGAGCCCGGAGCCGGAGCCGGAGCCAAGGTTTTCCAATTCCCCACGGCTCCGGCTATACACCCCTAAAGATGGGTTAGAGAAAAAGAAGTAAGCAAAGATAGTAGGCGTAAAAAGAAAAGGAAGAGAAAATTAGGACGGGTAAAAATGATTTTCTTTCTTTTCCTCGGCTATGTAGGTGTGGCCGAATGGATAGTGTGTTAGGTTCCGAGTTTTATCCAATTATAGGTTCAAAAAATATCACAACAAATAATTAAAAAATAGTTTTTATTTGGAAAATAAATTATAATAAGCATTTTTTTATTAAATAAAGCTGGATAAATATTTTAAATTGATTAATTTTAGTCTCATTTTTCAAAATTTTCGCCTGCGGCGCAAAAAAGGAAGATTTTTGGCTTAAGGATCTTCCGAATTTTTCAAAATTTTCGCCTGCGGCGCAAAAAAGGAAGATTTTTGGCTTAAGGATCTTCCGAATTTTTCAAAATTTTCGCCTGCGGCGCAAAAAAGGAAGATTTTTGGCTTAAGGATCGCCCAAAATTTTCAAAATTTTTGCCTGCGGCGCAAAAAAAGGAAGATTTTTGGATCCAAATCCCCTTAATCCCCCCGATATCGCCCTTAATCCACCTAAATCACAAGATAATCCACCCAAATCCAGCTTAATCCATTGATAACTCTCTTAATCCTCTTATATCACTCGATATCCCTCTTTATCTACCCAAATCCCCCAATGAAAAATAATTCATTGATTTTCCACCCGGAGCCCGGAGCCAACATGGAGCGGCTCCGAAAATCGCCGGCTCCGGAGCCGGAGCTGGAGCCGGAGCCAAGATTTTAAAAGGCCGGAGCCCGGAGCCGGAGCCAAGATTTTTAAACCCCGGAGCCCGGAGCCGGAGCCAAGATTTTAAAAGGCCGGAGCCCGGAGCCGGAGCCAAGATTTTTAAACCCCGGAGCCCGGAGCCGGAGCCAAGAATTTGAAAGGCCGGAGCCCGGAGCCGGAGCCAACAAATGGCAAATACCCAGCACTGCAAGAGACTATTTTAAACCTTTAATATTATTTTTTGAAATTCAAAACTCTTTATTTTTCAGCTGCGGCGCAAAAATAGAAGAAATCTGGCTTAAGGACCTCAAAAATTCTCAAAATTTTCGCCTGCGGCGCGAAAAAAATGAAAATTTTTGGCGCCGAAGGCGCCAAAAAAATTTTTGATTCCCCGAAATTTCCCCGTAAAAATTTTTCCCCCGTCCCCGTCCCCCCCCCGTAAAAAATGAAAAAATTTTCCCCGTCCCCCCCCCCGTGGCGCTGCCTCCCCGAAAATTTTCCCCGTGGCCCTCCCCCCCCGTCGGGGACCAACCCTAGTAGAAACTTTCATAGGAAAAAATATATAATAAGTGAATTTCTCAACATTATAATAAGTATAGAAATTTTGCGGCCGGTTTATATATGAATGTGTTGAATGCACATTTATAACAAATCTCTGTGGTGTTTAATTAATTAATTAAAAAAATCTATCTGGAGAAAAAAAGAAATTATGGAGCAAATAATTTTCACAAAATATTTTTAAAAAAATAATAAATGCAGTTTTTATATAAAATAGAGCCTTGATTTTGAAGGAAACATCACACGAAAAAAATTGGACTCCTTGAAATTCCTTCTTGGAGTCCTTGAAATTGGAGTTCTTGAAAATTCTTGGACTTCTTAAAAAATCTCTCAACTTTTTAGAAAAATAATTTTTTTCAAGGCTCTATTTGCAAAAATTAAGGCAACAAAAGAAGAAGACGATTTTACAAAAAATATTATTTAAAAAATAGGAAAAAACTGTTTGGCGGTGGGGTGATTATTTAAAAAAATATTATAATTATTAATATAATAATTAGGTAAAAAGAGAGGAATTAGTGGTAAAGCAAAAACAGGAATCTTGGCAAGAAAATGCACAAAATCCTGTCTTTTTTTTTTGGAAAATATTAGAAAAATAGGGAAAACAAAATTTTGGCAAAAATTAAAAAAAATTGAAATGGAAAAAGGAAGGACTTTTTTAAATTCTATTAAAACGGCATTTTTTCAAAATTTTGACTTTAATTTTATTTTTTAATTCGTTGCTCTACTTATTTGAAAATAAACCTTCTCCTCCTCATTTATTTGCCGATTTTCTTGTTCCTCTTTGTTCCTTTGATGATGAAACTGATGGAAGTGGATCGGGGATAGGTTGATCAAGAATTACAGCATTTATGATTGCTGCTGTGTCAACATGTTTTCTCCCTTGTACAATTGAATCGTGGTCACCACTAACCAAATAAACGTTTGAGGATTCAGAGACCTTTAAATTAAAAAAAATAAATTCTTCAAAATTAAAAAAAATAAAACCTGGCTAATTCCATAGTCTTTTCCAACATCCTCTTCACGGGCTGCGCCCTGTTCTGCTCTAATTAGCGTTATGTGGCCTTTGAATTTTTCTTTTGGCTTGTATCTAAATTTTAAAAAAATGAAATTTTTAAAATTTTTTTGACACATGTCAAAAATTTTTGTAAACCCGCAAAAAATATGTCCAGAAAATTAAAAAAAATTTTCAGCTTACTTATCAGCCATCAAGAATTTATATCGCATTGCTTCACATGCAAAAGCAACAGTATCAGGCATTTGGAACAGTCCAGTATTCATCACGGTATCAACAACTTTTTGGAGACGTTCTCTAAATGTGCTTAATTGAATTAATTCAACACGGAATTTTTTGTAGTCAACATTAGCAAAACGTAAAGTCATTGCGCACATAATTTCTGATTCAAATAATGGATTGTTTACAAGCGTGTCACCAGTAACATTAAAAGCGCGGCGGTAGACCTGGAAAAATTTTTATTTCAAAAAATTTTCAAAAATTTTTTCTCTTCTTACATTTCTATAAGTCTGCATATAAAGATGAGAACCATCCAATAAAATCAATTTTTCAACACTATCAATTCCATCACTCTGTTGAAGTTGTGTAGCAATTTCAAACCCAATACAAGCCCCATACGAATAACCAATAATTCTATAGGGCCCTACAGGTTGTATTCTTCTCATTTCTTTTATGTAAATTCCTGCTACTGTTTCAATGCTGTCGTTGGGAACGTTCCGAGTAAATTGGAGACAATAAGCTGGGAAGTTGCACTTGGAGGCGACACGTGATAATGGGGAGGCAATTCCTTCGATTGGATGCATCTTTAAAGAAAAAATTTTGCAACTTAAAATTTTTTTTAGAAAACTCACAAAGAACGCAATCGGTCCTTCTTCAATTTTATTGCATTTAACAACAATATCAACTGGATCCAGATCATTAACATCTACCCTCAATTTGAATAGTGCACCCAATTGTTCTTCCAAAACTTTAACAGAACTTTCCAAAGCCAATTGTTCACCATCACGTCTAAATTGTAATTCCCCATCTCCTTGCAAAGCAGCACTTCCAGCAGCACCACTTCCTCCTCCTTCAGCCATTTTCATTAATTTATTTAATGTTAAAGTTCGAATTTCTTTCATTGACAAAGTTATGTCATAATCTCTTTCTAATGCTTGTTTAATTTCAACACCCATTAAAGAATCTAAACCGAGATCACCCAAATTTGCATCAGGATTTAATTGAGAAATGTCGTTAACTCCAAGAATGTGAGATATTGTTTGTAGTAAATTACCGCCAGATTGTTGTTTTTTGCCGCTAGTGTCTGCTTTGATGTAACTAGAAAAAAATAATTAAAATTTTATTAAATATTAATAGGAATGAACCAAAACTAAACACTAACTAGCAACCCCATTATAGCCCCCTTAACCATTTTTTCCACTTCAAAAACCTCACTTAATAAACCCTATATTTAAAAATAATCTTAAAAACCTCGAAACAATCGGGTGATTCCAAGCTAAAAAGAGATCCAATGAAGAAAGACAGCTTGGAATTCGTTGAGGCAAAGTTCCACCAACAACAGTATTATTATCACCCATATGTTCAAGAATTACACCAACATCACCAATAGCTCCCCATTGTATTGCAATTCCTGGAAAACCATCAAAACGTCTTTGTTCAATAATTCTTTCCATTGTAGAATTTGACCATCCATAATTTGTTTGTCCAGCATTTCCTCTTCCAGATGTTATACTTGAAAAAACTACAAACCAACGCAAATTTGTACATTTTCTTGTTGCTTCATCTAAATTCATTGTTCCAAAATATTTTGCTTGTGCAGCATCTTTAAAATTTTCGACAGTTTGATTTTCAAAAAGACAGTCACGTAAAACCATTGCCAAATGAAAAACTCCTCCTATAGGTCCCAAAACTTCACATTCTCGAATAAGTTCGTGAGCATCCTCCTGAAAATTCAGTAAAAAAATTTTTTTTCAACAAAAAAAATTTACTCTATGAACAATATCTTGTGTAGAAACCAAAATTTGAACATGCATTCTTCTCCAAAAATGAACACATCTTGCTTGATAACCAGTTTTAATTCCCTTTCTTGATGTTAAAACTAATTTTCTAGCTCCTCTATTTATTAACCATTGAGCCAATTCCAACCCAAAACCTCCTAATCCTCCAGTAATTAAATAAACATATTGTGGATTACATAATGTACGACAAACTGCACGTACAAACATTTTTGAAGGTAAAGCTAAACGATTTTCTTCTTCTTCACGTATTTGAATTAAAACTTTTCCTTTATGTTTTCCTGCAGACATGTATCTTTAATAAAAAAAATTTTTTCATTAAAAAATTTAGAAAACCTAAAAGCTTCTTCACACTTATCAGAAGCAAAAACAGTCGAACTAATTGGTTGTACAACACCTTTACGTATTCCATCTTCAAAAAGTTTTGCACATTCCTGCCATTCTGATTTACGTCCAACAGATTGATCCATTATTGCATCAAGAAGAATTCCATGACTTGAAGAAAATCAAATTTATTAAAAAAATTTCAAAAGAATAAACATACAAAGTAACATTCTTCAAAAATAGAGACATTCCTAAAGAAGAATTTTGTGACAAATCAACTTTTCCAATTTCAAGAAAACGTCCATGTTGTGCCAAACAACGTAATGATGCTCTCAACATTTCATGTGCCAAAGAATTTAATACAACATCTACACCTCTACCAAATGTTTGTCTTCGTATATGTTGTTCAAAGTCTGTTGTTCGAGAATTGGCAAAGTGGTGATCTTTTAATTGAGGAAAACGTTGTTGAAGAAATTCACGTTTATCTTTATTGCTAACTGTTGTGTATACTTCACAGCCATATTCTAATGCTATTCGAATTGCCGCTTGTCCAACACCTCCTGTACCGCTGTGAATGAGCACCTTAGAGTATAAAATTTTCCAAAAATTTTGAAGAACAAAAACTCGCCCAATTTTAAAGGAAAAAAATTTTCCCATCTAAAAAACATTTTCAAAAAAATAACCTTGTCTCCTTTAGAAATTCTTCCACGCATAACAAGTGCATAATAGGCAGTTGCAAAAGCAACAGGTACAGTTGCAGCATCTTGAAGAGACCATTCCTCTGGTACTTCCCAAAAGAAATCGTTATGACAAGCAACAGAAGTTGCCAAAGCTTGAGCTGGCAAAATTCCCATAACTCTTTTTCCATTCTGTAGACGACCAGCAAATTCCATTCCCAAAAGACATTCACGATCAGCAAACTGTCCAGGAATAGCATCTGGTGGAAGACGTCCATATGCCAACATAACGTCACGAAAGTTTAGAGCAGCATAATAAACAGAACATAAAACAAGTTGTTGTTTTTGATGATCAGGTAAATATGCTTGCATTTCATTGAAATATTGATTGCCGCTTTCTACCCATGTTAAACTTGAGACATCAGCGCGAACTAATGTGTTGATAAATGCATGTTCAACTTCTTTGTAGCTGTGGGCTTCTTCTAAAAAAAGAAATATTTAATAATTTTTGGATTATAGTAACACTCTCTTACCTTCTTTAACAACCATATGTCTAACAGAACCCCAATTCCCATCTCTATAATTATTTGCATGTAAATCAGCTTCCAAAATTTCTTTAACTTCTTCACTTTCCATATCAATACAAGGAGGACCATTTCGATTTTCTGGACGAAGGCTAATATCAACAAGGTTGCGGAAACGATTATATTTTAAATTTTCTTCTACAAAACAGAGAGAAAGGCCTAAAGTGCCGTTGTTTCGAACTCTTGTACTTGTCATCCTTAAAAAAACAACAAAAATTTTCAAAAAAATACAGAATTATATACCAAACAGTTTTATAGTCAGGTTCATTTAAACGTTCTTCAATCACTTTTTTGAGTTTTTCAATCCATGTAAATTCCTGAATATCATCTACATCAACAATTACTGGATCTCTTGGTTGTTGAGGTATTTTACGAAGCACAAAAGTTGTTGTTGGGACATTTGGATCAGTCTAAAAGACACAGATATAGAGGAAAAATATTAAAAATAAACCTGTCTAACACAAACACGAAATCCTGCTTCACTAAAAACTTTTTCAAGTGTATCACGATCAAGGTAAACACCATAAATGCGTTGATAAGAATTTCCTTCTACTTTACCAAAATCAACGCCTTGGAGAGCATCACAGAGAAGAGCTTTAAAAAGAAAACATTTTTACCCTTAAATAAACTCTCAAGAATAAACTAACCAATTTCATAATCTTTTGTAAGTTCATTAATTATAATTAATCCATTATCTTTCAACAATTGGGAGCAGCGTTGAAGGAATTGAACTGGATGTGATTTACGCCAAAGTACACGATTGAGAAATAGAAAATCAAATTGACGACATTCTTGAGGCAATTTTAATTCTTTCCCGTCTTCGCCAGCCTTTAAAAAAATAAATTTCCAAAAATTTTAAATTAAAAAAACCTCCAAATCAATTTGAAATTTAGAAGCACTTAATTGTTGTAAAGTTGTTTCATCCAAATTATCAACATTTGGACCTATACAAGTCCATTCAATTTCTAATAATGGATGAGAAAGGCTTGCATTTATGCTTTAAAAAATAATTTTTAAAAAATTTAAAAAATTAGAAATAAATAAACCAATGTTTGAGAACGTCAGTAGAGGTAATCTCAACAGAACAAGTCTTTTTACGATGGCCAGCAGTGTTTTCAAAACAAACGTCCTAAAAAACAATATTTTAATATAAAATTCGGGCAATTATTTAGAAAATATTTTCCCCAAATTTATTATCAAATTTTTTTTGAATTTCACGTTCATAAAGAAAATTTAAAAAAATCAAAAAAAAAATCAAATTTTTTTCCTTACCTGTGCAGATTTTGTAAATCTATCATTCAATAAACAATGTGCCCAATAACGATCATTGTCCAAAGCTTTGTAAATATTTGTCATTTTTTTAACTGCATTTTGCTCAAATCCTAAAGTATTGTCTGCAAATTCATCCAAATCTGTTGCAAAAAGCTCAACGAAAGCATTTATTAGTGTACACCTAAAATTTTAAATTCTCCAAAATTTTAAATAAAAAAATACTTTGAATCCTCAATAAATTTATTTCGAATTTCCTCATTTATTTCAATTTGAGTATGACGACTTTTAAGCATTTCCAAAGCTCTTCCAAATTGTTCTCCATTTGTAATTTTATTAAACAACCCTAATTCATTCCATTTACTTAAACCATTAAATAATGTTGAATGAAGTAATTGACGATATTCATATAAAATTTCTTTTTCTTTTGGGAAATCATTTAATGCACTTTAAAATTAAATTTAAAAAATAATTTTTTCTAGGCAAACAAACTTGTCATCCAAATGTTTAACAAAATACAGTTTTTCTAAAAATAATTGTCCTGAAGGTTGTGGTCTTCGTTGTATGGTATATGCTGTTAATTCACAACATTCAACACCTCCAGCAATACAACCATTTGTGGGAATATCATTTCGTAGTTGAACTACTTGGATTCCATCTAGATTGAAGAAAAAGATATTTTTATGATAATTGGTCTAAATCAAAAAACCTTTCTCTTCAATACATTCCAAATGTCGAACAGGATCAATTCGAAGATATCTCACACGTGTAGGAAGACGTAACGTATCCGCTCGTTCAGCAAGTAAGGCAGTTTGTAGCAGCGAATCCAAAAATGTCACCCAATTTCCAGTCCAATAAAGAGTACCACGTTCACCGCTATTACAAGCACGGTAAATTCCTTTAAATAGAAAAATAAAAATTGTATCTAATTATTGCCCTTTAAACCTCTAAAAGCCTGTCCATATTCATAACCACGAAGTAAAAATTCTTTGTAAGCATCGTCAGTATCCAATTCAGTTCTATCAGCAATTTCAGATGTTTTAATATCTTTTAAATTGTTGTAGTAAAATTCCTGTTTTTCATCTGGAATGTAAATTCTTCCACTTGAAGCTAACTGATCTCCTTCCAAAATTTCAAATTGTCCATGTCCTGGACTTATAACAACATCCAAACGAATTGGTTTTGATAATATTGTTGCATTGTAAACGTTTATATCTTCAAATATTACTGCAGTTTTGAGATGATCGAGGCCTTTTAGTTTACACAAAGTTTTCCAAGCTAATATCATATACCCGGTAAATGGATATAAAACACGGCCATCAATAACGTGATCTTAAACGAAAAAAATTTTTTAAGTGTCAAACCCAGGCTTTCTAAATGTCGTAATATTTATGTAAAATGACTAACCAAGCAAGAATGTTTCTTTCGAATCAGCAGAGAATGGGTCAATCGTATAAGAAGCACTGGCTGGTACAGCACCGCTTCCACCGCTACCTGCCAACCTACCGTCAATTACAGGCCAATCCTTAAATTTAGAAAATAAATTTTTTGACCCCCAATGATGCCTTAAAGAGCTTCAAAAGTCGTTTCTTTCCCTACTAATCATTAGTTAATTGTTGGGGATGTTTCAATCGAGAGATTCTTCTCGAAAAGTCAAAAATAGGGTGTTTGGCAGAACCTACCTAATGCCCCTTTAAAAATTATATATAGTTAAAAACAAACTTGACTATGATCCCATTTCCACCAAGGACTAATCATTGGAGTATCCAAAGGTACAGGCATTGGCACTTGTGGATAAAGTTTTTCAACATGCACAGAAGCTCCAGCTTGATAAATTTTTCCCAAATTTTGAAGGAATGCTGGTAATTCTTCTTCAGCTTTACTATTCATTAATCCAACATTAACACAAGTTTTTTGTAGAGAACGACGTAAAATTGCTTGCATTAATGCATGTGGAGCAATTTCAATAGTTATAGCATTTGGTGGAATTTTTTGTAAAGCTTCATAAAAAAGTACTGGAGAACAAGCATTATTTACATGATAATCAGCTGAACAATGAAGAGCTAAATCTTCATCCCATTGACTTTCTGGAATTGAAGAACTTATCCATTTTAATGAACGAGGTTTTGGTTCAGGTACAACAGAACGCATTGCTGTCAACATTTCTTCACGTACTAATTGCATTACTGGTGAATGGAATGGAATTCCTGATGAATCTACTGGTTTGGCGAAAATTTCTTCTTTTTGTAATTGAGCACAAAATTCGGCAATCTATTGAAAAATAATTTTTTAGAGATAATTTTGAAGGAATTTTTACGATTCCTGTCTAAAAATCCTGTCTAAAAATTCTAGAAAATCTTTCCTAAATTTATCTAAAATGTATCCCTTCTCCCAGACCTATTTCTACAAAAATTTCCTTCAGAAAACTCTTAAATATAAACCTTTTCAGCATCTCCAGAAATTGTAACAGAATCAGCCCCATTATGGCAAGCGGGGACAACACCTTCAGGACATCTTTTTTGTGCCTCTTCCCAACTCAAACCAACAGCAGCCATTGCTCCTCGCATCTTTTCTCTTTTAGCCATTATTGTAGTTCCCCTATAATAAGCTAGACGCATTGTTTGTGCTCTTGTAAGTGCTCCATCTGCATAACCACAACCCATTTCTCCTGTGGAATGTCCCAAAATGCCATCTGGTTGGATGTCAATTGCATAGAGTAAATCGGTTAGGGCTATCTAAAAAATTAATTTAACCAAATGGATAAAACCGAATCTAAATTGTAGACACCACCAAACTTAGGTTCCTCCTGAGGTTTTTTAAATTTGGTAGGCAGCGGACTCCAATATTAAGTTCAAATCCCATGTTTTACATTCCTAATTCCCCCTAAAATTAAAAAAAATAAAATAACCTGTATAGAAGTAATAGCCAACATACAATTTAGCGTATTTTTGTATTGTTCAGGATCGCTATTTTTCAGCATTCCATAAACATCCAATCCAAATTCTTTCAAAGTTTCCGAAGATTCTTTTAATGAATTATCAAATAAAGGTATTTCCATCAATTTTTGTCCCATTCCAGGCCATTGACTTCCCATACCAGAATAAATAAACCATATTGGTCTAGGCTCTGTTATTGCTACTTTTTGGACATTAAATAAATTTTGTTTCCATGTTGGTGCTGTTTCTGTTGTTGTTTTTTCTTCTTTTAATTTTTCTTCTTTATTATCAAGAATTATCCATCCACGAAATGGAGCGTCTTTAGACGGAAGGTCAGCCTTTAAAAAAATTTTTCCGATAGACTTCTATGAATGCAATACGAAACGCCGAAATAACAAACTACCAGAAGATGCCGAAATATTAAATGGATTGTTAACAACCTTTCCAGTGATTGCAACATCACTGGAAAGGAATGGTTTTGTCGATTTTCCAATTGGTATTTCGGCGTTTGATATTAGGGCGCGATATCTTTTAGTGTTTTTGACAATATTTTAAAAAATAATTAGACTTTAAAAAATATTTTCAGCTAATTTTAAAATTAAGAAAAATTTTTATTTACCTGTGCAGCAATAAATTGATGAAGAAAGCTATTTTTGCTGTGCTCATCTTTTATTCGTACAAAAATATTTTCCAAAGCTTCTTTTGTTCTACCAGCATAAAATAATAGTCTAGGGAATTTGAGTTGTTCTACAGGTGTTTCTTCACATTTTGTAAGTTGTGGAGCTTTTAATATTAAATGAGTATTTGAACCACCAAAACCAAAAGAATTAACTCCAATAAATGAACCAGAAGGGAAAATTGTTTTTTCTGTTACGACTTTTAATGAGCCATCTTTTAATCCTTCAATATATTCATTTGGCTCGTTAAAATGCAAATTTGGTGGAATAACATTTCTGTGGATTGCGATAATTATCTAAAAAAGTAAAGATGAATTTTTGGAAAAAATATTTTAAAAATACTTTAGCTAACGAGCAGAGGCCAGAAGCTGGTTCAGCGTGTCCCATGTTTGATTTAACTGAGCCTATCAGCAATGGAGTTGTTCTAGAATTTTAAAGAACAATTTAAATGGATCCCTTATAAGATTTCGTAAAAATCACCAAACCTGTTCTGACAAAATGTTTGTGTAATAGCATAAGCTTCTTGTGGATCTCCAACTTTCGTTCCAGTTCCGTGAGTTTCCACATAAGCGACTGTAGAAGGATCCAATTCAGCCTCACGATAAACTTCTTCTAACAAAACTGCTTGTCTATCCCCTCCAGGGAAAGTAATTCCTTGTTCTTTATATCCATCAGTATTGCTTTTAGAATGCACAACACTAGCATAAATTCTTTTTGCAACCGAGCGGCGTTGAATTAAAATTGCTGCAATTCCTTCAGTTCGACAATAACCATCTCCAGATTGATCGAAAGAACGGCATGAACCTGCTGGACTTAACATTCCTAATTTGAGGAATTGTAGAGCTGCTGTAGGTGTTAATGTTAGATGAGCACCTGCAGAATTAAAAAAAATTAAAGTAGTAAATTAATTAATTTGAGATTTCACGTAAAACTTCATTGATACATAATTTAAAATCGAACAAAACTTAGTCCTAATGAAAGTTTTCATATAAACCTATCAAAGAATCCTAATTTCTGATTCAAAAAAGTCAAAAAAAAAATAAGCCGAAACAAGCCACCCGAAATTTAAAAATAAATTTTATCAAAAATGACAAAACGCCAAAAATTAAATTTTAACGCCAAAATAACGGCAGATTTTTAAATTTCAAATTAATAACCTAAACTAATTAATTCTCCCTCCTTAAATTAAAATAACTAACCAGCAACAATAGCAGCGTCACATTGTTCTTGTCTAATAGCATCAATAGCTAACTGCATAGCCAAAAGAGAAGAAGAACAAGCTGTATCAACAGAAAAAGAAGGTCCACGAAGGTCGAAAGCAAAAGATAGTCGATTTGAAAACATTGAACGGACACATCCAGTTAAAGTATATCCTGTGACTATGTCTGGATCTTGTGTTAACGCACCTCCAGTTTCTGAAGCTGAACAGCCAACGAATACTCCAGTACGGGAGCCACGAAGTTCGACGGGGTTTACGCCTGTATTTGGGGGATTTTTTAAAATTTTAAAAATCTTTAAAAAATTTTTTGAAAATTTTTTGAAAATTTTTGAAAAATTTTTAGCATTTTTTAAAAATTTTAGACAATAAAAAATCTCCATACCAGCATCCAACATTGCTTCAAAAGCCACTTCCAACAATATTCTAACTTGTGGGTCCATATAATTTGCCTGTTTTGGTGTAACACTAAAAAACTGAGCATCAAATTTATTTAATTCTTTGAGTTTTCCATGACGTTTTGGAAGTCCATAAAGGCCTAAAAAATTTTTTAATTTTTTTTTCGAATTTTTAAATTAACCAGGTGGCCATCTAAGATCATCTTCTGTTACCAAATCTTCACCAGCCATAAGTAAATCGCCAAATTGCTTTAAAAAATAGGGAAAATTATTTTTTATATTCAGAAATTCCAAAAAAAATTTCCAAAATTTTTTTTAATTTCAAATTTTTTCAAAAAATTTTCAAAATTTCTCTTTAATGCCCTACCTCCATATCATCACTTCTCGGAAATCGACCACTAACACCACTAATAACAATTTCTTCCTGATCACGCCAAAAAGGACGTTGAGGATTGCCTGTATCCGATGCCGGTCCTGCACTATTGTCATCTGTTCCACTTGGCATTATTAAATCGTTTGACTTTTTTGGTAGAAAAAAAATTTAAATTTTAATTAAAAATAATTTTTGGTGAGGGAGAAATTCTTTAAAAAAAAGAATTTGTCAAATAAAATTTTTAAAAACAACAAAAATTAAATAGGTATAATTACGTAAATTTAAAATAAAATTAAAAACAGAAAAAAAATGGGGACAATTGTTTGGACGCGCGAAAATAATTTAAAAATAGAAAATACAACTGTTAAAATAATTAAAAAGGTAAGGGAGAATATATTTAAATCAGAATTAAATATAGAATCAGTATTACAAAAGCAAATTAAAAAAATACAGAATAAAACCAAACAATAAACAAAAATACACTATGAAAATAAAACCAGAATTATTATAAAATACAATAGCATAATAAACTTAATTAAAATCAGAATAAAATAATAAACTTAGAAAATACAAAAATCAGAATTACAAAAATCAAAAACACAAAAATCAGAATTGAATTTACAAAATCAGAAACAAACGAAAATACAAAATAAAATCAAATACACAAGACTCAGAAAAATAAAATACTACTAGTCGCAAAATACAAGATCAGAATAACCTTTTAAAAATCAGAAATATGAATACAAAAATCAAAAATTTGTTCTGCAAATAAAATACATTTTCTATTTTAAGTATTTATTTATCTAAAATTAATTTTTATTTTTCTTTTCATTAAATAAAATAAATATTTAATTTTTAAAAAATAAAATATACAAGGTTTCCTTTTTTGAAATAAAATTACATTTTTGATTTCATCAAACACCTTGTTTTAATTTTTGTAAAAGATTAATTTTTATTTTTTTCTACTTTGATTTATTATTTTATCTAAACAAACGATCAGCAAGTTTAGGAAATAAAATTTAATTTTTATTTATTTTTAGTAACAACCTTAAAAGGGAGTTAATTATTCAAGAGAAAATCTCTTCTTATCTCAGTTTTAAATTAATTAATTTTCTAAAAAAATTTTTAATTTTGCAAAAATTAAATTTTCAAGAAAAAAAAGAAAAAATAATTTTTGTATTGCGTCAACAACGCAAAAAAACTTTTATTAATTAATGCATTAATTATTTCCGCGCGAGTTGTTTTTTACGCTGCTAATTAAGAAGAGTTTGTATTACGTAGGAAGGAATTTGAATAATAAATTAAATATTAAAATAAAATCAGAATTAAATATGAGAAATTTAAAAGGCTTTAGAAGAAATAAAATATAAATCAGAATAAAATTTTAAAAATACAAAATCATAAGAAATACAAAATCAGGAATGTAAAGAATAAAATAAAAACACAGAAAAACACAAAAATCAGAATTATTAATATCAGAATCAGAAATTCAATCAGAATTTATAAAACAAAAAACACAGAAATCAGAAATTCGAAACACAAATACACAATCAAAAATACAAAATCAAAACAAAAACACAAAATCAGAACTTACAAAAAATACAAAAATCAGAAATTCAACCTTGTATTTTAATTAATGTATTTTACCTAATTATTTTTATAAATGTATTTTATTTATATCAAATAATAAAATAAACCAGAATTTAATGTTGCAGAATTAAATAAGTAAAAATACAAGGTCAAATAATTATTATTTCTGAGACTAAATCATTTTAAAAGAAGGTGGCAAAACAATTTATTATTTTATTATTATTTAAAGGAATGTGCGGGAACGCGAAATAAATAATATTATTTTCTAGAAGAGAATGATCGTGATTAATATCTTGGGCTAATAATTTAAAGGGTAAAAAAGGGGAAGGAAAAAATTATTTTTAAAAAAAATTCCGAAAATTTCAGAAATTCTGAAAAAAATTTCTAAAAATTTCTGAAAAAAATTCTGAAAATTTCAAAAAATTTTTTAATTTTTTCCTTCCCATTTTCCCCAAAAAATTTCCCAAAAATTAATTTTTTAAAAGAAAAAGCTCACTCCTCCAGAAGCCCCAGACGAAACATGTTCCCAACTATCGCTAGCACTACTAAATTCTTCTCCAACATTTTGTTGTTGTTGTTGTTGCGCGGAGGAGGATGAACGCTGCTTTTTATTAGAAGAAATTTCTTTTTCTTCTTCTTTATTCAACAAATTGTTTAGATTGTTCATCCCGATATATTTATTTTTATTTTTAAATAAAAATAAAAAATAGGCGGGGAATAAAATTAAAATTAATTAAATAGTTTAGTGTAGTTGTTTTAATATTAATCACTTTTTCCCAGTTAAAATTTTCTGTATTTTTTTGTGTTGTAATTAAATCAAAGTTTGGATATTTGTCCTTTACTTCTTTTTTTTCTTGTAGAAAAAAATTATATTTATTATCAATTTTAGGCGATCTCCGAATACAAGGAGGAGGGGGAGATTTAACGGGAATATTGTGAAAAGTAAAAATAAAAACTGTTGTAAAATAAAAGAATGTTTTTTCCAAAACGTTCAAGTAAAAAATTTGCTAAAATTGAAAGAAAAAAATTATTTTTAAAAAATTTAAAAGGGGTTAAATTAAATTACAGTACCTCACCTAACCTCTCCCAAATAATCCTATTTAAGTTCCGAAGAAAAAAGTAAAAATAAAAAATTGTTAAGGGGTTCTATTTAGCCTATATTAGAAATCCTCTAGGTCGAAAATTTTTTTTGAAAAATTTCTAAAATTTTTTCAAGATTTTCCAAAATACTCTAATGAGTATGTAAATTTAAAAAAAATTTTTAATTTTAAAAACTAAAAAAATTTCTCACAATTTTTTTTTCTGGACTTTGAATTAATCTTTATTTCCTCTTATTTAATCTTTAAACTTGAATGGGAATTGAAGGCATAATTAATAATATAATGAACATTTTATTTATTTTTTTATTTTAATATCTGTAAATAAATTTAAAAAAATATTAGTAAATATTTATTTTAAAGAAAATAAAAAGAAAATATTATTTAAATAAACACGAGACAAATTTAAAAAAAATTATAAAAATAAAAAAAATTTTGGTAAAATTAATAACATTTTAAATTAAAAAATGCCGTCTGGCGACAGTTTTTTGACCACAACTTTTTTTGTTTGGTTGATCAAAAATTTAATTTACTATCTATTTTGTAGCACTTTTTCTCCTCTATCGAATGATATAAAAATTAATATAGATTAATTAATTTACTAATTAAATATCAAAAAAAAACTGAACATGGGTCGTTAGTCTAAACTAATCCCAGGTTGGCGACAGTTTTTCGACCACAACTTTTTTTGTTTGGTTGATCAAAAATTAATTTTTATATTTATTTTGTAGCCCTTTTTCTCCTCTATCTAATGATATAAAGATTGATATAGATTACCTAGATTATTAATTAGTTATTAAGCAAAAACTAGGCTTGGGTCGCTTGTCTAGATTAATCCCAATTAATTATTTTTTAAATTTTCTAAAAAAAAATTCACACTTTTTAAATTATCGATAATAAATTTTTCGGAAACGTAAAAAATATTTATTTTCCTCAAAACTAATTTTTTTCCTATTTTTAATCAACCAAACTGATCATTTCCACACACACATCACTCCCTCTCACTCCCGATTTTTGTTTAAAACGAAAGCGCGCCACAGGGAAAAAATAAATTGAAGGAATTTAGAGGAGACTACCTTAAACTAAAGCAAATTAACAGCTAGGCCCGAGTCTATTTTAAATGTTGAAAATATAAATTAATTAAAATTATTTATTAGTATTCAATTAAATTAATTATACACACGGGAGAGGTTTATTTTTTCCTGAAGCCCCCTGGCCTATTAAAAACCCCGAAAAAAATTCCAAAAAATAAAAAATTCAAAGGACCACTAAAATTAATGACTTTGGCACTTTAATTTAGATAGTTTATATACCCCTCAATAATTCACCTAATTTTTAAAATTAAAAAATCCTTAAAATTTTTAACCTAGAATTTTGAATGACGCAAATATATAAAATTTAAAAAAAAAGGAAAAAAAATTGGGGAAAAAATTATTTTATTAGAGAGAAGAATGTTTCCGTCTTTTCCCGCAAAATATTTTAAAAAGAGAGAGAAAAACTATCCCTGCGCAAATTTGCTACCAAAAAAGAGGGGAAGGAAGGGAGGGTAAAGGAGAGAGGAGAAGGCGGGAATAAATAAAAAATAAATTTTTGTATAAAATAAAATAAAAATTTTTTTTATTTTTGATATTGCGCAAATGTGTGAAAAAAAGAAAAAAATTTTTAAGAAGGAAAAAAGATGCAATATTGATGACACGGTCATTGATCGACTCATAGTAAATGTATAGTAATTTAATTTATTTTTAAATGATCAGAATTGGATGGGGGAAAATATATAAATTAATTCAAATTATAATTTCTTTCCGGAAAAAGTTTATTTTCTGTTATTATAAGAAAGTTCTGAATAATAATTCTGATTATTAATTCTGAATATTAATTCTGATTTTATTCCTTCATTTCCGGAAAGTTTATTTTAATTAAGAAAATTCTGAATTAATAATTCTGGTTTTATTCTTTCCTTTCCGGAAAGTTTATTTTATTTAATTAAGAATATTCTGAATTATCATACAAAATTTAATTCAGAATAATAATTCTGATTTTGTTTCCGGAAAGTTTATAGAATATTTCTTGAATAGAAGAATAATAAACCTAATATTTTAATTATTCAATACATAGGAAAAATAATTTTTTTGATATTTATCTAATAAAAATTATTTATCTTATTGTTAAAAATTTAAAAAGATTTTTCAAAAAAAAATTAAAGAAAAACTTTTGGCGATTTAATATATGCGCAGTTCTGACGTATTATATCGCTCACACTCTTTTTAGCTTTGACCTTATTTTTTTGAATAAAAAATATTTTTAGATGATCGATTCTTTTATAAATTTTATACTTCCTGTCACATCACGAGAACAATATTTAAGCTAACCGAAAAAAATTTTTTGTGCCGTCAAAAATAAAAAAATTGGGGTCATTCACACAAGGAGTAACCAATGGCGCGAATCAATGGATTGGAGATTAAAAAAGAAGTTTTGAAAAAATAAAAGATTAGAAATTAAAAAATTCTGATTTTTTGAAAAAAAATTCTGAAAAATTCTTATATGAAAAATTCTGATTTTTTGAAAAAAAAATTCTGATTTTATTTCCGGAAAGTTTTAATAAAATAAAAATATATTCTGATTTTATTATTTTCTTTTCCGGAAAGTTTATTTTAATTAAACAGGAATATTACTAAATTAATTCTGATTTTATTATAGCCTTTTCCGGAAAGTGTTTTCTAGGGATTATAACTTCCTTAAAACAAATATTTAAATAATTAATTTATTAAAAATTATTTTTGTTATTTATTAATGTATATAGACTACTAATGGAATTTTCAAGGCTATTTATTTGTCAAAAATAAAAATATATAAATTCCTTTTTAAAATAAATCTCGTATAAAGGATCACGGAACAAATTTATTCAATGGAATTATTAATATATTTATTATTTATTTAAACGAGAGAGAAAGATAAATGACCTAGAAAATTGTTTGGATATAAAAATAAAGGAATTTTGGGGGTAAATATAAAGTATTAATATTTATACAGAATATAAAAATATAATAAAGATGTTCTGATTTTCCTTCCGGAAAGTTTTTAAAAATAATTCTGATTTTATTCTGAAAAGTTTAATTAAAAATTCTGATTTTATTTCCGGAAGGTTTTAATAAATATTCTGATTTTTCCGTAAAGTTTTGATGAAATATTAATTCTGATTCTATTTCCGGAAAGTTTTTAGTAAAATAATAATTCTGATTTTCTTTTTGTGTTATTTGAGTGTACAAAATATTTTTATATACCTATTAGTATTTATTTAAAATTAATTTTAAATTACAACTAGTTTATGTATTTTATTAAATCTTATCTCTTCCTCCAAAAAACTAATTCATTAAATATATCGCTAGATCGGTCCTTCCTCGTGCTTTTCGTCCTTGATTCCTAAATATATGTTCATATTTTAGTCTGGTCGTGAAATTAAATCAGATAACACAGAAGAAAAAGAATTTACTAAATAACAATAAATCAGAATTAATTAAATATAATAATTAAATTAATGAACCTAGTAATAAATCAGAATTATTAGTTATTATTTCAGAATAATTATTGCTAAAATAAACTTTCCGGAAAAAGAAATAATAAATTCAGAATTTTTATGGTAGATAAACTTATTAATAAAAAATAAACTTTCCGGAAAAATCAGAATTTATATATAATATTCTGATTCCGGAAAAATCAGAATATTATAAACATCAGAATTATCATAGTAAATAAACCTATTTTTAAATAAAATAAACTTTCCGGAAATAAAATAGTAAAATCAGAATATATTTAATTAAAACTTTTTAATTATAAAATACATACCATAAGAGTACAGGGTTATTTTTATGTACTATCAGCTACATATTTATTTTAAAAATTAATTATAAAAATTATATTTTCAGTTAGTAAAAGCTTTTCAAATATTTAAATGTCAATTAGAATTATAATTAAATAAATCATCCGTAAAATTAACCAAAAACCATTACTACTAATTTTATTAATATTTAAACTGATTGAGCGAAAAGATAAAAATAAATATAAATTACTGGAAATTAAAAATAAAATATATTAAAAATACCGGAATAAAATATAAACAAGTTTTTTAAATATTTTTAAGATGCCGATAATAATCTAAAGAAATTTTTAATATTTTTTTCTTATTTAAAATAATAAAATAAATTTTAGAATTAGAAAATAAACTTTAAAAAATTAATTAAAAATAAAAAATTTTTTAATTAAAAATTAAAAAAAATGAAAAATTAAAAATGATTAATATATTTTATTAATTATAAAAATTAAAAAAGCATAAAAAACACACACAAAATGTATTTTTATTTAATTAATTATTAATGTATTTTCGGTAAAAAATAAATACATGTCATAAACTTTGTATTTTACATTTAATGATAGGAAAAGTATTAGCGAGGGACTAAATATAAAATATGAAAATATTAAACACTTTCCGGAAAACTTTAAAAGAAAAATACAATTTTCCGGAAAATATAAAACCTTAAAAATATAATTGTATTTTTAAAACTTTCCGGAAATAATTACAACTTTAATAAAAATCAGAATTAAAAATCAGAATTCTATTTATAATTTATTTCAAGGCAGAAACTAACCCCACACAAAATCGCCTTAAATTTAATTTTATAAAATTAATTTTAAAAAATTTTTAAATTAAATAACTAACCCGCATTCAACACAACATTCTTCTGCTGCTGTTGTTTCTTTAAAAAATTTTAAGATAAAATTTAAAAAATCTTTTAACTTTTTTTATTGGGTAAATTTTCCTCAATTTTTTTATTTTCTCCAGGCATTGGTTGTACAGTAAAAATTACATTTTTGTTTTGTTTGTAAGGGGAAGGCATTGAATAATGTTGTGGAAATAGTTGTCGACTCCCTTGTGTTGTTGCTAATGTTCTGAATAAAAAATATAGAGAATATAAACTTTCCGGAAAGAATATATTAAATATAAGTTTGTTTAATATTCCAGAAAGGAAAATCAGAATTAATTTAAAACTTTAATTAAAGAAAAGATCAGAATTAAAAACTTTCCGGAAAAAATTGAATTAATAAAATTCCGGAGAATCAGAATTATTTAAACAATAAATCAGAATCCGGAAAATATTATTAAATTAACAAACTTTAGAAAAATCAGAATTCTTTTAAAAATTCTGATTTTTTTATTAAATCAGAATTAATTTGAATCAGAATATTAAAAAACACTAAAAATAAATACTTACGTATAAACTTCATTAGCAGGAACACCAACAAAGGGCCGTAAAGGAGACGGACTACTTTTAGGTGTTGGACAAACAGAAATTGCAGGGCTGTTGTTATTGCTACCTGCGATACGTCGAAAGGGAAGGGCCGAAAAATAAGGAATGGACACGGGAGGATTAATTTTATTTTTATTAATATTCATTTTTTAATTTTTTTGAATTTTATTTTTAATTAAAATGAGAAGAAATTTAATTGAAAAAAATATCTAAAAGAAAAACAAACAAAAAATTTTCAAAATAAATTGAATTTAAATTAAGAATTATTTTTTAATCAGAATTTTCTTTAAAAAATTCTGATTTTTTAATTAAAATTTTCCGGAAAGTTTTAATAAAAAATAATTAAAAATTCTGATTTAAATAATTAGAAAAATTCTGAGTTTTTATTAGATTTCCGGAAAACTTTTCCGGAAAGTTTTATTTAGTTTTTAACTTCTGATTAAAAATAATTCTAAAGAAATTCTGATTTAATTACTTTCCGGAAAAATAAATAATTTTAAATCAGAATTATTTTTTAAAATAAAATCAGAATTAAAACCTGAATTAACAGTGAATAATAATTCTGATTAAAAAATAATTAGAATATGTACTAGTTAAAGTACAACAATAAACAGTTTGTTTTCTTTACATTTTTAATTTAATTTTAAAAATTTAATTATTTTATTTTTCTTTAAGTTTCAGTTATTTAATATAGTAAATACTTATTTTTTAAATTTAATTTAATAAAAAATCTTTTATTTTTAATGACAAATTTTTTTAATTAAAAAAAATTTTCTACCTTCACAACAGGGACACCCTTTTGCCCTTCTATTTAATAGCCATATTCTTGGAATATTTTCTAAATTATTATTTATCTCCCGTTCCTCAGTTCCAGGTGTTGGAGGACCTTCTTCCTTATAAAATAAAAATTCGTGTCGAGCTGTTAGACCCTCGGAAAGAATCCTAAAAATTATTTTTTTGAATATTTTTTTGAATTTTTGTTTTAAAAATTTTCTTTTAATTTTAAAATATTAAAAAAAATTTTTTTAAATTAATTAAAAATTAAATTTCACCATTGTACTAATTCTTCCTGCATGGTTTCCTTTTTAGCTCCCTCAACCACTTGATCAGGTAATAATGATTCTAGAGCTGCTTTTAACTCGTATTCATCCATTGCAAATAATCTTTTTCGATATTTCATTTTCTTTGGAATTTTTAAAAATTAATTTATAAATATTAGAGAGAATTAATTAATCAAAAATTAATTTTTAAAAAATTTTTTAGCCTTTAAATTAATTTTATGATTATTTTTTAAATATATACAGGGTGCGTAAAAAGTTCCCGGAATTAATCAAAATGGATTTATTTTCTTGTATATCATAATAAAAATAAGTTTACACATACAAAACGTTTATAAGGATCATGTAAATAAATAATCAAAACAAATTTTCAAAATGAGATCCGACAGCCGAGTAAACAACACCCGTTTAGCCGACCAGCTGCGACCAAGCGCTTCAAAAAACGACATTTTTGGAGGAGTTTTGAGAGGACTTTTTGACATCTATTCTCTGAAAATTTTTTATAGACTAAATGTTTTGTGAACCAAAAATAGTGCTGAATATGATTGTGAACGAATTTTGTTTTAATAATCAATCTTTAACCCCAATAGTTGAAATTTTAAAAATTCCGGGAACTTTTTACGCACCCTGTAGAGCTCTAGTATTTAACAAAATAAAATATTTTTATTAAAATAAAAGTATTAAAAATTGTATTTAATTTTTTCCTCCTCTTCTTCCTGACAGTCTCCCTCTCCCTCCATTTATTTATTTAAATATTTACTTTTTATTTATTTTAATCAAAATCGATCCTCAAAAATCTGTCATGTTTTAATGTCTCTCTTTGTTGATTTTCTGTTGATTTTTAGAGCAAATAAAAAAAATAAAAAAAAATATTTATTTATCCGATTAGTGTATACAAATACCTCTTAAATAGTTACTTCACATTTATTTATTTCCACTAAATTCCTTAAATATACTAAATAATTCTTTTAATTCCCAATATTATTATTTTTTTGATAGCAGAATATCATATAGATTTACATATTTTTATGGAAAAGAAAAAAAAATAAATATAAAAAAATATATGAAATGTTGTCCAAAAATAAATTTAAATAAAATAAAAAAATAAATATAAAATTAAATAGTTTTGATGAAAATTCAATGACTAATGGTCTAATAAATTTATTTAAAAATTCGAAAAAATTTTTAAAAATTTTAAAAATTTAAAAAATTCAAAAAAAATTTTCCAGTCTTTTCTCAACAATTTCGTCAATTTTTAATTTTATTAGCTTCTTTAAAAAATTTTTTTACTTCCAAAAACGAAACATATATTTTTAAATTTAATTATTAAAATGCATGACATAAAGACCAACTTTTCTATTTAATTAGCTAAAATATTTAAATGTTCGTTTTTAAATAATTAAAAAACGGCATTTAAAGAACGTATTTTAAACTTAAATATCCAATAAAAATTAAAAGAAAATTTTTTTTAATTTTTTTAGAAAATTGTAGACAGACTAATGTTCATTTAAGGTAGCTAGAAATTAAAAGAAATTATTTTTTAATTTTTAAAAAGTTTAAAATTTATTTTATAAAGACTGCAGCCTGCAGCAACCTAATACTTTAATTAAAAATTCTTTTAATATTTTTTAAATTAAATTAATTAATAAATTAAATAAATCATAGACAATTTATTTAAAAAATTTTAAATTAAATCTAATTAAAAATATATAAATTATATTAATTATACATACTCTAATAAAGACATGTGTGTGTCAATATAGACACGCCCCCTTCTTCAAGTATGTATAATTGTTCTTCTAGTGTTAAATAAATAAACTTGGCAGACTCCGCCTTAATTATGCTGTCAGCAGACGATTATTAGGCGTATTTATATATTAAATTTATTTTGGTAATTTTCCGGTAAATACAAACTTTAAGTTAGTTGTTAAATAATTAAACTTTCCGGAAATTTATTTAAATAAACCTAAAATACAAAAATAGATTATTAAGCCTTTCCGGAAATAAGAATGAACTTTTCGAGAAATACAAATTTTCACTATTAAATAAATAAACTTTTCCGGAAAACATAAAATTTAATTTTAATTTTCCGGAAAATACAAACTTTAATTGTTATTAAATAAAACTGAAATACAAAATAATTAAAATAAACTTGAATTTTTTCCGGAAAACACAAAACTTTACTATTAATAAAACTTTAATCATTATTAAATTAAATAAACTTTAAATACAAAAATTGAATAAACTTTCCGGAATATTTTCCCTCGCTGTTGTAATATTTTCCTTCATTTTTTTTAATTTTTAATATAAAAAATAATGCCAATAATTAAATAGAAGACTTAAAAATAAATGCTTTCGTACTTTTATACTTTTTTTAGCTTCATTTTTAATTAAAATTTGTGTTTATTTTTTAGTTAATAATTTATGTATTTTCTCCAAGTTTATTTTTAATTATTTTGTATTCCACGCTTATTTAATAAAATAAAATACAAGGTTGTGCAGTAGAATGAAATACAACCTTGTTAAAATGAAATACAAACTTGTAGATTTGTGTATTTTCCGGAAATTTTATTTATTAATAAGGTTTGAGTTTCCGGAAAAATATTCAAGTTTATTTAATTATTTAAGGTTTATTTAATAAATTCAAGTTTGTGTTTTACGTAAAATTTAACTTTGATTTTATATTTTCCGGAAGAGTTTATTAATGTATTTTTGTATTTTAAATTTATTTAAATTTCCGGAAAGTTTATTTAATAATAAAATTCAAGTTTGTGTTTTTCCTCCAAATAATTTTTGTATTTTGTTTTTATTTGTGTATTTAATTTATATTTCCGGTTAGTATTTTATCACATTTTAAAATCCATAAATCTTTACATATTTTAATTTAGTCAAATAAATGAGAATCTAATGAAAAATGTGAAAAATCTTGTGTTTTGAAGACATTCCGCCCAATTTAATTCCATTTTCTTTAGGCCAGGAAAATGGTAATTTTTCTAACCCTTTTTTGGTGGGCTTAAATTAAATGAAAAATATTTTAAAAATAATTTTTGTGTTTTGTTCAATTCCAAGTTTATTTTTCGTCAAGTTTATTTTTAAGTTTATATAATTTATAAACACAAACCTTAAATTAGTTATAGTTAAAAATAAATAAACTTTTCCGGACCTAATTTAAATAAACCTAAAATACAAAAATATATTAATAACCTCCTCCGGATTTTTAAACAACTTTTCCGGAAATACAAACATTTATATTTCAAGTTGTATTTCTCTTGTATTTCAAGTTGTATTGTTCAAGTTTATTTTTTGTATTTTTATTTTTTAAAGTTTTTAGAATTCTAAAACACATTAAAATGAAAAACACAAAATTCTTCTTCTCCTTCATAACAACCTTATTTATCCTTTTACATTTATTTATTTGTAATAAAGTTGAAAGTTTTGATTTTGAAATACGTCAATTTGGTCCCTCTGTTGGAGGGAGTAATTCTGGAATTTCGCAACGTTCACTTTTTGTTGATAATACAGAAAATAATTCTGAGGTAGTAATTTTAATTAAAAATTAATTTAAAAAAATAAAATATTATTTCTCCAAAAAATTTTCCAAAAATAATAAAAAAAAATTTTTTTTGTATTTGCGTTATTTAAAAAATATTATTTATTTATTCATGCATGCAAACTGCAAAAATTTAAAAAAAATAAATAAAATTTTGCAGATATTATATTCTACTTTTTTATTGTTAACACCTTTTTTAAAAAAAATAAAAATAAAATTTATATGCTCAATTTATTATGCTTTTTAAGCTTGAAATAATTTCTTTAAAAGATTATTAAAATTTTAAAAATAAAAAATTATTTTTTTTTCAGGACAATGCCGGCTTTCTCGGCAATAGTTTGTCTGTTTCAGGACGTCGCAGACTAATTCAGCCCCCACCTTTAAAAAGAAGTTTTGGGGGGAGAGGACAGAGAATTTTGGTGGGGAATGATTGGCCTATACTTATGTCATCTTCAAGGGCTTGAAAATTTTTAAAAAATTTTTTAAAAATTATTTTTTGATCTCTCCTTTTTTGTCTAATTAAATAATGATTCTCTCCAAACTTTTTTGAATAAAAAATAATATTTTTTATAGACTAAAATACGTCAAAAATTTAAATAAAATATTTGTGTAATAATCCATCATAAACCTACGTAATAATTTTTATTTATATTTTTTTTAAATTTGTTTGAATAATTTAAACAAATTATTTGTCTATTGAAAAAATTGTTTCAAGAATACGTAAGCAAAAATATAAAAAAAATATTTTTTTTATTTTCAAGAGATTTTTACGTAGCAAAACAGGAAGTCTGCTGTCTTGAGTTCCAAAATTGGGAACTTATTTTTTAATGTTAGCAGAATCCCTGACCTATAAGTAGACAGAAATATTTTCTTAAAAAATATCCATTAAATAAAAAAATTGGTCAGAAAATTCTCCCTCGACCTCTAAACTATAATAAGGGTGTCAAAAAATTTTTTTTGTTAGCTAAAAAATTAAAAATAATTTTTTTAGTGAAAACTGTGTGTGGTATATTTTATAAATAAAAAATATTTTTGTTAAATTAATGTGAGAAAGTCCTCAAAATAATTGAGAAGGCATTAATATAAAAATATATTTTTTAATTTTTATTTAATTGTGGGAATTTCTACCATAAATAAATCCAAAAAGAGGAAAAATAAATTATTAAAAAAAAGACAAAAATAAATTATTATTTTAAAAGAGATTTATCTGCTTTTTAAAAACCGGCATTAATTTTAAAAATTAAAAAAACAACTCTAGATTTGGTAAATAAAAATAAAAAAAAATAATTAAAATATTTAAATAATTACGATATGCTTTACATGAGAGTTTAACCATTAAAGGATCATCACCAATTTCTCCTTCATTTAATGGTGGATCTGTCGGGGGAAGACAAAAATCTTCTTTTTCTTCTTCAAAATTTTTATTATTAGAACAAAATTGTTGACATTCAGGACATAGTATTTGACCTTCCCTTAACCATCCATTGACTAACTTAAAAAAAATTTTTTTTGAGAGAAAATTTTAAAAATTGGTTAAATATAAATAAGCAACCAGGGATGGATCAGGTTTTCAAAATTTTTTAGATCGGGTTTTGGGACAAAAAAAAGTCCGGATTCCGAGTAATCCGTCCCATTCACACTCTGAACCTTTGCATCTACACGTATAATTTAAAGGAATTTTTAAAGCTTTTAAAGATTTTAGAGAGAAAAATGAAAATAAAAAATAAAAATCCATGCCTATGCATTTAAAAAAACAAACTTTTCGAATATAAATTGGTTGACCAGATTTATAACAAGGATAAAGCTTTGTTGAATTATGAACACGAATATTTACACGGCCATTTAAACAAACAATCTTTTTTTTTAAATTAAAATTTATTTTTAAAAATTTTAATTAAATTTACTTGATAACACCCAGCCATAAATTGAGAATAAGTTCTACTTCGTTCACACTTTTTTTCTGTCCAACTCAAACCCAAATCTAAACAACGAGAGCCATGTCCATAAAGTTCTAAAATCTGCAAAAAATAATAGGGAATTGAATATCAGAATTTATAAAAAAAAATCAGAATTCATTTTAAAAAATCGAATTTTCGAAAATCACAATTTAAAAATCACAATTTCAAGAAATAAGAGCTTTTAAATATCAAAACATTTCAAAAAAACAGAACATTTTTAAAAAATCAGAATTTTCAAAAACCAGAATTTCCAAAAAAATCAGAATATTTAAAAATCAGAACATTTTCAAATCAGAATCCTCAAAAAAATCAGAATTTTCGGAAACCATAATTTACAAAAATCAGAACATTTTAAAAAACCAGAATTTTAAAAAAATCAGAATTTTTTCCCCAATAAAAACTTACAGCATTTCCTTCATTATATTCTTCACTAATTTCTCCGTCTGGAAGTCCATTACCAATTAATTCACATCTACTATCCCTCCTTCCACCACTTGTATCATTAATTGTTTTCCATTCAAATTCTTGATTATAAGGGCAATAATCAGCCAATTCAACAGATCCCCCATAATATTTTATTCCTTCTTTTCTAACACCTTTTAATTTGCCAAAATTTCGATATTGTTTAGGTAATTCTTTTTTATGTGGAACTAAATTACATAATGCCAAAGAATCCTTTAAAAAATAAAAGAGAAGATAGATATAAAAATTTTTCTAAAAAATCAGAATTTTCTGGTCTTAAAAATCAAAATCTTTTTTTTATTAAATATTTTGTTTTAAAACATTATCGAATTAATTTTACCCTTTGATCTGTACAGCGTGTAGTTGCTAAAGATTTGCTCCCATCGTGTTTAATATCTGTACAAAATGGAGCTGCTGACTCATTTCTATTATTGTAAAAGTAAAATTTTATAAATTTTTATAATTCAAAAAATTTTCAAAATTCGAAGTTAACGAAATTACGAAAATTTGTGATCTCGAAATTTCGCATTTCGTTTCGAATTCTTTTTTAGTTTCGTATTTTAAAAAATATTTAAAAAATTTAGAAAACCTTTCCATTCTTTGTTTAATCCATTGACCACAACTTTTCATAGCAAAATCACAGCCCAAATTATTTCCCCAATGTAAAGGTTCGGCAACAGAATAATTAGCTTTATACCATCCACTATCTTCCATTAAAGCTAACGTTAAACGAGAATAAACTGGATTTTGTGTATGTGTTCCGGTCATTGCCTCATTTTCAAATAAACGTTTTTCCCAATGTGTTAAGGATGTTCCATCTCCTCCCTTTTAAAAAAATATGAAAAACAGGAAATGTCGACAAATTTTTGTCTGTAAGTCACATTTTTTCCTATGAAAGGATTTTTGGGCAGTTGGTCGAATCCTTTATACTATGGATGGGTTATTAAAAACTGATTTGAAAAAGAATCTTCTATCAACATTGACCCATCTCTACTATTCAATTAAAAATTTAACAGAAAAACCTTGGGGAAAGAATTCTGACTTCGGATAGAAAGTTGCGGACTTTATTGAAATAATTAAAAAGAAAACCTGATTTTCTAATTCAGCTCCTTCTAATTTTGAACAATTAAAATGCTTTCTAGCCTCTTCAATTATTCTTTCAGTAACCAATAAATGGACAGGGTGGGGTAACTAAAAAAATTAATTTAAAAATCAAAAAGAATCTCAAAAATTCAAAACCTCTCCTTCCGCCGTCCACCAATCTTCTCGAATTATTGTACGCACTGTGGAAGCTTCAGCATCATAAAAACCTCTTTCTCGATTAAAAGAAAGGGGACGTCCACTATTTTGATTTCTTTAAATTTAAAAAAATAACAAAAAAATAAATTAAAAAAACCTTCTAGAACGTGGACGTCCTTCTGAATCACGAAAAAATGCATATAAACCAGCAGAGAATCCAAGAGCATGTAAAATTTCATGCTTAACTGTTGAGAGAAGAACTTCCTTTTTTAAATAAATTTACTTAAAAGATTTAATGAAAAAATTGGCAACTTGATCATGTGAGTGGGTTGAAAGTGCCTGTGGACAAATATTGACATGGCCAGCTATAGGCCTTCAAAAAATTTTTTTAATATTAAAAAATACCTAAACGCAAAAATTTTTTTTAGAATTTTTAAGTTCCGAAAAATCATTTTTTAAATTAGAACAAAAAAAATAAAATTAAAAACCTATCCAATTCAGCTTCTTGTTGGCAATGTGCAGCATAAGCTATTGTATCATCATTTTGACACCTTTGAGAAGGAACGGCAGAAACATAAAGAAGAAAATCTGAGCCTATAATGCCTTGGCCGTCAGGAGGGCCAGAAGGGACACAGGAAAGTGGATTAGATTGAATACAGAAACGACACTGCTAAAAATTTAAATTTTAAACTTGAAAAAAATAAAAATCAAACAAATAAATGTTCATCAGGTACAGCAACTTCTCCACAATAAGTAGTCTGTTTACAACGAGTCACACAACGCAAAAAGGGGGAATTTTGATCAGAATAGTATTTGTTGTCCTCGCATTTTCTTAAAATTTTTTTAAAATTTTTAAGAAAAAATTTCCTCTCTCTCACCTGCTCAGCCTTATTGGAGCTAGTGAATTTCGAACAGATAGAGCTTGCTAAAAAATTTAAAAATAATAAATCCCTTTAGTCCCCCACATATCTTACTATAAAAACTCCCAAAAATTTAAATTTTATTTCAATCAACTACACTCCAACACTTTTACTCTCTTCTAACACAACAACTCTTTGGTAGTTTCGCTTTAATGGGCTTCTTGTAAGTTTATTTCTTCAATTTTTATTTTTCAAAAATTTTTTTACTTTTAGTTTGGACAACCTTTCGCTCTCTACATGGAATTTGGCTTTGTACATATCTATTGCTTATTTGGCAATGTTAGTTTTGCCCTTTCAAAAAAATTTTTTTCAAAAAATTCTTTTTTCCCAGATCCATTGTTGTCTACTACGCCACATTCTATCTGAAACGAAAGCGCTTCGAGAAACAAAAAGATGAGGAAGATGTTGAAAGATGGAATGAAGATTCTTTCCTAGCTTCTATAAAATCTACAAGATCTTCAAAATCTCTCAAAACGGCAAAAAGTGAAAGGATGATGGCAGCGACACAAAGGGATGATGATGAAAAGTCTTCCAAGGATACCACCTCCTCCACCAACACCATCCCTAATAATAGTGTTAATGGACTTTTGAAAACGAGGCCTGCTCATATTAGTGCTCGCTTAAGTGATGGAAAGTCGCCGATATTGCCAGACAATGTTGTGCCTAAAGCTAAAATGCCAAGGCATCTTTACTTTGATGAACTGGCAGAGGTAAATTGAGATTATACCCCTTAGAAAAAAAATTTATTTTTTAGGAGTTTACCCAAGAACTGACGCAAAGTGTCAGAGACCAAGACCTTTCTCCACCAGAAACTGCGCATGGTCCAAAGGAAGGTAAAAAAGAAAATTTCAAAAAATTCTTAAGAAAAAATTTTCAAAAAATTTTTAAAAAATTTTCGGAAATTTTCAAAAAAAAAATTTTTTTTTAAAGATTCATCATCTACCCACACACAAACAGCTAGTGAAAGGAGCAATTCTGAAGGATCAAGTGTTGAAGAAAGTAAAACTTCTACTAGTGCTGTACCACCACCATCCTCGTCTGGTGAGGAAGAAGATGAAGAAAAGGAAAAAGATGAAGATGGGAAGGAAGAAGGAGGAGGGGAGGGAGGAGGAACATCTACTGAAGGAACGAGTATGCCGGAAGAGAATAGTAGCGATGAATCTTCTTCTTCGACTGGTAAAAATTAGAAGAGAGAGAGAGAAAATAATAAATAAATAAAATTGTGTGTATAGATATAGGAATATAATAATTATGTAAATTTTTTTTGTAAATATGGAGTATATTTTTGTTTGTAAATAATTATTGTTGATTTTTTGTGGAATAAAATTTTGTAAAAAGAAAATAAAAATATGTTGAAGAAAGTTGTGAAAGGGAAAAAAGTGCTCTCTTAAGAAAATTGAGGAAACACGACTTGAAACCTCGACTTTACGCCCAAAAATGGAGAAACAGTAAAAAATGGAAACCCTTCCCCATCTAATCTAGCCCCAGAATAAAAAAAATTTTAAATAATACCTCCCAAAATCCTATAGCATCAGGCAAAAGTGAAGTCTAAAAAATTTAAAAATTAATTTAAAAAATGTGTTTAAAATTAAATTGACTTGCATTAATGTACAGCTGTTTTTCTTGTGAAAGCCTAAAAAATTTTTTTGAATATTAAAAATCAAAAAAAAACTAACGGCAATATGCTGACAGGGTCAAAATACAATTTAATTCTCAATTGTCTAAATTCTCGTCCTTTAACCAAATCACGTCTAAACCTCTTTTTGCGCGCTCTCAAAGAATGATGACGAGGAAGTGGAAGTGGAGAAGAATAAGTTGAGGGAGAAGAAATGTGAACAAAAGGAACACCAAAAATTAAATCTTGAGCATCTGGAATCTGAAAAAAAAATTTGAAATTTTCCAAAAAATTCTAAAATTTTTTTTTAATTTCAAAAAATCTCTCCACAATTTTTTTTCAAAAAATTTCAAGAAAACTTTTCCCCAAAAAATTCTAGGTATTTTTTTTTTTGAAAAATTTACTACAGAAAAATCCAAAAAACCTTGTAAGAACATCCACCACCTTTTTTGATTAAATTAAAATTTTTATTAGCCATTTGTGTCCAACAAATAATAAAAAAGTTGCTAGTTGATAAAATAAACCAAAAACAAATTAACAAAGAAATTTTGGGTCGATTATAATTTTTTGGTCTTGAATTTGTGCTAAACAGTCTTTTAGACTTTATAGCAGTTACAAACATCGACCGAGGTCGGTTAAACTATTAAAATTTAATTTTTAGCACTTTTAAACGTTTATATAATTTGATTTTTGGAAGGAAAATTGGGAGGGCGAAGATCAGAAAAAGAAAAGAAATTTTTTGGGAGGGGGGGGGGGGTGGACAGAGTCATTTGAACGACTACTACACACAACTAGTCCGATCGGAAAATAACGGATTGGAAAAATAAAAAAATAAAATAAATGTGTTTGTAAGTAGTACAAAAAAAGAGAAGAAAAATGTAAAAGAAATTAATGAGGGAGTGTGTAATAAATATTTTAAAAAATTAAAAAAGGAGAAAATTATTTTTTAGACCTATGTTAGAAAATATTGGAAAATAAAATAATTAATTAAAAAATTATTGAGAAAGAAAAAAATTTTTTTGAATTAAAAAAACTTAAGTCGGTTAATTAAATAAGTAAAAAAGGAAAATATAATATATTCCCCCTTCTTAAAAATGACAAATAATAAAAACAAGAAAAATAAGGAAAAACGGAAGTGAAATGCACATGATTCTAGTTAAAAAAGAAGAAAGAAAATTCCCTCCCCCGTCCTCCTACAACTCAGAAAATTGGCAAACATTTTTAGGTAGTACCAGTCGATAAAAATAAAAACACACTAAAAGTCTCCCCATCTCCATACCAAAGAGCAGAAAATATGCTTAATTGGCTTTTGCACTTTTTAAAAGAGAAAATTGGCTCTTGAAAATGGAGAGGGAGGGAAAAATTGTTTTTACTTTTTCTTTGTTTTTAAAGGGCAGAATTATTGAGAGGCAACAACACAATTCTGAAAAATTTAATTAGGAAGAAAAAAAATTTTTTCCGTTTCTTCTTTCGAATAATAGATTTAATAACAATCCTAAAGAAGTTAAAAAGAATTTTAAAAATAATTCCAAAAAAAAATAATTTTTTTTAATTTTGTTTTAGCTCCTATTTAATCTCCTCACCCTAACCTAGTTACCTCTATATACTTATTTGAATTTATACAACTATTTTTTAATTAAAAATTCACATCTTTAGAAAACCTTCCACCAATTTATAATACTACCAATATTTCAAACAAAAAATGAAAAGGATTTTTTCACACGTTTCCCCTAACCCCCGAGAGTAAAGCAAATCGATGGCCTGTAGGCATATACGGCGCATAAAGGATAAAAAAAGAAAATAAAAAGGAAAAGTAGATATGAATAATGTAGAATAAATAGAAAAATGGAAGGTGAAGAATAGAAAATAGAGGAGAGAAAGTATTTAATGAGCGGATAGAAAAGGATTAAAAACAAAAAGAAAAATGTACTCCCAATTTACACATACATTTTTATGTTGTGTAAAGTAGTATAGAATTAAAGGTATTAAGGGAGTTGTGGGGTATTCCCATCTTATCTTCCTAAAAATAATTTTTTCTGAAAAAAACTTTTTTCTGAAAAATTATTAAAAATTATAATTTTTTATAAATATAAGATTCAGGCACATTAATTTACAATTTTTTGCGTTAAAAATTTAGATAATAGAATTTTTAGTCCTATTTTTACCCTTAAACATAAATATATTTAGTAGAATACATATCACAAAAATAAAACAATAATTAATGAAATTAGACATGAGAGAGACATAAGAGAATTACTTTAAAAAAGAATTTTTTCAATAGAATGTATGTAAGCTTATCTTGTGGGATTCCTAAATGGGTCCTTAATAAACTTCGGCTGTATTTTTTAAATAAAATATTGTTTTAACTCCATTATGCGGGTGAGGGGAAAAACTCCGTCCAGACAAGTTTGGACTTTTGGTAAGATAAGTCGCCCGGGCGGAGTTTTGCCGTGACACGCTATTATGCAAAAGAAAAGGAGGGAATATTAAATAATAAAAATACCTCACATCAAAATCGTTTTTAAAAAAGAGAATTATACAAAGTCAGTATTATTATTAATCAGCTCCTCCTCTTGACATGTTTCATCACCAGCCATCTTCAAAGCCTTTAAAATTTATTTTTTAAATAAAAATTCCTAGAAAACTTAAAAAAATAAACCTGCTCTTTACACAATTTTCTCAAGTCCTCATTATCCTCTTTTAATTCTTCTATACTTTCAAGACATCCACCATACAATTCTAGTAGGTGATCAAAGCGTTCGCGAAGTTGGTAGAGTTGTGCTTGTGAAGAGTCTAATTCAGATCTAAGATGTTCAACTGATGGAGTATCCAACTTAAAGATTTTTTAAATTAGAAAAAGTTTCCTAAATTTAAACAAAAATTTCCATAAAATTTTATTAAAACAAAAAAGCGCTCAGATCCTCAAGTTTATCCATCAACAACAATCAGCCGAAAGATGGTGATTTTAAGGTAATTGTTCCTCATAGCGCTAAAGGGAACCAAAATTCCTACCACTTAACTAAACTAACAACTCCCATAAAATTTAAAAAATAACCAAATAGTCTGTTGTATTTCCATGAATAATTGCATCAACTTCATTTCGTATCTGATTTGAAGAGGATGGCTTTAAAAAAATAATTTAAAAAAAAAATAAGTTTGAATAGTCGTTTAATTAGCAAAATAAATTTTAAAATTCATTTTCAGATGAAAAAATCTTTTTTGCTGTTTTAAAAAATTATTTTGTCAGTCTCTTAAAGTCCACACTTCCCAAAATTCTTAAAGAAATTCCCAAAATTTTATTTAAAAAAATAAAAAAACCTTCTGAAAACTTTTTAATGTCTTTTTTTGAGCTAATATTTGTTGTTGCTCTTGTCTTTGTTGTTTAAATTTAGCTCCAATATTTTTTCCAGTTCCCTCAATATCTGACAATTCATCATTATTAGCAATTATAACACTCTTTTTCTACAAAAATAAAAAATTATAAAAATTAAAAAAAAAATTTTACAGGTAAAAATGTCGGTACAATTTGCTCTTTTATTGATTTTGCCAATTTTTGTTCCAATTCATTATTTTTTCGTTGTAAATCGACAATTTCTAAATTTCTTGAATTGAGATCTGTTTCTAATTCTTTAAGTCGTCGTTCTATTCTTTCTATTTGTGAAACTGATTTGCGTTGTTGAGATATAAATTCGTCTTCTTTTTGTTTCAATTTACTAGAAAATTTTTAAAAAAATTAATTTAAGAATTTTAAATTTTGTCGCCCAATTAATATTTTATTTTAGCACAAATAATCAAACCTTTCTAAATGAGAATATTCTTTTTGTAATCTTTCATATTCCACTACTTTTGATGCACAATTTGACTTTTCATCTTCCAAATTTTTTCCTAACATTTCTATTATAATTGAAGATTTGGATGTTTTTTCTGATAATTGAATGTTTGTTTGATTTAAAGAACGAGAAAGTGATTCATTTTGACGTTCCAGAGATGTAACTAAAAAAATTTTTTTTAAAGAAATTTATTTTAAAATTAATCCTTTTAATATAAAAAATTAAAAAAACCCAACTTTTCTCTTCTAAACCAGAAATTGTATGCAAAAGAGGCGAATTAGCTGAAAAGATAAGTAACTGAAAAAGGAGAAATATTTTTTAAAAAACCTGTAGAAATTTCTAAAGCAATATCTCGTTGATTATCTTGTAGACTTTCCAATTGCTTTAAATTAGAATTTTTTCAATTTAAATTAAATAAAAACCTGTTCAAGTGTTCTTATTCTTTTTAAAGCATCGACATTTTTAGCCTTTTCAGCATTTAAATCTTCAATTATTCCTCTTTCTCGTTCACCTTCCATTCCTTCCTGCACAGATTTGTTCATTAATTTATTTGCAAGTTGTTTATTTTCTTTTATTAATTCCTTTAAAAGTTCAAAAAAAAAATTTTTACAATCCCAAAAAAAAATTCCAAACCTCTCGTTCTCGGTTAGCCAATTTTACATCATTTTCCAACCTTTTTAATTCCTCTTTTGTATTTTCCAAATTTTTTAATTGATCCAAAATTTGATTTTCCATAGTTTTATTTTTATTTTTTAATTTTTCAATTTCATTATTTAAACGATTTTTGTCATTTTCTGATTTTTCCAATTCTTCATTTAATTGTATTAAATGTGCTTCTTGTTCTTGTGTTTGTTGATTTAATTCTTGAAGTTCTTCTACTGCACTATCCCTTGCAGCTGTAACAATTTCTAATTGACTCAATTCTTGTTTTAATTTGCGAATTTCTTTTGCTTGACGCCCACTGTATTCAGAGAGTTTTTTGCCTTAAAATTAAGAATTTTAGTGGTTAAAAAACGAAAAAGTATGAAATTAATACACAAAGTTCAAAGTTTCCTTCAAAAATTATTATTTTTTACCTTCCCCGAGAAGATCATTTAATTGTTTCTCAGTTTCCGCCAATTGAGTTTTAAGTTTTGTTTCGTTTGCATTCCTTAAAAAAAGAAAATTACCACCAAAAATAAAAAAATATTTTCACAAACTTTTGTTTATATTTTGCAGTCAAATTTTCATTTGTTAATTTTAAATTTTCATTTAAACGTCCCAATTCTTCAATTCTCTGATCCTTATTTTTTAGTTTTCCAACTAAAAGAGCAATTTGTTCAGTCATTTCTTGAAATGATTGAGGTTGTAATTGAAGGTCTTTAGAAGAATTTGAAGTAGAAATTTGTTGTTGAATATCTTCTTTATTTGGATTATTGACTATTTTAATTGGATTATGAAAACTACTTCCATTATTGTGACTACTTGTTATTGACCTTTAAATTATTTAAAAAATGATTTTTGAGTTTCTAGGAGGACCCCCTAAACTAAAAAATATTTCTTCTTAAAAAGAAAATTATTAACACAAAAAATTGACTGAAATTCATACCAATCATCTATCTGACGAATAACTTCAATATCGCTAGATGCAATCGTTCGTATCTCTTCAAACCTATCCAAAGTTTTTTCTGATGAAGATGGAACAATACAATTTTGTTGTTCATTATCTACACTTTTTGCATCGTCACTTTCTCCTTTTTCCAAATTTAAAGAGACAATTTCAAGTTCAGAACCGTTTTGGGCTGTTGTTGTACTTTGACCATTTTGACTACTTTCATCATCATCAGGAGAATGCTAAAAATAAAAAAGGATAATTTAGGTAATTAACTCTTACCGAAGAGGGCGAATAATTAAAAACATTTGACGGTTCATGAGCATCTCGAATTGGATTTGGTTCAGTATCCACAACAGTTTGCTAAATAAACAATTTAAAATTATTTAAATATTTTTTAAAACAACTTACATTTTTATTCTCTGGTTCTTCTCTCCATTGAGAATGATGAGATGAAGGCTCGTTTAAATCAACATCCATAAAATCAACTTGTTGGTTATTAAGTTTTGGGTTATTTTTAGGTTCATTTTGAGCGTACTTTACTTCGTTCAATTTAGCAGACTGAATGGGGTCCTTTAAAAAAATTTTTTTGAAGGAATTAAAAAAGAATAAAGTTAAAAAATTGAGGGAAGGGTTCGAGTCCGCTTGGTGAATTAAACTAAATTTAAATAAAACTAACCAAAAGAGCACTTTGATACAAACTTGTTGAACTTTCAAATAAATTATTATTCACATTATCTTCACGCTCAGTTTCATCGTCTTCATTTTCATCACCAGACTCACCACCCTCTTCTTCTATATGAAGAGCAGAATCTATATGTTTTTGAGCTGTAAGAAGTGCATTTTTTGCAAAATTTGTAAAACCACCAAATGACATCTAAAATAATAGAAAATATTTTAAAATAAAGGGTGTTAAGAAAAAAATTAGATAAAAAAACAAATTAGAACTTTTTAATGCGTGTCAAAAACAAAGAACAAAATAAAAAACTATTTACCCTTAAAGAATATAAAGTTTTTAAAAGTTACCAAAATGATATATTAAAATTTCATTTTGGTAAACATAAAATTTTTGCTAAATATTCATTTTGTCAATTCATTTTTAGGTTACGGTTTATCAATCTTTTTATTTTTTCACTGTTTAATTCTTATTTGTTTGTTAATTGTTCACTGTTTTAGATTTTTGTTTGAAAAATAATTTAACAAAAAAAGTATGGCTCGAGGACCAAAGAAGCATTTAAAGCGTTTGGCCGCTCCAAAGAATTGGATGTTGGACAAATTGGGTGGAGTTTTTGCTCCACGTCCCATGTGCGGACCTCACAAACTTCGTGAATCGCTTCCTCTTATTTTGTTTCTTCGTAATCGTCTAAAATATGCACAATCTTATAATGAAGCTAGAATGATTTGCAAAGTTTGTTTTTTCCTTTTTTTCTTATTTAACTTACTTTCAATTTCAGCAACGTCTCATTAAAGTTGATGGTAAGGTGCGTACAGAAATGCGCTTTCCAGCTGGATTTATGGGTATTTTTCTTTATTAATTCTTCCATTTTTATCATAAATTTAAAGATGTGGTTTCCATTGAGAAAACTGGCGAAGTCTTTCGTCTTCTCTATGATGTCAAAGGACGTTTTATTACACATCGCATACAGAAAGAGGAAGGTCAGCTTAAATTGTGCAAGGTGGTAAAGCAAGCGATTGGGCCAAAACAAGTTCCTTATATTGTTACTCACGATGCCCGTACTATTCGTTATCCGGATCCACACATCAAGGTTTTTAATTTTTATAAGAACATGTTAAAATTCTTTCAAAGGTTGACGACACCGTCGCTGTTGATATCAACACTGGAAAGGTTACAGATCACATTAAATTTGATTCTGGAAATGTTTGTATGATTACTGGTGGTCACAACATGGGACGTGTTGGTATTGTTGGACATCGTGAACGCCACCCTGGTTCTTTTGACATTGTTCACATTAAAGATAGTGCTGGACATGCTTTTGCTACACGGTTAGATTTTTAGTTTAATATTAAACATGGGCCAACCCGCTAGTTGCAAAATTTATGTTAGGATCTAACCTTTCAAAAATTTAATCAATTATTCCTATTTTTAATTTTCAGACTTAATAACGTGTTTATTATTGGAAAAGGAACTGTTCCGATGATTTCTTTGCCTGCCGATAAAGGAATTCGACTTACCATTGCTGAGGAAAGAGATAAGCGTTTGGCGCAGAAACACAAGGCTGGTCAATAAAATTGAAGAAAGAAAAAGGATATTAAATATTGGGATAAATTGTGTATTTGGAATGTTGTTAAAACAATTGTTTTTTGTTATTAAATTGTGTTAAAAAATTTTTTTTAATTTTTGTTGTTGGGTTAATTACCATTTATATTTTTTTAATGAGTCAGAAATTAAATGGGTATTTAGTTAGGATTGTTTAGAAAATTTCCAGCTTTCTATTTGATTTTTAATTTAAAAAATGTCTGGACCCTCCAGTTCTCGTGATCTCGTCTGTGTTGATGGACTCGCTGATAGAAAATTGCGTCTTTTTCAATTTCTTCATAGCCTTGGGAAAACAAATGAATTAAAAGAGTTTTTGGCCCTATCTGAAATTAGGTTGGGAATCGTTTTTTTTCATTACTTTTTTCTTTACTTTTTTCCTCCCTTGACATGGCATAATGGTCAGCATTTTCTTCCTTGTTCAACTCCATTTAATTTGCCTGTGGCATGATCAAATGAGTGATGATAGAGGAAAGGATTATTTTTAAATATTTTTTCCTCTTCGTCCGTGTTTTGTCAGTCCTTCGTCCGTGTCTGTCCTTCGTCCGTCTTTTTTGTCTGTCCATCTTCGTCCGTCTTTTTTGTCTGTCCATCTTCGTCCGTGTTTTGTCTGTCCGTGTCCGTCCGTTATCTGTCGGTCTTCGTCCGTGTTTTGTCTGTCCGTGTCCGTCCGTTATCTGTCGGTCTTCGTCCGTGTTTTGTCTGTCCGTGTGTGTGGTGTGTGTGTGTTTTTTTGTCCTCTCATTTGATCATGCCACAGGCAAATTTAATGGAGTTGAACAAGGAAGAAAATGCTGACCATTATGCCATGTCAAGGGAGGAAAAAGGTAATGAAAAAAGTGATGAAAAAAAACGATTCCCAACCTAATTTCAGATAGGGCCGAGTTTTTTATCGCTTAAGTTTTTAAAAATTATTTTTAGATCTACGAATAAAATTATCAATCATTTGGACCAAATTGACTTTTCTTGTCGTAATCAACAACAAATTTCTCAAGAAATTGGTATGTCTGTTTATACATTAATATTTTCTGTATATTTATTTTTTAGTTTGTCTTATGAATAAAAATGGGGAGAAAATGGAGTCGATTAAAAAACAATTTGCTAAATCCAAAGGAATTAAAAATGATATAAATTTTGATTCTATTGCTGAAGGGATTATTAAGGAAAAGCCAACTCTTGAAGAGACCACAAAGAGTCTAAAAACTTTACAAGACGAATTAGAAGAGGCTTATTCCAGCAGAAAGCATTGGAACAGAAAGTATTTTTATTTTATGTTAAATTTTAAAAAGAGTTTTTAATAGTTAATTGAGAAGAGAGAAGGTTTGTGTTCAATAGCTGCTCTTCTTGATGAGTTGGATGATATAAATACAGAAGGAACAGATCAGGAAGAGGAAAATAATGAAGAGGCAGATAAAGATGAAACAAGTTAGTTTAGCATTTTTATATTGAATTTTGGCTCTTGACTATAATTATATGCGTCCAATCTATATATTTGTTAATGTTTTGACGCTTAAACTGCAAGAGTCAAATGTCTTTTAATAATTCTTTAATATCACCAAAAAAATGTTTTAATTTTAGAGCCGGAGGTGGTGGAGCTTAACGATTCGCTGGTATCTAAAGATAAAGGCGACACTGTCAGTGGAGCTAGGAAACGTAAACGGAAGCGAGAATTAGTTCTAAAAAATATTAATTCTCAAAAAAAATTAATTTTTCAGGAAAGAATGAGGCTTTGGCGAAAGAGTATTAAGCAGAAAAGTATTTTATTAAATTTTTTCGATTGTCTCAGATTTTCTAAAATTAAAATTTTATTTTTTCAAAATTTAAAAATTAATTCTAAATTTTAAAGGTACATTAGAAATTAATGAACTTATTCAACAACAACAAATTTTTATTGATTCTGACAATATTACCAATACTGATTTAAAATATATTCTTTCAAAAAATATTTTAACCAAATTTATTCTCATTTCCGAAATGCAAATAGATGTTACTGGACATATTTATGGAATTTCTTCTTCATACGACCCCGGCATTAAAGAAATTTGTTGTATTTTTATTCCAAACAAATGGGCGATTTATCAATTTAATGTGTATAGTTTTGAACAAATATCTCAATACCAATTTAAAAATTATGAATTTTTTGGATGGTAATTTTAATTATTTTTTTAAAAGTGGTTCTTGCTATAGGATACTTACTAATGCCAAAAAACTTAAGATTATTGTTATAAGTTCGTTGGGCTATGAGGTGGGAAACAGGACTTTTTTTTGAATCGAAACTGACTTTAGGAACCCGCTATCCTCATTATAAAATACAATTTCCTTTTTTATTAAATTTTTTTTCTAAAGGATTCACACTACAGCTTCCAACGATTCATCAGAATTATCACATAATGATCGCTTCTTTCATACAAACTTTGTTCATCAATCTCAACAAGGACAACAGCAAGATCAACGTGTTTTTGTTTCATGCAGTTTTACTCCAGATTCTGTTTCACTTTCTGCTTTCCGTTTAACTTCAATTGGTTATGAGTGGGGCCGTATTGCCAACGCTGGGAAGGCTAATAAGCTGAAAATGTATTCGCCTTCACATTATGAGAAAGTACTTTTGTTAGTGCCAGATTTTCAAAATAATAATGTTTGTTACAGATGAAAGTGATTTTTTTTAATTTTCTTAATTTTTTGAATAATATTATAAATTTATTGTATCACTGTTAGGTTTCTCTAAACATTCTTCCTTCCTTGTAAAAAATATTTTTTTATTTTTTGATAACTCAAAACTTGGAATTTTTGCATTGGTGAGAGGGGAAAAGGGAGAGTAATATTTAGAGAAAACAGTGATCGTTTAAAGTATATATTTATTTTTGATTCATTTTCACAATATCCCTCAATATAAAAATAAATATTAAATACAAATCTTATATAAGAATTTATTCTTTTTTTAAAATTTTATCTTAAAATTTTTTTAATATTTTTAATTTTTTTAAAAATATTTTAGTTTTTTCTAAAAAATTTTTTAAACTCAAATAAATGACAGAAGAAGCAATTATTCGTAAACTTGTTGCTGATGGAGATGGTACTGGTGATGATAGAAGGATTTTACATTTATTTCAATTAATTAATAGTCTTGGAAAATCTAGCGATTCTAAAAGGTTTTTAAAATTTTTTTTAATTTTAAATTTATTTTTAAAGTGTTACAAATAAAATTATTATTCTTTTGGATCAAATTGAATTTTCGTTTCGGAAGCAACAACAAATTGCTCAAGCTGTGAATTCTGAACGGGAAAATTATGAGAAGCTTTATGAAGAGATTGGTATAATTTAAAATCTTATTTTTGGGTTAATGGTCCTTTGTGGTGTAGTTGCAAAGCTACTATTAAGGGTCGTGGGTTAAGCCTGTTTTATAGAATTCTTTTTTGCTTTTACCCTAAAAAATATTTTTTTGAAAAATAAATGTCTAAATATTATTTTTATTGTAATTTAGTTCATATTTTATTTTGTCCTTTCTGGGTCAAAAAATAAATTTTTCTAATTAAAATAATTTTTTAAAATTAAAACAATTTCAAGGCAATCTATTAAACAAAAATCAAGAAAAAATGGAAGAAGTTAAAAAACAATTAGCTGAAGCCAAACAAGTTAAAAAGAATCAACAAGAGTATGATAATATTGCTAAAATGATTAAAGTATATTTTTTAATTTAATTTTTAAAGAAAAAATTTTTTAAAGGAAAAACCAAGTCGAGCAGAAACTACGAAAAAATTAAAAATTTTACAAGACGAATTGGAAGAGGCTTATTCTAAACAAAAGATTTTGGAGCAGAAAGTATGTTTTTTTTAAATTTTTTTGTTAAATTTAAATAAAATTTAATTTTAATAGTTAATTGAAAAAAGGGAAAGTATTAGTACCTTAGCTGCTCTTCTTGATGAATTAGACGAAACAAATAAAGAACAAGGTTTTTTAATAATTAGAAAAACATTTCTTTATTAAAAAATTTATTTTTGTAGTAGAGGATGTATTAATGGCAGAAGTTGAAGAAGGCCCTGTAGCTCCTCCTCCTACCAACATTAAACCGAATACAAATGGAGAAAAAGTTCGGAATGAACTTGAAATGTAAATGTTAATTTTTGGTAAATTATTTTTAATTTTTATTAAAAAATTAATTTATTTTTTAAAATATTTAACATAAAATAAATTAAATACCTAACATTTAATTATCCAAAAAATCATAATTATTTTCTTGGAGATTATGAATCTTCTTCCTGGCTAGTAGACGAGTCTGGTGTATTGCTTGGGGGAGTTGAATCAATTTGAAATTGCGAGTCTACCTTTAAAAAAATTCTTTTTAATTCAAAAAATTGGAGGGATTTAGGAAGCAAATTTAAAATATTATACCAAAATTCCTTCTTCTTGTATCGGGTCTTCTATAGATATAACAGACGATACATCAATTCCTGAAATTAATTCCTCCTCCAGTCCCAAAAGCCATCTTTCCTTGTTCAAAATATTTTCCTTATTTATTAACAAAAGTGTTGTCACTGCATAAATACCTGCATTTCTAAAAATTATTTTTAGAAAATTAAAAAATAAAAAAAATTTAATTTACATAAAAAAGTACAAACTAATCCCAAGCGCAGCATAACTCCACGGAAGGAACACATTATTAACACCCCTAAAAAATTTTTCTTAATTTTTAAAAAATTTAAAAATTTGGACTAACCTTGAAAGAGCAGACAAATCACTCATTAATAATTTAAAATATTTTTGTTCAAGTACAAAACCAATTGAGAAGAAATTTCTGTTTGAAAATACGTTTTTCTGCTGAAAAAATAATTATAGATAGGGGACGGCCAAATAATTAAAAATATAAAAGGTGATTTGAAAGAATTATTTCTGTGGGCACCGTGGTGTAGTGGTTATCACGTCAGTCTCACACACTGAAGGTCCCCGGTTCGAACCCGGGCGGTGTCATTTCTTTTTTATTTTAGAAAATTTAATTTTTTAAATGTAAAAAAATTTTAATTAGAAAAAATATGGTATTACTTAGATTTAGACTCCTATTTCTTCTTTTCTGGCCAATTTTCAGCTTTTTTTCTTGATCTATAATTTATTAAAAATCCTTCGAAAGGACTCTTCGAGTTAGGTCGGATTATATCAGAATCGTTTAATCCGATGCCGCAAAGGGAATTAGGAAACAATAGAATGGGTCCAACTCAAAGTATTACCAAAAATATTTAAAGTAAATTTCAAAAATTTTGAAAAAACATTTTTAAAAAACAGTAAATAAAAAAGCATTCAAATATTTACCAACAAATATACAACAATATTAAGCATACAACGAATACAGAAAATCAAGTAAAGATGTACAATACAAACAGAACAAATATTTTTATACCTTTTTGAAGTTCCTATTTACACATCTCAAGTCGTTTAGATTGCACCTATATTCATCATCTTTGTCCATCTTCTATCGTCTAGAGCGAGCGCCTACTGCTTCCAGAGGATCACGTTGTAGTTGTCGACCCGGACAAGAAGTGAGTAGTTGTCGCCTTGGCTACTTTAAAAATTAAAAAAAAATTTTTTAACCTATCAAAAATTTTTTAAAAATTTCAAACTTGATCGAGCAGACTCCAGTACGTGAGAAGCTGGCACTGCATTGCCAGTCACAGCAGCCATGTTTGGCGTTGAGAGCGTCCCGGACAAATTTTCCAATCTCCGCGATCGCTTTGAGAGAGTCGTGCATCGAACCATATCTACACAAAAAAGAGAAGAGAATATTAAAAAGTAAAAAGAGAAGTTAAAACTTGGCGACAGCTTCAGCAATGACTTGATGAGCAAAGTCACGCGTTCCTGCAGGCGCACTCTGACTGTTGTGCTCGATGATTACCCTTCCGTTCATGTTTGGAGGTTCGACTAAAAAATTAAAAATATTTATAGAGAAGTTAGAAATAAAAAAGATGAAAAAAACCTAGAACACAACACATTATGGCAACGAACCTTTAGAGCAATTGATGAGTAGTTGACAAAGTTGTTTAAAATAGCTCCAATTCTGAAGGTTTTTATATTACAAAAATTTGCCTTAACTACAATCAAATTTTCATGTTAAAATAAAGAAGAGTCTAAAATCTTTAAATTTTTTTTTAAATTTTATTTTTTAATTTAATTTATTTTATCAAAAAAATGACTTTAAAACAAAATTAAAGCAAGAAAAAAATTAGAAAATAGAGTAGGGCAAGAAATTTGTTTGGACAAAAAATAAAGCTTTAAGTATTTTAAAATAAAAGTATGAAATACAAGGAATGCATAAAAATGATATATTTTTACAAAAAAGCAATACCCCCCCCCCTTAGGAGCGAAATAAATTGACAATATCAGAAAGGTTTTCGATTATTTTTTAAAAGGATTTTTCAAACCTTTTAAAAATAAGGTTTGTCGATCTTGAAGATCTTCTAATATCTGGAATCGAATAAAACAAGCCGAAAATTAAAAAAAAATTCATGATTAGTCGGTTCTGAACGCAAAAACCCTTTAAAACTTTTAAAAAAAACCTCAACAATTTTTTAACAGATTTGACTGATTTAAGGGGATATAATTCTTCTTCCTCTTTTAATAAAAAAAGATTCTTTTTTGCTCTAAAAATTCCAACTTTTTTAAATTCTATTTTCTTCTTCCTCTACTCCTCCTTTTTTCTTTATTTTTTCAATTTTTATATTTTCCCCCTCTTCATTATTAATTAAAGTTTCAATTGTTGTATTTAAATTATTTTCTTCTTCTTTTTCTTCTTCCACCTTTTTAATTTTTAAACATTTTTCTCTATAATGTCGACGTTCAAAACGTTCAAATTTATCAGCTAAAGACAAACTCCAATCTATTAATATTGAATGATTTGGATTTAAAATTAAATTTTTTAATTTATTTTTGGATGAATATTCGTTGTTGTTAGTAAAATCAGAAGAAGGAGTTGTTGTTGCTGTTGAATATTTATATTGACCTTGAAAAATAAAATTTTTTAATTTTTAAATTTATGAGAAAAAATTTGGTTTTGAGATGAGAAAAAATAGAATAATAAATTTAATTTTAATTAAAAGAAAAATTTTTTACAAAAAAAAATAGAAAAGTTTCAAAAAAAATTTTTTAAATGTACTTTTCTATAGCCAAACACTTTTTTAAAAAAATGTTCAGAAAAAATCCTCTCTAATTAAAAAATTAAATGGTCTAAAAATGTGAAATTTTTTTTGCAGGTTTCCATTCTAAAAACCAAAAAAACTGGGAGGTGTTTAAAAAAATATTTTCTTTAACTTTAATTTAAAAAATAATAATTATACCCATAATTAAATATTTTCTTCCAACTTTAATTTTTGGACATTTACATTCCAATAATTTATCAGATAACCAAATAGCCATTTCTTCTCCAGATTCAATTAAATTAAAATTATTTTCTTTTCCAAAATTTTCATTTTTAATTTCATTTTTTAAAATTGAAATTATTTTTATATAATATTTAGCCCATCCATTAATTAATTCGCGGCCAATTACTTGCAAATGGAAGGCTAGAAAAAAATTTTTTAATTAAAAAAGATTAAAAAAATAAGAAAAATCTTTCAAAAGCTTAAAAAATTTTCAAAAAATTAAAAAAAATTTTCAAAACCTTGAAAAAAAATTTTTGAAAATTTTTTGAATTTTCTAACAAGTGCCAAAAATTTAACATTATGAAAAAAAATTAAAAAAATTCCAACCATAATCATTTTTGCAAAATCTTTTGTGTGTTAAACGTGTAGAAGAAGCTTTACATTTATCACATTCTTCTACAAAAAAATTCAAATTGAATTATTTTAACAAAATAATTTTAAAAACCTTTATTTGCGGAATTTTTAGAATCAAAAAGAGCATTTTCTGCTGGTGGAGGACCTTTTAAGGAAAGAAAGTTTTTTTGAATAATAAAATAGAAAATCTTACGAATACAAGGCGTAACAGGTGATTGGGATTGTTGAAAGCCTTTAGCGCAGCGATTACAAGTTGGGCCTTTAAAAAAATTTTCTTGAAAATTTTCAAAAATTTTTTAAAATTTTGAGAATTTTCAAAAAAAATCTTTTTAATTTTTTAAAAAATTTTTCAAGAATTTCCAAAAAATTTTCAAAAATTCCTTTAATAAAAGATAACCATCAACTCCAGGTTTGCAAATACACTGTCCACTTGTCTAAATACAAAATTTAAAAAATTAAAAAAATTTTATTAAAAAAATACTTGATTGCAATTTCGAGATATAGAGCCTATTGGATGGCACAAACAAGCTAGAAAAAAGTATTTCAGAAAAAAGTTTTTTTATTTTTAAAATTTACGTTTGCAAGCTTTCCTATGTGTTATTGGTTTGTTTTGATCTCTAAAGTAGCCAAGTTTGCAATACTAAGAATAAAAAAATTTTAAGATCAAGTTAATACTTCGTCACTTTCCCACCCTCAAAAAAATTTTTTCCGTAATTTTTTAAAACAAAAAATTTTTCTAAACAAATAAGGCCCAAGTGTGTTCTAAAAACTATTAAAAACACCAGAAAAACAATTTCCAAAAAATTAATTAAAAAACAAACATGACAATTTCTACCAGCAGTATTATGCCTACAATTTAGGCAAACACCTCCACTTTGATAACCACTAAGACGGTAAAGTTCTGCATTGAAACGACATTTTCTGCTGTGTAGATTACAATTGCAGGCTGAAAGAATTTTAAAAATTAAAAAAAAATTTCCCACAATTTTTTCCTAATAAATTTCCTAATTTTTTCCTTATTCGAATTTTTTTTCCAATTGTTTTTTTTTCTTAAATTAAATTTTTTGTATTCTTTCCACCTTTTAATCCCCCCCCCGCTCATTTTATTTATTTTTCAATTATATTTTATTTTTAATTTTTTTTTCCAATTTTTCTATTCACGCCTCACAGAGAAAAATGAAGGGAATGACCAAACAAAAAAGAGCGTATAACACAAACAAATAATTCAACAAATAAAAGTCCCAAAAATATATTTATCGATAATTAAATTTTGTTTTTTTTTGATTGGGTGTGAAAATAATTTTTTATAAAAAAAAATAATTTTTGGCGGATGAATGCGCATTAACAAAAAAAGAACTTTTTTTCTGGATGGTGGTAATATTTTAAAATAAAATTAATAATTGGAAAAAAAAACAAAAGGAAAGGTTCTTATGTTCCCCAATAGGTCTCTCGTTATGAATTATATAAAAATATTTTATGACCAGATGCCCTTTTTTGTCACCATTTTTATTTATCTAAATTGCATTTTATTTTTTTATTCGAGAAAAGAGAGGTAATTTGCATTTATTGTTCTCTCCCCCTCCCCCCCCCCTTCAAAGTCATTATTCATTTCCGCTGTGTTCCATTCTTTTATTTTTAAATTCAAAAATTTTTGTAAAAAAGTCTAAAAAAACTTGTCGAAAAAAACTTTTTAGTTTCAGAAAAGTCTAAAAAAGGTAAAGACAAAAAATAATTTTTTTAGAGTCAAGTGATCCTTTCTAATAATTTTTTAAAAATCCCATTAGAAAATAAATTAATTAAAAAGAACCGCCCCCTTAAAAGAAAATTTTTTCTCGCCTTTCTCAAGTGTTAAAGAAGATGCGCAATATATCCAGTACAGAAGATCACCACAATTTCCGTACTCGCGCAGATGGGAGGAAGAAAAGAAATTTTTTTCAAGTGTGGAAAACCGTAGTTTTGTTGATGGGTTGCAAGGCCAACGAGGGAAAAAATAAAAAAGGAAGCCGGCATTTTTTAAATACCAAAAATTAGTTGGATTAAAGAGGGAAGAAGAAAAGGATAGGATTGAATAAAAGAAAGGGATCATGTAAAGAATTTATAAAAAAAAATAAAAAAAAATTTTTTCCTTCTCAATGCTTTTATTTGTTGAATTATTTAAGAGGAGGATATATTAATGGGAAAATTTTTAAAAAAATATTAAAGCTATTTAGAGTTGTTTATTGGATAAAAATTGAAAAAGTAGAGAGGAAGGAATGCAAAAAAAATTAAAGAGGGGAGGGGAACCCAAACTTGAAAATTATTTTTAAAAGATATACCAATACATGGATTAGCATCATCAGCACCAGCACGAGCCCAAGGCCTATCATAATGGAACGGACGGCATTTTTCACAGTCTAGCCCTGTTGTGGCGTGTTTACAATCACAGGCATACCTTTAAAAAATATTTCTTGAAATCTTCTGAAAAATTTTTCAAAAAATTTTCCCCTCACAAACCTTCCCATACGGTCAATAACACAACGACTAGCATGCCCATTGCATTTACACCGTCCTCCTACTGCCAATTCAGCCATTGCATAAAAATAGCGTTCCTTCAACATTTGTTCACCAAATTTCGAATTCAAAAAATTTTCTTCTCCAATTTCAAAAATAGAATTATTATTATCCCTTCTAAAACGTTGGATATTTTCTTCTAACCAATATATTTGGTTTTGATCAGTACTTAGACGATTAAAAACAATTTTTATATCTGTTGCGGTTACCCAATCTTGGAGAACCTTAGGAAAAAATTTTTTGAAAAATTTTTGAAAAAAATTTAAAAAACCGGTGATTGTTCAAATTCCAATGCTGAAGGTCTTCCTTCTAAAGTAGCAAAAGCTATTCGATTTGATAGAGGTGAGAGTGAACGAGCATCTGTACATCTTGCTTCCTTAAATTGTAAAAAGTCTAATAAATTTATTTTTCAGTAAAAAAATTTTTTTTTAATTTTTTCAGGTCTAAAATAAGGCAATATTATTTTTGGAAATAATTTCCAAAAATTCTCTTCTTCTCAAAAATATTTTCTCCTTTTAAAATTTAAATTAAAAAAAATAACCTGTTCATTTTCACGAGTAATTTTAGCATCTTTTGGTCTTTTATAAATATTTTCACATTGAGACGAGTAAAATTGCATTGGAATCCAAGTACGTCCACGATTGTTGGACTTGAAAAAAAATAAATTTTTTATATTTAAAAAAATATTTTTCAAAAATAATTTTTAATTCAAAAAAAAACTTATTTGTAAATAGCCAAAGAATCAGCTATACGTCCACAAAAATGAAGAGAAACGTAAGTTATCTGAAAAATAAATTTAAAAAAAGGTTTGCACTTTTTTTATTATTATTTTCTAAAAAAAAATCCCTCCTCTCCTATTATCTCTTAAAATTAAAAAAATAAATCCACTTCCTAATTATCCTCTTAAAAATTAAAAACAAAATAATAAAAACAAAAAAAACCTCAAATTTCTTTCCAAGATTAAGAGTAAGTGTCACATTCAAAGGGGAAATATTTGTTGTTGTTGTTGTTGGTTCACTAACCCAACAAGTCAAATTATCTGGATTATTCAAATCTGTCAGTAATTGAGCTGGATGGGCTAAGCTTAAATCTTCAGCATCACAAATCTCGCAACGTTCCCGCATTGTTCCATCTGGTGATTCTTCCAAGAGGCAAAATCTGTGGAAATTTGAGATGAAAAAAAATTTTTTTAAAAGAGAGGTGTTCAAATTTATGTTTGATTCCTTTATTTTTAATTATTTTTCCCTATGTTTATATGCCAAAAATTAAAATATTTTTAAAAATTTTTAAAAATTTTTAAAGGATTTGTAGAAAAGAAGTAAGATTAAAAAGAAAAAGCCGAACAAGAGGAGGAAAAAAAGAAAAACTTATTTTGACAAAATTGAGGAAATAAACAAAAGAAAAAAATAAATGAAAATAAAATTATTTTCAAGGCAAAAAATGAGTGGAATTTTTCCTAAAAAAATTTTTCAGACTCCTTAAAAAATTTTTTGCATCCTAAAGACGATGATAGTTCGATCCCTTTCTAGAGAAATAATTTAATTAAAATTTTAAATTTATTTTTCTTTTCTTTTTTCTCATTCATTTACCTCAATCTTTATTGACATTTAAAATTTTTCCATTTTTACTTTAATCAAGAAATTTATTTTTAGAAAAGCTTACGGGTAAAAACACACAAAAACATTTTCTTTTCCTTCAACGTGTACTTTTCAAGTTTTTTTATTCATTTATTTTTGTGTATTTTTCCACTTGCATAAAATTGTGTGGAGTTAAACGGACGCCAAATTAGCAAAAATAAAATAGTGGCTTCCATTTAACAAGGAAAAAATAATAAAAAGAATTTTTCACGGTGCGCAACTTCCTAGTAAAGATGTGCGCTATTTACTTTTTTCAAATTTTCTAACTCAAATTTTCCACTTAAAAATTATTACGCACATCCCAGAGTAATTACAATGCTTTTCCCCTATTTTTTAATGTTTCTGATCTTGTAAGGATAGAAATAAATTTTATGACCGGTTCTTGGTGATTCTTGGGGGAGGGAAGAAGAAAAGAAAAATATTAAAAAAAGCCAAACAAGTAATAAACAAATAAATCATTATACAAAAAATCCACTTAATTCGAAAGGCCACATTGAAAGGGGGAAAACAAAAGAAAAGAAAAAAAGGGGAAAACAAGAAAAATCAAATAAAAATCAAAATAAATGGGTGATTTGAAGAAGATAAATTATCTGAACGGAAAAATGTTTTGTGAGACAAATTGGTGGACAGAAAAGTTGTTAGGGAGAGGTTGGCACGGATTTTTAGGACCCGAGAAAAGTCAAAAAAAATTTAAAAATTAAAATAACAAAAAGATCCAAAAAAGACTCAAAATGTCCAAAAATTAAAAAACCCTATTTAAATTTTTAAAAATACCTTGAAGGTTTTCCATTAGTTCCGCAAGTGCTAGAAGCAACAATTGGCTTTCCAAAGGCTAAAAAATTAAAAAAAATTAATAAAAAATCTTTGGAAAATTTACCAGCATTGATAAAATCCGGAACACATCTAACAGGTCTCCCAGCAGAATCATAACAAGGATCTCTATCTGGTTGTCGAAGAGAAGAAAATTGAGAGAAATAAGCAGTCCAAATTGGAACAAAATTGAATAAAAAACAATAAAAGAGTGTAAAAAATAAAGACGGAATTTTTGCCATTTTCTGAAAATAAAAAAACCTCTAAAGGGGGAATAAACACTTAAAAAGAAAATTTTTTGTTTTTCATTTTAAATGTTTTTAAAAAGGATTTCTTAATGCCCCCAAGATTATTATTACTAAAAAAAGAAATTTTCTTTAAAGAAAAAATAAATAAAAATAAGTTTTGAGAAAGGGTGGAGTCTTTTTCATCTAAAAAAGGATTTTTAAAAAGGATTTAAAAAAAGGTTAAGGGAGAAGGAGGGGAGATGCGCCGCTAATTAAGCGGCGCGAAAAATTTTTTTTGTGAATAAAAAACAACAAAGAATGCGTGTGGGAGAAAAATACTTTTTTTATTTTGTTTGTCCAGAAAGGCGCTAAATGGGCGGGGAAATTGAAGAAAGAAGAAAAAAGGAGTTAAAAATGTCAAGAAGAGAAAAATGGGACAAAATGTCCAGTTTTGGGCGGGAGAAGCAGCAACTCGTTGGAGATTGTAAAAGAGAAGGGAAAAGAAAATGATGACCAAAATGAGTGACGGAAATGGGGTTTAAGCAAAAAAGGTGGAAGGGGAAGAAAATGGTAGGAAAGTAAGTGGACAAGTTTTAAATTGAACTGGTCAAATGAGGGAGGACTTTAATAGAATTTTGGTCTTTTTAAGAGTGCCAAAATTAATTAAGAGTGGAAATGAGCCCTTTTTATTTCCTTTAGGGGATAGATTTCTACTTGTTGGTGACCCTATTTTTTAGTTTTAAAATTTATCCAAAAATGTGTGTGTTGCCAAAAATAAATTAAATAGAAAAAAGTGTGGTCAAGGGCGCTTATTTTAGTATTTTTTGTCCTTAAATTAGCTGGCACGTGCAATTTAATTTCCTTTTTTTGTTTTCAACACTTTTGCCTATTATTCTTGCGATATAAAAATAAATCTGAATAAAATTAGAGGTCGAGAATTTTAAAGAAATTTAGACGTCGAAGAAGCCACAAACTTTGATTAGAGTTTTGAATGATTCTTAGAGAAAGGGAAGAATTTTGGAGTTTTCAAACGAAGGAAGAAAATGGGATAATCCTTCCCCACAAAATACACCCAAACAATCCAAATGAAGACAACAAAAAGTTTTTTAAAATTATGACGCACTCTAGCAGCTGCTGGGAAGAAGAAAAGTTGCGCAAAAATTATATTTGAAAGGCAACAATTGTTCTCGTCAATTTTTAACGAGGAAAATTTCTTGGAAATTTTTGAGGAATCAGCGGGTAATGACCAAAAAGAATTTGTAAAAATGACAAAAGGGCTAGAAAAAGATGAGGAGGAAAGAAAAGATGGGGTGGTTGGTTGTTGTGGTGGTCATGGTCATTCTTCTTTTGAACTTATGGAATTTTTAAAAATAAAATTTATGAAAAAGAGAAAGGGGAAACACTGCGTGAAATAATGAGAATAAAGTTTTAGAAACATAAATTATGACTATAATTCCGCGCAGATTTTGGTTTCATGAGAAAATTTTTGGGAAGGAATTTCTGATAGAATTTTAAAGGAATTAAGGGACTAATTAAAAAAAATTATCAAACCTCAAAAACATAGCAAGACTAACAATAAGTTGCAGCCACTTTAGCTTGTGTTAAATACAATTATCCACAATAAATACATCGCTAGAGAGTCTCTAAAAGTTCACGAGAATACCCCAAACAACAAACACAATCTTGTGTGTTCTTAATGTTGAAAGACATTTTCCTTTCTGACATCCCAAACTTTTACTGTTGTGTCCGAAGATGCAGAAATTACTAAAAAGAAAATCTAGGCTTTAATTTAAAAATTAAAAAACCAACGTCTACTTCCACCACTACAAAGAACAATATCATTAACCCAATCACAATGATGTTCTAAACAACGAAGAAATGGATCATTTAAACCTTGTTTTGCCAAAATATTCCATTGTCGAATTACTGAATCTGAACCAGCAGAACATACAACATTAAGGAGAAGTTCTTACTGAAGAATCTAAAAAGAAAAGTGAATTAATATGGATTGAAAAGTAAACGTGTGATCAAAAGTTGTTGGATTGTCCTAAGGTATTCTAATTATAAAAAAAGAAATTTTAAAAATATCAAAGATTAATCCCGACACTCACAGTTTGTTTTGTACTCGTTTTTAGCTCTCTGCGACAAAGTGGCGTGTGACAAAGTGGTCCCGTGACAAAGTGATCGTGACCAAGTGTCCCGCACCAAAATGGTCGCGACAAAGTGTCCGTGTCCCCTTAAAAATTTATGACGAGAGAGTGTGATAAGAAGCGAGACGGCAGACAAAATATTGGGATTTTTTCCTGAAAAATTCCCTTTGATTTTTAAGTTTTCTTTTTTAGCCTGATGTTTTAATATTTTTAGAAGATATTTTTCAATTTTAATAAATAAATGTCTGCACCAGTTCCTGTTTCTTTTATGGGAAGGCCAGGTGTTTCTTCAGCACCTTCATACGATGCAAAGTCTCAAATTTTGTCACAGCAAGAAGAGAGGGCATTGACGGACAAATCAAAGAAATGGAAACAATTACAATCAAAACGTTTTGCAGAAAAACGCAAATTTGGATTTGTCGACTCACAAAAAGAGGAAATGCCTCCAGGTTTGTTTTACTTTGTTTTGGGTATGCCCCTGGTTTTTTGGCTTTCATTTTACGACTAAAACTTTGTTAGACCTAAGGGAGATCCAGGGCTAGCGTTTACATGGTTGAGGTTCAGGATCTAGCAATAGAGTGAAAGCAACGCCTTACCTTAGTTAGTATATTGAGGTACGATTGTAAGCAGAGGCTTTGGATCTGCTAGTAGGGAAAATGCCTGCCCGCAGATAAACTTTTACGTCTCTCTCTTACTACATCCCTGAGTTTTTTGAAGCATTTTTTAATACATCTTTTCTTAGAACATGTTCGCAAAATTGTTCGTGATCATGGCGACATGACTTCCCGCAAATACCGCCATGACAAACGTGTTTACCTTGGAGCGTTGAAATACATGCCTCATGCTGTTATAAAATTGATTGAAAACATGCCAATGCCATGGGAGCAAATACGTGACATCAAGGTTTTGTATCATATTACTGGTGCAATAACTTTTGTCAATGAAATTCCTCGTGTTATTGAACCTGTGTTTATTGCGCAATGGGGAACTATGTGGATAATGATGCGAAGAGAAAAACGTGATCGAAGACATTTTAAGGTTTCTATATTTTTTAATGTCGTAATTTGCCTTTTTTAAGCGAATGCGTTTCCCACCATTTGACGATGAAGAACCACCTCTTGATTATGCGGATAACATTTTGGATGTTGAACCTTTGGAACCAATTCAAATGGAATTAACTGAAGAAGAGGAGGGCCTTGTTAAGGATTGGCTTTATGATCATAAACCTTTGGCTAAAACAAGGTTAATTTTTTGGACTTTGATTTAGTGTTGTATGTTGTAAGTGGAGGCCGACTTACTGGGAACGGCCTCCGCAAGCTTTATACCGGGAGAGGAATTCCTTTTCACATTGTCGATGATCGAACCTTAAATTTATAAAAAATTTCTTTAAAGATTTGTCAATGGAGAGTCTTATCGGAAATGGACTTTTACAATTCCAATGATGTCGACACTTTATCGTCTTGCAAATCAACTTTTGACTGATCTTTTGGATGAAAATTATTTTTATTTGTTTGATCTTAAATCTTTCTTTACTGCAAAGGCTTTGAATGTTGCAATCCCTGGAGGACCTAAATTTGAGCCTTTAATAAGAGATATGACTTTTAAGTTTGTCTTTTTTTTAATTTTCTTTGATTTGACCATTTTGCTTCTTTTCCAGTGATGAAGACTGGAACGAATTTAACGACATCAACAAAGTTATCATTCGCTCTCCAATTCGGACAGAATATAGAATTGCGTTTCCCTTCATGTACAACAATTTGATTAGTGCATTGCCGGTGACTGTTTGTTGGTATCACACTCCATCAGTTGTTTATATCAAAACTGAAGATTATGACCTTCCAGCCTTCTATTTTGATCCGCTTATCAATCCAATTGCACAGAGACATACTGAACGGGTAAAACATTTTCAAGTGTTTTTATGGTTAAAACAAAGCGATTCAATTAACTAACAAAAAATTTTAAACGATATAAATTTTTTGTTCTTTGGAATCGCAGAAATAAAAAGAAAATATAGGCGGGCCTAAATTTATATCTTGATTTTTGGTCAGATTTTATTTATTTTCTACATTTGAACTTTGAAATTTATAACAAGAGTGTCACATCTTTTCGAAAATTTCTGGGTTCAAAAAGTTCGTGTATCTGGTTTTGGATAATCCTTGACATCCCTGTTGTATTTTTTATCATCTCGAAACTTTTTTTGTCTTTAGTAAATTTACTTTAAAAATTTTTTAGATGCCAGAACCTTTACCAGAAGATGATGAAGAAGAATTTCAATTACCTTACTCAATGCAAGCAATGTTTAGCGAATTTCCTCTTTACACCGAAAATACAGCAAATGGAATGGCATTAATTTGGGCACCGAGACCTTTTAATACACGTTCTGGCGGAACAAGACGAATAATTGATGTACCTCTAGTTAAAACATGGTATAAGGAGCATTGTCCAGCTGGTATGCCTGTCAAAGTTCGAGTTTCCTATCAAAAGTTGTTGAAAGTTTTTGTGCTAAATGCTTTAAAACATCGCCCTCCAAAGCCACAGAAAAAACGGTTTTTTAATTTTTTAATTATTTTTCTAATTTTTTCAGTTATCTTTTCCGTTCTTTCAAAGCTACAAAATTTTTCCAATCAACAACACTTGATTGGGTTGAAGTTGGTTTACAAGTTCTCCGTCAAGGCTATAATATGTTAAACCTTTTGATTCACCGTAAAAATTTGAATTATCTTCACTTGGATTATAACTTTAATTTAAAGGTTATTTTAAATTAATTTTACGGGATCAAATGTCACTTTAGAAATTCTGTTGCTTTTTTTCTATTTTTTATTTTTTAGCCTGTAAAAACCTTGACAACTAAAGAACGTAAAAAGTCTCGTTTCGGAAATGCTTTTCACTTGTGTCGTGAGGTTTTACGTTTGGCAAAACTTGTAGTAGATGCACACGTGCAATACAGATTAAACAATGTGGATGCCTATCAACTTTCTGATGGACTTCAATATATTTTTGCACATGTTGGTCAACTTACTGGAATGTATCGTTACAAGTATAAATTGATGAGACAAGTTCGTATGTGCAAAGATTTGAAGCATTTGATTTATTATCGATTTAATACTGGGCCTGTTGGTTAGTTTACTTTTTTTTTAACTTTAAAAACAAAATTACAAAATTTTAGGCAAAGGACCAGGTTGTGGATTTTGGGCTCCAGGCTGGAGAGTTTGGCTTTTCTTCTTGAGAGGAATCACTCCACTTTTGGAACGTTGGTTAGGCAACTTACTTTCACGTCAATTTGAAGGTAGACATTCTAAAGGTGTTGCAAAGACTGTTACAAAACAGCGTGTAGAGTCACACTTTGATCTTGAATTGAGGTTTTTTTGTATAATTTTTCGAAGAAAAATATTTTTATTTTTAGAGCTGCTGTTATGCACGATATTTTGGACATGATGCCTGAAGGAATCAAACAAAATAAAGCTAGAGTAATATTACAACATTTAAGTGAAGCTTGGCGTTGTTGGAAAGCAAATATTCCTTGGAAAGTCCCAGGCTTGCCTACTCCTGTTGAAAACATGATTTTACGTTATGTAAAAGCAAAAGCAGATTGGTGGACAAATTCAGCACACTACAATCGTGAAAGAGTTCGTCGTGGAGCAACAGTGGATAAAACTGTTTGTAAAAAGAATTTGGGTAGATTAACTCGTCTTTATTTGAAGGTTTGTACTTTTTAACATTTATAATTTGCTAAATATACTTTAAAGTCTGAACAAGAACGTCAACATAATTATTTGAAGGATGGTCCTTATGTTAGTGCTGAAGAAGCAGTTGCAATTTACACAACAACAGTTCACTGGCTTGAATCTCGTCGTTTTTCACCAATTCCATTTCCACCATTATCATACAAACACGACACAAAACTTCTTATTTTGGCATTAGAGCGGTTAAAAGAAGCATATTCAGTAAAAAATCGTTTGAATCAAAGTCAAAGAGAAGAATTGGCATTAATTGAACAAGCTTATGATAATCCACACGAAGCTCTTTCAAGAATTAAACGTCATATGTTAACGATGCGTTCATTTAAAGAAGTTGGTATTGAATTTATGGATCTCTACAGCCATTTAATTCCTGTCTACGATATTGAACCTCTTGAAAAAGTCACTGATGCTTATTTGGATCAGTATGTTTGGTATGAAGCTGATAAACGACGACTATTCCCATCATGGGTTAAACCTGCCGATACTGAACCTGCTCCATTATTAGTCTACAAATGGTGTCAAGGAATTAATAATCTTCAAGATGTTTGGGATACTGATGAAGGAGAATGCAATGTTTTGTTAGAAGCTAGACTTGAGAAAATGTATGAAAAAATGGACTTGACATTATTGAACAGATTGCTCCGTTTAATTGTTGATCACAACATTGCCGATTATATGACAGCTAAAAACAACGTTACAGTGAATTACAAGGATATGAATCATACAAACTCTTTTGGTATTTTTATTGAGGCGTCTTCTTCGTATTGAATTTATTTTTTAGGAATTATTCGAGGGTTACAATTTGCATCATTTATCGTTCAATATTATGGACTTGTTTTGGATCTGCTCATTCTTGGACTTCGTCGTGCTAGTGAAATTGCTGGACCACCACAAGTATTTTTTTCCTTTTTACAGAATTTTAAAATTTTCAAATTTCCTAGTGTCCAAACGAATTTCTGTCATTCGAAGATGTTATTGTTCAGTCATGCCACCCAATTCGTCTTTATTGCCGCTATATTGACAAAGCCTGGATCTTCTTCCGATTTAATGCTGATGAAACAAAAGATTTAATTCAACGTTACCTTTCTGAACATCCTGATCCAAATAATGAAAATATTGTTGGATATAATAACAAAAAGTGCTGGCCTAGAGATGCTCGTATGCGTTTAATGAAACATGACGTTAACCTTGGACGTGCTGTCTTTTGGGATATTAAGGTTATTTTCTTGTGTATTTTATGATTATCTTTTCATTTCTAGAATCGACTTCCTCGTTCTCTTACTACTATAGAATGGGAAAATTCATTTGTTTCTGTTTACAGCAAAGATAATCCAAACTTGTTATTCGATATGTCTGGTTTTGAGGCTCGAATTCTTCCAAAATGTCGAACAGCTTCTGATGATGTGACAGCAAATAGAGATGGAATTTGGAACTTGCAAAATGAGGTTTTTTTTAATTAAATATTTTATTTGTCTCCTTTTTTATAGATTACCAAAGAACGAACTGCTCAAGCCTTTTTAAAAGTTGATTCAGAATCTATGGAAAAGTTTCATAACCGTGTTAGACAAATTCTCATGTCTTCTGGTTCAACTACTTTTACAAAAATTGTTAATAAATGGAACACTGCTCTTATTGGTTTGATGACTTACTACCGCGAAGCTGTTGTAAACACACAAGAATTGTTGGATCTTTTGGTAAAATGTGAAAACAAAATTCAAACTCGGTTAATTTTTATTTAGTAAAGAATATTTCATTCTAATTTTAAGAATTAAAATTGGTCTCAACTCAAAAATGCCTGCTCGTTTCCCTCCCGTCGTTTTTTACACTCCTAAAGAAATTGGCGGTCTTGGAATGCTTTCTATGGGACATGTGTTAATTCCTCAATCAGATTTACGTTGGATGCGTCAAACAGATGCCGGAGGTGTTACACATTTTAGAAGTGGAATGACTCATGATGAAGATCAAATTATTCCAAACTTGTATCGCTACATTCAGGTCTTATTTTGAGATTTAATTTATAAGAAAAATTTTTTAAAGCCTTGGGAAGCAGAATTTGTTGACTCACAACGTGTTTGGGCAGAATATGCATTGAAACGACAAGAAGCAAATGCTCAAAATCGCCGTCTTACTTTGGAAGATTTGGATGATAGTTGGGATAGAGGAATTCCTCGAATCAATACACTCTTCCAAAAAGATCGAAATACACTTGCTTATGACAAAGGATGGAGAGTTCGAACAGAATTTAAGGCTTATCAAATTTTGAAACAAAATCCTTTCTGGTGGACACATCAAAGACATGATGGAAAACTTTGGAACTTGAACAATTATAGAACTGATATGATACAAGCTTTGGGAGGTGTTGAAGGAATTCTTGAGCATACACTATTTCGAGTTGGATTTTTAAACGATTTTTGTTTAAAATTTAATTTTTATTAGGGCACTTATTTCCCTACATGGGAAGGACTCTTTTGGGAACGTGCGTCTGGTTTCGAGGAATCGATGAAATTCAAAAAATTAACAAATGCCCAACGTTCTGGATTAAATCAAATTCCAAATCGTCGTTTTACACTTTGGTGGTCTCCTACAATTAATAGAGCGAACGTCTGTTTTTTTATATTTAATTTGTAATATTTGTTTAACTTTAGGTTTATGTTGGTTTCCAAGTGCAACTGGACTTGACAGGAATTTTCATGCATGGAAAATTGCCAACACTTAAAATTTCTCTTATTCAGGCAAAAAATTTTTTGAACATTTCTCTGTGTTAATAGTTTTTTATAGATTTTCCGTGCTCACTTGTGGCAAAAAATACACGAGTCTGTTGTTATGGATTTATGTCAAGTTTTTGATCTTGAACTTGATCCTTTAGAAATTCAAACAGTTCAAAAAGAGACTATTCACCCTCGTAAATCGTACAAGATGAATAGTTCTTGCGCTGATATTTTACTTTTTGCCCAATATAAATGGCATATTTCTCGTCCATCTCTTTTGGCTGACACTAAAGATGTAATGGATAATACAACAACACAAAAGTTTTGGCTCGATGTTCAACTTCGTTGGGGTGATTATGATTCTCATGATATTGAACGTTATTCTCGTGCTAAATTCCTTGATTATACAACTGACAATATGTCTATATATCCATCGGTAAAAATTTAACTTTGCTACGTTCACGTAAAAATAGCGTGCGTCTTGCGACAGACCTAAACCGGCGTCTTTCGCTAATGTAATCTGCGCGCGCTCTTTTGAAGTGAACGCTTAAATCACTCATTTTTATTTTATTTAAGCCGAATGGAATTTTAATTGCAATCGATTTGGCATATAATTTATACAGCGCTTATGGAAATTGGTTCCCAGGAATGAAAGAATTAATTCGTCAAGCTATGGCAAAAATAATTAAAGCAAATCCAGCACTTTATGTACTTCGTGAACGTATTCGTAAAGGTCTTCAATTATACTCTTCTGAACCTACAGAGCCGTATCTTACATCACAAAATTATGGAGAACTTTTTAGCAATCAAATGTTTGTTTGCTTATTTATTTTTGATTTTTCAAATTTTTTAAAATTATTTTAGTATTTGGTTTGTTGACGATACTAATGTCTATCGTGTAACTATTCACAAGGTTTACAATTACCTAAATTTGTTTAAAATATTTTTTGTTGTATTCAGACTTTCGAAGGAAATTTAACCACCAAACCGATGAACGGAGCCATTTTCATCTTTAATCCTCGAACAGGACAGCTTTTCTTAAAAATTATTCATACAAGTGTTTGGGCTGGTCAAAAACGTTTGAGCCAGGTCTCTTTTTTGATTTTTTGCCTTTATATTCTTGTCTTAAAGTTGGCAAAATGGAAAACTGCTGAAGAAGTAGCTGCATTAATTCGTTCATTACCTGTTGAAGAACAACCTAGACAAATTATTGTAACGCGTAAAGCTATGCTTGATCCTTTGGAAGTTCACTTGCTTGATTTTCCAAATATTGTTATTAAAGGATCAGAATTAATGTTACCATTCCAAGCTATTATGAGAGTAAGAAAACAATTTTTTGACTCAATAAAATTCTAAAAAAAAATTTTTAAGATTGAAAAGTTTGGTGATCTGATTCTAAAAGCAAATGAACCTCAAATGGTCTTATTTAATCTTTATGATGATTGGCTTAAGGTTTATTATTTTTTTAGTTTTTATTTTAACTAGAGATTCCCTGATCCCGAAACAGTAGTAAATCACGTTCGTGACCTCTCCCGTGCCGAACTCTAATTTTTTACATTATTTTTTCCAGACAATTTCAAGTTACACAGCGTTTTCTCGAGTTATTTTAATAATGCGTGGAATGCATATAAATCCAGACAAAACAAAAGTTATATTAAAACCTGATAGAACAACAGTAACAGAATCTCATCATATTTGGCCAACATTATCTGACGATGAATGGATTAAAGTTGAATTAGCATTAAAAGATATGATATTGAATGATTATGGAAAGAAGAATAATGTTAATGTTGGTTCATTAACACAATCAGAAGTTCGAGATATTATTCTTGGAATGGAAATTAGTGCACCATCACAACAAAGACAACAAATTGCTGAAATTGAAAAACAAACAAAAGAACAAAGTCAATTAACTGCTACAACAACAAAATCTGTTAATAAACATGGGGATGAAATTATTTCAGCAACTACAAGTAATTATGAAACACAAACATTTTCTTCAAGAACTGAATGGCGTGTTAGAGCTATTAGGTTTCTTTTATTGTTTTTTGTGGAGTGGGGATCATTAAACCTAATTCTTTTTAAAGCTCTACAAATTTACATTTACGAACTCAACATATTTATGTCAACTCTGATGATGTTAAAGATACTGGCTATACATATATTTTACCCAAAAATATTCTTAAGAAGTTCATAACAATTTCTGATTTACGAACACAAATTGCTGGTTATATTTATGGAATTTCTCCTCCAGATAATCCTCATGTAAAAGAAATTCGTTGTATTATATTACCACCACAATGGGGAACACATCAAGTTGTACATCTACCAAATCAACTTCCTCAACATGAATTTTTGAAAGATTTGGAACCTCTTGGATGGTAAGTTTGTTTTAAAAAATTTTTGAAAATTTACGAAAAATTTTAAAATTTTTTCAAACTTTTTCTCAAAAAATTTTTCTTCTTAAAAGGATGCATACTCAACCAAACGAATTACCACAATTATCACCACAAGATGTTACCATGCATTCAAAAATTATTCATCAAAATCAATGGGATGGTGAAAGAAGTGTTATTGTTACTTGCAGTTTTACACCAGGATCAGTATCTTTAACTGCTTATCGTTTAACTCCAAGTGGTTATGAATGGGGACGTAATAATACTGATAAAGGGAATAATCCAAAAGGTTATTTGCCCTCACATTATGAGAAAGTACAAATGCTTTTGTCTGATCGTTTTCTTGGTTATTTTATGGTTCCGTCATCTGCTGTTTGGAATTATAATTTTATGGGTTTGTTTACTTTTTTTGAGTTTTTTAGATTTTTTATGATAATATACTTTTAAAAATTAAAATCTTAAGTTAAAAATCTCTAGGATTTTTTTACTAAGAAATCTTGGTAATCTTCCGCTTTACTGGTCCCTAGGAAAAAAAATGTGGTAGAAGTACTTTTTCGGTATTTTTGATGCTTGCCAGTAGGTAATCGAGTGTGCTGAGTCCGAATCTGAGCTTGGAATTTGTTTATTTCGAACCCCGGACCCAAATTCGACCAAGTCACACATGGAGTAAAAATTAGAAATTTCAAATTTATGTCTAATCGGACTCGCCTCTTCGAGTTCAGTAATTCTTACCTCTAATTCGACTTGGTCGAACTTGGGTCCGGGGTTCGAAATAAACAAATTCCAAGCTCAGATTCGGACTCAGCACACTCGATTACCTATTGGCAAGCCTCAAAAATACCGAAAAAGTACTTCTACCACATTTTTTTTCTAGGGACCAGTAAAGCGGAAGATTACCAAAATCTTTATTAAGGTGTTCGACACGATTCAAATATGCAATATGATGTTTGTTTAGCAGCTCCAAAAGAATTTTATCATGAAGATCATCGACCTTTACATTTTCACAATTTCAATGTTTTTGAGGACCCATTGGGAGTTACAACTGCTGACAGAGAAGATGTTTTTATGGCGACATAAAAAATTAATATTTTGCAAACAAAAATATTTGTATTATTTTTTAAAATTTGTTTTCGTTTTCAGACAGTAAACACACTTTTTCGTTAAACTTAAATAATTTTTAAAAGATTCATTTAAGTCTAGATTTTCTTTTTTGATTTTTAAGCATCTTATAATTTACTTTGATTCTTGAAAAAATTCTTAGCTAAGGAAAATTATTTTTTTTACTAAAATAATGCAACAGCAGCAGCAACAACAGCCACCTCCAACTACTATAAAAAAGAAAACGCAGGTTTTCTTTAAATAAAAAATTTATTTACTTTTTATTTTTTAGATTTCTTTTCTAATAAGAAATTCTCCAATAGAAACAAAGCATCGAGGATTTATAAATTCTCTTCAATATGATTGTAGTTCAATGCATTTATTTTCTGCTGGTTCAGATTCTGTAATTCGACAATGGGATATTTTGGCAAAACAAGGTTTAAATGATCCATTTCTTCGTTGTTTAGAACATCATTGTGATTGGGTCAATGATATTGTTCTTTGTAGTGGTGGAAGTAGACGTTAGTTTTTTAAACCTAGATTTTTTGTAATTCCTTTTTTTAGTAATTTCTGCATCGTCGGACACAACAGTAAAAGTTTGGGATGTCAGAAAAAAGGGAACTTGTCTTTCAACTTTAAAAACACACAAGGATTGTGTTCGTTGTTTAGCCTATTCTCGTGAACCTTCAGAAACTGTTGCTAGTGCTGGTTTGGATAAGTGTATATATTTATGGGATGTTAATACACTTACTAAAGTGACAGCAACAAATAATACAGTTACAAGTATATATTTTTAAATTTATTTTAATTTTAGAATGGTTTAGGTGTTTGAGGGGTTAGATCTGTTGTGCTGAAAGAGAAGGGGTTCGCATTCCTAAATTTAATTCAAACAACCTCTTTTTAAGCAGATGATTTTTTTGAAAATTTGTCTTTAAAAGTTCCATCGACAATAGCATTTTAATATTAAGGTTTTTAGAGGTAAACCCGAACTTTTCGACCCGTAACATTTCTATCCTTTTATTTTAAGCTTAAAATAATTCTTAAAAATTGATAGCTTCTTCATTACGCGGAACCAAAAACAGCATTTATTCGCTTGCTATGAATGAATTAGGAACAGTTATTATTGCTGGTTCAACAGAAAATATTCTTAGAGTCTGGGACCCGAGAACATGTCAAAAAATTGTTAAATTACGTGGACATACAGAAAATATTAGAGCAATTGCTGTTAACAGAGAAGGAACTATGGTTTTTAATTTTTAAATTATTTAAAAAAATTTTTTTGAGATTTTTAGTGTTTGTCGGGCAGCAGTGATGGAACTATTCGTCTTTGGAGTATTGGACAACAACGTTGTATTGGTGCGGTTAGATGTCATTCAGATAGCGTTTGGGCTCTTCAGGTTTAGTTAAAAAATTGTTCAGAAATATTCTAAAAATAATACGTTAGCTGAATTTCTTATATATATATATATAATCCCTTCTGACATTGAGCTATGTCAGTCTGTAGTGTAGTGGTTTACGAGTGACTTTTAGTTATGGGTTCGATGCCTGACATTGAATTATTTTTCTAATAGTTGGGTTTTCTCAATTTTAATTATTTTTTAACAAGTTTTTAATACTTTTTTATGTTTCTACTATAGGAAGAATATAATTTTTTAATTTTATAAAAATAATTTAATTTTAGACTGATTCCAATTTCTCTACAATTTATTCGGGTGGTCGAGATCGTCGAGTTTTTCGAACACCAATGCGTAATTTGGGAACTTCTGACCTTCTTTTTATTGAACAAAAACCTATACAAAAATTAATTTTGGTCAATGACGGTGAACAGCAACAACAAAAACATTTATGGGCTGCTACCTGGGATTCTTCTATTAATCGTTGGCCTATACCTATTGATTTTCATGGATTTGATAATACAACACCAAAAGTTAGACAACCTGACATGACGATTGGAGGTCTTTTTTTTTTATTTTTTTGGGTAATTAAATTAATCACAAAGGCAATTTTAAGCATTTTTTGGAGTGGGCGAGGGGATTGTTGCGGATTTGTTAGTATTAGCTAGTGATGCCACGAGGTACTCGAACCTGATAACCGAAATCCGGGTTTTACGACCCGAAACTCGATCTGATAAAATTTCTACCTAATTTTCCCATATAGTTTTTGGTTCAAAAATTTTTTAAGGCGCTCCAAGCATCAGAAAATATGCCGTTTTAAATGATCGTCGCCAAATTGTTAGTAAAGACAGCAATGGAAATTTGGAGCTTTGGGATGCTTTACAGGCAAAGAAATTAAAAAATTTGCCGCAGGGCACAAGCATTGAGGATGTTATTAGAGAAAATGTTAGAAAGTCTTGGATACCTAGTTGGTTTTCTGTTGAAACTAAATGTGGAGTAAGTTTGTTTTAAATAAATTTTTTTTAAATGTTTTCAAGGTTCTTGAGATCACATTAGATGAAAGTGATGTTTTCTCTGCTTGGGTATCAGCTAGAGATGCTGGTTTTGCTGATAAACCAAGTGATGCTAAAGGTTTTCTTGTGGAAATTTTTTTAATATCTAAAAAATTTTATTTAAGTCAATTTTGGTGGTTTGTTGTTGAGAAGTCTTTTTGAAAGATGGCCATATTCTTATCAAGGCGATGATGGTGATTCTCCATTACAAGGATTTTATTCTCTACCTTTGCATACTCCAATTATTATTCGGTTAGTCTTTTTAGATTTTTTTGCAAATTCTTCCTTGGGTATATATTTTTTTGGTTCTTTGTCCACAGCTTTTGTTCCACAATTAAAAAAATTATTTTTGGAAAAATTATTAAGAACCTCTGGGCATAGTTTTGTCCCCAACAAACATTTAAATTTAAAAATTCATAGCAACTTATAATTCCTATTAAATTTTTTCAAGTCAAAGTACTGATGATCTTGTAAGACCTTTATTTCGAACAAGTGTTCGTGATGCTGCTTCACAATCTGATTCTGCAATGTTAAAAGATGTTTTGCCTGTTTGGGTTTTACAGGTTTGTTTTTCTTTAATTTTTAGAAAAATTTTTTAAAATTTTCTAGGTCGTTGAATCCAACCACTTCCCAAAATTCAACAAAATTCCTTTTTATTTACAACCTCATGGCTCTTTTATTCCCAAATTTCAAATAAAAAAGTTTGTTGTCTTTTAAATTTCTTATTAAAAAATTTTTTTTTAAATTTTTTAGGGATCGTTTAAGCGCAACAGAAATGCTTCAATGCCGTAAAGTAATGGAACATGTTTGGGAAAAAATTTTATATCCGGCAGATAATTCATCAAACGAAAATGGGGGTGGTGGAACAACAACTTCAAGTTTACCTGCAATGCCTGAAAATATTGAAGAAAAAATTGAGCTTTTTTGTAATGATCAAAAATTGGATCCAGAAATGGATTTGAGGACTGTTAAACATTTGATATGGAAACAGGTTTTTCTTTGAAATTTTGGGGAATTAAAAATCGAAGTACTTGAAAAAGTGGAGAGTGTTAGGGGACTATAGTCAAGGGATTGTATATTTTAGGGTCCAAGGTTCAGAATTTTCTCAAATTTCCTCAATTCACCAAGCATTTTATATCACCTGAATTTTTACTGAAATACAAGGTCGGGTTCTTGTTGTCAGGCTTTTCCATTAAAAAAACCTCGACTGTCCTTGTTTAAACAGTTTTTAAAGAAATTCGAAGAGGATCTCTATCCATTTTTTAAGTACTCGATTATTTTAATTTACTTGTTTTTTTTTCAGGGTGGCGATCTTCTTATTTTATTTAGACCAGTCAGATAGCGATTGCTGATTTTTATATGTATTTTTATGTATATGTGATATCTAATTTTCTAGTAAAAATGATGCTTTCGTATAAATTTAAATGAATGAGAAATAGTGTGGGGAAGACGCGAAGAAAAGGGTTTATAAATTAGAAAATAAAAACACGCGTATTTTGGCGTAATGAAATATATTTGAAAATAAATGACTTTTTATCCCCATAATTAGAGAAATTGAAATGAAGAAATAGTGCAGGTAGAGATAAAAAGTAAATACAAAACTTGTGGTCGGTTGAACGCGACATTTTGAGAGCTGAGAGGCTAATTTCAAAAATCGATACTAATCGATAAAATCAATACTAATCGATAATTTATTTTTAAAAAATTTTAAATTTTCAAAAAATCGATACTAATCGATAAAATCAATACTAATCGATAATTTATTTTCCAAAAATTTTCAATTTTCAAAAAATCGATATCAATCGATAAAATCAATACTAATCGATATTTATTTTTTAAAAATTTTCAATTTTCAAAAAATCGATACTAATCGATAAAATCAATACTAATCGATAAAATCAATACTAATCGATAATTTATTTTCCAAAAATTTTCAATTTTCAAAAAATCGATATCAATCGATAAAATCAATACTAATCGATATTTATTTTTTAAAAATTCTAAATTTTCAAAAAATCGATATATCGATTTTTCAAACCTATAATATTTATTTTTCAAAACCCATTAAAACTTTAACAGCTAAAAATATAAATAAATTCAATATATAAATTAACAAGAGTATTCTTTATAACAAAAATCTTTATTCTTTTACATCAAGTCGACATATCGGATTATTATAGACCATTTGAAGATCAATTTTGTGACCAAAAAGCTCTCGAATATTTGAAATTCCATAGCGAATCATTGTTGGCCTATAAATTTTAACTTAAATTTATTTAGAATTTTAAAGATATTTCGAGGACTGAAATCCTATGTGGATATTTCACACGAAAAGGATATAGAATTTCCGCAATTGGGTCCGAATGAAGGGGAAGGAATTTTTAGAATATTTTTGATTAAATTTAAAATAATTAATTTAACAAAAAAACCTTTCAAGAGACAATCCAAAACCAGCAACACAAACATTATCAGGCAATCCCATTGGCAAAAGCATTTCTGGTCTAAACATTCCAGAATTTCCAATTTCCACCCATTTCTTTAATCCTTGATGATAAGCAAATATTTCCATTGAAGGTTCTGTATATGGATTGTATGTTGGTTTAAAACGAAGATTTTCTATTCCTTTAAAAAAAGGAAAAAATTTATATTGTTGAGGAATTCTAATTTTTAAATCTAATGCCCTGGACCAGATTCAGAAATTTCAAATAATCAAAAAATTAAAAAAAAAACAAACCACATTTCCTAAAAAATTCAGTAAAAAGTCCAATAACATGTGCCAAAGAAAGATTTTTTTCTGCAACGACTCCCTCAACTTGATGAAATTCAGCTAAATGGGTAGCATCCAAAGTTTCATTTCTAAAGACTCTATCAATACTAAACATTTTTGTTGGCACAAAACCCTTAGGGGAAGAAATCTTTTTTAAAATTTAAAAGAAAGAAAAAAAACCTTTTTAGCAAGTGAATATAATTGTCTTGCAGAAACTGCTGTTGTATGTGTTCTTAATAAATTTTTTTGAGCTTCTTTGATGTTCCAATCATACTTATATCTTAAAAAATAAATATTAAAAAAATAATAAGAAAATTATTGTAACGAGGAATTGAACCTTTAAGATTATACCTACAAAACCTATATACAACCAACTACACCACAGAGGATCAATAAATGTTTTGTTAATTAGTAACTTTTATGTGGATTGTTTTAGTTTTGAATTTTATAGTTACAATAAAATGTTCAAGAGTTATAAAATTTTAAAAAATACCCTAGAGATCCATATCCACCCTCAGAATGCACTTTTTTAACACGCTCAACATAGTCTTTAGGAAATTCAGTAGAAATTGCTGGTTCTAAAAATTAAAAAATTGAAGCAACAAGAGCTTATTGCTAACGAAGTACTACTAGAAATACTTCGGGTTATTCGAAACCTGATACTCTAGAGACGAAACACGACCTTTTCTGAATCCAACCCGATCCCTGGTACATATAATATACCCAAAAAAATCGTAAAGAATTATTTTCAAAAAAACCTGTCAAAAAGAAAGTATCATGAGAATCTCTAGCTGGGTGTTGTTGTGGTTGAAATAAAGCATCAAAATTCCAAAAGGAAGACTCTACAAATTTATTTGTTGGCATCTCAGAAAATCCCATTTGAAAGAAAATATCTCTAAATTCAGCTCTAACTTTGAGTAAAGGATGTAAATGACCAGATTGGGGAATTATTCCCATTGCTTCAAAATTGTATTTTTTGAAGTTTTTGCTCCGCCAAGAACCTCTAAAAATTAAAATTATTTTTGAATTTTGGAGATTGATTAAAAATAATTGGTCAGATTAATAATTAAAAATTTTGTATGCCTAGCTATCCAGAAGGAATCGAATAGCAACCTCTTGATAGTTATTGGACTCATAAAGGTCCATTGAACGCATAAATTAGACAAGCGCCAAAAGTTTTCTTAACTAATAGCCAACTAACAATAAGATTTCCTTTTCCGAAATTGGATTCAAAGCTAACAACAGGAAAAGAATTATTTACAAAAAAACTAACGTTGAAATCATTTCAGTTGTCAAATCCAATTCTGGTTTAGACAAATTCTCGTTGAAATTAGCACCTTTAGAGACAATCAATGCCTTGACAGATCTTTAAAAAATAAAAAAATTTTTAAACAAATTATTTTAAAGAAATACACATTTCATTTATCCATTTTCTCTTTTTTAAATTTCCAATAGTTTTTGTATCCAAATTATGCATTCCTTCATTAATTTGTTTAAGCTCATGTCTAGCTTTATCTTCAACAAGTTTCGCTTTTCTAACGACCAAACTAACTCCATTTTTGACTTCTGTAGTTATCCAACCAGCAGATATTGCCTTTCCAAAACCAATAGGTCCAAAAGATTCTTTCTTAAAGAAAAATTTTTTTAATTAGATGGAAGCGTAGGGCCTGTAATTATCGATTCCTGAGAATTTTCGGATATACGGAATCGAAGCGAACCGAGAATTTAGGTTCTTTGGGTTGGCTTGGCTCTGAACTTGCAAACCTATATGAGAGCATAAACAAAAAGGATCGAATAAAAAGGACCTAATAATTTTTCTAATTTTTCTTAACCAAAAGATATGGTTTTAAAAAAATCAAAATTAAACCTCACATCAATAATCGCTTTAGGAACACCCTGTTCACCAACCAGATCAAAAACTCTATATTCATGAGATCCCTCAGCCAAAACTTGTTCTCCTTCTGGTGTCAATTGAAGTTTTGATATTTTAATTTCTTTTACATCCACCAAATAAAAAAATTTTTTCAAAAATTATTTAAAATCAAACAAACAAACCTCTTCATGACTCTGCAAACTTTTTATTGCTCCAACAATTTTTTGATGATCAATATTTAATTGTTCAGCAAGCTCATTACTTTGAAAAGTTTCTCGTTGTTGAAGGATTGTTAACAATTGACTAGGCTCAAAAATACTTTCAGAAGACATGTTTTAAAATTGGAGGTATTAAAGAATAATCTCTAACATTTAAAAAAAATTATAAAAAATTTAAAAGCCTTTAAAAAATGCGTGTTATTTCAAAATAAAAGAAATGTCAATAAATTTATTTTATAAAAAATCGAGCATAAAGAAAATTAAATAAAAGAGAGGTAGGTGACACCTCAGAGTCCAACCATTTCAGTCTCGAGATAACTAGAATAATAATAAGAAGTTGAATTAGAATTAAGTCTAAAATTTAAAATATTAGGAAACCCAAAAAAAAGGTACTAGAATTCAACTTCCAAACAAGTAAAGAAAACAAATAAAATTATTAAAAATTATTTAAATATACCTCTTTACACAAACAGAAAATTTTTTAAAAAATTTTCTTCATTTTTTAAACAGCAATTTCTTGTACAATTATTCTTCTTCTTTCATTTTCCATCTTAGTATTATTAATTTCATTCAAATTTAAATTTTCTTCTTCTCTTCCTCCTTCTTCTTCTTGTTCACACAAAAGTTGCTGACTTCTTTTTATTTGTTTTTGTTCATTTTCTAATTTTATTTCACACTTTTTTCTTAAATATTGTCTTCTCCAATGACTCCAAAAACATGCCAATATTGCCAAAATTAAAGAACCAATTAATACAATTAAAAGAAATGATAAAAATCTTGCATATGGAGCTGTTGAATTAAATAAATTATTTAAATTTTTATTCGTAGTTGATTGACTGGTAGAAGGAATATTGTTGTTAGTTGAAGATGAATAAAGCTAAAAATTTAACAAAAAAATTTTTTATTTTTAGATAAAAAAAATTAACGTTAAAATATTAAATAAAAAAATATTTGACCCCAAGAGGATTCGAACCTCCAAAGAGCACACTAGCACATTACCCACTGTGACATAAACTAAACATCAAGCGTTATTTAAATTAAAACTACATAGCAGTCAATTATAAACTTTTAGAACCGTGCTTCCACCAATAAATTGTCAGCAACGAATTTTTAAAATTCCATCTTAAAATTTTTTCTAAAATTTAAAAAAACCTTTAATTCCTCTTCACCATCATAATCAATAATTTTTCCTTTCCATTCTCCACATAATGTTTCAATTAAATTTAAATATTTTTTTGATATTTTTTCTTCTGTAATTTTTGGAGAAAAACATTTACAAGAAGTATTAGATGTTTGTTCAAATATTGGGCTCATTTGGTGACATTCCAATTGGTTACAAAAAGCGTCTGGTTGCTAAAAACGTAAAAATTTAGATTATTAATTTTTAGAAAATTTTATTAAGGAAATTTAGGCGTCCCCGTAATACCCAACCAAACGTACTTTCTTAAATTATGACGACAAAGTCCGGAATTTTTAAGCAAATTAAAAAAATTATATCAACAAAGTAAATAAGTCCCTTTTATAAAATACCAAAGTAATTGTAGATAAAAAAACTTTCAGACCTTACCGGCATAATTTTAAAAAAATGCTACAGAAATTTTCTGTTCTGATTTTTTCCTTAAAATTCTATTTCTAGTTTCTTAAACTAAAATTTTTTAAAAATTATATTTACATTAAAACAACAACTGCATTTCTCGTTTATCACCAGTGGGCGGTGTTGTTGTTTAATATTAATTTGTCCAGTACTAGCAGCAACATTATGTCTAAAACACCTCGACAAAAACTGAACACACTTCATTATTCCAATCATTTTCCTTTTGAAAAAATTAAAAAATTTTTACTTTCAAAAAAACCTGCAAACACAAATTGTTGGCGCCTTTTCCTTTGACATTTTTAAATATTTTTCTGATCTACTACAAAAAGCATGAGTCCAATCTTCTGCACAGGCACATTGAGGTATTTTAAAAATATTTGTAGACAAATTAGAAGATGGAAAATTGTCTTTTGTTAAATAAAAAGTGTCACTGTTGCCTTCTAAAAATTAAAAAAATAAATATTTAAGAAGACATTTGACCCCAAATTTATTTTAAAAAATAAAAAAAATTTAAATCAAACCTTTAAATGTGCATTTTGATGCAATTATCCAAACAATAAAATTAGATAAAAGAAAATATTTGTAAAGTTGAGAAAATGACGATGTTTTGCTTAATTTAAAAGTTAAATTATTTTGAAAGAGACATTTGATCCCATTTAATAAAAATCAAAATTTAATTTAAAAATATCGGAATAAAAATAATTTTACAATTTTCCATCCCCATCTCGATTTATTAAAAAAAATAAAAAAAAATTTTACCTTCCTCTCCTGCACCTGTTCAAATAAAAATAATAATTTTGTTGTTGTTTATTTTTAACATTTCTCATTATTATTAAATGGTTGTAATAATTTGTAGTTATTGTTGATTGTCATTTTTTGGAAGCAAAAAATATATACTAAAAAAAGAAAAAAATTATTTAAATTAAATAAAAAATGTTTGTTGAATTTTTTAAAGAATATTTATTTCTCTAGGGAAAATTTCTTTCTCCCAGAAAAAACTCCTAAAAAATTTTTTTTGGAAAATGCAATTTTGGGAGAATATTCTAAGTTTCTTTTATTTATAAAAAAATTTTTTTATTTATAAAATCATCAAAAAATTTTAAAAATAAAAATAATCCTATAAAATAAAATTTTTTATTATTTTTCTTTTGTTCGCCGCGTGTGATCTTTCTTTAAATTTAATTCCTTTATTAAATTTATTTTAAATTGGTAATTTTAGCGCAACGAATTATTCTTTTTTAATTTATAAAAGAATTAAAAATTGGGAATTTTTTGAATTAAAAATAAAAATTTTCAAAGAAAAAGTTATTTATAAACAGCAATTTGTTGTCAAAAACAGTCATTTTAGAAGCATAAAGGCTAAGTTTGGTAGTTTTAAAAGGTTCTTCGTTTATTTTTGTAAAAGTTAGTTAAATCGAGAGGGGTTAAAATTACATTAAAGTTTTGACTGTAAAATAAAAAAAAAATAAAAATAAAAAGTAGAAAATTAATTATAAGAAAAATTAAATTATTCAAAGCAAGAAAAACTAGCAATTATAAAAATATATTTGTAAATAAATTTACATTAATTTTTTCTCTTAAAGTTTTATAACCTTTTTAAATACTTGGCACATTAAATGCTAATTTCTTTCGCTCTCTCATATCTTTTTAAATATTCAAAAAAAAAAAAGAAATTAAATGGAGAACATAAATAACTAGAATAAATAATTAAAAGTAGAGGAGGGGAAAGCTTTTAAAAATAAATAAATGAGACAAGCATTAAACAGGAAGGAGACGGAAAAATAATTTAGAAAAAGTTGGAGGGGCAGGAAAAAAAGAACAATTAAAAAAAAAGAAAATAAAAAAAAATAAAAAAAGTTTTGAGAAAATCTTATTCTGCGGAAAAATTTTTTTAGAAAATTTCTGAAATTTTTGGAAAAAGAATATTGTGAAAATTTTTTTTAATTTAGAAACCCCCCCCCCTCTTTTTAATTTTTATTACTACATTATTAAATGAGGAGAAATAACTTAAAAATTAAGAAGTCTCATTTTAGTTTTTTATAAAAATACTTTTATTTTTCTTTTCTCTTTTTTTAGTTCTCAAAAATGCCTGCTGTGGGTTTTAAAAAATATTATAATAATAGACTGTTTTTTTTGATAGAAAAATGTTTTGACACCAAAAAATAAAGTCTTTGTTCGTTAAAAATAAAAAAAAATATTTTTTCTAAATTAATAAGAGTGCAAGAAATTTCCCGAACACAAATATTTTTAAAAAAAAATTTTACATTTTAACGCGCTCGCAAAATTATCGAAGAATTTTTTAAAATATTCTAAACTTAATTTTAAAAAGAAAAACAAACCTTTCATTGTCAGTTATTGCCAGGCACCTCGCTCATCAAAATCGATCCTCCACCAACCCCGTTACCTTTAAAAGAAAATCTTTTTAATTAAAAAAATTAAAATAAAAAATACTTTGATAACCAAACATCATCAGATTCTCTTCAAAATTAATCCAGAATCAGAAAAAATAGTAGTTAACCCATCAAGCCGCCAATTTCTTTTCCTCTTCTGAATCACCCATCAATTTCAACAAGTATTTAAAATAATAAGCAAATAATTATTTTTGAAATTCCAAATTAAAAAAAAAATTTTTTTTGGTAAATATAACCACAATAATATTAAAAAAATTTTTAAACAAAAAAAATTTTTATTTAACATTTTAAAATATTGAGACACAAAAAAACTAATTAAAAAAAGCTCAAAAAAGTGATATTTTAAAATTATTTATTTTTCCTTCTAGAAAATCCTCTCTCCTCTTTTAAAAAATTTTTATGGCACTTCAATTTCAACTCCATCAATATCAACCGAATTAAATTGAAATATTCTTGGACGTTGTCTATGCCTTAAAAATACTTCTCTCAATTCTTTACCCACACAATCTGGTTGAGCTGTTAAAAGGCCTAAATGAATATTTGGTTGTTTTCCAGTTACTACAACATCTACCAAAGGTCCTTGACAACGAAAAGGTTTTCCATCCTTTAAGAATTAAAAAAAAATTTAGAAAAAAATTTTTTATTAAAAATTTAAAATTTTTGAAATTTTGAACCTTAAAAATTTTAAATTTCAAGATACTTCACTATTTTTGACTAACTTTTTTTTTCGTTTCTTTCCTAACAGTCAAAAAGTATGTTCGTTTATTTTTGAGAAACAGGATATTTTAAGAATAGAATATTTAAAAAAGTTATCTTACAATTAGATGACCAGAATATAATCGAAAAATATTTTTCCTTCTCATACTGGTACGAAAACAAAATTTAATTTTTTCCCCAATATATTTTTCGCCCACCAAAATTAAATTAAACTTTATTCGATAGATGGATTGCTTACTTACATTTTTAACAAAAATTGGAACCCCAAAGTTTTGGGAGCACAGAGGGGAAAATAACCAAATCGAGTTAACCGGTCTTTAATTTTTTCCAAGGGTTAATTCATAAAAAATAAAAAAATCTTATTAAAGACATTTAAATTAAAAAAATTAAAAAAAAACAAACTCGTTGAGAAACAAATTGTTCAACAACATTTACATCCCCAATTTGACACAATTCAATTGAAAATTCCCCAGGTTGTCGTCGACCACTGGAAGAAGATAATAAAAAAATATTTGAAGGCCAAGGCATCCAACGTCTACTTCTATAGACTAGTCTCCCTTCGTAAACGTATAAAACGCCTGGGGGAAGTCTCTGAAATTAAAAAGAAAATTTTTTTAATATTTTAAAAGATTTTTTTCATTAAAAAGAATTTTTTTCGACTTATCTGTGTGGTCCCCACCACTTTAATTTTTATTGGAAATGACTGTAAAAAAATATTTGTTTTTTATATTTGCAAAAAAAATTAGAAGCAATTTCAAAATAATTTAGAGTAAAAGAAAAATTGGGAGAAAATCGGTTATTCACCTAAAACAAAATTATTTTGAGATTGGAAAGTTCTAATTTTAAAAAGTTTTTTTTCACTCAAAAAAATTTAACCTGAACAGTTAATTTAGGTATTAATCCTCCTCCACCATTATCTTCTTCATTTTTTGTTGTTCCTCCACTTCCACCTCCTCCCCCACTACTACTTCCACTTTCTTGTACACAAAGATTATCAGGTTTTGATTGTTTTTGTTGTTGTTGTTGCTGTTGACTGTTGGTATTTTCATTATTACTACTACAAGGAAGAGCATCAAGTAAAAGGCCTCTAATATGCCAAAAATGACGAACAGAATCATCTGGTGGTCCAGGATCTAAACATTTAAAAAGGCAACCCATTCAAAAGCCAAAAAAATAATTTTTTGAAGAAAGACTTGTGTAGTTAATTAAAAAAGAATATAAATTGATAAAATCAAATCTTGAAAAAAAATTCTGAAACCTTTAAAAAATTATTAGAAAATCCTTAAAAGATTATTGGCCGGGTCAGTTTGAAAGGAAAAACCCGGAAACCGGGCCCGGCAACTTGAAAAATTCGAGCTCTAGTATTTACTGACCAACTCACCTTTATCTAAAAATTTAACTATGGTCAGCCACGGAAATGAGAAGAAAAAAGATAATAGCTAATCTAAAAACAATTTCAAAGTTTCCGGAATAAATAAAAGAAAAAAAGTTAAAGGAAGAAGAAAAAGATAGGCCAATATATACAAATAAAAAAATGGAAATGAGAGAGGGAATGAAGGGATTTGGACAAAAAAATGAGAGGTGGGGAAAAGGGTAGTAGAAATTTAGAAGTAAAAACGAGAAAAAAATAAAACGAAAACGGCGATGAAGTAAATAAACGAGTCCGATGGGAGAAAGATTTTTTGGAAGAAAAAAGTGGAGGGGAAAAAGAGAAGAAAATTAGGGGAGAAATTGAAATTTTAAAATTAAAATCTAGAAAAAATTCTGGTGTCAAAAATAAAATAAGTGCTCAAAAATAGATAATAGGTAAATATCATAATTAGAGCCCAGACTGAGATCTCAAACAAAAATTTCGGTTATAGGGATTTTTCGAGATTCGATCTCGACTGTCGGAGATCGGGCTCTAGTCACACTAGTCATAATAAGAAATATTTAAAAAATTGCCAAAATTATTTTGAAAAAAATATTTCAATATTTCCGATATCTCTCAAATAAAGTCCAAAAAAATTCATTTTACTTAAAGTAAATAAAAAATATAGGAAATCGCTTGTGCTAACAATAAATAAAATTTATTTTGCGGTAAAAAAAAAGAAAAATAAATAAAATAAGAAGGGCAAAGCAATTGTGCCTAAAGGGGGGCTAAGGGGGTAAAACTCTTCGGGACATGTGGGAAAAGTGTTCATCCCATTTTTTTATATTTTTTTTTATTTAGTTCCCGCTTTTCTCAGTGACGCTTCTTTTCTTTAAAAACTTTCTCCTATTTTTTTTTCTTTTCTTAAAAAAACATTTTCATTTTTTTCTTTCCAATTTACACACGTAAATTGCCTTAGAATATATTTACTATATTACTATTGTCAAAGTTTATATTTGTTTTTCATAATTGAAGGAAGAAAGAAAAAAATGTTTTAGAAAATGAGAGACTTCAACCACTTTAAAACAAATAAAAATAAAAGGATATAATTTCTAAGAAACGATAAAAATTAATAAAACACCCAGAAGATCAAAACTTTACTAGGATTATTTAGATTGAACCGGAATATCGAACAAAAACCAAAGTTTTTCGAGAACTGATTTTCGAGATATCTCGTACGATTCTCGTATACGACCTTCCCAGTCTGATCTCTAAAAATCAACAAATGTTTGTTTTTAGTTAGAGAATTAGCCCTCTTGATTTAAGATTGCTCTTAAGGACCGCGCAATGCTTACTTAGAATTTTTAATTCCTATCCTCTTGATTGCTCTTAATATTGTGGTCTTTTTAGAAAAGAATTAGTTGATATAAATACGAGAGTTAACTAATACGATTAAATTTCTTATAGAGAAAGAAGAAAAAATAACAAAAATGATATCATTTTTTAATTTTTTTTCTGCATCATTTCTCAAGAAAAATGCAAAAAAAATAATTTACTGTTATAAAAAATGTTAAAAAATTTTCTTAAAAACAAAGGAAAAAACTCTTCGCTTCACTAATCTTTTACCCCTTAAAAAAATTTTTTTTACTTCTCTTTTAAAGTTTTAGAGCAACAATTTTTAAAAGAAAAAAAAACGTGTGGCAAAAAAATATAAAGGAAATCTTTCACAAAAATGTGTTGTTGTTATTTAGTCACTCAAAAATTCTGCATGTTTGTGTGTATATTTATTTGTATTGCTTTTCTCTCAATAATAATATAGCTCTCGATTGACTATATACTTCTTCTTATTTTCTAGCTTAGAAAAAAACTGTTCTCAGGACTTACCTTTATTTTATTTTTACATATTTTCTTATTCAACCTCTCTTAAATAATGTCTTTCTCTCATATTTTTTCCCCTTTCACTTATACATTGTCCCAAAAAATTTATTCAAAATACCAACTTAACAAAACAACATTCAACAAATTTTTATGCCATTTTGTAAAAATTTCTTCCTAGTGGCATTTGGTCTGTTTAACATTATGTCCTAGTTAACTTAAACAACTCCCCAACTATTTTCCCCTTCTCCTTTCTCTCTCACCTTTCTTTTATAATTCTCTACCTTTTCTCGACTGTCAATAAGAAAAAGCTTTTTCAATCGACCTATGCAAAAGCCCAAAAAGAAATAAAAAGGAAGTGAACTGAAGCTAAGGACATAGAAAAACTACAAATAACGGAAAAATGTAAAAAAAAAGTCGCCCAAGGGGACACTCAATAAATTTATTTTTTAAAAAACCCTCCTACTTTTTGGTTTCTTCTTTAATAATTTTTAAAAAGAAGTAGAGAAAGGCAGTTGAAATATTCTATATTTTTTAAAAATTATTATTTATAAAGAATTTTGAATATTTATTCGTGACTCCCCCCCTTTTTAAATGTAACTTTATATTATATTAATTTTTATTTAATTCATTCTCCCATTTTTATATACCTATTGTCCTTCTAGAATATTTTTTGGTAAACTAATCCCATCCTTTCCCTTCCCCCTCCTATGATTGTAAGAGAATAATAATGGACAGGAAATAAGTTAAAAAAATATAAAGTAACTTTGGGTATTATTTAATGTTGAAATTTTTATTTATATTTTTAAATAAAAAAAGTGAAAAATTGTTAAAAGTTTCCAGGGTTTTCTAATTTTTAAACCCCTTTTAGTATACAGTCTGACCTCATTACAAAATATCCCTTTTGTGATTTATATTGGTTTATGCTGAAAAAATCATACCTTAAAAAAGAAGGGATATGGAAGGCGTTTTTAAAAACAATTTCTTAAATTGAAGGGTATCCAACTGTGAGATTATCCAAAAAACAAGGTCTGACTGTACTAAATAAAAAAAATAAATTAAAATAAACCCACAAAATATCCAATTATTCCCCATTTTTAAATAAGCATAATTTGTTCATCATCAATAAAAATAATATTTTCTCCAGATAATTGGTCATAAGCTGCTTTAAATTCATCTTTTGTAAATGGTTGATTTTCTGCCAATTTTTGGATATATTTTTCAATTTCTTCCAAATTTGCCAATTCATTTGCTGAAATATTTAAATCATCAAAAGCTCTTCGTAAAAATCCTTTCAATTTTTTATAACGATCAACAGAAATAACAGCTGGGATTTTTGGACGTTTTGTTGGTTGTTGTTGTTGTTGCTCTGTTGTCGTCTTATTTCCACCTTCATTATTTTCTTCTTCCTCCTCCTCTTCTTCTTCTTCAAAAACTGTCAATTTTCTTAAAAATAAAAATATAAAAAAATTTTTTTGAAAATTAAAAAAAACCTTTTGCCATAACGACTTGCCCGAGTACTTGTCTCTTTTGTAGTTGTTGATTCTTGCTGGAAAATGAAGAAAAGAATTCTTAACTAAAATTTTACAATTACCTCATCATTCCCTTCAATTTCTTCATCAATTTCAACCTCATTTGGACTTTTTGAATTATTTCGAATATTTGATTGCTGCCTCTTTTGTTTATGTTCTTCATATTCTAAACGTTCTTTTGATTTTTCCTAAAAAATTTTTCTTATTAAGAAAACCCTTCTCCCAAACAAACTTTAAAACAAGCAAAATATAACAATTCATAAGCCTTTTTAGCATCTTTTAATTCAATTATTTTTGCCAAACGTGATTTTGCTATAGCTGTCGAAAGTCGAATTAATGTTTCTAATTGACGTGCAGTTACTGGCATTGTCTTTAAAAAATTTTTTTAATTTTAAAAAATTTCAAAAAAATTTTCGTTTACTCTTTCCATGTCAGTCCTTCCCATATCTGCAGAACGCAATTCTGTATAACGCTCAGAAATAAATGTTGAGGCTTCTTCACTTAATACTGGCTTTAATTCTTTTGCCATATAGATGTATTTACGAATAAAATGAGTGCTGAGAATTTTTTCTCTGAAAGAAAAAAAATTTTTTACGTCTGAAATCCAATCATTTCCCCTTAAACCTTTCCTCCATTGCAGTCCATTCACGATTTTTTTCATAAATTTCTTTTGAATTTTCAGAGGATCCATCAGTATTGAATGTTGTTCGATTTTCTAAAGTTGTTCCCATTGGTTGTACAGCACCATCTGATTCCCCTTGTGCTCGATAACGATGTAATTTTAATACACTTTCAGCAAGCATTCGGTCACGCTCAACATCATGCTAAAAAATAAAAATGATTATTAAAAGCTCCATATTAGACATAAATACAGTCAGGGCCTGGACATGGTTTATTAATATGGGCTCTGCGTCCAGGAAAACCCCCAGATTCATGATTAAAAGCCCAAAAAATTTCCAATCTCAAATTTAAAAACAAAATTTGTTTGAATTCATTGAAAATATCTTACAATTAGAAAAAATCCTTACCTCATCCAACATGACAAAAATCAAATCAAATCTAGAAAGGAGAGAATCTTGCATTCCAATATTTTCCATCGGATTTTTGTAAAGATTATAACGTCCAAAAACTGGATTAGCTGCCGCCAAAACTGAACATCTAGCATTTAATTTTGCTTGAATTCCAGCTTTAGATATAGAAATTCTTCCTTGTTCCATAACTTCGTGAATTGTTGTTCTGTCAATATCAGTCATCTACAAAATGGGATAAAATGTCATCTTCATCAAAAATTTTTCAAGAAAAAACCTTATCAAATTCATCAATACAAACAATTCCTCTATCAGCTAATACCATTGCTCCAGCTTCCAATTTTCTCTCACCAGTGTCAGGATCGTGAAGTACAGCAGCTGTCAAACCAACACCTGACGAACCTCTTCCAGTTGTTGCAACAACTCTTGGAGCGGCATGAATTACATATCTTTTTTAAAAATCTTTAGGAATAAATTTAATCTAAAAACCTCAAAATTTGACTTTTAGCAACAGAAGGATCACCAATAAGTAAAATATTTATATCCCCTCGAAGCCTTGTTCCATTCTCAAGAATTTTTTCACATCCACCAAGTAAAAGACATAAAACGGCTTTTTTAACTTCGTCGTGTCCATAAATTGAAGGGGCTAATGAACGTGCCAATAATTCAAAAATATCTTTATGTCGACTCATTTTGCGAATTTGTTTAATATCTTCAGGCTCAAAATTAAGTAATAAATCTTTGCTCATAAGTTGGACATTGTTTGCAATTAATACAGATCTTTAAATTTAAAAATTTTTAAAATTAAAAAAACTTTAACCAATAAAAGAAAAACCTAAAATTTCCAGTAGACATCCCCGCCTGCTTATTTGGCAAAACACGGAATAGGCCAATAACTTGAATACGATCACCAGGTTTGCAACGATCTGCCAAGTCCTCATCGGCTTTAAAAAATAAATATAATTTATTCTATTTAAAAAACCAATAATATCAATATTTCTTGGAAGACTTCCAGGCGGAGCAGATTCTGGCAATTCCTTTAAAATTCAACACAACTAAAATTTTTAACAAAAATTGAGAAATACCTGCATAGAAAATATTTGATGGTCTTTATAAACACATTTTCCAAATTCTGTTTCCAAAGGATTTTTATTTTCATCCTAAAAAATTTTATTTTTTAAAAATTAAATTAAAAAACAACTTCTTTAGGATAAGCATTACTGGTTGGAATAGCTTCATACGAAGTGAAATCTGTATATTTCTTCTCCATAATTTTCTTTGTTGCAGGGCAAAAATGAGAACTTTTGACAATTTTTGGACGAACCAAAGAACCTTTAAACAATAAATTATCTCGTTAAAAATATTAAAAAAATATACATCTGGTCACAATTCCTTCACAACAGACCAAATTTCCCAAGAAACTTGATTTTAAAGTTCGAGGATTTAAATGACGATCAGCAAAAGAACCTTCAAAACCAATACAAAAATCCTTTTCTTTTGCATAATCCGGATCGAGTTTTGAAACAATTTCTTTAAGTGCATGTTCAAAAGCTATTATTTCGTCTACAAACGAAATTAAAAATATTAAAAAAATTAAAAATGTTAAAAAATATTTTAAAAATAAAATTTAAATTTACAAATTAGCTCTTTCCTTCATTTTAAGCCTGACATCGTTTATATCAACAATTAAACGTGCTGTCTCATCTCTTATCATATCTTCAATTCTGTTAATATAAACTCTTTCTTCACCCTAAAAATAAAAATTAAGATTAGGATTGGAAATAGACCCCGTCTAATTCCGACCCCAAACAATTTTATCTACCCCATCACTCACACCAAAACAATACGAGACTTATATTACTGTAGCAAGTTTTGATCATTTTAGTTTTGATCATTTTTGTTTGCTGCGCGTTTCTTGGGATTTTTGTCATTTTTTACCAATTTTCTATCAATTTTTAATTTTTATCTTTTTAGTCTGTCAAGTAAGTTTTAAATAATCTAAAAATATGGGTATTTCTCAAGACAATTGGCATAAACGACGCAAAACTGGAGGGAAGCGTAATCCAATTCATAAGAAGCGTAAGCACGAATTGGGACGTCCTAGTGCAAATACAAAGGTTTTATTTTTAGAAATAATCCTTTTATTTAATTTTAAAAAAACAGATTGGACCTAAACGTATTCATCTTGTTCGCTGCCGTGGAGGAAACATAAAACATCGTGCTTTGCGTCTTGATACGGGAAACTTTGCTTGGGCATCTGAAGGTTAATAAAACTTTATTTTCTTGTTATTGAACGTTTTACGTTTCAAAAATCGACGGGGGTTTTGTATGCTTCCCTTGTTCCATCGATATAATATTAACTGACGTTCCCATCTCTTCGAGTAAACTAGAGGAAATTGGGTCTATTCTCCACTTTCGCTTTTAAAATACTCGAAAATAATTTGAGAAATCATGCAAATGTTTTGTTAATTAATTTTAAAACACTTCATTTCACCTCTTTTCTCAACAACTCTTTTTTTCATTATTTTCTCAACTCTAACCGTCTATCGACCTTTTAAATTTATTTTTTTAAAGGTTGCACTAGAAAGACTCGTATAATCGACACTGTCTACAACGCTTCAAATAACGAATTGGTTCGAACCAAAACTTTGGTTAAAGGTTCAATTATTACCATCGATGCTGTGCCTTTTCGTCAATGGTATGAGGCTCATTATGCTTTGCCTTTGGCACGCAAAAAGGGTCAAAAATTGACGGAGGAGGAAGAACAAAGAATTTCTGGGCATAAAAGATCGAAAAAGACTTTGAAGAAATATTCGGATCGTCAGAAGACTGCTGCTGTTGAACCTCATGTTTTGGAACAATTTCAAGCTGGACGTCTTTTAGGTTTTTTTTTAAATTTGACTGTCCAATAAATTTTCAAATTTCAGCTCGTATAAGTTCTCGCCCCGGACAAAGTGGACGTTGTGATGGTTATATTTTGGAAGGAAAAGAATTGGAGTTTTATATGAAGAAGGTATATTTTTTAATATTTTTGTATAAAAATTAAAAAAAAATTTTTAGATCCGTGCAAAGAAAACCAAATAAATTTAAAAATGGAAAAAAGGTTTTGTTGTCTTTGTTATTATTTTGATTGTTTAATGTGTTGAAAATTAAAGTAAAAAGTTAAGAAAATTTTTTTTGAATTTTTTGGGAAAATAAGTTTTGAGGAAAAATATTTTTGTCCTTGTTCCAGGTTTAAAACAATATTAAAATATTTTTTTTATTTCCGTTGCCGTTAAAGTCCTTTTAACGTCTGAAAATGACATATAGACACTTTAAAAGTGTAATAAGTTTTTTTATAATTTGGTACTACTATTCCGATTTTTTTGTCCTTTTATTCTTCATCTCTCCATACCATTTATTTCCGTTTCCTTCTAGTTCCAATATCTCATAAGCTTTCAATTCCTTCTTCAACTAACTTTTCGCTTCTTTCAATCTCCTTCCATTCTTAACTCCCCCAAATATTTTTCCTTCTCGTCATTTAGATAGTTTCCCCAAACTTTTTCTTCATGAACCTACTCTTTTTTCTTCTTGTTTAACCAACTTAAGAGAAAGTAGTAATTTTATAATTATTTAATATATAAATAATTTATTCGAAAAAAGGAGCATATGGCAAAAAAGTGAGAAAAGACACTTGAATTTGTGTAAAATAATATAAAAAGTGGCATTATTTTTAATTGAGTATTTGAATAAAAAAAGACAAACAAAACCGGTGTTAACCATAAGAAAGCTTTTTTTATTTTAATTTTTAATTTTATTCAATTTCTTTTTTATTCTTAAAGGTATAACCAATTTAACCGGGAAACTTTGCCTATTTTATATTTATAAAATAATTGCAATTATTTTTTCACAAAAAATTTTTTTTCTAAGAAAATCCTAATAAATAAACTTTGGCCAATCCCTTCAATCCCCCTTCTCTCTCCTTTTTTTTTAATTTAATTTAGAAAAAATGTGAAAATAAAATTAATATTAAATTTGACGCTTTTTTGACATTTTATAAATTCTATTTTAGTAGAAAATTGCTAAATTAGATTATATTTTTTGTCACGTGCTTTTTTAAATAAAAAAATTTAAAGTGAGTTTAAAAAAATGCGCGAAAAAAGTCCTTGGTATACCCCAAAAAATTTTTTCCGTTAATTCTCGCAAACCCTTAACCTACCCAAAATTTTTTAAAATTTTCTTTTAAAAAAGACCCATAAAAATGACATCAATTCTGTCAACAGTTATTCGAATGTCTTTAATTATGGCTTTCGCCATTTTTGGGAATCTTTTTTTAATTTTTGTGATTTACAAGGGAAACAAAATTTCGAGGTCCAAAATATCACCCGTTCAAGTATGTAGATTTTTTAATTAAAAAGATTAAATTTTTACCCAATTTTTAGCTTCTAATTCTTCACACATGCTTTGCCGATCTTTTATTTGCTCTGGTAAAATTTTTTTACGTTTAAAAATTTCTTAATTTTTTTAAAGCTTTCACTTGGCTCAGAAATTGGCATTCTTTTGACTTTTCCTCATTTTTATGCTTCGGATTTGGTTTGCCGTCTGGTTCGCTATCTTCAAGTACTTCCACTTTATGCTAGCCCTTTTTTAATGGTTGCTATTAGTATTGACAGATATCAGGTATTTTTTTAATTTTAAAATTTCAAACAAATTTTTTTAATTAAGAAAAAAGCTTTAGAAATTTTTTTGAAAATTCCTTTAATTTTTTTTAATTTCAAAAATTTTTCAAGGCAATTTGTCGTCCATTAGTTCATTACACAAGTGATCGTTTTCGACGTCCCAATTATTTTGGTCTGACAGCTTGGCTTTTTGCTTCGATTTGTTCTGTTCCTCAACTCTTTATTTGGCAAAAAATGTCAATTGGAAAAATAGGTAACAACACTACAACAAGCATTGTTGAATGGAATTTTGCTGAAAATGATAGGTAAAAAATTTAAAAATTATTCGAAAATTTTTTAGAATTTCTTAAATTTAAAATTTTTTTATTTTATAGGAAAGAGCAATGTCGCTCAATTTATGGTATTTAATTTAATTTTTTTTCAAATAATTTTATTAAAAAATAATTTTTTTATGAATGGACCCGGATATTTGGAAGCAGGCTTATGTTGTTTGGTTTAGGTAAAATAATTATTTATATTTTAAAAAATTAAAAAATATTTTTATTTTTAGTGTTATTGCCTGGTTACTCCCTTCATTAATTTCTGCATTTTTTTATTTTAAAATATGCACAACTGTTTGGAAATTACCTTTTTGGCAAATTCAACAGGACGATAATGACAATAATTTAAAACAACAAAAAGTTTCAAATTCGATTGAGGCCAGGTTTTTTGAAATTTTAATTAAAATTAATTTTTCTTTTAAAGTTGTCGATTGACACGCGAATATGTTGAAGTTTTAAGAAAAAGTTCTACAACATTTCAAAATCAAGTGACCGAATTCGACAAAAAGAGGATTAAAACGGTTATTTTTTTTTAATATTTTTTAGATGAGATCTTTCTACGTTTTCTAAAATAATTTTTTTTTAATTTTTAGGTTAGACTAACCTTAATTATTGTCATGTGCAACTTCTTTCTTTGGTAAACTTTTTGAAACAATTTAAAATTAAAAAAAAATTTTAGGCTCCCTTTTTGTGTTATTAATGTACTCCAAGCATTTGCTCATAAATGGGCTTGGGGAAGTTTGTTTAATTTTAATTTTTTTTGCTAAGAAATTTCAAAGGTGGCCAAACAATAATTACACAAATTGCAATTTTGGGGAATTTAAATGCTTGTGTAAATCCTTGGATTTATATTTTGTTTAATAGAAAAATTACAAAGAGAGCATTGGGAACGATTTTCTGCAGAAATGGTTTGATTAAATTAATTAAATTTTAATTTAAAAATCTTTTTATTTAAAGAATCTGTGGAAATATCCTCTCAAAAGGCTCCTTCACGTCACAGTTATGGCCCTACAAGTTTTTTGATTAAACAGAAGGTTGAATCTGAAAGTCAAACTTGAAGAAGATGCTTGTGAGTAGGGTTGTTGGTGAGGAACAGAACCAAGGATTTTTCGATTCGATACCCGGATTTTACAAGAATCGACAACCCTAACTTGTGAGATGGTATTTTTGTGACGATCTCCATTTTATTAAATTTAGTTTTTATTTTAAATTACTTGTATTTATATTATAATTTAATTGCCATAAATTGGATTTTAATCACAAAAATAGGTTTTATTGATTTTTAAAATTAGTTATAATTTTAGTATTTCAAAAAGTCGATATATCGATTAGTATTGATTTTTTGAAAATTTTTTAAAAATTACAAAATCAACATTACATAATTTAATATAAGGCTCAATAATAATAAAAATAATGTAATTTTAATGGGAATATATTTAGAAATTGAAGCGGGTTTGGAACAAAATAAAAATTGTGTAATACTGTTCAGAATTCCTTCCTTTAAAAAATTTTTTTTCTGGAATCAAGAAATCCTCTAGCAATTCTGAAGAGGATTACACAAGAAAAAAAATAATGAAAAATTGTCTCTGTATATATAACAATTTTTAGAAGGAAAATATAAAATTTTAAAGTCAACATTACAAGGCAGTCTAAAAAAATTTAAACCTTTAATTTATATATCCATTAATTATTATTTAATTTTATGTAAACAAAAATTTAAAAAAATATAGGTAGATATATAAAATAAAGTTTTCTCTATATATTTAAATATATCACATCTCTTATTATTAAAAAAATTAATTTGGTGACCACTAAGAAATCAATTTTGACAGAAAAATATTTTTTGTTAAACAGAGAAAACCTCGGGGGTTTAAAAAAATGTACCCAAATTGTGTGGACATCTAAAAAACGAAATTTTGTGATCACCAAAAAACACTTTCTTATAAGGAAAAAACAATCGAATCATATATAAAAAATAATAAAATTAATTAACCTTTGTATGTATAATATATGTCAACAAGTTGGAGGAGAAGGGGGTTGGGATATTATTAATAATTGTTCTTTTTGTTGTTTCATGTCATTATTGTCATTAATATTATTAATTGGAGTAAAACTACCACCGTCACTTAAACTTAATCCAGAATCTGATGTTGAATTTAATTGTTGTTGTTCTGATTCTTTAGAATTTTCTTCTTCTTTTTTAGTCTTCTCTTCTTTAAAATCCTCTTCTCTCTTTCCTTCATCTTCTTCATTTTCTACAAAATCTTCTTCATCTTCATTCTTTTTAGATTTTATTCCAGCTATAAATGCTGCCATTTCTTCAGAAGAAAGTGATTGGATTCCATCAAGACTTGTTATTGAACGAGTTGAGGAGAGTGGCTATGAAAAAAAACATATTAAAAAGGTAAAGAAGGTTAAAGTAAAAAGGTAAAGTAAACTTTTTAAAAAAATACCCCAACGGGTTTTAAACTTTTTAGGGGTTGAATTTCGGTTGAGAAAGAAGTCCGGGGGTTGATTAACCCAACAGCTCAACCCATCCCTGAAATCTACCCTAGTTTTGTGGATATTTAAAAACGAGGTTCTCGACTATTAAACAAAAGAAAAAACCGAATCGACATCCTGATCAAAAACAGAACTTCCACGAATTTGTAATCTAGCTTCCTTTTCTGCTTTCTAAAAATATTTTTAAAAATTTACAAAGAAATTAAAAAAAACCTTTGATTCAATTTGTGCCAATTGTGATCTAAGTTCAGCAACTGTTTGTAGAGCTTCTGTATATTTCAATCTTTGCATAATATTTTTTTCTTTTAATTCGCTTTGTAATTCAAGCAATTTACGTTCACAGTCACGCAATTCTTGACGTAATTCTGCTTCTGTCTGAAAATTTTTAGAAAAAACTTTTTTGAAAAATTCTTTAATGAACCTGAACACAATTTTCCTTTTCTTCACGTAATCGCCTAATTTCATCGTCTTGACGTTTCAGTTGATTAGTACAAACATGATTTTGTGTTTCCATTTCCATCAACTATAATAAAAAAATTAAAAGAAAAATTTTAATTTTTAGAAATTTTTTAAAATTACTCTTTAAATTATTTTTTTTAATTAATTTTTTAAATTTTTTTTTAAACTTTTTTTAATTTCTAAATTTTTTCAAAATTTTCCAAAAAATCAAAAATAAAAACCTTTTGTCTCATTTCTTTCAATTCAGCCAAAGTATCAGCTTCTTTTATACGTAAACCAATAAAATTATCTTCCAATTCTCGTTGATTCCAACCTTCCAAAGTTTCCCCATTATTTACTTCATTTAAATTACTTCCTCCTCCTCCTCCAACAACAGCAGCCCCAATTATTGTTGCTATTTTTGCTAATCTCGTTTTTGTATTTTTTCTTTGTTGATTATTATTTTGTTGTTGTTGGTCTGTTGGAGGGGTATTTGTTGAATGACAAGGCTCTTGTGGTGGTGGAGGGATAACCTCTAATTCTTCATCCACGGAATGGGATGAAAGAGGTGGAGAATGTGCTGATTCTCTGAAAAAATTTTTTGAAAAATTTACAAAATTTCAAAAAAACCTTGTTTGATTAAAATGTTGAATACCGCGTAAATTCATATATGCCTGCCATTGTTGTTCAAATTCTGCAAGTTTTTGACGCATTTCTTTCAGAGAAAGAGATGATTCTGCCTCTCGCATTTTTACACGAATTAATTCCTTTAAAACTAATTTTTTAAAATTTCAAAACTAAAAAACCTCTTGTATTGCAGCAACTCCTCCTTCTGGCGGGCATTCTTTAAAACGTTTATTTGCTGATTCTAATTCCTTAAAAATTTTGTCTTAATTTTTTTATTAAAAAAATAAACCCATACATTTATTCGTTGTTTTTGTTCTCGAACAGTGCTTTCTAAATCTGCCTGAAAAATTACAAAATTAATTATTTTCAAAAATTAAAAAAACCTTTTTAGAATGTGTCTCAATTAATTCTTGTTGTAATTGATGTATATGTTCAATCATTGAAATATCATCTACTTGAACTTCCTGATCTCTCTTAATTTTAAATATTTTTTTAAATTAATATTCAAATTTAAGTTTAGGCCCGAAAAAAATGAGAAAACTCAGGTCTAGACTCTGAAACCCAGCTCGATTTTCTATCACAAATTTAAATATTTTATTTAATATAATTCAAAATTTACCAGATTTCGTCGTTTTTGCATATGCAATTCTCTTATCTAAAATTTAAAAAATTGAGAAAAAAAATTTTTTTAATTCCCTACCGATTGATGTGCATCTTCTAACCGTCTATGAGCATCATAATTTATATCCCTCAAAATATTTAATTCATGAGAAATATTTAAACAAGTGTCTGCTTGTTGTGCCAAATCAACTTGTCCACGTACTAAACGATCTGCTAAAGCTGAACTTTCACTTTCCAGATAATCTATACGTTGACGAAGTAATCTGTTTTCTGTTCGTAGACGCTAAAAAAGTAAAAAATTTTTATTAAGAAATTTTTTGAAATTTTCTGAAAATTTTCTTGACCTTTTTAGACCAATAAAAACGACGTCCCAAATTTCTATAACGAAGTACCATTTTTTAGAAAAGAAAATAATAAAAAATAAAATATTTTTTAAAGATAGAAAAAATAGATTAAAAATAAAGATTTTTTTGAAGAATAAAAATAACAAAAAAATAAATTTGTATGTTTTTTAAAAAAGATTTTTATCTCTAAAATAAGAAAAATATTGTATTAAAAAACAAATAGATAGAGAAATTTGTTTCCGATTAAAAATAGAGTTGTATACCACACAATTTATCTACTTCTTAAAAAGCACCAAGTCTGACCCCCCACTAGAGGGGAGAGGGGGTTGTTAATTTTAAGGAAGACAGTCTTAACAATAATCAACTGACAATAAGCAATATTCCCAAAACTTAATACCCTCAATTTTTTTATACCACACGTTTTTAAATACAATTTTTCAGCACCCAGGAGCTATGTAAATTCGAGGTTCGAAAAAATATTTTTTCTGTTTAAATTTAAAATAAAAAAGAATCAATAAGAAGGAAAGAAAATGCATTAAAAAATAATCACGGAAATATAATAAAATAATAATTATTATTGTTAGAGGAGTCCTTTTACGGGAAAATAATAATAATAATGTTTTTACAAGCATTTATTTACAGCCGTAAAAAGGGAGTGAAAGCTTTTAAAAACAGAAAAGTCACTCCGCGTACATGTCCGATAAAAATAAAAATATTGGAAAAGGGTATTATTAAAAATACACAAAATTTAATTATAATTGAAAATTGAGAAGATTTTTTTTCTAATTTTGGAGGTATTTCCAATAAAAAAATTTTTTCAATTAAGAAAGGTTTTGCGCAATTTATTAGTTATAAATAAAAATTAATTTTTTAATTGAATTAGTTGGAGTAGAAGAAGAAAAAAGAAAAATTTAAAAAAAGGTTTGTTTTGTGTTGTGAGTTTTAGGGGTTTTGAAGAAGAAGAAAATTGTAAAGAATGGAGGAATGACGTGCAAAAAATATATAAATCAAGAAAAAATAAAATTAAAAAATTGATTTTGGACAGAAAAATAAATTAGAAAGAACAATTTTTTAAATTAATTTAAAAATAAAATTTACCCTAAGTTCAATTGCTTCCTCTTGATCTTTTGTTCGTTTAGACAAATATTCCTAATAAAAAATTTAATTTTAAATTTTATTTTAAAATTCCCCAACAAACCTTTTCCAATTTTTTCATTTTTTTCGCATTTAAATGAATTCTTGAAGCTATAGTAAAAAGTAATTCATGATCATTTTCATAACGGGAACGAACTTCTCTTTGAAAATATTTTAACATTCCCTAAGAAAAAAATTTTTTTAATCTTTTTTTAACCTTCAAAATAAAACTTGATCCCACTTAAGGTCCAAATATATTTAATTTATTTAAATTTATTAACCTCCATATCCAATTGTAACAAATCAATTCTAGATTGTTGTAAAATTGAAAGAGCAATTCTAAATATTGTATCTATTCCATCAACCAAAAACCAATCCATTATTCGATTTGCCAAGTCTAATGGAAGTGTTGTAATAAAAACAGTCAAAAACCACGAAGAAGCATACATTGAAGTATCAAATCCCATATTATTACTAAAAATTAATGAAATTTTTTTATCAATTTAGCAGACTCACTATAATATTTTCACATTAAAAATATAAAAAAATATTTATTTAAACATACAAATGCATATAAAGATCCGGAATTTGTTCCTGCACCATCATTTCCAACTGAAACATACACAAACCTAATTCTGTCATTGTTGGTTTATACAATTCTCGAAGCTTAAAAAATTTTTTTAATTAAAAAATAATTTTTATTTAAATAAAATACTCTATAATTTTCCATTAATCGAACAAAAACAGCAAAAGCTTCTTCTTCTGGCATTTGTAATAACAGTTGTCCAACAATAAAGGAAGAACCTTGACAATAACCAACCTAAAAATAAATAAATAAATAGAAATTAAAAATAAAAGAAAAATTGCAGTAAAAATTTAAAAAAAATAAAAGAGAAATTAAATATAGTATATGATAATATGAAAATCCTCCTGACAAGGAAAAGTGGTCAATGTCCCAAATAAATTTATTTGTATTTTTTTACAATTTTCTTATTAATTTTCCATCACTTTAACATTATTTTTAATCAAAAAAATCAAACACCTCTCTAATAAAAAAATAAAAACCTCTCTATCATGTAATGAATAAGCCTTCATAACATTAAATAAAGATTGTTGTCCTTTTCCCTCATCTTTAAAAAAATCCAATTTTGGGAATGTTCTAGGAATATCTCTTGAAATTGCTTTTTCATATGGTGAAGATAAACGTAAATATTCTGAATAATTTTCATGTAATAATTTAACATTAGCACCAGACAATAATTGCCAAGCTATAGTTCTAAAATGTTGAGGTATTCCACGACGAGCTAATTCTTTAACACAACTTGGACGTCTTTTCCATTCTAATTCCCAACTTTTTACAAGATTTCCCCAAATCTGAAAAATGAAAAAAAAGTTTGGAAATATTTCGGAAGGCTTCATTCCTCAAAAATAATAAAATTAAAATAAATAATTACCGTCCAAAGGTCAAAATCCTCATCATCTTCAACTGTTGGCTGAAGAGAATTACTTCGTGGAGGTAACAATTCTTCATAACGATTATTTCCATTGGGTAAAGGAGAGGAAGAACGTCCAGCTTGAGAACTTGAAGAAATTTTGGATGTAACACTACGAATATCTGCTTCGTTTGTTCTAAAAAATTTTTTTTAAACAAAAAAATAATTTTAATAAAAAAAATCCCCAAACCTATTTAATTCTTCCATTTTATTAAGTACAGATTTAATTTCTGGGTCATCTGGTGTATTCAAACTTGTCGATTCATCATCTAATACATTATCAGAAGAAAATTGAGACTCTGAAGAAAATAAACTATTTGAAGTTGCACTATTTTTAATTGTTGTTGTTGTTGGTAATCCTGAAAATTTGAAAAAAAATACTTTTGAAAGAAAATTTTATTATTTTTAATCCTAAAATTTCTTAAAATAATTTTTCTATTTAAAGAATTCTTCGATCAATTTTTGTTTGTTATAAAGACAAATATATATACTAAATAAACACACATAAATACGTGTGCGTGAGTGAGTGTTTAATGTGTTTTTGTTTGCGTGGAACCGCTCAAAAACCTTTATAGTAGAAAAATTAATCCCTTACCTAAATAATTGAAACATTCATTTTTACCCTATATATATATCTTTTGGAGGTGAATTAAAGAATTCCTTAAAGCATATAAACATGATGTTTTATTTTTAATACGAGGTATACATTTTTTTAGAGGTATATACTTTTTTTGTCCAATTATTTTTAAGAACTTTTTTTATTTTTATTTTGTCAGCAGGAAACTAAAAAAAATATTTTTTTTTATTTTCCTCATTTTTTATATATTAATCCTCCCCTCAAGCATTTTAGTTGGAAACAAATAAAAACAAACAGAGAAAAAAACAAATATAATAATCATTATTTAGGTATTAAAAAAATTTTCATATGTATAATCCAAGAAGATTAATTTAATCAAAAAAAAATTTTTTTTGATTAAATAAAGGTGTAAGGGAGAAACAATTTCTAAAACAAAAAAAGGAACCAACCATTAATTTGTGAATTTCTACCCTTAAGTTCAATAACCATTTTGATGCATTAATTAATAAAATTAAAATAAAATAAATAAAAAAAATACTAATAATAATTAATTTACTAACAAAAAAATAAAAATCTATATTAGAAAAAATTTTTAAAAATTAAAAAAGAAATTTTTAGAAGTGTCTGTGTCGGATAGAACCGAAAAATTAAAGAAAAAATGATTAAAAAAATTTTTAAAGGTGCAAAATATAATCTATTAATGCCCGTGTGTGGGCTTGGAAGGTGGAAAAAAGAAACAAATACACTTTTATTGTTTGAAAAATGGTTACAACAAGGTTAAAAATATTAAGAAAAAGCTGAAAATAAAGGAGAAAAGAAAAAGCGGAAGAAGGAACGAGCACGTACCGATTTTTATTATTTTTATAGGTCATCTCTCACCTATAATATTATGTAATTAATCAAAAAAAATATTTTTTATTGGATTTTAGATTTAAATTTTCTAAGAAAATAAACAGAAAAAAAAATAATTTTTAAATAATAAAATTTAAAAATTTAAATATAAAACGATGATTCACTTATCTATTTATTGACAGTTAAGAGAAAAAAAAGAAAAATAAAATCATAATATTTGTTTAACACGCTTTAAATAATTTTAAGCCATTGATTCAACAAATAATCAAACACGCATCTTTCATGTTTAACGCCTGTTTTTTTCAATAAAATAAATTATTTTATTGCTTATTTTGTAATTAATGCTTGTTATTTTTATTAATCGCGTCTGTTGCTTCTGCATGTTTTTTTTCGATTTTTTCAACGCCCGTTTTTGCAAGTTTTTTAAGCATTTTTCTTAAGGTTTAAGCAAGTTTTCTTTAGACAAAGATAGATAAAATAAACAAGTTTTTGTTTGTTAAATCATTGTAATAATCCAAAGAAAAGAATCAAAAGAAAAATAGAAAAAACTTTAAAAAGAAGAAGAAAATGATTATTTTATAAATGTGAAAATAAAATTAAAAATAAAAATTATTCGCATAATTGATTTTAAACAACAAGGACGCAACTTTTAATTAATTAATTAAACCAATTAAAATAAATATCTTCCAACTTTGTTCGACTAATAAAATGATAGAAAAAATTATTTTAGAGAGATTATAGAGACATAAAATGATCGCTAAAATTTAAATAAAAATAGCAGCAGCGTGTTTATTCAAGAGTGGTCAATAAATATAAACCAAAAATATTTTTTGGAAAAAAAAGAGTAAAATTAAAACAGATGCAAAACTCTTTTGTTTAAATTTTTTAAATTAAAATAAAGATTTAATAGTTATGCACAGAAAATGAATTTAATTTTGCAACTAATAGACTTAATTTAATTAAAAAAATTAAATAAAGAATAAAATTAATTTTTAATTTTACATAAATAAATTGAGTTTAGGTAAACTTGTGCAAGAATAAAAATTTTTTGAAGGAAACAGAAGAATGAAAATTGAAAGAAGAATGAGAGAAATAATTTTTCAAAAGTGCAGGTAAAATGAAAAGACGAGAAAACTGCCACTTGATATAATATAAATTGTTGAGGTGAACCGTTTTACAAAGGTATTTTAGAGAAGAGACGAAAATAAAAAAAGAAAAAAATTAAAAGAAGAAATTAACCATAACCCTCTCCACCCCCAAAAAATATATACAAAAATTGCAAAAATAAAACGAAGAAAAATTCGGCAAGAAGAAAAAAAGAAGACAAAAAAACTATTATTCATTTAATGAATTCTGTTATTTGGTAACCTCCACAGTTTGTAAAAGGCGGGAAAGAAAGGTTACAAACATGTTTTAAATATTAAAGAATTTGTGTGTATTTGCGTTTTTAAACGTAAAAAATACAATAAAGTATTGCTTTTAAGGTTGGATTATAGTAATAAAAATCAGAATAAAAAGAGAAATACGAGGAAGAAAAATAAAAAATTAAAAAAATCAGAAAAATATAATCAGAATTAAAAATATAAAAACCAAAAAATTAAAAATATTAAGAATACTAGAAAATCAGAGAACCCCAAAAAATAAAAAACTTAGAAAACACGAAAAATATTAAAATCTAAAATACTCGACGGAAGTTAATCCATATTTTAAAAATTATTCAAAGAAAAATCTTTTTTTTGGTTGTCATGGAAATATTTTTAAAAATACGTGGATTACATTAAAGGAAAAATAAACAAATATTTATTTATATTTAAAATAGCTAACCAGAAATATAATCTTTTTTCCCTTAATTTTTATTTTTCCCCTCCCCTTCGTTCACCCACCTATCTACAAAAAGCATCCAACCACCACCAAAAATATATGTATCACTTGAAATTGACACCAGAAATATTATATATTAGTTAGTCAGAAGAGAAAATTTTTGTTGTTTGTTGTTGCTTGTTTTTAGTAGAAAAAACCGGTATTTTTTATTTTTGCTTCTTTTTAAAAATATATAAGCTTTTTAATTTTTTTCCTTCTTATTTATTTTTTTTCCTTCTTCTTGATGTTCAAAATAAAAATATAATTTTTTTGAAAGCACAAAAAACTTGAAGGCACTTGAATAAATTATAATAAAAATTAAAAAACCTGTTAAATAATTAAAAAATGTGTGTGGCTAATAATTAAATTAATTTTTAACAAAAAAAGTATTATTCAATAAATAAAATATATATAATTGATTAAAAAATTAATTAATCATCTTTTTTATTTTATTTTTTTCTAATAGTTTTATGAGAAAAAAATAATTAAATAATATATAAATAAAATTTATAATAAATGTAGTGACCGGAAAAGCCTAAATTTATATTTCTATTTATGTAAAATGATCCAAAAAAAATTTTTTAAATACCTAAAAAATTCAAAAAAGTCTTTAATTTTTTTGAAGATTTTTAAAAATAAATTTAGGCTTATTTCTAAATATCTTGTATTTTGGGCATATCTTTTAATTTTTTTACAAAGTTAAAATAAAAATATCTCTCCCAATTTCTTAAAATGCCATAAAATCTCTAATTGAACGCCCAGGCATTGTATCATTTTAATTTACAAGGGGGCATTCTATTAGGAGGATTGGAGGGGCTATTAGAGATTTTACAGGAAACTAATTCTTAAATTAAAAAAAATAAACTGTTGGTGTCTAACATATAATTTAAAATTGTCTTCTTGTTGTTGTTTGGTTATTAATAATATTATTTATTGCATAATTTATTAAGTAAAGTCTTCAAAAATTCAACTGCTGAATTAAATTGTGTCCACCAATAAGCTTCACTTCCTTGCATTCTACTAGCATAAAAACTGTCAATAAATTGAAGATTGGAAAGAAGAGCATGAGGATTTGCCTAAAATTGAAGAAATTAAAAGTTTCGATAAAATTTAAATTAAAACCTTTATAATAACAAAAACAAGAATAGGCAAAATATCGTCAGCAGAAGAAGTTACTCTTCCAGCAGAGAGAACAATCAAATTTTCTATTGTCTCACAACAACGAGAAATACAATTCTTTAAAAAATAATAAAATAAATATTCAAAATAAAATTTAAAAAAACCATTTTGTCACGCGGTGATTTATATGCATTTATAATATTTAACTCAGCCTGTGCAGAACTCCAAGGACATTCGGCATGAAGACACTAAAAATTAATTTAAAATTTTTTCTTAGATTTAGAAAAAAAACCTTTGGAATAGCAAGATCTGGATGATCAACAGAAAGTAAAGAAGAAAGTTGACGAATTGATTTTGAGAGAACTCTTTTAAAAAAATTTATAAAAAAATACGTGTCACATACTCATCACGATAATAATCAGCATCAGCATTTGGAAATAAAGCATAAACATAAATTTGTGCCATTAAAGAACGTTCCATACATTTTCTTGCATAATCTAAATTTTCTACTGTTGCAAAATGCCAAATTGGGTCGGTTAAAAGTTGATCACAAAGAATTCGAAGTGTTGAAGAAACTAATTCTACTTTCTCATCCTAAATTAATATTAGTTGTTTTAAATATTAGCTACAAAAATGCGGAATAAAGGCATAGCAACACCTAGTAAATTCTGTGGTGAAGTGGAGTTTGTGTGATAAACAACAGAAATCGAACAGCAAGGTTCGAACCCAGACATGGATTTTTTAAGAGAAAAAGTATTATTAAAATTTCCGAAAGATAAAAATTAAATATTCTTTAAATAAAATTTAAAAACCTGAACATGCAAATTTTGAAAATTTGTGACAAATTGTTTCAAATACGAATCTTCCTTTTGTAAATGAAATCTAACTAACATTTCAACTAAACATTCTGATGTTAATTCCAAATTTCTAACAAAACGATTATTCATTTTTTCTAAACAATATTTAAATTGTAATAATGTTGATTGTGATTGTTGTAAATATAATGTATAACATAATCTTTGACGTTGTTCTCTTTTTAATTTTTTTAATAATAAAAATATTCCTTTATTATCAAATATTGATAAACACCGCAAAACTTCACGTATTTGTGCTGCTTGTTTACGATCTCGACTATTGATAGAATCAGCTAAAAATAAATGAAGCATTTGTTGAAGTGCTAAAACTTCTGCATCAGCTATTTTTCTAGAATAATAAGGATTTTTTTAATTTAAAAGTGCGAGTTGATATAAAGGAATTCAAAAATGTGGTGGAAAAAGAGTAAAGAAAAAAAGTAGAGATTGGCACAGGGTCAGCCCGTTTAAACTTCTATAACCCGCACAAAAGCGCCACCTAATCCCGGAGAAATGTTACTTCCCTCACACTAGATATACAACCAAGGATGGGTAGGGTTGCCCGAAAACCGGATTAGAAAAAATTAAATTTACCTTGTAGAAGAATCTCCACCAACATCATCATTACCATTTGTTTGTGCAGCTTTTTGTTTATCATCATTATTGTTTAATGATTCTTTATAATTTATCAAATCTAAACTTTTAGGAAGTGTTGTAGTATTGCTTAAAACTAATCGCAATTTTCTTTTAGCATCCAAAAAGGCTCGACATGTTGTTATATTGTTTTGATCAAAATATGGAAGTTTATCTTCTTCCTCATCAATATTATTTGGGATCTAAAAAATATTTTTTAATTTTTGAAAAATTATCTCTCTCTCTGTAATTATTAGAGAGATCAAAGAAAACCTCATTAGATGAAGAAGCACCAACATTAGCTGTTGTTGTTGAACTAACAACTAAATTAGTCAACGCATTAACTGGATTTAAAACAGCAATAGGCGCAGTGACAATATTAGAAGAAGATGCCAAATTTGAAGAAAAATTTGTTACCAAATTATTTAATTGTTTTGATGAATTTAATAAAGAAATCTGTTGTTGTAATTTATTTATTGGTAAAACATTATTTTGTTGTTGTTGAACAGCAAAATTATTTTGTTGAGGAAAAAATGAATTTTGTTGTTGTGGTTGTTGGATTGATGATATTGAAGATGAAGAAGCATCCACAGCATTTCTTAATTCTATCATTGCTGCTTCATTATCAGAAGCAACTACATCTGTTGACCAATTATCGCTTACCAAAGAGATTGTTTCATCACCTTTTTATGAGAAAAATTTTTTCACAATATTTTCCACATGTATCAGCTTACGATTTCTAGTGCTGTCAATTTGTGGTGGCAAAACAAATTTTCCGAATTTCTCTTCTAAACCTTCAGAATTTTGTTTTCTTACAGTTACAGGTAAATATGGTAAAGTTCGTCTATTATTATTTGCTTCTTGTTGAGGTAAAGTATTTGAAAATGTTGGGATTGTTGAAGAAGAATTTTCAATTATTGAAGGATCTTAAGGAAAATTTTTTTCAAATTTAAAAAAATTTAAAAACCATTATTCTGTTCCGCATGATTAGAAAAAGGAGTTTCTCTACCAGAAAGTTTACTTCCACTTAAGCTAGGTGATCCACGTCTAGAAACGTTTGCACTAATTGGGACAACATCAGAAAAATTGTCTGGTAAAACAGCAACATCTTCTTCCGCCTCCTATAAAAAGAAATTTCTTTAGCAAGCTTTTAAGTGTGCTAATAAGAAAAGAAAATTCTAAGCAACCCAGAAATTTTTATAAAAACTTAAAAAAACCTCAACATTTCCATTTGAAGAACTCGAAGAAGTATCATCAACTCCCTCAACTCCTTCCACTTCTTGGTCATCTTCTTCTTCCTCCTCTTCATCATCGTCACTTATAACATCTGTATTTGTTCTATCAGAAACTAAAATAATTTATAAAAATGTCCAAGAAAGTAAAAAAAACAAACCAACGCTATCCGTTGCAGCCAAAAATCTTGTCTTCTTTTGGCCATTACACTTTTTTGATTCTAATCGAAAATTTAATTTTAAAACTTCTTCTTCAGATGTTGTTCCTATTGGCTCATAACTATCAGGAATTTCAAAGAGTAATACATTCTAAATTTTGGCCAAGATTTTTTAAAAATTAGTAAAACAGAGGAGGAGGAGGTTTTCTTTTATATTTTTTAGGCACCAAGCCAGGAAAAAATTTTTTAGCAAGAATCAGACGAGTTGGAAAAAAGTCAGGTTGTGTTTCGGATCGGGCTTCCAAAACTTTTTTATGATAGAGGTTTAGGTCGAAGAAAGTTCAGGTTTCGGGTGACCAGCCCCCTCCCTAATTGTAAGAACTATAAAAAATTTCCTTTATTTTACCCGATTTAAATTTTCATTTGTCGTCGAATTAGCAACATTTTGGTTGTTTTGTTGTCTTTGCTGGTGATTATTATTGTTATTTGTAATTAAATTACAATTATTATTATTCTCATTTTCATTAACCAAAACATTAACAGACAAAGAATTTGTTAAATTTTGTTGACCAGAATTTCTAAAATTTGAAACTGATGTTGTTTGAATTAATTTTTGATGTCCTTTAGAAGCAACATTTTGAACTGAAAAAATTTTGAAAAATTATTTTAAAAAATTTTAAAAATCAAAAACCTTTATCAGCCAAATTTTTTAAGCGTGTAGACGAGGAAATTGGTTGCTGCTGCTGTTGTGATTGTTCTTTTTCAGGCAATCCCATATAAAATTTAATTTTTTCATTAAATTGTTCAGGCAATCTTTTTAATAATAATTTTAAATTTTTTAATAGTGCGGCATCATTAATTTCTTCCAAAGCAGACGATTTTAAATAATATTGCTAAAAAATTATAGTCGTAAACAGGAAAAGAAGTGGTGTCCAAATTTCCCAAAAGATTCAAGTTAAAAATCTCCAAAAAAATAAAAAAATCCAAACCAAAATATTAATTTCATTAAGAGAAGCAACAAATGTTGTACGTCTAAAAACTTCATTTCCTTTAGAATCTGCAATTTGTGTAGGGAAAATTGTTTCGATTGAAGCTGATCCTGTTTGTAAAACTGTATCCATAACTTTGGTCATTGAATTCTTAAAAAATTTCTTAAATTTTTTCGAAATAAAAAAAAACAAACAAACTTTATCCAAATGAGAAAGAATTTCATTAAAATAAGAAGGAAAACGTTGCTCATATGGAAGTATTGCCAATGATTGTAAAAGTTGTCCAACTTGCATTAAATTGAAACGAGCAATATAACTGAAAGAGAAGAATTTGAGAGGGAAATTCATAAAACCGGAACAAGATCCAGGAAAATTTCGAAAGCACGATCCGACTTTTCTACAATCAGACCGTGACTTAACATGCCCGATATCAAAATATTCCGAGTGTATGGAAATTTTGAAAAAAATATAAAAATGCAAACCTTATCGGAGTGTCAGATATAATTCCAAGAGGTTCAGGATGTATAACAGCAGAACAAATAAAATAAGTAAAAATAAGGTCTGTACAAATTAAAGCAGCCTCATCGTTGCTAACTAATTTTCTTTCAATCATTGCTGTATGCATTTGATCAACTAACCAAATTATACTTTTTGGGAATATTGGCATTGCATTTAATATTGCTAGAGAATTAAAAAAAATTTTAATAGAAAAAACACAAAAATGGGACAAAAAGTTGTATTTTTAAAGGTTGACCGAAATGAGTCAATTTTTGTCAACTCAACGTCAAAAAACAAACTAGATATTATAAACAGAAATAAACAAAAACAAACCATTAATAAACGTTTCAACAACCAAAACCAATCTGTCAACGATAATTCGTCTGTGTTGGGCCAATTTGTCTTTATAAGATTTTGAATTTTCGTCTGGGCCAAAGCGAAAACGTCTTTCATGTGCAGGTATTCGAATTGGTGATTTTGATGGGTCAATGTCCAAAAATAGTTCTAACATAAGACAATCAAATTTTAGAAAAAAATTTTTTAGAAAAAATACCGTCTTGACTCAAAAGAAACATTATTGGCTCATGAAGGGCAGCAGTAAGAAAAATCTTTAAAAATTTTTTTTTCAATCAATTTTCAAGTAAAAAAACCTTTGTAGATAAAAGAGATTCACTAAAACATTTGTACATTCTAGAAAATACAGAATTTCCTTTTCTGAGAATTTTTCGTGGATCTGGATTTTGTACAATTTGTAAATTAATTAAATGCCCAAGTAATTCTAACATATTCTTTTCATCTTCTGGGAAAAAACAAGAACCATAAATTACATTAAATACACAAGAACATAGTTCATCAATTGTATACTGAAAATTTTAAAAAAAAGATATAAAAATATCTAAAATCAGAGAAAGGAAGTATTGAAAAGCAATGATGCCATGGGTAACACAAAATACAATACCCCAATCCCGGATTTCCCTGATAGAAATAACATGAAGGGTTGGTAATTACAAGTACCTCTTCTTGGAAGATATCGGATCTGGCATTAAAAATAATCAAGAAACTCACATTAATTGCTGTAATTTTTTCAGTAGCATTCAAAAACATAGAAACTGCTCTAGGAGCACAAGCCAAAATTTTATAAATTTGAACAATTTCAGCAGCATATTGATTCAAAATTTTGTAAGCTTCAACAAAATTTGATGCATATAAATTATTAAAAAGTTGACAACAATTTTCTGGAGAGACATTAATATCAGAATTAATTAATTGATTTAGAATTTCCTTTAAATTGGAAGAAATTTAGATTACTCCAAAAAATGTAATGTTCTAATAGAAGCCCTGGGGGGGATTATTTTTTAATAGATCTCATTGAGTGGGCTTTTATTGGAGATGGGCTGCCATTAGAAACCCCCATGTGTTTAATTTTTGAAAGGGTCCTTTTGAGTGGACTTCTAAAAAGGCATGGTCTACTATTGGAGATGGGGTCTACTAGAACATTCACTATATTTCTAAAAAACCTGTTGATGTCTATAAATCCATATTTGTTTACAAATATTATTATATTCTTTAATTACCTTTTAAAAAAATTTTTTTGGAATTAAAAATAAAATTTAACGAATACTTTTCTATTTAAATCCTCCAATGTAGACTTTTCATGTTTAATAAGAAGAGATTCCAATCGAAGCTTTTCACATAAAAACGATAAACCAGCAAAATTAACTAATTCGGTGGAAGCCATAATACACTAAAACCTGAAAAACAAATAAATAAAATCGAAAAAAAAATAAAAGTACAAACAAAGAACAATGGAAAAAAACTCAAAAAATCTGGTTGTGGTGAGAGAGTAGACTAAATATAGGAGAACGTTAGACAATAAAGACAAAGCAACAAAAAAGACAGAATGCCAAAATCTTTGCGTAAAAATTATTTTTAATTTAATAGATGTTAAGTCTTGGAACTGGTTAGAGAAAAAATTGCAGAAAATTTCAAAAAAATTTTAAAATTTTTCTCGACATTAAAAAAAATAAAAATTTAAATATTTTTGAACTTAAAAATTAAATAACCAAAGCATGCTCCGAACCCGCGACCCCTGCACACAGCATTCCAAACTCAAACCATTACACCACAACAATCGCTTAACAAGTTTATATTTTAATCTACTAGATACATGCTTGTTTTTGTGTTTTTATTTATCCATCTGTTCGTTTGCTTCATACACCTGTTTTAGCTTTACTTTAGCTTAAAAAACATTACCAAATTTCTCTCTCTCATTCATTCAAACCCAATTCCTTAAATTTCACGCCCCCTCACTTCATATGTTCTTATTCCAAATTTCTTGTCAATAAAAATTTAAAACAAAAATATGGCCCAAGTTCGACCAACAACCTTTGTAAGTCTTGATTTTTTTTTGTTGGAGGGGGGGGGGTCACAATCTTTGAGGTCATTCACTTTTAATTTTATTCATTTAGCTATCCTTGCAAGGGTTCCCCGATGGACAAGGCTACCTGGCACGTACCAGGACTGTTCCAGATCTCACCGTCCACGTTCGTCAATCTGATCGCTACAAGCCGCAGTGGTACAGAAACGATCAAGTTAGTCAGATTATTTTACAAAAAATATTTTAAAATACAAAAAATATATTTTAAAGTTCCCCCACCGTGGCAATGCTTATTTTTATTTTTCCCCACAATATTATTACAATTTACATCCCCACCGATATGCTACACCCTGTAGAGACTTGACACCTTTTAAATACGACACACATTGGGCTGATTATAAAGGGGCTTGGTAAAGGAAAATTTTGATAGAAAAAAAATATTTTCTAGGTTTGATTATCTTGAATGGTTTCATTATAAGCGTTGGTGAGGAAATAATTATTTTTTAAAAACTCATATAATTATTTTTTAAAGGTATAATCCTTTTTATGATATGTCTGCTTACCATGCTAATTTGATAGACAATTATGGTTAAAAATTGAAGAGGAGAAAAATTAAGAAAAAATGAGAATTTTCAAATATATTTTAGAAATTTGTTTTTAATTAAAAAGTATAAAAAATCCTAAATTAAAATAAATTTTCAAATTAGAATTTTTAAAATCAGTTGCCTATTAGGAATGGGTCGGTTTGAGAAGAAAGTCGGGTCGGGGTTTTAAATATTTTTTTGGGTCGGGTTTTGGCTAGAAAACGAATTCGAGTTCTGTGTTTCGGGTAATCTGACCCATCCCTTGTGTCTATTTTTAGGGAAAATACTTTCTTCCTCCTCTGTTTTTTTGGCTAGAATTTTTTACGTAATATTTATTATTTACTAAAACATATATTGAATCACCTGTTTTTTTCTTTCTCAAGGCATTAGATCCTTCCCCCTCAAAATTTCCCTCTCTTCAAGTTTAACTTAAATCACTATTTTGTCTGCAAAATCTCTCCATATCTCCCCTCCATGCTTCTTTACGCTTATGAACCATGGAGAGATTTTTCAACAGCTTTGTGCCGTACCAAAAGTTCTTCGAGTTTTTGGCCTACAACACAAAAAGTTTATTTAAAAAATTATTTTTTTAAATTCCTTTAAGGTTCCCCGTTCCGAATCGGTACAGGATGTAACAGGCAATTATAGACCTTATGACCGACATCGGCCTCTGTGGCTATCTGAAAAATATGAACGACCACTTAGATACCGAAATCCAGCACCTTATAAATTTGAAAGGAATAAACAAATGGTACGACTTGATAAAAAAACACAAAAAAAAAATACAAAAAATTTTTTTTAAAGGCAGAACATTATTGGCGCGATCAGTACTATTTTACTTCTCCATTGTATAATCGTACAAGTATACCCCACCGTCCTTTTCAAAGGTAGCTAAAAAATATTTTTAAAAAGCCCCCCCCCTCTAATTTTTTAAAATTTTTTCAGTGAATATGGCTCCCATATCTATACTTATTGGGCTCGTTATAATGGATATGGGTAATTAAATAAAAAAAATTTAAACAATTTTTAAAATTATTTGTAGATATGATAGGAATCACCCAGCATTTTATCGACGCTATTTTAATCCAATTGATGATTATTTTGGCTAAATTATAAATATAAATCCGCGATTCTTTCATTTAAAATAATTCACAATTTATTTAAAATACTCAAAAATTTTGAGTATTTTTTAATTAAAATATATACCCTCTCCCCTCCCTCCCCACACCTACATTTATTTAATCCTTAAATCTCCCTAATCCTCATCCTCTTCGATTTTCGCTTTAAATTTTTTTTTGTTAAAAATTTCAAGAGAATAAAATGAGGAGAAAATAAAAATAAATAAAAGTACTAGAGTAAATAAAGTTTAAAAAACAGTTGTTTGTGAATATTTAGAATGATGCCGAAGCATATGTTCAAATAAAATAAAGATCGAGAAATATATTTAAAAAAAAATTTTTTTAACGGATTTGTAAACAATAAAAGACTAAAAATTTATAAAATAAAATAATTTGTCGATTATTTTTAAAAAATCCCTCCACCTTTTATTTTTCATAATTTAAAATAAATTAAAAAATGTGTGCCGCTTATGCAGTAATGCATGGTGGACCTGTACTTAGGCCAGACCAAATGGAAAAAAATATTCGGCAGCGATTACCTGAGGTCTTAAAAATAATTAGAGCTCAAAATATTTAATTAAAATTAGTTGCCTCGCCGTATTGTGCCCGTCTCTTCAACAGACGATTTATCATTAAAATTAGTCAACGCAAAACCTGTCTGGTCTTTGTTAAATTCTGCAAATTGGCACTCCTACTGGCCCTATCGATATTTATCTGATCCTTATTCTGTTGGTTTTTTAATTAGAAAATTAGAAAAAAAAATTTTTTTAAATTAGCATGAAATGTATTGGCATGACCCTTATAGTTTACATTCTCCCCTACACAAACGGCAACTTTTTGGGAAGAATAAACCGAATGTGTAAATATTAATATTAATTAAAAAAAATTATTTTTTTAATTTTTTAGTGATTATATAGCAAATAATCATTATTGGAAGTAATTTTTGTTAAACAATTTTTAAAATAAAAAAATTAATATTTTAGCTATCCCTACCCTTATTGGGCACGTTATCGTGGTTATATGTAAATAATTAAATTAAAATTAAATTTAATTAATTAATTTAAAGTTATGACTACGCAAATCCTTCATTTTATTCGAAGGAGTACGACTTGAATTATTTTGAAATTTGAAAGAAAGAATTATTTTTAATTCAAAAAAATATTAAAAAACAATTAAATTTTAGTTGTAATTTTAACAAATAAATTTTTAAATTTGTAAAAATATTTTTATTCTATACATCTTTGAGAAGCTTTCTTCGAGGAGCGCTCCAAACTTTATAGGAATAATCGTCTCTATAAGGTTCATATATTCGTCTATAATTATCTGGCTGATCAGAAAAATATCTAACAAATAAATTAGGAATAAAATCAGAACAATAAATTTAAAGATGAGGTCGAAGCCGAGATCCTCGCCCGTTTTGCAATCTCGGTCTCGGATTGATCGGCCTCGGAACCTCGGTCCTCGTCAAGAACCTCGCCGAGAACGAGGCCAAATATACACCCATAAGGAATGCCTTTATTGGCAGAAATGGAAGAAATCTATCTGTCTTCGTAGCCTTTCAAAATACAAACAAAAATAAAAAAAACTTACAAGCAATCACAATAAGCCTTAGACCAATACGTATATGGAACTTTTTTGTAATCTCTAAAATAAATATTTTATTTATGGAAAAAAAATTAAAATTCTCCCTACAATCGCTCATAACGTTCATATAGAGGTAAGGGTCTATATTTTCCAGAAAATTGAAAATAATTGTCAGAATAAAAAATATCATCCAATCGAGATTGTCTAAATGTTCTGTAGGGAAAACTACGGAGTTTATAGTTTGCTGTTGTATTTTCAATTGGAGAAGTAAAGCCAACAGTGAATGAATTACTTAAATCGGCCTATTTAATAAATTAATAATTAAATTAAATATTTATTTTAAAATCACCAAAGTTCGTGGACGAAGCTGCACAGGATTAACACGAATTAAAGGAGCAGACGGGGAACTTCCCCAAGCATACGCGCTCATTTCTAGTTAATAAAGCTTTGGCTGGGGAGAGATTATTGCTTTGTTTAAGCATTGAAAAAGCTTCCAATCAACCGGATATATTTATTTTAGAAAGCATTTGTTTTACACTAAATTTATTTTTCTCTGCTATACAACCCTTTTATTTTCTTATTTTTATTTTTATTAATTTTTAGTGTAATATTTTTTTATTTTTAGTAAATAAAAATATTTTTTTGAATTAAAAATAAATTAATAAAAAATATTATAAAAATTCAACAAAAATGGCTTTTTCACCAACTCTAACCCGTTCATATTCTGTCACCAAAATGAGTGAAATTGAACGTCGACCAGCTCCCTCGGTCTTCAAAATTTATTTTTATTAATTTAAAAATAATTTTTTACAGTTAGCCCGCACTTCCTCCCTCTATGATGTCAACAAATATGAGCGTTCCCTTGAACGTTTTACTCCTGCTCGTTCATTTTTAGTTCACAATGATTCAACTCCTTTATGGTCCCACACTTTCTATAGAGACATTGGAGAACAACCTCGTTATTATAGACCTTCATATTTAATGGATAATCATTGGTGGGATAAATATTATTATTTCTCTCCTCTCTACAAAGGCACACAACCATATAAACGACATTATGCTAGGTACTTGAAATTCTTCTAAAAAAATTTTTAAAATTTATTTTAAGTCATCACATAACGTTCCCATGCACTTGGAATACACCACACGTTTATTGGGGACGTTCTAAAGGCTATTGGTAAATATTCACGTTTAGAAAATAATTTCAAAGAATTTTCCTTCTAGGTATGATTCAGACGATGATTACTCTCCTCTCTATCGTCGCTTATATGACCCTCATACTGGAGATTCTCCCTATCTTCAACGCTTCTGGAAACGTTACAATTCACATTTGTTATATAACGATGTTTATTAGAAAGAGGATAAAATAAAATTTAAAAAAATTTTTTATGTCAGTTTTTCAAAATAAAAAAATTTTTCTTATTAAATTTTCTTGTTTATTTTGTTTACGGCTATTTTAAAGCTGCCAAATATTTTTTAAAAATTATTTTTCATATATTTTTTTGAATTTTGTTGTTTAGTAAGCATACATTCTCACACTCTCTCTCTAATTTTTTATAAGCTTTACAACAACCCACGCAATCTCTCTCTCCCTCCCTTCCATCAGCTTTATCTCAAGTTTTATTTATTTTTCTGATTTTCTAAAAAAAACTTTTTTTTTCTCTCCAACTTTTTTTTTCTGTTCTTCTCTATTCTTTCATCTTTTTATTTTTACTTTAAAAAACACAAACATTATATAATTACCAGTCTTTTGAACAGACTAAATTTAATTTGTTCTTTTCCTAAAAATAATTTAAATTTAGAAATTAAAATGAGCAACTTCCCTATAGTCCGCTCAAATTCTTATATTTTATATCCCCGCGCAAGGGACATGCATTCGGGGGAAGCTATGGTTCCTACATTGAGTAGGTTAGTGATTTTATATATTTTTTTTAATTTTTATAAAAATTCTCCTTTTTTTAAAGAGTTTCATCAGTCCCAAATTTGCACAATATGCATGTTTCTGATGCATTCAGGCCGGGAACTCTATACAAATACAGACGTGATTGGAACCCGGTAGGGGGATGTATTTTTAGGGCTTAATTTCACTCAAGAACAAATGTTCAAATAAGCTAAAAACGGCTGTTTTTGACTAAAAATTGATCGGGAAAAAAATAAAAAGCTTGAAAAACTCCAGCACAGGCTTTCTTCCTAACGATTTAATAGCTTTTTTTTTAATTTTCAATATTTTTAGCTAAACAATTGTTGTATTTATTTATTTATTTATTTATCTATTTTTCTTTTTTTATTTCTAAATAATAATAAAACAAAATCGTTTCCTTAACTATTTTTAAAGAGAAACTGTGAAGCATAGGGATCTTCCAAAGGATTTTAAAAAATTTCAAAAATTTCAAAAAATTCTCATTTTCAGTTAGAAGCACATATAACCGACACAAGCCACCATTCACCTCTTTTCTGGGTTGATAGACGCTTTTCAGGTATTTCTTTTTAATCCTAATATTTTCTAAAAAAATATTCACAGCTCGTCGCTACATGAACACCGACCCAATTCCTGATTCTTTAGGCCTAGACTATCCCAATTTTTGGTCCCGCTACAAATTCTATTCTGACTATCTTGAACCAAAGGTTCTTTAAACTATCCAAAAAAAAATCTGAAAAAATTTTTTTAAGTATTGGCGCCGGCACCGCGACCCAAATTATGACCGCCCATTATGGAACTCTTGGAAACCCTACATTTTGGACGGGAAAAACCAAAAACAGGCTATTGACATGTATCGACAAGGATTAGTTTCCTTCGCATATTTGGACAAAAATTGGATTACTCCATGGGCACTTGGGCGAAAAGAAAAAGATTGGAATGAAGTTTACCCTCCAGCTGGTAAATATGGAGCTAGACGTTATATGTACTCTTGGGCCTAGAAAAATGAGAGGAAATTGAGAAAACTTAGAAAAAATGTTAAAAAAGTGCCGCGTAATTTTTTTTTATTTTACTTTTGTAAAACTTAAATTTTCTTTTTTTATTTTCCCCAATTAAAAAAACATTTTTCAAATTTTGAAAAAAAATTTATTGTAGAAATGTTCATTATTTCAAATAAAAATCCCCCCAAATTCCTAGTTGCTTGTTCTATTTTCTTCTTTAATTGTGAGAATTGGAGAGATTGGGAGAATAACGAAGTGAAATTGTTGAAGGAATTCTTTAAATAATTTGAATTTATTTTTTAAAAATTTATCTCTAAAACCTTTGAGGAGTTCTAAATTCGCGAGAATTTCTATTACTAATTAATTGTTGTTGCTGGGAATTGTCTGTTTGAAATTCTTCCCTTCCTCCTCTTCCTTCCGAGCTCGTTCCCCCACAAATTTGTCCAGTCCCAACAGTTCCAATTTCCATCATTTCCAATTTTTTCCTCAATCTTCCGCCAAGTGGAAGTGCTCGAAGAAAAGATTCTCGAAAAGCACTATTCATCCAGGCATATAAAAGAGGATTTGCTGCAGGCACAACCATTGAAAGTAAATGGGAAAGTAAAAAAAGGAAGGAAAAATAAGGCTTAAAAAGTGTTTTGAACTTAAAAATTAAATTAATTTCCACCTTCAGCCAGCCATCCATTCTAAGATCCCTTAACAAATTGAGAATATTAAAAGGAAGCCAGCAACATCCAAAAACCAAAACCTTTTTAAAAAAATTTCCCAAACTCAAAATTAATTTAAAAAGAACCATTCTAACAAGCATTCTAAGCAATCTTTGTTTTCTATTCATTTGTGCCTCACTTATAGGTCTTAAAAGTTGGGCACGTCTAGATTCAATAAACCTCCAAATAAGACGGTAACTTCTTCCAATAATGGCAAATGGAAGAACAAACTTTTAAAAAAATTTTTCTCAAATTTTTGTTTTAAAAAAGCTACTTGTAATATAGCAGTAATAACCCCATAAACACTCCTCAAATCCTCCAAATCAACCCAATCTTCAACACAAAGAGAGAAATGACAAGGCCATTGAACTTTAAAAATAAATTTTAATAAACTAAGGTGGGTGCACCTTGAGCAATTCTCATATGAACAGCATAAGGCAAAGCGAGGAGAATGGACACACACCAAATAAGGACAATAACAGCAATACAAACCTAGATAAATTTTAAATATGAGGGGGATTTTGAATAAGAGATAAGTTCAACTCCAAAATTTATAGCCTTCGCTTAAAAGTAGAGGAGGCTACAACCAGCTATATTTTAGGGGAATTATGTAGCTACACAATGCTTAAAGCGAACTACAAATTTAAATGTAGACTATAAATTTTAATATTATAGACTAGATAAATTGAGCGTGTAGGCTATAATGCCCCTTTTCTAAAGCAAAAAATTCCAACTTGTTTGGAAGTATGCATTTGTGTAGCACTCCTATTTGGTGGTGCCAAACAGATAACCCAATATCTATCTAATGCAATAGCTGTCAACGAAAGTGAAGAGATAAAGATAGATGCGCCTTGAAACAAAGGCAAAGAATAACAAAGCCAACCACCCCAAATCCAGTGTCCAATGTAGGTATATGAAGGGGTTAGCCATATTGAGCTGAAGCAAACCAAAAGATCAGAAACTGCCAAGTTTGCAATAAATACTGTAAATTTAAAAATTTATCTAATAGAATGCCCTCTCATTTAATGCCCTCTCCTCTCCATTAGGAAGCCTTTCTGGAAGGTGATTGAGAGATAGAATGCTCGGGCAGTATAATTAATATCGGTGAGACTCAACTTCCCAGACTCTCGTCTCTGCTTCCGGTTTCTCAGTCCCAGACTCTCTTGTCCATTTCCGGTTTTTTAGAAGAGACTCAATTGTCTCAGACTCATTTGTCCATTTCCGGTTTTTAATGAACAAATTAATATTAAGTAAATTTATTTTCTAACCGTTTGTGACAGTCTGCATCTTCTAAAATTATTTTTAAAAACTTTTTAGATTAAATTAAATTAATTTATTCTCTACCTTACAATTAACAACAACCCAAACAACAAGCAAATTTCCAACAGTTCCAACAACAAAAATGCTTGGGTAAGCAATCATAAATAAAACTTTTGTCAATAAAAGATCTGTCAAAACCTATCAAAAAATTTTTTTTAATTTTTAGAGAGGACTGTCAACAACACCTTTTTGCCTGTGCAACTAACAACAGCGCCTGGAATTTGTAATGGGAGATGTAGAAGATTGGCATTGCTAATGTTGGGGAGCATCTAGGTGGGTGAAAATTAAATTACTACTATATAATTGTTTGAAAAAAAATCAGGCATGCTCATGGTTCCTTATAAAAATTTTTTTTGACTATATCCATATCCGTTTATATCCGTGGCATTTTCGATCGCCCTAGGATATATCAGCTTTCTCTCAAAATGGGCAGTTTTTCGGAATCGTTTTTCAGAGCCGCGGGTATCCGGATATCTGCGGACATATCTGTATCCGTGAGCATGCCTGAAAAAATCGAAAAAAGGTTCGAGAAAGGGTTAATTTAAGTTAATTTTATTAAAAATATTCGAGAAAAAACATAAAAGCTTTGCCTGCGCTTCCCAGCCTTTTTTTTTATTTTCGTAGCTATTTTTTGTTATTTCCGCCGAGTATTTGCGTGTGAATAGTTGAGTAGGTGGTAGATGAGAAAAATGAGAAAAGGGAAAATTTTTACGTTTATGGCTGCTAATCAAATATTTTTTTTCTTTTTTTTTGCTTTTCCTCATTCCTCACATTTTTCTTCATCTCGTTTTTCCCAGTCAAAGGAAATGCCAAAAAAGAAAAAAAATAAGGAAAGTATGAACGGATATGTATATATTTTAATGAATTTTTTTGTAAAGAAGCTAAAATAAGATTTATTTATATTTTACTTGGTAGGAGGGGAAAAGGATGTTTGCAATATGAAAGTAGAATATAGGTGACAGATGTAGTGTGAAGAGGGGGGGGGTATCAATTGAATAGTCGTAAATACTCTAAATAAAGTCTTGGGCTTTCAATTGCGACTGACTGGGCTTCTATTAAAGAGGGGGTATTAGAGCTGGGCTTTAATTAAAGCCCTTACATGTAATATAAAATTAAACATCAGTAAGAATTATTTAAAGCGATTTCTATATTTAAATGGATAGAGAATTTAATTGCTTAAATTTTAAAAATTAAAGAAAATAAAGAAATTTTATTTTTAATACTTTTTTTGCCAAATTCATTCGTAATTTTAATAAATTCATTTTTGTAATTTTTTATTTAAAAAATTTTAATTCTCTTTCCATTTTTAAATCTTTATTAGCTCATTCTTTGAGGCTATTAGTTAAGAAAGGAATGTCGTCATAATCCAAAACTCATTAAAAATGTAAAAAGCTTTAAACTAAAAATGGGAAAAAACAATATAATTTATGCTAACGTTTTTTGTTTGTATTTATTTTTGCATATTTATTTTATTTTATTTTTGGCACTCTAAATGTTATTTTAAAGGGGGGGGGGGAGTTTTAAATTTCGTTTTTTGTCCGCTTAATTTTTTCTTCTTGTTTGCTGAATTTCAATTTGATCTTGTTTATGTCATCTAATCAACTGGGATATTTTTGACTTAATTTTTTTCTGTTTTATTTTTTCTTTATTTTACTACAAAATAATGTTAGATTGATAATTTTCTAGTAGTACAAAAAAAAATATTTTCTGTATTTTCTCTCAATTTTCTTGACTTTTGTACATCCTTCTTCTGTCTTCTTGTTCAAAAATAATAGGAAGAACCGTACCAACTGTAAAACAATTTTGGAAAAAATTTCTTTTTAAATTTACCGTCTGTAATAGTATGGCCAGTCATAATCATAGCTAAAAATAATTTTTAGAAATTAAAAAATTATTTTTTAAAAATTAACAGATAGCTTTTGTAACGGCTCCAATAATTGTAGGGATAATACCAGTAATAAGGGTTTGAGATGTAGTCACTAAAAAATGATGATTTTGTAATTTTGTTTTAATTGTTTGTAAGGGGTGTGCGTTCGTCTTTCGTCGAATTTTTGCTTTTTTTTTGGTTTTCATCTTTCGTTTTTTAAATTAACTTTCGCTTTTCGTCTTTCCCCAAATTTTTAATTTTCGTGAGTTTTTATTTCGCCCTTTAGTCTTTCACTTTTTAAAATCTTTTTTCGGCACACCCCTGTTATTCTCACCTGTAGTAATAACGACGATACGGAAACAGGCTTCGATAGTAGAGAGGAGTATAAGTTGAGTAATATGAATAACGATCATACCAATAATAATCAGACTGTGAATTTGTTTAAAAAAAATTTTTTGTTTACAAACCTGCCAATAATCGCGGTAACGATAAGGGTACTTTAATTTAAATTTTGGAAAATTTTCAACGATGACTTACCCAATAACGCCAACTATAGTAAGGATAATAATATGAAACTGGGGTGTAACTGAAAGTTTTTTATATTAATAATAGGAAGAAGTATACCTTGTAAGGGATGGCACAGAATAAGTTCGAGTTAAACTATAAGGACCGACACTGGGCAAGTCTAGTGCTGAATATGTTCGGACAAGTGCCATTTTTGTTGAATAATTTAATTTTTTATTGACTTTAGAAATGAGAATTTGAAAGAAATTTTTTTGTTGACTATTAAACTGAGGAAAAGCCGTTCGAAAAATAAAATTAAATATTTGACTTGTTTGCTGAACCATATGGCAGGGGAATGTTTTATAGATTTTATTTAAAAGAGTCAACACTTTTTTGGAGCCAATTGTTTTTGTTTTTTGTTGAATGTTTGTTAATATTTATGTGGAGGTTAAAGCGACTTTTTCTGTTACAATCAAAATTTTTTAGGTAATTCTCCATACAAATTCCATTAAACAAGAGTTAAAGATTTTAAAAAAATTAAAGTAAACGAAACGAATAATTTTTTTTATTATTCTGGCACAGGTTTTGGGGGAAAAATGATAATATTTTTAAATTTTTTGCTTTGGGTGTATTATTCTAATAAATAAAAACAGAATCAACAAAAAAGACAATTTCAGAATCGAAAAGAAACAAGATCAATTTTCATATAATACACCCAAAGTATTTTTAGGTAAGGGACAAGGCAGTGTGATTTTTTATCTAACAAAAATTATTATTTTATTTCTTCTATTTTTTCTGTTTCTACGTGGGATTAAACGCCGGTACCCATTCAGCTTTGTAATCCCTTATTTCTGGTTTATGTGAATCGGGGTTAGAAAGATTCTTGTCCCAAAGGTAGAGAAGGCGCCAGTCTTTGTGCCGTTGGAACCAGCTAGTTGATGAAATCCAATTACGATTTAATTGTGTAAAGGAGATGGTCTAAAATTAGAAGGAAAAAAATAATTTTTTGGCTAGAAAAAAATAAATTAACCCCATTGCGGTATAGGGCCAACCCTTTGTGCAGTCCATCCTCCATACCTGTGCCAAACGGGGGAAGACTTTTAAAGGCCCTTCAATAATAGATACTGTCGAGAAGCCAGCTCCGATAGCGATAACTGCCCAAATATGAATCATAGTAAGGATCGTACCACCTAGAAATTTTTTTGGAATTTTTATATATTTTTAAAAAATTTTTAAAAACCTTCTCGAGTAGTAGGGCAAACTGTAATCTCTGAAAATTTTATTTCCGTTTAATTCTAAAATTATTAAATACGCTTACAAGTAGCTTCTGTAGCGGCTATAGTAGCTGTATGGATAGTATCCATAATAGCTAAAATTTAAAAAATTAATCGAGTATCTAAAAAGGTAAAAATACCCGTAGGGGTAGTAGTAACGACTATAAGGGTATGAATAATAGCTTCGATAGGTGTAGGGCCAAGAATAGTTGTAGTAAGAATCAGTCTTAAATTGAAAGATTTGTTTGTGCTAATTAAATAAAATAAATTTTTTGTCAAGTAAAGCTAGCTTACCATATAGCGATAAGGATACTAAAATTAAATTGAAATTGTGTTTAAAATTTTTTCAAGAAAAACTTGCCCAATATCTCGAACTATAATATGGATAGTAGTAATAAGATGAAAATGAAGGCCTGTACCTAAACAAGAAAAAATCGGGTTGGAAAATTTAAGAAAAAAACATACAAATCAGGCACTGAATACGTGCGTGTTAAACCTATAGGAGCGCAACTCGAAAGAGCTAAAGCTGAGCGAGTTCGGACAAGTGCATAGTCTGACATTTTTGTCTAAATTTTTTTAATTAAAGATTCAGATTTAATTCTAGTCTTCCAGAAATTTTTTAAAAAACTTGAAAAACACTGGTATATTCTCAATAAAAATGTTCAAAGGTCAGAATAAAATTTTTTAAACAATGAAAGAAAAATCATTCGTTCAATTTTGTGATGATTAGGCACACAAATTTAACGCCATTTGACTTTAATTTTTTTAAAAATGCTTTTGATTTTTTTTACTTTTTGTCTTTACTTATCTCATATTTCACATTCTCATTTAACGTTTTCCATGTGTTCTGTAAAAAAGCGGGAAAGAAAAGAGTGAATGAATGAATTGAATGAATTCGTGGGGGCGGAAATTACCAGTTGCGATTTTTATTTTAGTTTTCCGAAAAGAAATAAAATTTGTGTTTAAAAGCTAAAGGAGGATTTTATGTAAGGATAAACATAGTAAATAAAATATTTGTTTAATTAAAGTGATAAGGAGAGAGTTTCTATAAAGATGTTCTTGTCTAGTCTCCTTAAAAGTTCAGATATTTTTAGTTAACTTAGAGAATGCATGACAACAGTTGTTTCTTTTAAAAATGATAGAGTAAGAAGAGCTTTATTGAAGTTATTATTAAACTAAAGATTTTTTTATAAGTGAGAGGACATTGAATAGAAAATTGTGATTGTGATTTTATTCTCTTTTAAAAATATAAAGCTGAAATTTTAAAAATTTTATTCACAGAAAATTCCGGAAAGCTTTTTTTAATTAAATATTTTATTTTTTCCTTTCTTCGTATAGTACTTTTTTCTCACGCCCATTCGTATTCAAAGATACCAACGCTCCGGATCAAGTACCCATTGATACGGCTGATAGAGACCGTCGGAAGGACATTTAGCATGAAGGCGTTGATCAACAAGTACTAGACATTTTGGGCATTTTTGCTGAAAGATTTTGGACATTTCTGCTTATTATCAAAAGCTTTTACCAAATTCTTAGTTAAATTCGGTGCCACTTTGGCCTGTACATAAGCCGATGAACGTGCCAACCGGAGTTGATAATCCCCATGTCGACAAATTTGTGCTGAAAAATTTGAGCAACGAGATTCCATTTAAGCAATTAATTAGTGTTGAAAATTTAATTTTAAATTTTTTTGTCAGTTTTAAGGAAGAGTTGAAGAGAATTTAAAAAGCAAGAAAAATTACTTTGGATAAATGGGGGAAATTTATAGGGAAGAGAAACGAGATATAAACAAAAGCAGGAGGGAAACAACAACAATAACAACTGCTGCTGATCACTTTCTTTCACATTTCATTTAAAATTTAAGTCTTGTAATGAAAAGAATAAGTATTATTAGATCAAAAATAAAATGTAGATTAAGTTTAAATATGTTGTGTTGAATCTGATTTTTAAAAAACGGAAGTCAAATAAAAGAAACTAACGCGAAAAGGCGAAAAACACCTCTGATGTATGGGCTGTAAAATTTGCTTTTTTGTGAAGTGTTTCTGAGTTTTTTTCAAGGAGTCTACTATTGTAATATGTTATTTTAGAGGAAAATATTGTAAAAATGTAAAGCTAGATTGTGTAAAAATGAGGAAAAAATAAACAAATATTTTTAAAAAAATAATCTTATAAAAAATACAATTTGAGTGAGTGACCATTGTTAGGCAAAAAATTAAAAAAAATTTCAATTAAAAAAAAAATTCAAAAGAAATGTGCTCTCTGCATTTTATCATTTAATCTTTCTTCATCTTCACCATTACTTGAATTACTATAATTATCATTATCTTGTGCGGGAGGTGTAGGTAATAATCGGCGATGAGTACGGGGAGATCCAGAATATTGGGCGGTCACTAGAAAAATTTAAAAGTAGAAGAAAATTGTCGAGAAATTTACCAGATTTTCTAGGCCTTGTTTGTATTCCAGCTAAAATTTCTTTGCTAGTTTTTAAACTGCTACTTCTTCGTGCATTTACCCCTGAGGTCGAGGAATCACGTAGTCGATGAGCTGCTGGGGTAATTAATATTTGTCGATCATTCTCGCTGAAAGGATTGTCTGGATCGCGTGGGGAAATTCCTTTAGACTTGAAAATTTGGAAAAATTTTTAAAATTATTTTTTTATCAAAACCTTCATGTATCCAATTAATTGTCCAGGAACTTCAAAAAGTACTTCTTTAGCTAATTTAGCCTTAGCTTGTGCTAATTCTAATTCACTCATGGTCCGGTGAGGAGGTAAAAATTTGCGGATTTGAACAAACTGAAGGGGAAATAAATTTTTTAATTTTTTTAGAAATTCTTTGAAAATTTTATTAAATTTTTTTATTCACTTGGACAATATCCCTTTTAGCATATTTTTTGTGTGAACATAAAAGTCGATTGTCAGAGTCCAAAACTTTCATTTCATCAAAAGTATCATAACCAACACCAACTACAATTATTGATAAAGGCAATGAGGAGGCCTAAGAAACGATTTCTTTGTTTTTTTAAAAATTTTTTTGAAAATACTTTAATAATTTCCTCCTTAGTTTGTTCAAAATCAGTAATAGCTCCATCTGTAATTATTAATAGCACACAATATTTGCAGCCATTTTCAGGCAAAGAAGCTGCCCTTCTTGCTGCTAAGCGAATTGTAGGGGTAAAATCGGTTGGGCCACTATTTAATTTTTAGAAAAAATTTTTGGAAATTATTTTGAGGATGGGCAACCTTAATTCAACTTTGGACTGGGCAATACTGTAAGCCTCAAGAACACCATCCACACTTTAAATGGAATTTTAATTTTTTTGTTAAGTTTTAAAATCCCTTACCCTTTGCAGCGAGGGTCATTTGTTTCCAAATTCTTTAAAATAATTTTTTATTTTTTGAAAAGTTTTTGGGGGTTTTTTTAATCTTTAAAATTTCTATTTTTTTAATATTTTTAATTAAAAAAAGATTTTTTACCAATGGGAAATTGTAGTGGACTTTATCATCCACTGATGGTATTCTAGCGCCAAACCCGTATGCATTAAATAACTAAAAAATTAAGAATATATTTTTAAAATTATCTAATAATTACTTTGCTTCTACTATAATGCTGACAAATTTCTAAAATTGCGCCAATTGCTAATTCGTATTGATTCATACGATCGCGGCGATGGAGAGATGAGTGATCCTGCATAGGCAAATTTGATTTTGTAAAGTCTACCGACACTGTAAAATCTAACTCTGTTCTAAAAAAGGAATTTATTTTTGAAACTGTGGGGGAAGGATTAAACTGACCCGCCTCGAATAAAATCTAAGAAAGTATAATCATTCCATAAGTGTATTCTGTGAAATTGTACTTGTCCAGAATCTACATATTTTTTGTGTTTTTTAAGTTTCTTTTCGTTGATTAACTAGAAAATTTTTTTAATTGTTTTAGCCTTAAAAATTTGTTAGAATCAGAGGAGGTGTTTCGAAAATTTTCGGAGATTCTTTCGTTTCGAACCCAGTTCTGGTTAGGATTTAAATAATATTACGGGTAATTCCTTGTCTAGTCCACAGAGCAGTCTATTTACTGTAGTTTGGCAAGCGCCAACCAAATCATGATTTCCGTCCTGATCCCAGTCGAAACACTCAATAAGGAAAGGTCTGTCTTTGTCTCCATAACATAACTGTTGAGTTAATATTTCAAAAGGTTTCCATTTTGGATTCAAATTTTGTTCGTGATACCTTGTTCTGAAGGCTAATTGGAGCCTAAAAATATTTTATAGACTTCCAAAAAAAATTTTTTTGGACAAACGTGTTATCAAAATTAATTCGGCTGATCTTCAAAAAAGGATCACACTTTCCCAAAAAATCTTTTCTGTCCAAATTGTGACCGCTAACAACAAAATATACAGATTCTTGCCTTCCTTCACTTAATTCTTCGGCTACTACAGTTAATATTCCGGCAAATTCTCCTTCCTCCCTTTAAATTCTGAGATTTTTTAAATATTTAATTTTAAAGGTTTTCGATTAATTAAGGACTTTAAAATTTTTTTTTATTTTTTAAAAAACGCGGAAGTAACCTATTTTAATCTTTGGTCCATTTTAAATCTTTATTTTATTTTTTTTAATTTTATTTTTATTTAAATACTTAATTTCTTTTATTTTTTGTATAGCTTTAATACACAATTTTGAATACCTCCATAATTTAATTCTTTAGAAAAAAATTCTTTTATAAGAAAATATTTTATAGAACCATTTAAAAATTCTATTTATGGAACATAATGGAGGGCTTAAATTTATTTATTTTTAATTTTTAAATTTAATTTTTAATTCAAGAAAAAAGTTTTTTATAAGAGGGGGGGCTTTTAAAAAATTTTTTTTGATTTTCTAATTAAGAAATTTAATTTCTCTTACATCAAATTCTTTGAAAGCCTATTCATATTAGCACTAACAAGTTCGTGTAATAGGATTGAGCATTGTCCTATACGTTTAGGGTAAAGCCGGCCAGCGGGGTTTAAGCCTTCCTTGTTTTTGTCAAAAACTTCAAAGTGAAGTCGTTGCTGTTCTTCAAAAAAATAGGTTAAACATATTTTTGTGCTCCATTCTGGACAGTCTGTATTTCCAACAACTTCAGTTTGTCCAAGAAATTCCCATTGTCGATTGGGAGCACTGGAAGAATCACATACACTAACACGACAATAAGGGTCAATACATTCATCTGGGTCCAAATCTCGGAGTTCTCTTTTAAAAAAATTGTTTTTCTTGGTTAAATTTAAACTAGATACTTTGCTGTAATAGTTAGCATAACCCTCGAACAAAGTTCTTGTCGCCTAATTCCATCAGCAGGTCCAGGCGAATCTGCCCAATCCCCGCCTCTTAAAGGGGATGAATTCATCCCAGGAATGCCTGCAGTTGTTTCATAAAGTTGTTCAAAATTCTCCATTGTTTTAATTCTGTAAAGAGGGGGACGTCCAGAAAAAGATTTTGAGCGATTAAAAGATGAAACTGATAAGGAAGTTTTCAATTGTTTTAATTGTTTTGTGGTTGGTTTAGGGGGTATTTTTCGACGAACGGACATTGAAAATTAATTTTTTTAGTTGGATTTTAACAGAGAAAAATTTATTGAGAGGGAAATGATTTTATAAACGAGATAAACTTTTTATTTAATAAAAAGGAAGGGAAATGGGATAAAAAAAATCTTGGAACGTGATCCTTTTATTTTTTTGTTTTTTACTTTATTGTTTAGAGCTTTTGCGCAAATTAAATAGAGCTTTAAAATGTTTAGTTAATAGAGGAAAATAAAAAGGAGAGGAGGAATAAAAAAACTTGGAAGGTGGATGTTGTTGTTATAAATTAATTGTAAAATCCTTGGAAAGGTTTAGGAAAAAAATTGGGAAAGTTCAGAAAAAGTATGGAAAGGTTCAGAAAAAATTTTGAAAAAAAATTTGGAAAGGAAATTTGAAAGGTTCAGGAAAAAAAGTAGTGGAAGGGTCAGAAAATAGGAGAAGTTTGAAAGGGTTTAGGGAAATAAAAGAATTTTTTTGTGCCAAACAATTGTTAGAATAATAAAAATTTTATTGTTATAAGCGGCACAAATACTAGAAGCAATACATAAATATATTTATGCTTGTGTGTGTGAGAGAAAAGTGCGGATATAAGGTGAAACAAAGGTGAAAGGTAAAATTACACACATCTCTATTCAATAGCAATAAAATGAGGATAAAAGTGGTAAATAGGGGGAGGGATTTTTTATTTTTTTTATTCATTTTTTGGGCTAGTTTGTTTACATATTTAGCCTGAATATTCAAAATTAAAATAAATTCGTCTCCAGTTTTAAGCCTAAAAATATTAGTACTACCCAAAACTTGTCTAAAGATATTAAGATTTTAATAGGATATTAAGATATTTTATTTTGATCGGATAATGTTTTGGTAAGATACCAGTGATGGGCTCTCATCCGCTTCCTCCTTCCGTTTTCGTTTTTTAAAAACAGCAGAGCTCACATCTCTATTAAACACGGTAACCAGCTTGTTTTATAATTAAGCCATTATAGGAAGAAGCATTTATTTATTAAAAAAATAAGAGAGAGTCAACATTTTAATTAAATATTTAAAAGATTTTTAATTATTTAAAAGAAACAGTTTTAAAGATAATTTTTTATAGCTTTATGAGAAAAATTGAGATGGGGAAAAAATGTGTGTGTTTGTTGAGAGAGGAAAGGCTGATGGATATATAAAGGCATCCTTTTTTCTGTTTTTTTACGAAGGAATACCTAATGGAAAAAAATAGATTTTATATTTTTTTAATATGTAATTTGAATAAAGGGGAAGGGAGGAGGAGAATGAAGATGTACATAAAGCACGCATTTGCTTTTTCTAAAGGGGAAGAAAAGAAGACACTTTTACTTGGATTGACAACCGAAGAAGATATAATAATAAAGGATGATGTCATTTTTAAGGGAAAATATGAGGGAAAAATAAATTGAGACCTTTTATTAGGTTTTTGGGTGAAATTGAAACATGTAAATAATAGGTTGGGGAATTGAGGAAAATTTTATTTAATAATAAAAAAATATTATTAAAGTGTTGGTGAACTTAAAATTATATTATGGCAACTTAAATTTGTTTTTGCAACTTAAAATTTTTCTGTACTATTAAATTAGGGTTTGGTCCCCATAAAAAATAAATAAAAATAAAAAAATAAATTAGAGTTGGTTATCCCCGCTCGACTATGATTTTTAGGCAATTTTCCGATCAACGATAATCTATTCCCCTATTATTCCCCTACATCTCCTCATTCCCCGAGAAAGTCTCCCCAAGGGGACCAACTCTATTTTAAATTTGTATTTCTACAATTCTTTTCTTAAAAATTTTTTTGAACATTTATTTTAATAATCTGTTCAAAGTTTCAAAAATTTTTTGGCACTCCTTGTTGGTTAATCCCCTTCAATTTTTTATTGTTATTCTTTCGTCTATAAATAAGGGGAAAACTAATACAATTATTGGGATAAAATAAAAAAAAAAGCTAAATTTGGGAATAAAACCCCCCAATATTTTTTTGCCAAAGAAATAATTAAATTGCTAAAAAATGCAAAGAAATTGGGAAGGAAAGAATTGGTCTTGTTGTAGTAAAAAATTTCGTGAGATATAAGCAAAGGAAAAAAATGAAAAGAAAAGGCTAGAGTGAATTAAATAAAAAAGGAGGGAGGATGGGGATAATCCTTAGGGTGGAAAAATTAAAGAAATATTAAATTAATATTAAAATTGTTGCAGAAATTTTTTTTAATAAAAAAATTTTTTTCTTAAGTAAGGTTGTTAAATATTATATTATTAATAGGGAAGATTCACTTTTGAAAAAAATTCTTCTCTAATTTTAAAGTAATTTTTTGTAATGTTAGAGATCTTCAACTAAACGCCTCAGAAAAATTCGGGATTACCCGCCTATTTTTAAGCATTATTTCGAGTTTTAATTGTGAGGTTTCTAGTCTTTTTCTGTTTCTGGTCTTTCTTTGAAAAATTTTCTTTAATCTATAAAACAATAAAAATAAATAAATAAATAAATTATTTTTGGAGAATTAACTTTTCTTCTTCCCCCATTTTTCATTATTTTTTAAACTCTTGGGAATTTAAAAGAAAACCGAAGAGGGAAGGGAGAAGAATTGAGGAAAAAAAATAAAAACAAAAGGAAAAAATACTTAAAAAAGAAGTAAATATTTATTTATTTAGAAAGAAAATATAAGAGAAAATAAATTAACTTTAAAAGAAAATCACGATATATTTACATAAATAAAAAAAAAAAAAAAAATAAATTAGCTAAAAGTTTTGTGCTTTTAAAGTTTTTTTCCTTTTCCGTTTAATGAAGAAGAGAAGAAGAGATTTAAATGTAAATTGACATTGGGGATAAAAACAAATTGGATTTAACCTTTCTTTCAGATAAAAAAAGAATTTCTTAGAAAAATAAAAAGGTTATTTTATGGCAAAATAGAATCGAGGATTATTAAGAGAATTTAAAGTAAATTGTTTTATTATTTTAATATTTAAGAAAAATTTCGTTAAAAAAAAGGAAGAGAGTTAATAAAAAATTAAAAATTAGAAGGAAGAATGAAGATCCCCCTGCTAGGAGGCTATTAAATTTTACTAGGCGGGAATTTAAATTTTATTAAAAAGAAAGAAAGCATGTAGATCAGTCGATAGAGAGCTCCCCTGTACTTGATGAGCGAAAGCTCCTAGCAATATAAAAATATTAGGAAGTCCTGAATGCTCGGGGCGTTACTTTACCTCATTTTTACTGCAATATAATTTTTTAATACTTTGGAAATTAGAAAAAAAATTTTCTGAACAATTTATCAATTAAATAATAAAAAATATTAAAAATTAATCCATATAAGCTCTTTCCTCTTTTATAAAAAAAATAAAAATAAATTTATTAATTGCCAAACTTGTAAGTGTAAAATTAAGCCGGAAATGTTGGCGAGATTGCTAAAGGCAACGACTATGTTTCCTCCTCAAAAAATATTAAAAATTTATTTTTAAAAATATTTATATTTATTTTTAAAGCATTTTTCTGTCTGAATTTATTTATTCTAATAAAAATTAATTTTTCAAAAAATTTTTGAAAATTCAAAAAATTTTCCAAAAAAATTTCTAAAAAAATGTCCTCTTCATATTGCTCCAATTTTTCCCAAAAAATATTAAAATTAATTAGTTTAATATTACTTTTTATTGGTATTTTAATTGCTAGTTTTATTTCTTGGCTTCGTTTTGATGAAATTTTTGAATTAAAATTGAGACAAATTTTAATATTTTCTGACCCGTCAATGGCCCCTCCAGAATTAATTGATACAAAATTAATTTTTCGACAAACAGTTGCGAATATTATTTTTTATTTTTTAAATTTTTTAAATTTTTTCTCAAAGTATTTTGCTCTTTTTTGGATTTTTTTGATTTTTGGAATAATTCTCATTTTGGCTGGGTTATTTGGAATTTTATCAATTTGCACTAAAAATAAGCCTTTTAATGGGCTACTTTGTATGTTGTTAATATTGCTTATATTTGTACAAGTATTTGCTTTATTTTTGATTATGATATTTAAAGATAAAGTTAGTTTTTTGTATTTTAAAAATTTTTTAATTTATGAGCCTATTATTAGATTTTAATTTAATTAAGTTTATTTTACTGGGTATGTGGTTTAAATTAAAAGGAGATGCTTTAAGTGTCGGGTGTGGTGTAGTTGGTAGTGATGGTGGCTCCATATACTTTTCTGCTGGGGTTCGAGCCCACCCGTGGGTAATCAATTCAATTGCTGTTTTTTTTAACTTGTTTTCCTTCGTTTTTTAATTTTTTTAAATTTAAAAATTTTTTAAAATTTAATTTTTAAATATTCTTTAGATTTATACTCTTCTATCTGGTTATCTTTCAACTTCTTTAAAATACAAGTAAATTTTTTTAATTTATTTAAAGAAAGAGATTAATTCTTAGCTTGCAAGATGCTGTTGTGATACAAGAGAGGGTATTTTTATTTCTAAAATTATTTTTTTTATTTCTAAAAATTATTTTTAAAAATTAGAAAAAATTTGAGGTCTACTAAAATTAATTTTTTATTTTTTTTTAAAATAGTTTTCTTGTTGTGGAGATGATGATATTACAGCAACATATAATTATAGATGTATTGAATTTGGACAAGTAAATATTTGATTTTTTTAATAAAAAATAATTTTTTAAATTTTTTAAAGCCTTCTTGTCACCAACTTTTGTCAAAATATTTTAATTTAATTTTTCTTTCAATTGGAATATTTTTAACAATATTAATATTTATTGAATTGTTGGCTATTATTATTTGTGTTATACTTTTATGTAAAAGAGGAGATCAACAATAATTCGAAAGAATAATAATTCGAGAAGAAAGGGTGAAATTTGATATTTTATAATATTTTTTTTAATCCGTTTTTGGCAATAATAAAATAAAACGAGAATGAAAAATTGGGGGAGTGTGCGCCGTAGAAGAATATTTTTTGATTATTTTTCTGAGTTTTTTGATTTATTTTTGGGGTTTTTTTCAATTTTTTGATAAAATAAAAAAATAATCTGGGATGTTAAAAACATCCACCAAAAATATTATAGGGCACACACACTTTCCCTTTTAGATAAGAATTTAAAATAAAAATTAAATTTGTTCAGATGACTACATTTCCTGCATTTTTTACGTACATTTATTTTATTCTTTTTTCTGTTTTTTCAATCCAATAAATTAATTTAATTTCTATTTTTTATCAGTACAATTATTTTAATTTTTGTCAGTTTTTGACTAAAATTTATATTTTTATTTATTTATTACTCATACAAAAATATATTTTTTTAAAGCTTGCCGTTATTTGCAAAAATTCTCTGAAAAATATTTTTTTTATTTTTAAGAAGATTCACTCTCTCTTAAAATTTATTTTCCAAAAAGCATTTTTGGAAGATGCAGGAAAATCAATGTTTTTTAATTTTTCTAGTTGGAAGAATTTTTATATTTGTATTTATTTTTATATTTTTTTCTTCTCGACTGGCAGAGCTTTAAAGCGAAAATATATGCTGAGGCATTGTTTTTACATAATATATATTTTTCCTTTATTTATGCTGAGGGAGAAAATATATTCTTTTTTTAATTCTTTCTAATGCGCTAGAAAGTCTTAAATTTCTAAATTTCCTTCTAGTTTACTTAAATTCTTTAAAAAATTTTTAATTGTTCCTTTTTGTCTCGTTTTTCCCTTAACGACATTTTGTCTTTTTTACCCTTATAAACATTTTGTCTTTTTTCTTGTAGACATTTTGTCGTATTTTATTCCTTTTGTATGTTTTGTCCAATCTACACTTATCGGCATTTTGTCTGCTCTCTTGATGACAATTTTAATTATTTTCTCTTTATGGACATTTTGTATTTTTGTTATTTCGTATATAATTAATTGAAAAGACGTCACATTTTGTCCCATATTTTCTCATGCAATGCAGAGAAAAAGAAATGTAAAATATAATGTTATGCAATGTTTAACGGAAATGTTTGACACATAATCAATACTAATTAGAGAAATATAACAGAATATTCCTCTACAACTTTTATGTTTCTTTTACTTTTAGTTAGTTGAGTTTTGAGAATCAATTGCACTTGTATATATCAAATATCCTTTTGAATTAATATTTTTACTTTTTTTTCTTCATCATTTAGTTAAAAAAAGAGTAATATAATCCGGATATTATAAATATATCTATTTATTTGTTATGTAAGCAATCCCTTTATTTTAAAAAAAGAAAGAGTATTTTGCGGCTTTTCCTTCTTATAACTTTTCTTCTCTTTTCTTCTATTGATTGTTGTCCCAAGGGATATTTACTTCTCTCTAGTAATTTCTTTGAGAATATGTTTCTGTCTTCTTTTTAGAGAAAATTGAGTTTATTTATAAAGTTAGTATATGTTTTTAAGTTTTAATAATTTATTTCCTGAACTAAATTTTTTTTCTTTTTTTCAGTTAATTTTTTTTATTTTTCTTATATGTTAAATAATTCTAAAAATAATAAAAATTTAAATAAAATGGAAGAAGTTGATGGATTTTGTTATGGTGGAGAAGTTATTGGACATGGAGCTTTTGCGGTGGTTTATAAAGGCAGACATAAAGAGGTTATTTTTTTCTTTATTTTTCTTCTAGGGAAATTAGGGTTATACAAAATTTTGGGGTTTTTTCCGATTGTTTTTCTGTTAGAGATTTTGTATAGATTTACGGGGGGTAGTAAGTTCATAGACATTTAAAAAGTTATTAACTCAACCTTTCCAATGGCTTAGTGGTAGGTTTTATTTTTATTCATTTCCTTATAGTTTTTATTCATTTCTTTTCATATTTTTTTTTATTTTTTGACCTTTATTGATTTTTTAAAATTAAAATTTTTAATCATTTTAGACTAATAAAGAGGTGGCAATAAAAGCAATTGCAAAGAAGAACTTGTCCAAAGCGAAGAATTTGCTCACAAAAGAAATAAAAATACTTCAAGAACTGAAAGGTCTTCAACATGAAAATTTAGTTTCACTTTTACGATGTGTCGAGACTCCAACACATGTTTATTTGGTTATGGAATATTGCAATCATGGAGATTTGGCTGAATATTTATTTGGGAAACAAACAATAAATGAATTGACTATTCAACATTTTTTCTCACAAATAGGTTATTTTTAATTCAGAACACTGATAGAATGCCTCCCATATTCGAATGCCCCCTTCTAATAGAATACTTCCTTGGAAGATGATTAAAAATAGAAGCTCTGGGCACTCAATTAGGGGAAATACGATATTTATTAGACTTTTTTAGCAAAAGCATTGGAAGCGTTAAACAAAAAAGCAATTGTACATAGAGACCTGAAGCCTCAAAATATTTTGCTATGCAATCCTCGACATCCAAACAAACCACAACCTACTCAATTGATTGTTAAATTGGCGGATTTTGGTTTTGCTCGTTCTCTGCCTGAAGGTATTATGGCTGGAACTCTTTGTGGTTCTCCAATGTATATGGCGCCGGAAGTTATAATGTCACAACAATATGGAGCTAAAGCCGATTTGTGGTCTATTGGAACGATTATTTATCAATGTTTAACTGGAAAGGCTCCTTTTTTGGTTTGTTTTTTGTAACTTTTAATTTAGGGGAATATGAAAACCTCTGTTTAGGTTATTTAGAATCTACTTTAAAATCTGTCTTTTTCTCGAAAGGATTTTTTGCGGGTTTCAAATTTTGTTTCTTAACAGCATTTTAATTTAACTCAACATTCCATAATTTCAGGCACAAACACCTCAAGCATTAAAAAATTATTATGTGCGACATACAGATTTGAGGCCAAATATTCCTGACTTTTGTTCTCCACTTTTGGCTAATTTACTTTTGGGGTTATTAAAAAGAAATCCTAGTGATCGAATGGAATTTGGTTTGTTTGAAATTTTTTGTTTAACAATTCTTTTTAATTTTTTTCAGATGCATTTTTTACCCATCCGTTTTTCGTTAAAGAAATTAATGTTGATTGTGGAGGTTCTCCATCAAGGCATATTTCTAGACAATTATCTTCTGAAATTAATTCTTCTCCTGTTCATCATCCTAAAACAACAGGCAAAATTGTAGTAGGCCAACAACAGCAGCAAGGAGGTGGATATTTTGCTGGAATGAAGCAACGAATAATTCCTTCTACAGACAGACATTTGGTATTTTTTAAATATTAAAATGGCACTAGTGATCTTTTATATCGCTTTCATTTGCCAGTCCTGATCAGATTCTTAAGCTTTTCCTATTTTAAAATTTATAGCCACAAACAACTACAACAACCACAAAAACTACTACTTTTCAGCCAAACACATCAATACGTAAACAAATTCCTCCTCCTCAAGACAAACAGGGATATTTACAAACAAAAACTAGTATTTTTTCAAAAATATTTTTTAATTAAAATTTTTATATTTTTTAGCTCATCAACAATTAAATGAGTCTGGTGAATTTACTTTTTTACCTCCATTGCAAGAAACTCGACAGTCTCATCAAAATCTTCAACATTCTGGAGGTTCTTCTACTTGTTCTTCTGACAATCCTGTTAAACAAGTTCAAGTATTTTTTTTTAATTTTATTTCTAATTTGGACTCCTTTGAAGTTAAAACTTTTGGGTTTTCTGGTACCCAAATCCACCTGGGAATGAATAAATTGTATCGAAATATTCCAACCTCTTTATCTTTTATAATTTATTTTTAAAGGTAAGCACAACAAATATACGTCCAAAAATTTCATCAAATGTCCGTGCTGTTCCTGTACCTAATCAAAGAAATGCTTTTGCAAAAATTGAGGAAAGAAAACATGGCAAAAATATTAACAACAACAACAATTTGTATAATAATCAAACAACAATAAATGATCAACAACAATTAAAAAATATTAAAAATGAAAATGGTTTATTTAATAGAGGAGAGAAAATGGCTGAATTGAAGGAACAAAAAATTACAAGAATTCCTTCTGTTGAGAAAATTGAAATTCCACAAAGTTTGTTTTTGTTTTTGGAGGTTTTGAACTTTTAGAGGTTCCTTTTCTCTTTCCTATGGTTTCAGTTTCCCCATTTTTCTAGGAACAAGTCCAAATCTTTTGAGCATGAATTGTCTTAATCGTTTATATTTTAAATATTAAAAAAAATTTTTTTTTCTAGCTCGTTTTATCGTTTATAATCAACAACAGCAACAACAAACCCCAACAACAACACCAAAACCTTCAACAATAGAAACTTCAAAATTTCGACGAAATAACACAACTAATGAAATTTTACAAGACAACAACAACCAAATAAATGCAACAATAACAAATTCTCCTTGTTCAATTCCAAAATCAGCAACAACAAATACTTTGCCTTTAACAACAACAACTTTAAATAATCAACAACAAAATTTACAACAAAATAATTTAAAAAATTCAACCAAATCTCCAATTCCTCCTCCAATTAAAGTTAAAGCATGTATGAAGGTTGTTAATGTTGGAAGAATGTCTGAAAGGTAAATAAAAATTTAAATAATTAAAATTAGGGGAAGAACTTTTTTTTATTCTTATTCTTTTAGTGATGATGAAGAGGAGGAGGAAGAAGAAGAGGAAGATGATGAATATATTCGTGATCAAGTACAATTACCGTTTACCACAACAGAAGAATTTATGGGTTTGTTTTGATTTTAGATAAGTTTTTCTACTTTATTTTTTAGACGAATCAACAATGATTGATGATGATGATGAAGAAGAAGATAATAAAATGACCAATAAAATTAAACCTTCAACATCTTCATCATTTAATTTAAACAAAACAATAACTAAAAATCATCAAGAAGAGGAAGAAGAAGATGATACTTTAGAACCTCCACCACCTCCTGAATTAGAACAAGAAACAATTTTGGATGAATGTCACAATCAAACATTGGCAAAATTACGTTTTGTATTAGAATTGATAGAAACAATATGTTCTGTTGCTGAAAATAAATCTAATCCAATTGCTATTGCTATGGAAAGTAGTAAACATAGATCGGTAAAGAATTTTTTCTTTTTTTAGAGGATTGGGGTATTTTTCAAATGCTAGATTTCCTTGGCCTTCAGAGAAATCCTAGACCCAAAACACCCAAAACAATAGGGTTTTAATGAGTTCTGTTCTGAACCTATAGTAAATTCTTTTTTGGACGCATGATTTTGGTGTTTATTTCAATAAAACCCCAGGCTCTATTTAATTAAAAAATTGTTTTTTATTTAAAGAGACAACCTTCTTCTGATGCATATCGTCGTGCTGAACAATTAGTTTTGTACATTCGTGCATTACATATACTTTCATCTGCTTTGGTTTTTTCACAAAAACAAAGTTTGTATTTTCAATTTTTTTAAATTAATTTTTAAATAATTCTTTAGTAAATGCAGAAAAACTACATCCATCACCAGCAGTTCAAAATGTTTTGAATCAATTGAATGAAAAATATCATCATGTATTTATTTTTGAGTTTAACTTTTAATTAAACTTTTTAAAAGTGTTTGACAAGGTCACAAATGCTTGCTTCACATGGTATTCCTGGACAAGATCCGCAAATGATGGTTGTCTCTGCTGAACGTCAGTTTTTTTAAAATTTATTTTTAAATTTTGATTTGATCTGGGTCTAACAGGTTTTACCTGTCTTTGGCTTTCATTTTTTCAAGCTTCCTCGATTTTTCTTGTATTCCAGGTTCTAAATTCGGGGCTCAAGTCTGTGAATTCAAGAATTATTTAAGCTCCTTGACTTTTAACATTCTCGATCTCCATTTAAAATCTTTTCTATTAACATCTCTGTTATTTTACAGGTTTAATGTATCAACACGCGATTGAATTGTGTCAATCAGCTGCTTTGGATGAACTTTTTGGTAAACCACAGCTTTGTCCAAAACGTTATCAAATGGCTTATATGATGTTACATACTTTGTTATATACGGTTCTCTTTTAATTTTTTGAAATTTTTGAAAAATTCTTTGAAGGTTCAAGATGAACAGGACAAAGCAATTTTGCAAAAATATAAAAATGCAGTAGAAAAACGTCTTCGTATATTAGAAAAGCAAGGTTTAGTTACTTCTGTAATTAATGATAAAACGATTTTGAGGGATTAAGTTTTTCTTACATAAATTCCTCGAAAACGGGTTCTCTATATTTTTTTTCTTGCTCCCTTCTTTAATTATTTTGTAATCCCATATATTTAAATAGACAAAAAATAAGAGAGTTTTTAAGTCAAATCTTTGAATTTTTTAAAAATATTTTTGGCCCCCAATATGAGAATTTGATTTGTTTCTAGAAAATCTTGGGCCTCCAAAAATTCCCTACTCTATTATTTAATTCGATCGAAAATTTTCTGTAGATTTGACTTGAAATATTTTTTAAAAGAATTTTTAAAACACTCCACGTCTAAACAAAACAATTTTTAAGTACACAATACTTTTATGTATATATTTTTTAACCAACAAAATTTTTTCGGCTTTATCTTTAATTTTTTTGGTGCTAATTGTATATAATTAAAATTTTTGGTATTAAAAAGGATAGTAGATCTAACAAATTCTTGTTCATTTGAATTATGCCAAAATTTTATGTCCTTTTTAATCTGTATAGTATTAACTACGACTTGTGCCATGTGTTTTTTCTTCGTTTGAATAAATTAGTTATATAAGTCGGTGTTTTGGATTTTGTAAATTTCGGGGGTTTTCCATTTGGATTTGAAATTTCGCTTAAATTTGGCGTAAAACATATAAAAAATTACTAAATGACGACTCCAAAATTAGAGAAATGAAAAAAAAGAAATAGTATAGTTAGAGAAAAAAATAAAATGTCATTGAGGGACTTTTGAGTACGAGCAGCGGGCTGGCTAATTTTCAAAAAATCGATACTAATCGATAAAATCAATACTAATCGATAATTTATTTTTTAAAAATTCCTAAGTTTCAAAAAATCGATATCAATCGATAAAATCAATACTAATCGATAATTTATTTTTCAAAAATTTTAAATTTCCAAAAAATCGATACTAATCGATAAAATCAATACTAATCGATAAATTATTTTCAAAAATTTTAAATTTTCAAAAAATCGATATCAATCGATAAAATCAATACTAATCGATAATGCATTTTTTAAAATTTTTAAATTTTCAAAAAATCGATATCAATCGATAAAATCAATACTAATCGATATATCGATTTTTAAACAGTTATATTTTTAGGAGCGAATTAAATTTATATCCTAAAATTATACAAACAAAAACTGATTATTGACGAGTATTTATATTTATTCAAACATAAAATTTGTCTAAAAACAAGCAAAACTTAATACAGTCGAACATGGAGTCTTCTTTTTATTTCTTTGATGAGTCTTATTGTTCATAAAACGGCTATCAGTTCGACTGTATTCAATTAAACAAAAAAACTTTATAAAAAAACTATGTTTTCGTCTCCTTCGTTCCCAAATCCAATTTTGATATTTGCGCCAATGCCTGCTTCTTTTGTAATTCCATCGCTTCTTTGTTGCTCAGCAAACGGATGTTGTGCTTGTCTTTGTAGGCATTCAATTCTTGTCCATGTTTGACCATTTGTTGTTCAAGCTCGTCCATACGTTCTTTAAACTGAAAAAATCGTTTAAATGCCTGAGTATGTTGTTTGTAAACCCCAAGTATGGAAATCCTTCATAGAAAAGGGAATTAATTGTCCCATCTCGAAAATAAAAAAGATACAGAATTGCTACACACCAGGCAAAGACTTACGATTATTTTCCCCGAATTATGAAGATGTTTAGTCAGTTTTGATCAAAAAATCCGTCCCAATTGTTCCAAAAATACTTGTAAAAGGTATCGAACCTTTTATGAAAAATATATATAAGAACAAAAAAAATTGGCTCAGGAAGGGATCGAACCTCCAAGCACAGTGATAGTCAACAACAAGGACACTACCAACCTAACTACAGACAACTCTTACAAGTTATGCGTTTAAACCTGGGTTATACTTTTCAGAAAAAAGTTAGCCAACTAATAAGAACACAAATTCCAACACCAAGAAGGTTAAAGTAAAATAAAAAACCTTTTTCATCGTCTCAGCCAAAATGATGACCAATTCCGCTGCTTTAAATTCAATTAAGGTGTCTCCAACTTGCCGGAAACACTTCCTGTCCGGTTCCAATGTTTGCATAGTCTTCAAAACTGTTCTAAAAGTTTTATTGATTAACAAAAAATTGTCCAAAAAATTCAAAAAATATACGCGTGTTCCCGATGTTCAACTCGCAATTTCGCCAATTCATTCATTACATTTTGTTGTTGATCCCTCAATTTTTGATAACCATCAATTATTTTTTGTTGTTCTTTTTCGCTAATTGGAGTTGACGATGAAGAAGCTTGTGTTGCTGTTGTTGTTGTAGTCATTTTTATTTAATTTATAGATTAAATTAACTAAAAATTTATTGATTATAACAAATTAAATGAAGAAAAAGTAACCAAAAACAAGGAAAAAATATAAGTAAAAGTCTAACATATTAAAAAAATTGAAAACACTCTCATTTTATAACACTCTCTCATTCTATGCATCTCTAGTTTATTCACCATTCTTTAGAGAATAAAAGAATACTAAAAATATCAAAAAGTCAAAATATATAAACAGAGAAAACAGGACAAAACGCCCATAAGGGTTAAAAATGACAAAGAGTCAACAAGGGAATGATAAAATGCCGATAAGGGGAAAATAAACAAGACACCGATAAGGGGAAAACTAGACAAAATGCCTATATGGGAAAAGTAGACAAAATATCGATAAGGGGAAACAGTACAAAATATCGATTAGGGGAAATATTGACAGAATATCGATAAGGGTAAAATTGGACAAAATGCCTAAAAAGATAGAATCGACAAAGGGACAGCGGACAAACGGTCCCTTTAGGGAAAAATGGCAACAGGCTAAAAAATTGAAAACGGATAAAAAATAAGAAATAAAATTGGACAAAACAATCCAATGGTACTAATAAAATGAAATAAAATTTAAATATTTATTGGACAAATAAAATATAAAAATGATAAATAAAAATTTAATTAAAATTTAAATCTCTTCTTTTTCCAATTTTAAATATTTGAAAGCATAAAAGCCACAATTAAAGGAAGAAAAACTAAAAAATAAAAAAAAATATATTTTTTTAAATTATTTTCTTTTTACCTTTACTAAAATAAATTAAAGAAAATTTTCCAAAATTCCATAAACTTGAATTACACAAATCTTCATTATCACATTCATAACATTTACAGGAATGTTTGTAAAAACTTGGACTCATTCCCCAAACATCTCTAATTCCTGCACAAGTTCCACAAGACTTCCAAACAACTGAAAAAAAAATTTTTAAATAAAATTCCTTTTTAGTGCTTGTAGTGATATCTAGGCTTTATTCTTGGGACATAACTTTTTTGATTCTTAACCGATTCGAATAATTAATATATCAATCGAAAGCTCTGGGTGTGTGGATTATTTTATCTAACAGGATTTGATTTGATCTGATCATCCTAAAAAAGTTACATCCAAATAAAGATAAAAAAATCGCGATTGCGCACTTATTAATAAGTATTTGTAGAATGCTCTGATCAAATCAATCTTATTAAATAAAATAATCCTCTTACATTCAAAGCTTTCGAGTAATTGTTGAATCTTTCTTTTTGGATTTAAAAAATCAAAAATTAAAAAAGAAATGGAATTTTTTTTAATTTTTAAAAACTCACTTTTCTAAAATTTAAAAACTCACAATTTCCATAAATATCTGTATAGCAAACAATATTTAAACATTTTCTCTTTTCATATTCCACAGTATCATTACACCAAAGGGGTTCAATAGGTGGAGGACGATTTGTTTTATTTAAAGGATTTGAGCCTACCAAACATCTTAAAGATTGGGAATTTTGTTGTTTATTTTCTATTAATTGTTGTGTTGGTTTTGGAGTTGTTTGTAGTGTTGGTTTGGTTAATGTTTCATTCATTGCTTCATTTAATGTTCCATTTATTCCTTCAATTAATGCTGTTCCATTTAATCCATCGTCTGTTCCGTTTAATGTTTTATTTGAAAATAGCATTGTTGTAGCTGTCGAATTTTCATTTTCATCAAACTCTAGCGTAGTAGAATTTACTAAAAAATTAAATTTAAAAAAGGGAGTCTTTTTGATTTTTGAAATAAAAATAGAAAAATATATTTTAGAACAAAAAATAGAGAGTTCAACATTTTCAAATTGCTGGACTTGCAGTTCAAATCCAGGGGGTTTTCCTCAAAACCCGGATTTTATTAAAATGTTTGGTTATCGGGTCCGGAAAACCCGGTATAGGCGTCTAACTCAACTAAATAAAAATAATCTTTTTACCCTCTTCTTCAAAGTAGATCGTCGTCTCATTGTCAGCTATAATGGTAGTAGCCGAGATAATTGAAATCCACAAGAGAACAAGCCACATTCTTGCTAGAAAAAATAAATTTATTTAATTGGCTTTTAGATATTTAATTTAATTAAATTAAAAATCTAAAAATAAATTTAAAAACAAAATACCATTTTAGAAATGATTATAATCTAGCCTTCTAATTTTGCCATATAAACATCAAAAGCTTTTTGTATAGAATGATTGAAAAACTAAAAAAATTAAAATAAAAAAAAGGCTGAATGAATCATTTAATATTTTTAACAAAATAAAATTTTTATATTTAGAAAATATATTAGAAATATATTTAGAAATATATTTAGAAATCCAAAAGTTTAAAGGGCTATAATTTTGAAATTTGGGATATTTCATTAAATAGTAGAATAAAGGACAATTTAAAGTCATATCTTAACATCCTTAGTAATATTTAGACACCAAACTTTCTTCAATCTTAAACTTTAATTATTCTGGTGGTATCAATCGAAATCTCTAGATATTCAGAGATTATCTTTCCTAACAGAATCATTCAACAACTTGCAGACAATTATCGACGGTTAAGTATGAAAAAACACGATTGACCCCACTTAAAAATTTCTAACTTTAAAGAAAATGAACGGATCATAACCAAACTTTGGGGAAAAATTCAGGACATTCAGACCTTTCGATTGATGCAAAATTTATTAGAAACGATCAAGATATCAGAAAGTTATGAATTTCTAACTAAAACAAGTTGATCAGAAAAAACTTTTTTATTTTTGGTTAAGTTGGATATGTCCAGTTTTCAGCTATTAAAGGTCACAGGTTCGAATCCCAGTATTAGTCAAAAATGAATTAAACGATAAATTATTTAATTTTTATAAAAAAAATTTTTTTCAAATTTTTTAAGAAAATAAAAAAATACCAAAGTTGTAATAAAGAAAAGCATAATTGAAAAGATGAATAAAATATATAATTTACATTAAGCATTTTCTAAAAAAAATTAATTGTAAAAAAAAGAAAAAATATAAAAATAAAAATGTATTAAAAAACATTTTAATAATAGACAAAATATGAAAGACTTTTTTATAAAAAAAAATAAAATTTATAAGAGAAAAAAATATATTTAAATTAATTAAATTATTTAAACTTTAAAACCATTTTAAGTGTTTAAAGTTGAGTCTTTCTTGGTTACTTTTTTTTTATTTAAAATAAGTTAATAAATTTACTTTTCTTGTCTAAAAATAAAATTTTTGACTCAACTAACATTTAAAAAAATCAAATAAATATTTTTAATTTAAATTCTCAGCTAGAAATTGTTGAAACTTTTTTAATATTATTATTATTCAATTGATTTGAACAATTCTTTTCTCCAAATATTGTTGTTGCTGTAGATTGTTGCTGCTATAAAAAAAATTTTTTTAAATTAATTTTTAAATATTAAATTATTCCTAATTTTTCTTTCAGGAAAAAAATTATTCTTATAAAAAAAACCTTTGTTCCATTAGACGAATTAAATTTTTGTTTAGAGGGAGAAATTGTTGTTGTTGCCTTTTTATTTTTTGTTGGTGTGTTTCCATTTTGTTGTTGGTGGTTTGTAATTGTTGGTGGGAATAAATTTTGTTGTTGTTGTGGAGGAGAAAGAAGAGAAATTTGTTGTTGTTGTTGTTCTGAAGAAAAAGGAGGAATTCCACCACCACCTCCAACACTTGCAATCATTCCCATAGCGCACAACATTTGTTGCATTAAACGAATCTATAAAATAAAAATATTTTTAAAAAATATCTTTTAAATTTTACCTGTTGAGGACTTAATTGTTGTTGCTGCTGCTGTTGTTGTGCAAATAATGCAAATTGTTGTTGCTGTTCAAATGTTTGTTGGGGAATTTGTTGTTGATTTCGTTGTCTATTCTGTTGTTGCTGTTGCTGATATTGTTGAAATTGTTGAAACATATTTTGCATATAATTTATTTGAGCATATTGTTGTTGTTGTTGCTGCTGTTGTTGATGGGTAGTATTTGCAGCAACAAAAGCTTCAAATTGATTTTGAAAAGTAGCAGAAAAATTGTTTAAATGATTATTATTATTGGTAAATATTTGTTGTTGTTGCTGAGCTGTTTGAAATTGTGGTTGCTGTTGTGTTGCAGATACTGCTTGAACTTGTTGTTGTTGTTCTTGTTGCTTTTTACTTGGTTTAGACCGATTATATGTTCTTGTTTTTGTTGTTTTATTTTCAGAGGTATTTTTGTTGTTAGTTTTTGTATTGCCGCTAGTTGTTATTGAATGTGATGTTGTTGTTTTCGGTGTAGATATAGCACTAGGAAGGTTGACAACCGGAGGTATTTGTTGTTGTTGAACTGATTGGCTCTGAAAAAAATTTTAATTTATTTTTAAATAGGAAATAATAATAGTCTCCTTACTTCAATCAATATATGCGGACTTTTCCCTTCACCGGCAGCAGGACTCTTTTGTTGTTGTTGACCACTACCCCCACCCCCAGCAGTTAAATTTGCTCTTATTTCATTTGTAGGATTTATTATTGTTGTTTGTTCACAGTTATTATTTTCCCCTTCAATTTTAGTAAATTTTTCTTGTTGTTTTTGTACCTTTTTAGGTCTAATATTAGGTGAGGATGAAGAAAAATTTCGTTGACGTTTTTTGACATTATTTATCGAACCATTATTTGTTGGTGGTGGTGAAATTAAAGAAGTTACCGGACGTAGAGGAGAAACACCAGCAGTTGAAAGTCTTGCAATTGCTGTTTTTGTAGAATTTGGAGGTGATTGTGTTGATGAACGAATAATATTTTTTGATAAATTTATTTTTGTTGTTGTTGTTTGATTTTGTTGTTGCTGCTGCTGTTGAGAAGAAGATTGATGAAGAGAAGAAGCTGAAATTGAGGATGATTGTTGCGAAGAAGGTGAAAACAAAGATAATGAAGTTACTGTTTTGTAAAAAAAAATAAGTTACAACCGAGTATAAAAAATTATAGAAAAAGCCTAAAAACCCCCCAATTATTCAATTAAATAAGACTTTTAATTTTAATTTATAAAATGAGGAAGATGAAAATTAAAAAATATTTAAAGATAAGTCCCAAAAGTAAAATTAAAAAAAATAATAGAATTAAAAAAAAATAAAAATAATAAAATAAAAAATTAAAAAAAATAATAGAAAGGGTTCTATTATTTTTTTTAATTTTTCATAATTTCTTCAAAAACTTATTTCCCTTCATTTCACACATTTTAGCTTTATAACTTTAATAAAAAATTATTGGCGTCATTCATTCAATTTACACACTTTTTTTCAGACAAAATACAAAAAGAATATAAAAATATACTTTTTCACAAAAAATATTTTTATTTCCCACAAATTGTTTACTTTAAAAAAATTTTTTGTAGTTAATTAATTTAAAAATTATTTTTGAATGATAAACAACACCAATGTCCTTAAAAATATTTTTTTAATTAAAGTTATAAAGCTGAGACTGAAACCGGTTTTTATTAAATTATATAAACTTTGCTCACTTATTTTTTCTTTTTTTATTTTTAATTTTGATTTTTTTTCATCAATTTATTTAGTTTTCCCTCTCAATCATTTTTTTTCTCCTCACCGGTTTTTTGAACGGCACCTTCTCCTCCTATATTATTTTTTCCTCCTTCATTTATCCCAACAGATTTTTCTTTTATTATTAATTTTTCTTCTTTTTCAATTTTTTCTTGTTGTCCTTGTTTTGGAATTTCATTTAAATTATTTTGACATTTAATTGTTGTTGTTGTAATTATTGGTGATGCTTGTTGTTGAAGAGATATTTGTTCTGTTGGACCACTCTCCATATCTAATTGTGGCATATCTTCTAAAACTTCTTGACGATCTTCATCTTCTTTTGGGGGTAATTGAGCTAATGTAAAATTTAATCGAAGAGGGGATTTTCTTGACCAACTAAATAATTGAACGACATCCTGAAAAACAGAAAAAAAATATTTTTCTTTTAAATTTTTAAGTAAATAACCTCCAAACTAAAATCATCTTCCAAAACAAATTTCAATTGTGGATCAACAAAATAAACTCCATAAAAATCAGACATTGCCAATTTAGATTCCAGTAATCTTTTTAATTGTTCAATTTTAACTTTTGCAGAACAACGAAAATAACGACAAAAAGAATATTGTTTTTGTTGTTGTTCTATTGCTGTTGTTGTTCTCTCACAAATATTTTGAGGAGGAAAAGAGGAAGAACTGCTGCTGCTGGGTATTTGTTGTTGTTGATCAATTAAAATAATTTGTTCTTCACCAATATCCTCATTTTGTTGTTGTTCCTCCTTATGATTTTCTGTTGTTGCAGAAATTTTTTCAGATAAAGACACTAAAGAATCATCACCACTAGCAGCCAAAACTTTTGTTAAAGGAACATATTCAATTTGAAGTGAAATATTTTCGTTTGGAGAACATAATTGAGTTGATAATTGAAGCAACATTCGCCTTTGTTGAATTCTTCTTTCGGAAAATGAAGCTGTAGTAGTAGATGAACCATTATTTGAATCACGTGAAGAACGATGTTGTCGGCGTGCTACACGACGTAATTGACGCCAAAAAAGATCTGGGACTAATTTGTAGACCTTGAAACGAAAAAAATTTTTTAAAAAATTTAAAAAAACATTCAAATACCAATTCCTGCAGTCGCAAATCCCTTTTGTAAATATGTTCAGAACCAAGTTCAATTTTACATTTTGGACATTTTCTTGAATCAGGACCAGCAGAAGATAAATGTTGCAATAAACAGGAACGACAAACTTTGAAAAAAAATTAATTTTTAATTTAAAAAAAATTTTTCCTAATACAAAAATGAAGGCATCCAGTAAGTGTAACAGCATCAGACAAATAATCTTGACAAAGAGAGCAGGTAATATGTTCTTCTAATCCTAATGCTTTAGCCTGTTCTCGGCTATTCATTTTGTTGTTGTTGTTGTAAATAAATATATAAAAATCTGGAAAATAAAATTATTTTTTAAATAAATTGAAAAAAAAATTTCAATAAAATTAAAAAAATTTTTTAACTAGAAAGTTATTTCAAAAAACAATTTAGAAAAAAAGAAAAAAATAAAAAAGAATATTAAAAAACAGGTATAGAAAAATTTCAAAAAATTGAATAAATCCTTTTTAAAATTAAAAAATTAAACCAACGATATACAGTAATGTTTTTAAATTACTGTAATATTTAAAAATAAAATATTCTTGGATATATTCAAAAAAATTATTAAAAACAACTAACTCTACACAGTATCAAGAAAAAATTTAAAAAAATAAAAGGAATTACGAGATGTAAGGACCAGCGGAGAGCGACGACCATCGATCGGTTTTTAGCTTATTTTTAAAAAGAAAGGGGGGAAATGGTGGAAAAAAGAGACAAAAAGGGGGGAAGAATATATAAAATTAAAAAATAAATAAAAGAAAATAACCCCCCTTCTCCCCTATAGACTGTTATGAAGAAAAAAGATCATCTCTAGCAGTAAAATGAAGGAAAAAGAATGTGCGGCTGATTGATGTGAATTTTGCCCAAAACTGAATGGGGCAATTTAAAGACAAATAATAATAATTTTTGAGAAGATAAAGAAAGAACAAAAAAATGGTATCTTGGGGTGAATAGAAAAAAATTTTTTTGAAGAAGAGGAGAAAAAATAAAGAAGAAAAAGAAAGCAAAGTAGGGGAAGAGAGAATTTTACAGTTGTCGTTGTTATACTGTAAAATAAAAAATGAGAAGAGATAGTAATTTATAAATGATGGCAAAAAAATAAAAATAGGGAAAAATGTAAAGTGGAACAAAATTGGAAGGCAAATAAATAATAAGTAGAAAAAAATATATAAAGTATAGTTAATAAATATGTCACACGCCCACATACCTTCTGTTCCCCTTATTAAATAAAAAAAAGGAAAGAAATACAAAAAAATTGATAAAATGGTCAGAGTAACTACCCAAGATATCAACATTACGCAACATTATAATATACCGTATACATTTGAATAATTACCCCCACCATCGAGATTGAAACAAATACCCAGTATAATTATTTGAGCATATACGGTATCCAGATAGAGAAAATAGGAAATTAAATCTCCAAAGAGTACCAGACACAAAAACAAATTTATATATTTTTAATTGCTAATTTCGATAAAATAAACAAAAGAGAGAGAGAGAAAATCAAGGCAATCAATCAAAAAATTATAGTATAATATTACGAAAGCCGGTAAAATAAAAAAGAAAAAATAAAGATAAAATTTAAGTGAGATCGGCATACAAGATCGACCGATAACGATTGAAAAAGGGCAGAAGAAAAAAATAAATAAAGCAAAAAAAAAGTGATGATGATTTGCTGCAGCTTGGCCTTGGAAACGTGTCACAGATTTTGTGTGTCGGCAAAAGAAAATTATATTGTATCCTTTTCATTAAAGTTCAAAAATTTGTATTTTTAATCATCCTTCTTCTTTCAAAACCGTTACAATATTTTTTCTCTTTCTTCTCCCCCCAAAAATACCGTCTTTTACATTCAAATGACCGACCAGCTGATGACTATATTTTTTAATCTACACATTCCTTTTTTAGTATTTTGTAAAAGAAAAAAAGAAGAGGGGAACAAAGAACAAGTAGAAAAAATTTTTTGTCCAATGTGACCATTTTATAACCACAGCAAGCAGCAAAAATTTCGCATCTTTTTTTAGCTGCTAGTCACCGCTGCTTCAGCAGCATTTATTTATTTATTCTGTGCGCCGCACTACTACACACGATTATCGATTGTCCGTCAAAAAAGAAGGAAAATGACAGTGGGCAAATGAAAAATAACAAAAAAATGGAGGGAAAGATACGATAATTTGTGTTGGGAAGTAAGGGCACGATAGGAGAGAGGGAGGGGGGCAAGCAATAAGAAAATATTATACAAACTAGAGAAAAATAGGAAAGATTTTTAAGAATGACTGATTAGGATGATATGTATTTGACAAGCTGTTTAATATTAAAAAAGCAATCTGATAAGGAAAGTTTTACGAGTTTTAGAAAAGCACGAAAGGAGAGCGAAAATTAGCAAATAACTGGCAAAATTCCTAGTTACCGTGTCAACAAAAAGGATTACTGTAATGGTTAAATATTTTTTAAATACTAAAAAATAGTGTAAAATTTGTTCTAAAAATTGTTTCGGATATAAAAATTAAATGTCAGATCGACTAAAAAAAGCCCTCAGGTAGAAAGCGGACCATAGTAGTTGTACTGGCAGTTGACGGTGATGAATATGCTCTGTGTGTGTGTGAATAGCAGCGGTGAGCGACGAGCACACAACAAACACCACCATTACCCCAAGTGGATGGAGACTGACTGACAGCAGGCAGGGGAATAAATATATTTTTAAAAAAAAAGTATAAAGGAAAAGGAGAGTATGAGGACGTGCTTCGGAGACTGACTGCTGTTGCCTTTGGTAGTTTTGCTGCTGCTGCTGTTATACTGACTGAATTGGGCGAAAGAGGGAGATATTTGATGAATAAAGGGTTAGTAGTCTGTGTGCTGTTTGTGTGCTCAAATTTTTTAAAAGAAGAAAAAGGCAATGAAGGAGAAAATAAATTAACTAAAATGAGGGGATTGGCGAAGGCAGAGAGATATAGCAAGACACTGTAGAGTGTGTGAGAGAGCGTGAATAAAAGAGATACTCATTAAAAAGCAAAGAAAAAAGAGAAATTGCATTATAAAAATGGTGAAAAATAATGGGCGGAACAACATTTTTCTTTTTTAAAAAGCTATCAAATTTTAGCCGCCAAAAAACTTAAAAAGGACGCGTGCGCTACCGTAAAATCGGGAGATACTGTAACTAAGAAGAGAAAAAATTATTTTATAAATTCAGCCAGCCGAGATGAGGGAAGGGGTTTCTTCGTCTGTCATCTCGCTTTTTTAGCACGCATTTCCGTTTTTTATTTTTTATTTCTTCCTTTTGCAATGATGTATCACGTTTTGACATTTTTTTCTTCTTTTATTGTTGTTACAAAAAGTTGATTAACTTATTGTTAGAAAATGGAAGCGAGAGAGAGCAAATTATAAATTAAAAAAGAAATGATTAAGCATTTAAAAATCGAATTTGTAAATTAATAGCATGGAAAGATAAGATAAATAATAATTTTAGCAGCAATACGAAAATAAATTGAGAAAAAAATTAAAAAAAACAGAATAGAGAAAATGATGAAGAATAACAAGAAACTCGTGTCAGATCTTATTTGATAGAAGATAACAGACTTGGAAATGGACATGGATCTTGTCAAGATCCGCGGGTATCTTGATATTCTCTTAGAAGAATAAATTGTATTGGAAGAAAAATTTTCAAAAAACAGACAGAAAAGAATGAGAACGATAACACTCATGACGAGTAGAAATGTGTTAAAATATAGTAGATAATTATGAAAATGGATCGTCAAACAATGAAAATTGGAAACCACACTTGAGGTTTGAAAGAGAAAAGATATCGAAATCTAAAAAATATCAATCATTATAACCTAGATTTTTCTAGATCTCATGTCTCAGTACGACATTTAGTTGAAATAGTAATACTTTTTGAGTAGATATTGAAAGTGACAAAGTATATATTTCTCGATAATTTTGGCAACTTTTCAGCCTATAAATTGATAAAATAAAGTTTTAGTCAAGAAGAAAAAAGGGAGAAACGCAATTAAGAATGAATAAAATAAAAATAAAGATAACATCACGTGTCTTAAATTTAAACAGTTCAAATTAATTTAGAAATTTATTCTACCTAAAAAACATAGCCATTCCTCAATATTTTTATTTGATGTTTTAAAAAATGATGTTTTAAAACAAAAATATGAAAATTAATAGTTTAATTAATTACTGATATGTAAAGATATAAAATTTTTTAGCTCTTTAATAAGGAAAAATAAAAAATTTTTGGAATAAAATTAAACAGATAAATAAATAATTAAATTATTTACGAGAGAAAAAAAAGTTAATCAAAAATATTCCAAACCATAATACAAAAAATCCAAAAACTAAAAATTTCTTCATGGTTATTTTTTGATTATGTAAATATTTATTTGCCCAGCCAAAGGTTTCCAAATAAAAATTAAAAAAAATTATGGCTTCTTATAAACAGAAAAAAACCAAGAATATACATATTTGGAATATTCTTAGTTTTAAAATTTAAAAAAAATTAAAAATGAAAGATAAAATAATATTTAAGAAAAGTAGCTCAAATATTTAAAAAATGTGTTTAAAAACAAAAAAAAATATTTAAAAATTAATAAAGAAAATCAGAATGTGAGTTTCTAGAAAAAAATTGTAAAAAAATATTTTAATATGGGTAAATTAAGAAAAAAAGCTAAAAATAAAAAAAAATTAACAAAAAAAGTAAATAAATAAAATAAAGACAAGTTTCGAAAAAATAATGAGAAGAAATATTAAATAAAATATTTAAATATTTTAAAATTGGGAGAACAAAAAGGATATAATTTTTGGCAATTTTTAATTTAAAAAATTTAAAAAAATTAAAAAAATATTAAAAGGAAATTAAAAAAAGAGAAAAAGTCTGTGCTGCTTCTTTTAAAAATAAATAAAAACGCCCCAGTTGTTTCACCCCTTTTCATTTTCCCACATTTTTATTTATTTTCTTCCCCCGCATGCATTTATTTCTTTTTTTTCTACTTTTTTAAAAAAAAAGCTTTTCCTTCCTTTTGCTTAATTATGTTGCCGAAAATTAAAAACAATTTATTAACGGATATTAATAAAAAAATAAAAATATTATTTATAAAATTGGATTATTCAACCATTTCCCTAGTATGGACAGATTAAAAAGAATTTGATTAATTTTTTACTAAAAAGTTACAAAAATAATTTTTAAATAAATATTTATACAACCCATTAGTGTTAGATAAATGGATTTTTTCGGTACCGGTAATACCAAAAAATAAAGTACCGGTCCGGCACTGACGGAAGTACCGAACCGTGCCTAACACCAAGAAACCACACGGTGCACTAAATTGTTACACTTACAGTAGTGAAAGATAAAATGGTCAATTAAATTACAAAAAATATAAAGAAAAATAGTAAAAAAATTTTTTAATCAGTTAGATAGGTATCTTTTAAAAATTTCATAAAAATTTTAAATTTCCCATGTTTGTAAAAACAAAAAAAAAATATTTAAAAAATACAAAAATTTAAAAAATTGAAAAGGAAGAATTTACACATTAAAAATAAAGATATTCAATGAATGCTAACATAAAAAAAATAAATTATTTTCAAATTCAGAAAGACAAAAAATATTTAAAAAAGATATTAAAATTAAATATAAAAATAGTAAATTAATTTTTTAATTTACATAAAAAAACTTGAAAATAATCGAAAAATACTTAAATTTAAAAATTAAAAATTAAGTTATTTTCAAATCAAGGGAGATCATAATCCCAAAAATTTAAAAATATAAAATTTTAAAATGGAAAATAAAGAAAAACGGATTTTTTAAATTAAATAAATTTAAAATTATACTAGAAATATATTTTATATTCCATTAGAAAGGATATTATGAGACTGAATCAAAAGAACTATAAATATTGCCATAATATCAAAAAAATAGAAGCATCTCTCTAAGGAAATGGCAGTAAAAGTTAAAGATAATTTAAACAGTTAATTAGAGTAAGTCTGAATAAGTCTGAGCTAGGATTTATCACTCAAAAGAAAATGATAGAAAAAATAAGAAAATGAGTTTTAGTAAAAAACAATATTTTTGGACCTTTGGTTTTAAGCCTAATTTCAAAATTAATTAAAAAATACAGTAAAAATTGATAGCTTTTAGAAAGAGTAAAACAAAAATAACATTTTAGGCAGAAAGGAAATCGGCAAAGGGCCACAAATCTTTTCGTTTTAAAGATGTGCGCGCTCGTACCATAACTAGAATAGCAAGAAAGGGGAGGAACGAGGAAGAATTAATAAGGAGGAAAAGGATTTAAAAAAGAAATTAAAAGATTTTAATTAAAATTTAAAGAGATAATGAAGAAAAGATGAGGAAAAATGTTAATAAATGGAAGAAAAGAATTTTAAAATTCAAGCAAAAAATCTAATTTTATAAACAAAAATTGATTTTCCGATTTAATTAAGTTCAAAAATCGGGGATTATTGCCTAAATTCTAATTTTACATTTTGAAAATATTTTGGAATTTTAGAATAACTGAGGTATTCTAATAAGGAGAAACTATTCGAAATCTGAAAATTTGGAATACAAATCTTTTCCAATATGTCCTAATCCAAAGAAAGCATTATTTTTAATTAAACCAGAAATCAGTTTTTGCAAAAATTAAATATTAAAAAATATTCGGAAAAATATTATAAAAATATAAACCCACCTCTCGATCCAAGCACTCAAAAATCAACAATTAACAATCCAAAATTCAAAGTTAAGTGCTAAAAAATTTTAATAATTAAAAGTAAAGAAAAGTTAATTTTAACGACCTCAAATGATCCAATTTTGTAAAAACGTAAACAATTTTTTGTTGTTTTTATTTAAAGAAATGTTGTCAATTAAATTTAGTGAAAATGTTGTCAATTAAAAATCTGTGCAGATCTTGCTGATTTAATTAAAATAAATTTGTATAATTTAAAGTTAATATCCTTAAAATAAGAAGATTAGCAGAAAAATGAATAGGTTAAAATTAATGAAAAATTTTGAATAAAAGTTTTGTCTGAAACTTTTATTAAAAACATTAAAGAAAAAATATTAAAAATTGATATCTCTAGAAAAAGAAACAAGGAAATTTTTAATTTAAATAGAAAGACAACAAAGAAATACAAAAAATGAAAGTACAATGTAAAAATTTAAGGAATTACTTATTGTTAGAAAACCGTCAATAAGACAGTAACTATAAAATACTAAAAATGGCAATCTAAGGGACTGTTCGTTATACAGTCAATTAAAGAGAACGTTTATCTTAATTGCGCCTTTCTATTAGAGAGATATTTATATGAATAAAAGAAAAACAGCGGAAATTAGAAAATAAACTAATTTAGATCGGGATTTCTTAAAATAGAAACAAAAAATTTGTAATTCAAAAATAAAGACAACAAAGAAATACAAAAAGAAATTAAATAATGCAGTAACAAAAGTTAGAGAAATAAATAGAAAAGAACACGAGAGAAAAAATGAAGAGGAAAAGATAGAAATGCGAAAAACACTTTAGTCATTGGACAATTGGTTACTGAACATTTTGCCAATTTTTGTCATATTACATAATGCCAAAAATTCGAGAGCACTGACAAAAGATCTCGATTTTAAATTTCTTCACTCTGAAAAATGGCGGACACTTTTTGTCGTGCCCGCTCAAAGGATAGATGAATCAAAGGATAGATACGGCTAAAATCGATCAAAGGATAGACGCGGCCAAAAGCTGCTAAAGGATAGATAAGGCAAAAATCGATTAAAGGATAGATGCATCAAAGGATAGATGCGCTAAAGGATAGATTGGGGTAAAATCCATTAAAGTATAGACACGTCTAAAATTGGGTAAAGCATAGATAAAGTTTGGAGTCCAGTTGAGTACCAACTGTTGAGTGCCTGATCTTAGTTTTTTTTCTGATCTTTGTTCTGATTTCATGTTTCTGTTCTGATTTTTATTTTATTCGTACTTTAGTATATTCGCGGAAAAAAGTTTTTGCCGCTGCGGAGGAAGCCGGGCATGTCCAGCGGAACGACGGCCGCCGCTTCGCTACGGTCGCCGCGAGCGAAGCGAGCACGACCGCAGCGAAGCGCGGCCATTGTGTAGCGAAGACCATGCCTGGCTTCCTCCGCAGCGGCACAAAAACAGTTTTTCCAGCGAAGATTTAGTTGGCTAAACTTTTTTGTCCAGACTCAACCGACCTATTCCTCTGTCTATCCTTTGATCGCTTTTGGCCGTATCTATCCTTTAGCGAATCTATCCTTTGATGCATCTATCCTTTGATCGTTTTTGGGCGTATCTATCCTTTAGTGCATCTATCCTTTAATTTATCTATCCTTTGTAGGGGAGCCCTTTTTGTCTAACGTCTTCCCCTCTCTTTATTCATAACACTCTTTATTAAGTCGTTTAATTTCGAAGTGGATTTATTACAATCTCTCTTTATTTGTTACAAACTATTTCTCTTCTTTTTCATATACTAAATTTAAATCTTTTTGTTAATCAATTTAGCGCAGTTTCACAAAGATCTGATTAGATCTATACATTTCAAATCTTCTGAATAATTTTGTTAAAAATTTGACCTTAACTTCTTATCAAATGGATCCAGTTGATGGGTAATTTATCAAGTTTTTTTCTTTCCAAACATTTAAAAATTTTAAGAGATCGAGTTTATGCTGCTGAACGACTCCTTCAAATCCGTACACGTAAAGGACAGCAAGAATATTTGGTAAAATGGAAGGGTTGGTCAGCTAAACACAACACTTGGGAACCGACTGAGAATATTCTTGATGATCGATTGATACAAGAATTTGAGCAACGCCAAACTACAACAACTCGTGGGCCGAAACGTAAAGCTGCAGGCGCTGCGTCAAATAATTTGTCGGCTTCTGGAAGTTCTACAACAACAACAAATCAGACTTTGAGTCCGCCAGTTAAAAGAGGTCGACGACCTGCCAGTACTCGTCAGAAGACTGACAGTGGTTCAGGTTTACTTTTACAAACAATTAAAATCTAGAAACATTTTCAGAAAGTGCCGCAGGATCACCTTCCACTTCACTTGGTACTCGTCGTTCAAGCCGTCGTACAGCTACAAAAGGGGAAGAAGAGTCTCGTGACGGCAGTGTGAGTACCGTTGATAAGACTGAAGTTGGCAAAAAAGATGCTAAATTGTCTGTGAAAAAGACTAAGGAGGACAATGAAGAGGGAGCTTCAGAGAAAGAGGTTTTTTAGGTATACGAAATAATCTTGAAAATTTTAATTTTAGGAGCATGCAGAAGAGGCTAAAATAGAAACTGCTCCACAAAGTGAGGCTGAACCAGAAATACCAGCTGCTCCAGTTTTAACCAAGGAAGAGCCCAAACAAGCTGAAGATGCTGATACAACTGCTGCTGATGATCATGATGTTGAACCTGTTGATAATGATGAGGCTAGAGAAGCACCACCTTTGGAAATTTTCGGTTTATTTTTTTGTTGTTTTTTAATGCAAATTTTTTTAGTTGAACGTAAACCTACCAAACACGAATTAGCTCAAAATGGTGGCAATGACACAGCTGCAAAGAACAATGATACATTTATAATAACAAATGAGACTGATCCAAATTGTACACATAAAATACAAGTTTTTACTAAACAAGGAGGTACTAGTGGTTCTTCTACTGAAAAACCAAAGCCTGCTAACAATGGCGAAAGTGATATTGTTTGTGTTGGAACTGATAAAGCAGGAACTACTACGACTCAAAATGATATGGATGAAGACATTATTATTGTCAAGGATAATGGAAGCATCGCTGAGACGGTCAGTCAATGTTCTTCTGTAGATGGGAATGAATCAGAGGTGGTTTTGGTTTCAACCGCCTCCGTCACCTCTTCTTCCGCTATTACTGCTCCTCCCACAAGCTCTGAATGAACGGCGGAATTTTAGAAAGTAAAGAGGTGATAAGGATTTTTAAATTATTATTTTAATAGGTTTAGGGAAGGGGTTTAACAGCTAGATGCTTTTCTTTGTCCACGCTTAATATCTTTTGTTTTCCTTGATAAGTTTTCCTTGGACTTGAGGATTTGTTTTTCTATTTTTGTTTTTAAAATACTTTATTTGTAATTAAAAAATTTTTTTCTTTCAGAAGACTTGGACTGATCAAATTACAAAAGAGCCAGTTACTATCCAAAATGAACCCTATCAATATAATGGCTCACATATAATTACTGATGTCACTCTAAATGGTATAACAACAACTTTTATTGAAATTTAAAGAAAAACATGACTTGTTCTAAGGCCAAACCTTTGTAATTTTGTCAATTTATTTTACCTTAATTATTAATGGGAAATGGAAGGGTAATTTGTTTAATCCCCAAAAATTTTTTCAATGATTTGTCTTACCTAATTTATCAAAAGCTCCTCTTCCATATTTTCCCTGCCACATTTTTAAGCGTTTTTTTTCTAAATATTTAACACTAAGGTTATCGGTTTCAAACCAAGCCTAAAACCCGAATATTTTCAGTTTGGTTTGGCGAAACCGACAACCCTTTTCAACAACTATTTAAGATTTTTTTGAATTTGCTGGTTGTATTAAATTATTTTAAGAGTTTTTATGATTTTATTTCTTTTTTCTAAATTATTAAAATTTTAATACAACCAGTTATAACTTAAAATCATTATTTTTAAAATTTTTCCTCAGTCGTAAAAATGTAGTTTTTTGTTTTTTAATCTCCCTGTTCCCTCTTTATTCGTTTCTAACAATTTTTGGTAATTTTTTGTGTTGATAAAACTAGACATGGATATTTTTTAAATAAATGTTTTTGTTTGGTTGCTTTTTACAATTTTTATTTAAATGGAGAGAATCGTTCGTAGATTATAAAATGATTAGAATTCTTAAAAGTTAATTTGGCATTTTTCTAGATTTTAGTTTTATGTTAAAGACGACTTATTTTTCATTAAAATTATTAAATTTGCTGAGTAAACAATTTTTGTTCTTGAGAACCAGTCCAAGTATGGTTAAATATTTGAGGTTATTTTTATATTTTTTTATCAGAACATTTGATTATCGAAGTTAGGGTTGAACGTTATCATGAACCCGGACCTGTCTAACATTCAAACCCCGACATTTGCGACCACGTCAAACTCCAATCCCCAACCTTTCGACCCCGAAATGTCGGTATGCAACCCTTTTATAAAAGAGCAATTTTTGAGTTTCGAAAATTTTTTATAAAAAAGTTTTCTATTTTTTAGTCAACAAGAAGCAATTAATATTGACCAAGAATTGTTTAATTCCTTTTCTGTTGATCAATTAATGGAATTGGCTGGGTTAAGCTGTGCTCAAGCAATTTATAGTGTTTATGATAAAGGTGATTTTTAAATGATTTTTTTTTAATTTTAACTTTAAAGGAAAAGTACTTGTCGTAACTGGACCAGGCAATAATGGAGGTGATGGATTTGTTTGTGCTAGACATTTGAAACATTTTGTAATTTTTTAATTAAATTTTTTTATTGAATATTTTTTTATTTTAAGGGTTTTACGCCAACTATAGTTAATCCTAAACCTTCAAAAAATGAATTGATGCAGCGATTAATTGTATTTTTTAGAATTTTTTTAAAATTTATTTGAGGTTTCCCAAAGTTTTGTAAATTTTATGTAAGGAAAAGGTTATTTAGCAGGCTCTTACAATTAGTTATGGGGGCGAGGGGATTGTATCAGTGCGTTTTTACTGAAAGTTCGGAAAGTTCCCTTTTGAGTAGTTAACGTATTTCAAATTAGTTTATGATACCTGACCTTACTGTTGCGGCCGTCTGTAAAGACCGACTGAGGGGTATGTAAGGAAGAATAGAATAGAACAATAAGAAATATTTAAAATATTTTTCTAAATAGATCCAAACTCAACAACTTGGAATTGAACAATTAGAATTAATGCCGAAAGATTTGAGCAATTTCAATTTAATTGTTGATGCTATATTTGGTTTTAGTTTTAAGCCTCCTATTAGAGAACCTTTTACAAAAATTATTAAACAACTGGCCGAGCAAAAGGATTTACCTATTTTTTCTATTGATATTCCATCAGGTTATTTTAATTTTTTAAATTTAATTCTCGTTCGTTGAGAGGGATTATGCGGTGTTGAGAATTATTTTTTCATATCAATCCAAAAAATTTAAATTATTTTTTAAAGGTTGGGATGTTGAAAAAGGACCACCTGAAGATGAAACACCTACAATTATGCCTGATTCACTAATGTCTCTCACAGCTCCAAAATTGTGTGCTCAATATTTTAAAGGAAAACATCATTTTATTGGTGGACGTTTTTTACCTCCAAAGTAATTTTAATTGAATTATTTTATTTTAAATATCCCCTAAATTTTTAAGAATCTCAGAAAAGCTAAATTTGCCTGAATATGAAGGATCAAGTCAATTTATAAAAATTTAAGGAAAAAATTGTTTATTTTTTTGATATTTTTTTAAAATTATGTATGCTAGTTTAAATTAAAAATAAATATTTTTAGCATCAAAAAATTTAAAAATAATTTTTTAGCCCCTTTTACACTTCCTTCAGCCCTTCATTTATTCTATTGATTATTACATCTTTTCCTCTAACAGTTTTACTTTTATGACTTCATCTTTTTGGGAGGTTTTTTACACTTCGTGTAAATCCAAAATATCATTTTCCTAAAGCTTCGCTTCCTTTCCTTCCTTTTGCTATCTTTTTAGTGATCATTTGGGTCAGTTATTTTCTCCTTTCTACTAGAAACAAGCAATATATAGGATTAGAGAAATAAAGAATATTTTCTTGCTAGAAAAATAAAGGGAATTTTGGGTGTCCTCCTATTCTTAACGGTGTTGAAAAATTTTTTTGTCCTCCCCTAATTTTTCTCCTAAAATAAGGAGATTTAATCTCTTCATTAATTTTTAGTTGCCAAAAATTCAACAAAAAAATAGTAAGAAAATGGCTGTAGACTTTCAATATCCTCAATTTGGAAATATGGATGATATTCTTAATCAATTAAATATAATTTCTAATGAATCTATTGATATTACTGATACTGTTAAACGGAGGTTTTTTTAGACAAATCTTTTATTTTTAATTTTTTAAAATTTAAAGTAAGAGTCAATTAATGCAGCATCGACTCAAAAATCCACTTTTTGCTGTCCTTTGCGATATTAAAAATAAAACTTGTAAGTTGTTTGTTGGCGATCGGTTATTAACCGAAAACCCCCTCAGTTTTGCTTTATGACTCCCCCCGGCTTCGGTTTGGTTAACCGGCTGCCAACAGCCCTTGCTCCGATCACCTCTAAGAAAAAATTATTTTTTAGCTCCTTCAATTCGAAGCATACCTGATGATCAATCTGACGATTTTTCTCGAGGTTTATTCGTTTAATTCTTTCCTTTTTATTTTCTCTTTAAAGATCCTCAATTAGTTCGCTTAGATAATATGTTATTAGCTGAAGGTATTGCTGGACCTGAACGTGTTAATACACCGGAAGCTGGAGATACTGCTGATTATAAACAAAAATTGGTACAAATTCGTCAAACTTATAACGATGAAATGAGGAAATATCAAGATGTTTGTTTACTTTTTAAATTTTTAAAAAATTTTTTTAAAGGCCTGCGAAGAATTTACTTCTCACGTACTTCAATTATTACAAGAACAGGGAACTATCCGTCCAATATCAAATGAAGAAATGAATCGAATGGTCAATATTATTCAAAAGAAATTTTCTGTTATACAAGTTCAATTGAAGCAATCGACTTGTGAAAATGTTATGGTTTTACGATCAAGATTTTTGGATGCGAGGTTTTTTCTCAAAAAAATTTTTTTTGAAAATTTTCTTTTAATTTTAGACGAAAACGCCGCAATTTTAGCAAACAAGCAACAGACATTCTAAACGAATATTTTTATGTTTACATACACAATCCTTACCCAAGTGAAGAAGTTAAAGAAGATTTAGCTAGAAAATGTGGAATTACTGTTAGTCAAGTTAGTAATTGGTTTGGAAATAAAAGAATTCGATATAAAAAGAATATTGCAAAAACACAAGAAGAAGCTGCCATATATGTAAAGAAAGGTGGTCAGGGAGGAGGTTTTAAATTTTTTATAAATTTTTGACACTATAAATTTAAGTTCCAACAACTTATGGTGTTTTAAATAACAATGCTAATGCTGCCGTTGCTGCTGCCGCTGCAGCTAGTTCAATGTTAAATAACCCATATGCTGCAAATATGCTTCAACATGGACAAGCAGATTTACAACATCAAATGATGGGTGGAGGATTTGATTTGACAGCTGGATATAACCCACAATTGGTTTGATTTTTTAAAAATTATTCTTAAGACGGGGGATGGTCGGGACAAGGGCAATGAACTATTTTAAAAAAATTTCGAAAAAATTTTTCTAAGTTGTTGGGTATTCCTATTATTTTTAACAAATTTTTTAAATTGAAAAATTACTTTTTAGTTCCAAATGAATTATATGCAACCACAACAACCTTCAAATAATTCTCCACAAAATTAGAAAAAAAGAATGGCCATAATTATTATTTTTTTGTATTTTACCTCAATAAATGAGAGAGAAGAAAAGAAAATGCCATTTAACAAATACTTAATAATTAACATAATAAAAAATTTTTTTTTCGCAAGCATAATTACTTAATAATTAATTGTCCCCTAATTTTCCCCTTTTAATTTTTTGTAATTTTCTCCTTTTTTTAAAATAAAATTGAATTAATTTTTTTTGTTGTTTATTCAAAAATGTTAAAATTCAATTAATTATTTTTCTTGAAAATAAATTAAAAAAAATACTAATATTATAATTTTTTACAGGTTAAATATTAAAGAAAAATAATTCGTTAAAAAATGGGTGCAGCTGAGAGCAGTTTATCTGAAAAAGTGGATGAGAAAGGAATTAAAAAGGAAGTATAAAATTTTTTAAATTATTTAATTAAAATTTTTCTTTTAAAGATTGGTGAATGCCCAGTAGTTATCTACACAAAATCAGAATGTGGTTATTGTAAAATGGCAAAAGATTTACTTGAGAAGGAAAGGATTAATTATAGAGAACATGAATTGGGACACATGCAACGCGAAGATCCTGAGACATATCAGGTGGGATGAAATGTTATGGTATTCAATATTTCTTTTTTGGGAGAGGGATGGGAGGGAGGATTGGTAATCTAAGAACTTGTTAAAGGGGTAGGGGTTTTGGTTCTGTCCTGAGACTCTGTCATGAGGAACTCCAGATATGCTGATTCCTCATAATTAGCCGGATATTGAACGGAATGTTTCCTCAATTAATTTAAACAAAAGGTGGGAGATTTATACTTGAGCGGGACTTTCTTCTTATTTTCCAAAGAAAAAATAATTTAAAATTTATTTTCATTTAGAGACGCGTTAATGGATTAGTCTACATTACAAGACATAAAACAATGCCTCAAGTATTTATTTGTGAAAGTTTTATTGGAGGTTTGGAGGAAATTTTATTTTTTCTAAATTTTTTTATTTAAAGGTTTTACAGAACTCAACAAACTTGCTCAAGAAGGAAAACTTAAAGAAGAAATTAGTCGATGTTTGGATTAAAATTATTTTTGTTTAAGATTTTTTAGTTAAAATAAATTTTCTTTTTGAAAATAAAATTTAAAGAAAATTTTTTTAATATTTATATAAAAACAGAAAAAAGGATTTTTTGCTCCTTAAAATTTTTTTTCAATTTTAAAAATTCGTTTAATTTATTTAATTTTTTTCTAGCCAACTCTAGCTCGATATATTGGCATCATCATTCCTCGTTTTCCAATTCTTGCTAAAAAGAGACGTTTGCCTACACTTGGCTGATTACTTCTTTTATTTTTTGTTGTTGGTGGTTGTTGCCTGGAAATTTTGGAAATTTTTATTTGGTTTCTTGACTTACCACCGAATCATGTTCAGTTCTACTGGGTCTGTTAAACTCGTTAGCATGGATGCTGGATACAAATCAACCATTCTTTGTAGGTTTGCATTTGTGTCGTCTCGAAAATTTTTTAAATTTTTTTGCTTGGGTTTTTTTTTAATTTTTATCGGAACCTTAGGGGAGTATTAGGCTTTACTATTCTACAATTTTTATTTCTCGAAATTCATTTTTGGTTCTGATAAAAATTAAAAACGTCCAACATTTTTTATTACCTCCCCAATTGTCCTCCAAAATTTCATTTTGAGTTCTAATTGCTGCTGAACAATTCACAAAAAAATTTAAAAATAAAATTGAAGAAATGATAAAAATTTTGTGAAATTTTTTGTTATTAGAGAATTTCATATTTTAATAATTTTTATCTTAAAATTCTCAATGAGTTGTGTAAAATAAAAGAGAAAAGTGAATTTAAAAGGAAATTTAGATTTTATTTTTTTACGTTTTTAATATTAATTTAATTTTAATTTTCTCTTCCCTTTTGCGCGGCACAATTTAATTTCTAATTTAATTTTTATTTATTTAAATTTAATTATCTATCTAAAAAATATTTTTAAGAATTCTTAGAAAGTACTTGAGAGAGGAGGGAGAGAATTTATAATTTTTTATTGATATTTGGTGCTAGGGGGAATGGGGGGAGGGATTGACTAAAAAAAGAATTTTTTGGAGTAATCATTTTTGAGATTTTTTAAGGAAGTAATAACGAGAATATTATTTTTCAAAATAATTTTTATTAAGAGAGTTAGCTTTATTTTTATCTACCCTCTATATTTTTAGTAGAGGGAAAAGACCAAAAATAAAAATAATTATTTTTTGAGGCTTCTTTAATAATAAAATAAATTTATTTATTTTTTAAAAAGATTTTCACATTATTTTTTATTAATCATTTATTTTTTTATTTTTCAGATTTGGCATTTTTAATTGTTTGTTTTATTATGGTTACAATAGAACAAAAGATTGAAGAAAATAATTATATGGAGAATGATGATGATATTTTTGTTACTTCAAACTTGGAAGAAAATGAAAAAAATAATATTTTTGATGGGAAAAATAATGACGTTGACAGCAGCAACGGTGGTTGGTCAGTCGGTAAATTTAAATATAAATAAATAAAAAATAAGGGGAACCCAATCTAGATGATTAAAATTTGAATGAACCCAATTTAAATTATTAAAAATTTTTAAAAAAATTTTTGATAAAAAAATTTTTGAACAATTTTGAAAACCGAAAACTTCGGGGTTTTTAAAAATCGAAAACCAAAGGTACAGGTGAATAACTAGTGAATATTTAAAATGAGGAGAAGAGGGGGAAGGGGTGTTTTAATAATAAAGAAATTTTTTTGAAATAATTGTACTAGAATATTAAAAATTTGGAGAGAGAAGGGAAGGGATGTTCGTTTGCTAAAATAATTTTCTGTTCTTATGCAAAAAATTTTTTTGAAATTAATTATTTATTTATCTCTCTAATTCCTCAATTTAGGAACGATAATAATGATGAATTATTTTATTTACTAAAACAAAATAATTGTACTATTGAAAGAATTGATGGAACACAGCTTGGACAAGACGATTTTCTCAGAAGGTTTTGTTGAAAATTTTTTTTTAAAATTTTTCTTTTTTAAAGTTATGCATATTCAAAGCCTTTAATTATTACAAATATTTTTGATAATGCAAAAAAATCATATTTTAAGAAATCTAATTTGTTGGCTAATTGGAGCAATTTTCCTGTTGTTTTGGCTTCAGCCAATACTTACAGGTTTTCTTTAAAAAATTTAAGTGAAAATATTTTTTGTTTTAAAGCTATTCAAAAGGCGAGTGATTTTGTTGATCTTTAAAATTCTCAAAAAAATTTTTCAGTTGAAACTACATTTGGTTTATATTTACAAAAATATTTGAAGCCGTTAAACATCAATATTCCTGCAAATGGTTTTGTTTAAAATTTTTACAAATTTTTTGAAATTTTTTTCTTTTTCAGAAACATTTTATCTTTTTGGTGATATTGACAGAGAGATGTGGAAACCTTTATTAGATCAATATAAATTGCCTAGTTGGAATTTACCTGGACATGAAGCAGCTTTAAGCTTTGGAATTGCTGCTGTTGGAACTGGGTTTTTTTAATTTTAAAATAATTTTTTAAAATTTATTTTTAAGTGTTCCCTTCCATTTTCATGGGCCTGGTTTTGCTGAAGTCATTTTTGGAGCAAAAGTAAGTTTTAAATTTCTAAAAAATTTTAAATTTTTTTGAAATTTCAAAAAAAATTCCCAAAATTTTTTTGAAAATTAATTTTTCGGACCTTTATCTTTAATAATTAAAATAGCCACTACTATATAATTATTTTTATTTTTAAAAGTATTGGTTTCTTTCTCCATTTGAAAAACGTCCAGAATGGGATCCAAATGTTTCTACCTTACAATGGATGAAAGAAATATTTTTAAATTTGCCTTTAGAAGAAAAACCGTTAAATTGTCTTTTACTCCCTGGAGAATTGATTTATTTTCCTGACAAGGTATTTTTTAAAAACAAAATTTTTTTGAAAATTTTTTTCTCTTAAAAAAGTGGTGGCATGCTACACTAAATGTTAAAACTTCTGTATTTTTTAGTACATTTTTAAGTCCAACTAGTAATAAAATTAATGAGATTAAGGGAAGTAGGAAAGATGAATTTTAAGAGAATATTTTTAAATGAGAGAGGAGGAGGGTTATTTTTATTTTACATAATTGGGTGATTTTTTTCTAATTTTTTGAGACCCTTTAATAATTAATTAAACTTTTTTTGGTTCTTAATAATCCTATAAATATTTTTTTAATTAGGGTTGTTGGCGACGAGTTTTAAACTCGAAAATCGGAAAAAGTTTTTTCCAATATTTTCTGAAATTAAAAAAAATTTTATTTTTGAATTAAAAAATTATTCCAAAAATACCTAAATCCTCGATATTTTTAATTAAAATTTAAGACCGAAAACCTGGATTCTAAAATTTTGAATTAATAAAAAATCTGAGATTACCGGTTTTAATAAGTAGCTGGTCGTCAACAACCCTCTATTTTTTCAAACTCTGTCCCAGCATTTTTTTAAATTTAATTGAATTTCGGTTCCAAAATTTTTATTTTTTTCTAAATTGTTTATATGTTTAATTTACGAATTAAAAAAAATTTTTCTTTTAAGAATTCATCTTTTAATTAATTAAACAGTCCAATCTCGGGGTATTGGGTGCATTCCATAAATAAATGGGCGAATAACCCAAAATCCTTGTTGATTATTTGATTTTAATAATCTTGTTGATGTAAATGGAGGGAGAAGAAAATTATTAGTTGGTTGTCCTGCTGAACGTTTTCCAAAGCCCATAGGTAAACGTCCACTTCCTTTTATAAATTCTTCTGAAAAAATTTTTTGAAATTAAAAGGGGATGGTTTTATAATTTTTCGAGATTTTTCTGAAAATTTTCTGATTTTTTATTATTTTTTGAAGAATTTTCTCCCTCTCCCCTTACCGTATTCTTCACTAGATCTTTTGTCTATTGACCTGTGTGCATCTTCTATAGGTTCTTCCTTTATAAAAAAAGATTTTTTTATTTAATTTTTCCAAAAATAGAAAATCTAAATTAAATTACAATTACCTCACTTAACAATTCAAATCCAGCGGAAATAAAAATCTGTTGGGGGCACAGATGTAAAAATAAAAAAAGGTGAAATAATGGGAAAAGAAAAGTAATACTTTTAAAATTTAGTTGAAAATACATTTTTATTTTCAAAAATTTTTCTTTTTTTTGGCAATTTTTATAAAAATGTGAATGAATTTAGGCTTTGAAATGAGTTTAAAAACATTGTTTTATATAGTAGCCATTTTTAAAAATTCTTTTTGTGGGGGTGAGAGAGGGAGGAGGTGGAGCAAGTCTAATTAGAAAGGGAATGGTTAATAAATGGAATAGTAGGTATGTTGGAGGAAGGAAATGACTCTTTAAAGGAAGAAGGGGGGAAGGAACTTGAAAATAAAAATTGCTGTAAATTAAAAAAATATTTTTAGTTGTTTTTGGACGATTTTTGAGGTTGTAAATTTTCTAAGAAAATTTGTTTGGGTTTCCATGAATCTGTGTCTCTATATGAAATAGGTAATCTTGAAAGGCCCTCCATCACCCGGTAGATAAGATTATTATCAAAATCAGCATGAGATTTTGTGAGCTATATTTATCTCGCTTAAAAATTGCTGCGAGTCCACGGGTTTTTTAAATAAATATATTTATTTACTTCAATTATTCTTTTAAGCCAAAAGATTTTTTAATAATAGGAGGGAGAATATGAAAATATTTATTTTAAAGGAAATTTCATTTTTGATTAAATTTGGCATTTTTTGTTGGCATTTATAAACACACACAAATAAGCACAAATGTTTGTGTTATCTACTCATTTATTCTCCCCCTCTCAATTCCAGTTGATGTGGTTAAAAAATGAAAGGGAGAATATATCCATTTTTGATTGCTTTAACAAGAAAAAAAGCAAAATTAAAAAATCTGTCAAGTTCTTTTTTTGGTATTCATATAAAAAATTTAAAAAAAATTTACTAAAATGGCTCTAAAAAAGATTGATGTTTGTATTCTTAAGGGGTAAGAAATGAGGCAAAAATTAAATATATTTTTTGGGAACAAATGAAAATTGCCTTTTATTATTAAATTTAAAAAAATTTAAATGGGGATTTTGTTTTGCTTTGATGACGTTTTTGGTTATTTTTTCATCGTTGAACGTTTTTTGAAATTTTTCGTCAAATTACAGTATTTCACTTTTTAAATTATTGACCGATATGAACTTTTATAATTTTTCAAATTTGACCATTTTACAACATTTTCAGATTTGACCAATTACAATTATGACCATTTTAAGTTGCCCTTTTTTACCCTTTGAAGATCTCTAATTTTTTGTGACAATATTTGTGTACAAAATGTACTATTGTCTGCGGTTAGTCAAAAAAACATCACGTTCCTCCCTCAATTTGTACTTTGTTCCTCTGTGGTGTTGATTGTTACTTCCTTCATTCAATGGTATGCTTTTATAAAGGGAGTTTCTCTCTCAAATTGATTTGCAGTCAAAACAAAAGGCAAACAAGGCTATTTTTAAGGTTATTTTTAGGTACAGGGAGATATTTATCTTCTTTTATTGTCTGGTTTAAACAAAAATATTTTTGTTTTAGTCAAAAAAATTCATTTTATTTTTATGTTAAAAACATTTTTTATTAAAAAACTAATTAAAATGCCAGAATTTTTAAAAGATTCACAATTTCAAATTTTATCGTCACCAAGACATATTATTGGAAATAATCATCATCAAGGGCATTATCCGCCTTTTATTTCAAATTTCACAACGTCCTCTTCAACCAATTCAGAGTCTAGCAGCGCTTCATCAACAACATCTTCAAGTTCAAATTCTTTACCAAATTCTTTTCAACCTCCTTCAGCTGATTCTGAATCTTACGTTAAAGTTAGAATGCCAAATATTAAAGGTTTCTTTTTGAATTTTTAATTTTATTTTCGTGGGGAGGTGACCCCTGATATCCATAAAATTTTTAATAGTTCTCTGGCGAAATAATGTCGCACACAAACGAGACTATTAATCAATTTTTAACCTTTTTAAACATTTATTTTTTCAGTTTTTTCTGGTTCGTCAAATTATGAAATGGCCCGTTCAATTTGCGATAGATTACAATTAGATGTAGCCAAGGCTGTTTTGAAGAAGTTTAGCAATAAAGAAACTAATGTAGAAATTATTGAATCTGTCAGAGGAGAGGATGTTTATATTATACAGAGCGGGTTTGGTTTTTTAAATATTTTTATCCAAATAAAGATTCAAATTTTTTGAAAAGGATCCATTTTTCCATTTTCTCGGGTCAAATCACTCAAGTCTAGAAAAAATTTCGGAGGCTTAAGTATGACTGTGAGGCTTATTGTGGTAACCTTCGCAGGTTCACGGAAAGCCTAGGTATTTTAAAAACGACTGGGTAAGATGTAAAACCTCGGGCCTTTTTTAGGGCTAGACAGGCCATACAAGTTCACAAAAATCCATGGCGAAGAATTGGTCAATATTAAAAACCTCAACCTAAACAAATACAAATTACAATATTTTTCAGTTGTGGAGAAATAAACGACCATTTGATGGAACTTTTAATTATGATTTCTGCTTGTAAAATAGCTTCAGCGTCACGTGTTACAGCAGTTATTCCCTGTTTTCCTTATGCTAGACAAGACAAAAAAGACAAATCTCGAGCTCCTATTACTGCTAAACTTGTTTGTTTTTTTTTAATTTTTTTGATTAAAAAAAATTTTTTGAAGGTTGCAAATATGCTTTCAGTTGCTGGGGCTGATCATATAATTACAATGGATTTGCATGCTTCCCAAATTCAAGGATTTTTTGATATTCCTGTGGACAATTTATATGCTGAACCGGCAATATTAAAATCAATTAGAGAAACAATTCCAAATTGGAAGGAAGCTGTTATTGTTTCTCCTGATGCTGGGGGAGCTAAACGGTTGGCTTTTTATTTAAAAAAATTAAAAAAAATTTTTGAAATTTTTTTTCAAGTGTAACCTCAATAGCTGATCGTTTAAACGTCGATTTTGCTTTAATCCATAAAGAAAGAAAAATTGCTAATGAAGTTGAGAAGATGACACTTGTTGGTGATGTAACAAACAAAACAGCAATTTTAGTTGATGATATGTCTGATACTTGTGGAACTTTAATTTTGGCTGCAGAAAAGTTTAATTTTTTAAAATTTAAAATTAAAAAAATTTTTTAAAGATTAAATGAAGCTGGGGCAAGTCAAATTTATGCTTTTTGTGTTCATGGGATATTTTCTGGTCCAGCTATTGATCGTTTAAATAATTCAAAATTTGAATCTGTTTTTGTAACAAATACAATTCCACAAGAAGAAAATATGAAACGTTGCAGTAAAGTTAAGGTTTGGGAATTTGAAAAATATTTCTTTGAGTTTTTTGATTTTTGGAGGTTTTGAGAAGGGTTTTTACCGGTGGCGGGTTATTAGATACCCAATCAAACTTATCTCCTAATCCCCTAACTGAATTCATCTGAAGGCAGAAACCTTGTCTTATTTTCGAACTCAATATCTGACTCGTCTTTTTTCTCAACCTGACCTATCCGTGTTTCTTATACGATAAGAATAACTTTTTTAATTTTTAAGTGTATTGACATTTCAATGATTCTTGCTGAAGCAATTCGTCGTACACATAATGGTGAATCTGTTAGTTATTTATTCAGTCATGTGCCTTTGTAAAAGAAGTTGGAAAAAATAAATAGAAGTATTTTTTTGATTGAAATTTTTATTTTGGTTTATTTTCCCGGATCTCCACAGAAAAACAAATATTTAAAATTCCTTTAAAATATAATTTCTCTTCAACAACCTCTCTTTCCTTTTAATTATACATACATATTTTATTTTAAACACATATTTTTTTGTGAAATATTTAAAAAAAGGTATGGCTCTCCTTGAAAATTTATTTTTCGATTTTTATTATTTATTTGGATATGAGAGTGTTATATCTTTTTTTTTGAATTTATGATAGTAATAAGATAACACCAAAAATGTTTATTTTTTGACCTTTATGAAACTTCGCCCTATATATTTTATTTAAAAATACATACGATTCTTGTCAGATTTCTAATGAGTTAAATATTTTTTAAAGATTTGATTAAAAATATTAAATTTTGAATCGTATGTGTTTAAGTATGTTAGATTTAAATAAAACTCTGAAAATAATTTTTTTATTTTTTTTTGATAAGGTTGTTTTTTCATAAATCCATCCCTAAATTATTTACAAAGAATTTATAATTAAAAATGCTGGACAAAATTTAGAAAATTTTTTTCTTTTGAATTTCACAGCTTTCGATCATGTCCAAATGCCTGCTCATTTTATTTTTCAACTTCTGCATTCTACAAATTGTTAGAACACAAAATTTTGAAACTGGAGATAATTCTACAGTTAGAGGATGCTCGTAAGAAGAAAAAAATTTTTTTAAATTAATTTCTAAAATTTTTTTAAAGAAATCGTTGTTCGTACAAAGATTCTTCTTTGCAATGTTGGAATACTTCCCTTTTATTCTTTGAAAAAATTTTGCTTGGTCAAATGAGAAATTATGTTGCTGTGCAAATGAATGTATTTTCTTAATAGAGGTTTTTAAATTTAAATTAATTTTTTAAAGATTGATCAATGGGCGAGAAGGCACAAAAAACCATATATTGAAGATTTTGCTGGTGCAAAGAAACGTTCTATTAAATCAATGGGTTTGTTTATTTTTCTTGGTTCAGTTTCAACCATGCATTGCTAGAAAAATAAGTTTTCTCTAGATAGAAAGTATTTTCCTTGTGTGGTTTGGATCCCTCAGTCTAGGGTTGGCTGTTCTCCATAAATGCTGCTTTTCCTGATTATTAACAGTTTCAGCTGTTTTTGCTGGTTAGTTTTTGGTCAGAAATCCCTTCACTTATTTTGCTTAACTATTTTTCTGTTAATTCAGTTTTTATTTAGAATCCTTGCTTCACGACGGCGATATCCTCAAAAAAGAAACGATTGAAACAGTTGTTGATGCTTTGGTGGATTTGGCTGCACAACAATCCAATCATTCAATGGTTTTTTTAGATTTATTTTAAAAATTATTTTTTATTTTAAAGCTTACTTGGATGACTCATTTCCAATGTCCAATTCCTTGCGAACATAGATACACCGTTTGGCGTAATTTGTGAGTTTTTCATTTTTGAAGTGGTGATGGGAAGGGATTTTAGCGGGGAAGCGTTATTTCCTGGAAAAATTTAAAAAATGTTTCTCTTGAAATTTGAATTTTTCAGAAAATTTTTTAATCAATTTTAATTATTTTTTTAAAAAGGTTCATTCTATCAACAATTTTGAACGTTTGCCTATTTATTTGTGTTCTTCCACTAGTCAGACGAATGCATGGGGGCGAGTCTTCTGAACCTCTTATTCATAACAACTAAAACATTTTTGATGAAAATTGTGAAGATTTTCAATGTGGCATTTTTCAATGTTTTTTCGGTCCTTTTTCCTTCATAAGCTCAATTTTATCTTTAAAAATATTTTTTGCCTATTTCGCCTTTTTCCATTTTTGCAATTTTTTTTTCTTTTTTAATTCTTCTTGTATTAACTGTTGATAAATCATTTATCTTCTATCGAAATTTTATTGCTGAAAAATGTTTTTTTACATTATTTATTTGTCCGTAGAGAGAGTTTTGTTTAATTAAAAAAAATTTTTAGAGATTAATGTCGGAAATTCGAGCTAAAAAATCTGGTTTGGCTGCGGAAGCGCAACAAAAAGTTCATGGCAAATTTGATTCTCAATTTGCTCAACAAATTTTTGGATGGATTTCTTGTGTTACGGGAGAGACGTTGCCGACGACTGGAGATATTAATGAATTTATTTCAACCTTGAAAGATGGAGTTTTACTTTGCAAGTTTGTTTTAAAAGAATTTTGAGTTTATGGTTTTTTTTGGGAATATTTAGGTCTTTAGTCTCTTAAGAGGCTCGGATCCCACGTACGAAAATATTTTGTATATAAAATTTCCCTCTTACTCGAATGTTAAAATTTTTCAATTTCAGGCTTGTGAACGCTCTTTCTCGAAATTCAGACGAGAAAGTCAACAACAGCGTTTTGCCATTTAGATATGCAGCAAATATTGCTTACTTCTTGTCGTTTGTGGGGAATTATGTCGGCAAAAGTATTTTTTAATTTGAGTATTCTTTTTTCATTATTTTATCTTTTAGATGAACTTTTCCAGACGGTTGACTTATATGAGGGGCAAGACCCAAACTCCGTTCTCGTTTGTTTGGCAGCATTGGCACGTAAATCTGAGAAGGTTTTTGGGTAAGATTTGTTAATAACAAGTTTAAAATTTATTTTTAAATTTAGAAAGCCTGGACTTGGACCGAAAGAAGCTGAAGGAGGAACTCCTCATCATCTTAAAACTGGTGAAGCAATTATTGGACTTCAGGCTGGGTCAAGCAAGGGAGCTACTCAGAGTGGAATGGTTTCTGTTTTAATATTAAAAATGAAATTTGGGTTGGGGAATTTATATTATTGGGGAATTTATATTAGAGAGCTTTTTGGGAATCCCACGGCCATTCAATTTGTGTATTTATCTTAACCTAAGATTTATTATGTTTGGATGGTTTCCTGTTGAAATTTCACCAAAAAATGAATTGTTTATTTCTAATTTCGATTTTTGATTAACGTTTCTTTTTCAGGAGAACAAAATTAAGCGATCAAGAGGAATGGTGGGGAAATTAAAAAATATATTCAAATAGAATTTTGAATTTTTAGTATGTCTCCAAAAGTGAAAAGAAGAAAAGAAAGCATGCAAGAGATGAAATAAAGAAGCTGATAAATGAAGGGCGTTCAAACGCTGAAATAGAGAAGCTGATAAATAAAGAGAAGAAGAGGAAGGAGGAAGTGTGGAAGATAAAGATGAAGAATAAGAAAAGAAGAAATTAAATGATTTATTTTTGTTGTTTTTTAATGGAATCTCTATAACGACGTTTATTTGGTCATCATTTCTGTCTTGACTCTAAAACGGCTAAAACAATGTCGGTGTATAGAGACTCAATTTATTGACATTCTTGCTCTATCTTTTATTTTTTTATTTTAAATTTAATAGAACAAATTTCCAATTTAAGACTAGAAATCCATAAATCGGTTTTTAAACCGCCTTATTTTTTGCCATTTAAGAATATTTGTTTCAGAATTCAAAAATCTGCGCTATTTGGCATAATGCAAAACATTGAGAGTAAATGACACTTCATCCCAAAAATCAATAATCGATTTTTGGTGTTTCATTTAGTGTCCTCTGTTGACCACTTATAGCAAAGATGTTCTACAACAGAATGAAGGGCTTTTCCTTTTTTTGGGGATTAACTTTTTGAAGGGTGGGGGGTTGTAATGACTTGCGGACAAAACTTCCTTTTTATAATTTTTAAAAAATGTAAACATTTTTTTTTCAGACTTCAGCAGCAACACAACAAAAGCTCATGTTGTCTCTTCGGAGATAGCTGGGCACAACAGCTCATGTTGTCTCTTCGGAGATAGCTGGGCACAAAAGCTCATGTTGTCTCTTCGGAGATAGCTGGGCACAAAAGCTCATGTTGTCTCTTCGGAGATAGCTGGGCACAAAAGCTCATGTTGTTTCTTCGGAGATAGCTGGGCACAAAAGCTCATGTTGTCTCTTCGGAGATAGCTGGGCACAACAGCTCATGTTGTCTCTTCGGAGTTAGCTGGGCACAACAGCTCATGTTGTCTCTTCGGAGATAGCTGGGCACAAAAGCCAATTAAAAAAATTTTTTAGAGATTAATGTCGGAAATTCGAGCTGAAAAATCTGGTTTGGCTGCGGAAGCGCAACAAAAAGTTCATGGCAAATTTGATTCTCAATTTGCTCAACAAATTTTTGGATGGATTTCTTGTGTTACGGGAGAGACGTTGCCGACGACTGGAGATATTAATGAATTTATTTCAACCTTGAAAGATGGAGTTTTACTTTGCAAGTTTGTCTTTAAAAATTTTATATCTTATGGGAAGGTTTGTTTAGTGTTTTTGCTAGTCTCTTAAGGATGAATTTAATGGATGGGCCAGTTTCAGAAAACGGTCGGGTTTCGGGTAACTCGATCTCCGCACATGTTGTAGAGTCATTTTTCCAATTGAATCAGTCCTTTAAAGATTGTAATTTTTTAAACTTTCAGGCTTGCAAATACACTGTCTCCAAATTCAATTAAAAAGGTCAACACCAGCACTTTGGCATTTAAACAGATGGAAAATATATCGTTCTTTTTGTCGTTTGTTGGGAATTATGTTGGCAAAAGTATTTTTTAATTGAGTATTCTTTTTTTGATTATTTTATTTTTTAGATGAACTTTTCCAAACGGTTGATTTATATGAAGGGCAAGACCCAAACTCCGTTCTCGTTTGTCTGGCAGCATTGGCGCGTAAATCGGAGAAAGTTTTTGGGTAAGATTAATAAAATTAAAGTTTATTTTTAAATTTAGAAAGCCTGGACTTGGCCCAAAGGAAGCTGAGGGCGAAAAAAGACAATGGACTCCACATCAACTTAAAGCTGGTGAAACTATTATTGGACTTCAAGCTGGGTCGAATAAAGGAGCTACTCAAAGTGGAATGGTTTGTTTTTTGATGTTTTGGGGGGGGGGGGGAGGTTGGGACCTTTTGAACAAAAATTTTCTTGGACTAGAAATTTATAAAAATTTAAAATAATTTTTAAAAGATTATGGGCAACACTCGACACATGTAATATAAATGGAAGAGAAAACAATTTTGACCATTAAATGAAGAATAAAGTTTTATGAGTTTATGAAAGACGGTGATTCAGTTTTATTAAATTTTTTCACTTAAAAATTGTTAGCCTTTTTCACTTAAAATTATTCCCCCTTCACTTAATTAAATATTCCCTGTGAAGATTCTTCTTGACTTATAAAATTGGCATTCCAAATTTAATTAGAATTTTTGATAAATAAAATATTTGCTTTAAATTAATTTTCTTAATTTTAAAAATATTGTTTTTAAACAATTAAATTTTTTTTTGAAATTTCACAACTCATTCTTCACTATTTTTTCTCATATTCTCACTTAATAAGCTCCATTTAAATCCCTCTATTTTTGGACTCTAAAGCACATTTATAGAATATTTTCTTTTTACTCTAATTGTGTTTTAGTTATAGTTAAGCGTTTCTAACGTAACCTTGTTTTTTTATTTCTACTTGAATGAATCATCTCTTTTTAAAAAAGATAAGTAGTGTGTTTATTAAGAAATAGACCCATTTTTAGCTTAATTTCTAGTTAAAAATAATTTATCTTTTTGTTTCATTTCTGTTAAAATCCTTAATATTTTTACTCAAAAATTTTTTTTAATTTTTAGATGGTTAATTTTCTTTCTGTTCCACTTAAATCTACAAATGAAGTTGATTTATACAAACCTTTAAAAACCTATATAGATTCTCTTTCTGAATTGTCTGAAGATGTTAAAAGTGAAGCAAATGAAGGATTACTTGAATTGAATAAATTGAGAAATAAAGCTTGTTGTCAACCTTTGGATAAACATCAAAGCTCTCTTGACGTTATTACAAGGTTTTGAATTTTATATTTAATTTTGAAATGATCAGGGGGGTCCAATGGTGGGACTTTCTCGAAGTCCGAAACTGACCTTTTCGAGGAAATAATTCGGAATCTATGGGTTTTAAGGGCATTTTCGTTGTTTAAAGCCCCAACAACATTTTGTAATATTTCTTTAGTTGAAAAGAGATTTCTAAATTAATTCATATCTTTTCCAGATACTATGACCAACTTTGTGCAATAGAAGCAAAATTGCCAATTACACCAACTCTGAATCCAATCAGTTTTAAATGGAAAGATGCTTTTGGGAAGAGTTCATTATTCTTTTCTAAAGCCTCTCTAAGTTTGTTTTCATTTATTTTTAAAATTTATTTTTGATAAAAAATTTAGCGTTAAATGACAGTTCTTTTGAAAGAGCCTGTGTTCTCTTTAATTGTGGCGCTCTAATGTCAAATATTGCAGCTTCGCAGCAAATGCATTCAGATGAGGAATTAAAAAGTGTTGCCAAAATGTTTCAACTATCAGCAGGAATTTTTTCAAAATTGAAGGATTCTGTTTTTGGATTGGTTAATTTTTGTTAAATTATTTGTTTTTATACTTTAAATTTCTTAGGTCCAGCAAGAGCCAACACCTGATCTTTCTCCTGACGCTTTGTCCTCACTTTCCTTGTTGATGGTTGCACAAGCACAGGAGTCTGTTTATATTAAAGCTTCTAGAGGTTTTTATTTTTAATTTTTCGATAATTGAAATATATTTTTAGATAAGATGAAGCCAGGCTCTTTGCTTAAAATTGCAGCACAATGTAGTGAGATGTATAGTGAGGCTCTTAAATCTATGTGCAAAGATAGTGTCAAAGGAATGTGGGATAAGGTTTGTTTTTTGTTTTACGGATATTACCGTCATGTTTTTTGTTTTGACTCTTTCCACTAGGGAAATTTTAATTTGATTATCTAAATTTTCCAGGAATGGATTCCAATAGTAACTGCAAAAGGAATGGCTTTTGGTGCTTTGGCTCAATTTTATGCAGCGGAATATGCAAAGGATAACCAAACTTTTGGTGAACAAATATCTCGACTTAAAGAAGCATCGAAATTAATGGACCAATCAATTTCTTATTATTCTAATGGATTTTCCGAAGAAAATGTTTTAATTAAAAAGTCGTTAGAAACTGCTGTTAAAGATAACGACTTTATTTATCATGAAAGAGTTGCTGATTTTAAATCACTTCCTCCTCTACAAAAAATTAGTTTGGCCAAACCTTCAACGATTTCTGGACCAATTTCTGCCCGTTTTAAAGACATGTTTGAATCACTTGTGCCTGTTGCTGTCCAAAATGCTTTGGCTACTTTTGAGGCTAGAAAGAATGATGTTGTTAATATTGATGTTTCTAGAATGAGGGAATATAATCAATTAATGAATGCGTAAATATTTGCATTTATAAAGAAATTAGGGAAGGGTTTTTGAGAAAATAGAGTGGGTTTTTAGGCGTTTTAAGATTTCGCAAGACTTTGGCATCTCTCAGATTTTGTATTCAAAATTTTGTTTTTTTAAAGTTGTTTGGCTTCATTAAATTTGCCTGCTGCTTTGGACGATGTAACAAAACAAGAACAATGTCCTCAATCAATCAGAGAAAAATCGGCACAAGTTAAAAATAATGGCGGGATTACTGATTTGACGAATAAATTGAATGAATTGCCTGGTTTATATAAAAGAAACGAAGAAATTTTGAATGAGGTTTTTTGAATTTATTTGCTTACTTTATTTTTTTCTAATTTAAGTGTTCAAGATTATTAAAAGATGAAAAAGAAACGGATGAAAATCTGCGTAAACAATTTACAACAAAATGGACTCGAATGCCTTCGGAAAATTTGACACCACCTTTTTTGCAAGAATTGGGAAAATTTAGAGGAATTTTACAAACAGCAGCTAATGCTGATGTTAGCGTTAGAAGTAAATTTGAACAAAACAAAAGAGGAATGGAATTGCTTAGTTTAACTGAGGTTTTTTTTATTTTTGATTGTTAGACTAATTATCCAAACAGGGGTTGGTCGGGTTCGCGAAGTTTTCTTTCGATCGGGTCTTGGGTCAAAAAAGTTTCCCTGATCCGAACCTCTAATAAAATTTAAAAAATTATTTCCTAGAATGACTTAAAATTATCAATTCCTGGTATCGGAACTTATCAGAGTGGAGCATCTAATTCTGAAACTGTTCCAAAATTGCGAAATTTAATGAATCAAGTTCAAGAAATTAAAGTTGAAAGAGAAGAAATAGAAAAAGAATTAAAAAAGGTTTGAATATTTATTCTAACATATATATAAAAATTTAAAAAAATATCTTTAAAGATTCGTTGTGATATGAGCAACGATTTTTCTAAATCTTTGTCAGAGACTGGTGTTGTTGATGAAAAACTTAGTTCTGACAAAATTGCAAATTTATTCAAACCTTTACGTGACAAAGTAGAATCTTCAATTAAAAGGCAAGATTCTGTTATGGAAGAAGTTCAATTATGGCATAAAAAGTTTCATGAAGAACGTCAAACAACTGGAGGAGCTGAACGTGAAAATTTTTTGAAAGGTTTGGCGACTGCTTATGATGCTTTCTTTAGACTTCAAGGAGATTTGAATGAAGGAACTAAGGTTTTTTGTATTATTTTTTGTGTATTAAGTATCTTAAATTTTTTTATTTTTTCAGTTTTATAATGATCTTACACCTATTTTGGTTCGACTTCAGCAAAAAATTTCTGGTTTATTTTTAAAATTATATTTTTATAATTTTTTGTTAGATTTTTGTTTTGCTCGTCAAACAGAAAAGGAAGATTTGATGAAACAAGTCCAACAAAATATTGTCTCTGGTAATGAAACTGCGGGAAAAAGTGCTCCACCTCCTCGTCCACCGCCACCTGTACCGCCTCCAGTTACTCAAGCATATCAAAATCAAAGTTTCTTTTCTATTTTATTTATTAAACTTTAATTTTTTAGTTCCAATTCCTCAAATGCATCCACAACCGCAATTGGGTATGCAACAACAACAGCAACCACAATATCCATATCAGCATCAACCTCCTCCTAATCCGTATATGCCATATGGTTTCTTTTTAATTTAATTTTTGTGTGTGAATTTATTTTTTTAGCTCCATATCCTTATGGTGTTCAGCCGCAGCAACAGCAGGCTCAAATGGGAGGTTATAATACTCCTTATCCTGTTCAATATCCGGTTTTTTGGATTTTTTTTATATTGTAAAATTGTTAAAAATCTAGGGGACATATCCAGGCGCTTTTCCACAACAGCAGTTTGGTGCCTTTCCTCCACCACCAGCGTTTAATCAACAGCAGCAACAGCCTCCTAACAATCCAACTAATCCGTTTCAATAAATAAAAAGAGGGAAGGATATGTTAAGAACATTTAAAAATTGATTAAATGTGTGTGTATTTGATCTTAATTTTTTATATACTACGCAGACTTTAAGAAAAGTTTTTTTTTATTGGATTTAGCTTTCTACTTATGTATAAATAAAATTAATTTTGATTATGTTTTTGCATTTAATATAAATTTTGAATTTTAATATCTTTTTATTTTTCTCGTTTTTAGATTTAGCGAATGTCGTTGGACTGTCCGAAACCCGGACTGTTTTAATTTTTGACCCGAGAAATTTTCGAAACCCGATAACCTACTTTTTCTCAATCCGTAGCTTACCTATTTCAAACTTACTAAAAATACCTTTTTTCAAATTTAGATATCTTTTGACGCTTTCAATATGTTAGCAGCAACAAGTACTGCTGTATTTTCAACTTTACTCTTCAATCGTAATTTACTTCAAACGTCAACTAAATTATTAATCAATCAAAACAACAGTTTGAAGATTTCAAGTGTTAGAAATTTAGTTGCTGAAAGTGCTGCAAAGAATTTAGAACATGATAAACTTTTTAAGCGAATTGATTTGGAATTGAGAGGGCATGATCCTGAAGTTCTTTCTTCCTATACTACGTTTGTTAGCGTTAGTTTCAATATTTTTTTAAATTTTTCTGATTTAATTTTACTTGGGATGTTCTGTTTCCTAGATGAAAGGAATTTTAAAACGAGGAAGAAAACGAAACAAATTTCGGCCAGCCCTTCTTGGGAGGGGGTGTACAATTTTTTCTCTCCTTAGGATGACATGGTGAGCCTTGGGATTACGAAACCTGTTTAGAAGACATTTCTCCTATGGGTAAATTCTTCGAAAAGTCAATCCTGTGCACAATTTTTAAATTTTTGGTTATAAATCAACTCCAATTTTAATATAATAATATTCTAGAATGTCTGCGATCATTTGGAAATAGAAAAATCTCAAGTAACAGAAACTCCACATCTTAAATGGCTTTTAACAACATTAAAAGATAAATTTGCAAAAAAGAAATATAAAGTTCAATATGAAGTACGTACATATATTAGATTTATGCATGTAAAATATTTAACTGGAAGTACTGCAAGTACTTTTCTTGAATATATTGAAAGAAATATTCCTGAAGGAGTGGCTATGAAAGTTACATATACAGAAATTTGTAATTTACCAAAGATGATTACTTCAAATTCAACAGCAAATTCTTCTCCTCAATCTTTACAATAAATTTAGAAAATTTTTTGTTTTGTTGTTGTTAGTTTCATTGAGGTTTTCTTTTTTTGTTCGTTTTATTATTTTTTGAATAAACTTTGACAAAATAATTTATAAAAATTTTAGCTAAATTGATTTTTTATCGTCCATATACTTTTTATTTTTCTTTTAATTTTGCTAGAGGTCAGCAACAGGGGTGTGCCGTAATATTAATTTAATAGACGAAAGGTGAAACCCGATGACGGAATAGCTTTTAAAAAAGTTTTGGAGTAACTCCCGCGGAATAATCCTCCAAAATCCCTTGGCGGGTTCCTGTCCTCTAAAAAGACCTCTAATCTTTTTTTTTATTTTTAAGGCATGTGAAATTTTCTTTTCAACAAAATTTCCAAATTATGATTATTCTGTTCTACTACAATTTTGCATTAATACTTGTTTATTGTTATGCTGAAGTCTCTCATTCAAATAAAGATTCTTTTGACAAATCAACTCCAGATACTTTTAGCAATAAAAAGGAGGAACTAAATGTGGATTCTTTTTATAAAGAATGTAGGTTTGTTGATTTTTTAATTTTTTGGGTGATAAATGCACTCGACGCTGGAAAGGATCCGGACTGCTTTCTCGTAGTCTGGGTCTCAAATTCGGAGTTTTTCGCTATCGGGATTATTTTCAGAATGGATCCGACCAAAAAATTCTGCCGGGTCCGGTCCTACTCTAGTCACAAATCCAGATCCAACTCCGGAAAAATCGATTTTATTGCGCACTAGTAATAAATCCTTTGTATTTAATAGATCCTTTATTATTAAAAATCAAAAAACGTGAACAAGAAGCAGCTTTAAGAACTATTTTGACCAAAAACAAGGATGAAAAACAATTGATGCTTCGACAACTCTTTATCCGTATTTTTGAAACAATTAAAGAATCTAAACAATTATTGTTTAAATACAACGAAAATGAAGAGGATTTTACTAAATTGGCAACAGACAAAGAATCTCGCGAACATTTTGCTAGAATTATTGAAAATACAATTTTTCTTGCTGGATTAACTTTGTATTTTCCAAAATATGCTTTATATTATGTTAACAAAGATGTGAATTTTCATCAAATTTATTCATGGTCAAACAACTTTTGTGCGAATTTGACATTTTTGGATTTAGAGTATTTTCTTTAATTTTTATTTTTTTTTATTAAAAATTCATTTTCTTAGAACAAAAGAATTGCTCAATTTGGCTGCTCAAGAAATTGAAATAATTCCAAAATCTGAAAATTTTTTCAATCCTTACAAAGACATTTCTAGTTTAACAGAAAAGGAAGAAATGCAACGTGAAGCGCTTAAAGAAATGAAAGAAAGAGAAATGGCAACGAAAATGGAAAAATCAAATAAACCAAAAAAGAAGAAGAAGAATAAAAGTAATGATAATGATTCAATGAAGAGTGAATTGTGAAACTACTATAAGTTTTGTGTTTTTAAGTTGGAATTTTTTAAAGTTAAATTTTGGGTTGTTTTGGGGTTGTTTCTATTGTTGTTTTCTGTTGAAAAATTTTTAGAAATTGTTCCAACCCGAGTTCCCGACAGTTCTTGAAATGTTTTTCCGGATTGGGAAATCACTTTGATGTTTAATTCACTTAATTTTTTTCATAGTTTGTAATTAAAATTTTTTATATAAATTAAATGCTATAAATAAATTATTTTTCCTTATTTTCTTTATTTCTTTAATTTAATATTGTTTTGAATACAATTATTACTTAAATTTTATTTTTTAGAAAAAAAAATTTCTAAAATATTTTATTATATATGTTTACTGCGCCTTCATTAACATTAAAAATGCTTCAAAAACGTCTAAAAAATGGCGAACTTGATTTAAGTTCTCTACGTTTAGAAACTGTTCCAATTGAATTAATTTGTCGTTGTGTTAATTTTGGAGGAGAAAAACACAAAAAAATTAAAGAAATTAATTTAAGCAATAATTTATTGACAGAATTGCCTCAACAATTTTGTGCTTTCTTCTCTGAACTTGAAGTTTTGAATTTGGGCAATAACAAAATTAAAGCGTTACCTGAAGATTTTGGAAGTTTATCGTCTTTATACCATTTGGATTTGTCAAATAACAGGATTAAGGTTTGGAAAAAAATTTTTTTTGAAATTTTCGAAAAAAACATTAAATTTGGATAAGGGGTTAAAAATCCAAAAAAAATTTTTTTAAAGAAACTCCCAGCAAGTTTTGGTGATTTGGATATTCTAAAATGGCTAAATTTGGCTAAAAATCCTTTGGATGGAGATTTGGCAGAAATTATTGGAGAATGTTTGGATGATTATCAATGCACAACTGCTGCTGTTAATGGTTCTTTTTTTGAAGAATTTTTCTCAAAAATATTCCTAATTTTAGCTGTTCAATATGTTGGCTTTTCTTATGCCCATTCAGCAGAATCCACAGCAATAATTGACGACTCTAGCAGTATCGCTCCAACAAATGAATCTTCTTCGAATAATTCTAGTCCTGACTTTAAAGGTTTTTTTGTAAAATTTCTAGAAGAATTTTTTTATTTTTAAGAAGAAATTGGACAAGTACATAAGCGTAAAAAATTTAGAAAAATGACAACATTGTCAAAATCAGAAAGCAAGTCAATTGAAAAACATAAAAAGGCGGAAGAAGACGAGGACGGATTTGACTCTTATTTTTATGGAAAATTTGTGATGTGTAAGGATATTTTTTTAGTTTATTTTGGGGAAATATTGGCCTTTGATTAACATTTGTCAGTGGCCTTTCGGGTCATGGATTTCACGCGTAGAGGAAAAGATGTTTGAAAAAAATTTCTTGAGCCCGGCATCGGGATATCCGATTTCGGATTGTAACTTGTTGGTTTTATGATTGAAACATTGCTTGGGTTTTCGATTTCGGGTTTTGTACGAAAATTGTTCGGGTTTCGTTGACATTCCTAAACCTTCTAGTTTTCCGACTAGCATTCATGGATTCGAGTCCTGTTGTTGTTCATTAATTATTTTAAACTTTCTAATCATTATCTTTTTAATTTTCCAGTTTTCTTTTTTGCCTTTTTAATTGCTTTGGGAACTTCACTTTGGCTCACATTTGATTCAATGCGTGAAAATTATTTAAATGAAGATTTGTCCAAAAATATAGAAAATATTCAAAATTTAGAAGAATTACAACAATTTCGTTTTTGTTTAGAAATTAATAAAATGTTGAAAAAAGGAGAACCTCCAAATTCTTGGAAACAATTTTTACAAGATTTTTATTTTACTTTTAAAAATGCTTGGGGAAGAAATGTTGCTGATAAAATTGAGGAGAAAATTAAATCTTTAAATATTTGCTGGTATGAATTTTTTAAATTTTTTTTTTAATTTTTTGAAATTTTGTGGAAAGTTTTTGGAAAGTTTAAGAAAAAAATTTTTCTAAAAATTTTTGAAATTTTTTTTGAAATTTTTTTTGGAATTAAAAAAAATTTTTTTTTAATTTTTTAGTTGGACAAATAGTTTAATTAAATGGATTAAAATTGTTTGGCAATTATTATTCCAACCAATATTTGTTTTCTTTACTGATTATTTTATTCATGTTTGGGACTTTTATTTGCTTCCAATAATAAAAAGTTTTGGTTTTTAAAGAAGATAATATTTGAGAGAGAGAATTTATTTAATAAAAAAAATAATATTATTTTTAATTTTTAGTTTTGCCTACTAGACTTGAGATTTTTGATTTTTAATTAAGAGAGAGAGCTTATTATAATTAAATTGACACAAAAAATGAGAGCTTTAAAATTTGGAATAATTTTTGAAATTTTTTTAGAATTTATTTTAAAGGGTTTTTTTTGGATATTTTATTTTTAAATAATTAATTAAAAATTCAAAAAAATTTTTTAGAGAAAGACATCCTTTTTTGAAATTTATTAACTACTGCTCTCATTTTTGTGTAAATGTTAACAGACTGACCGACTTACAAAAAATCTTTCTTTTTTTTTTCATGAATAAATTTGTTTAAATTTTAAATTTATTTTTTTAACATTTTAGGATTTTAAAAAATCCATTTTTTATTTTTAAAAATATTTCGTGGATTTTTAATTTATTTTTTAATATTTATTAACTTTAATCATGCAATCCTTAAAAACTATCTTTTACTATTCCATATTTGCATGTCTTTTTTCAATTCATTTATTTTCCTTCTATTTATCTTCATCATCATTTTTTCTTCTCATTTATTATTTCTTCTAATATATCCATTACAGAAATTACAAACAAACAAGAAGCAAACATTCTTTTTTGGACATTAAATATTTATTTAGATTTTTTTTGAGAGAGGAGGGGAAGGGGGAAGGATTGAGTTGGTTGGTTGGTTGATGGTGGTTAGTTCTTTTAAAGCTTTCCATCTGTTTTTTAAATGTTAACAAGAGCAGTTTTTTAAGGATATAAAAAATGTGGTTAGAATGTGAACTATATACATATGAGCTTTTCTTTTTTAACAAGGCAAAAGATATGAGGAAAGAAGGTTTTTTGAATTTTTAATTTTAGAAGGAAATTTTTTAAAGTTCTCTTCTGAAAAAATTATTTAAAAAAATTTTTTGGAGTAAAGCATTTTTTCTGATGGTGAAGGGATTGAGTGTGGTGGTGGTAATGAACCCAATAAATTATTGTTCCAAATTTACTCTGGGAAAATTTTTTTTCTAATTTTCTTTACAATAAAAATTAGTAAAACAAACAAAAAAATATTTTTAATTATTTGCCTTGTTTATTATGAAACCCTTTTTTATTAAAAAATTATCACACTTTTTTATATTTGGCTTCTCATTCTTTATTATTAAACCCTCCTTTGTATTTTACAAATTTTTACTATTTTTCATTTTCTAATTTTTTAAGGATTCTTTTTTCTATCCTTTTATTTATTTATTAAAAAATCTTTAAAAAAATTTTTATTTAACAAGGAATGTTTAAAAAATAATTTTATTTATTCAAGAATATTCTAAAAATATTTCAAAATGAAGCAAAAATTTTGTAATGGTTCCAAAGAATTTGATTGACCTCTTTTTTTTCTTTTTATTTCTGGCTGGTTTTTGTTCTTTTTTTACATTCCTTTTTTAAAAATTTTTTTTTATTTCCTTAAACCCCCCCACCTCCCTCCCTCTCATTTTCTCGTCATTCAATAATGACAACATGTCTCCCTACTAAAGAAGCACATTCGGCTCTTTTTTTTATTGACAATTTTAATTTGAATGTTAAAATTACTCCTTTTATCAGTTGAAAAGTAGTAGGAGGAAACAATTATCTTTGACTCTTCTAAAGACTACAACCGCTCAAGTCATATCCATAAAATATGACTTGAACTCATTTTTTCTTGTGGTAATTTATTCTTTAAGTTTTAGTAGAACAATCATCATCACCGATTTTTTTTCTCTTTTGTTGTCTACAAAAATTTTTTGAATTTAATTTTATAATTTTTGTTTATTGAAGCTTTGTGTTTCTTCCAAATATTTTTCTAAATTCCCGGTCCTTTGGGAAGCTTATCAACAATTTCTTGACAAAATTTTTTCCAAACATTTTCCCTCTATAAATTACCCGGATAACTTTTATTTTTCCATCAAAATTCCCTTATTTTTGGAAATTCGATTGTGTACCTTTTTTCGATTTATTATCTCATTTCAGCGGTTTTTCTACTTCCCAAAGGACCACCAACCAACCACTACCATTTCTTCACTCTCTTTTTTCATTCCATTCATTTCTAAAAGCTCCCCCATTTAGTTTTCTCGTTTCCTTTTTTTGTTTTAACCTTTTCTTTTTTATTATTTTTAGGAATGTTGTTGTTGTTTTGTGTTGTTCTTTCCCGCATTTTCATTGATATAATCCTCCCTCCCATCTCTTCCTTTATTACCAATGTTCTTCCTCATTTGTTTAAACAATACCCTTACAATAATACATATTTTTTATTTCCTTATTGTTGGGACAAAATATCCTCAAAACTGTTACTTTTCACTGTATTTTTTCTTCCTTTTTCCCTTCCTTTTTACTGTAAACAATGCGCGAGATTATTCAAGTTATTTCACTCATTGTGAGACAAAATGTCCTTTATTTGCTTTTGTACCTTTTTGTCTTGGACCTTTTGTATTTTCCATTTCGAAGTCTCGATTTCTGATTCTTAAATTTTTCTCTCAGTTTTTCGACTTTTTTTGCCCTTCGCGTTTTATTTATTTTGCGACTGTGTTGCTTTTTTAATCGCTACTTTAGATAAAAGGACACAATCGTTTTTAATGTTTCTTTTTTTTAATTGGCTTCCTGAGACATTAAAAAATAATCTATTAATTCGTCTGTCAATTGTTTTTTAATTGTTTCCTATTTTCCTCACTCTGAGACAAAACGTCCTTTTACAACCTTTGTACATCTTTTGACTATGGGCATTTTGTCTTTTTTTCCAATTTGACAGTCTTTTGTCTGATTTCTTAATTTTAATTTCTTTGTCGTCATTGTGAGACAAAATGTCCCCTATTTGCCTTTGTACCGTTTTTGTTTTGGACCTTTTGTATTTTTTCCAGTTTGAAATACCGTTTTCCAGTTTTAAGTACCGTACCGTATTTTAATTTCTAAACTTTTTTTTTTCAAAATTTTTAATCTTTTGTCCTTTCGCAATTGTAGTTTTGGCACTTATTGTTTCTTTCAAATTAACATTTTTCTAATTGCTTTTAGTTACACTTTTTAAAAAAGACAAAAGATTACCGCCACAATAAACATTTATTTTTTGTTTATCTTATAGGTAAATTAGGGGAAAATTTTTTTTTTATTTTTTATATAACAGACATAGTCTCTCCAATACAATTACAAATTGGTTGACAAGTAGAAAGGCGTCAAGTTTCAAATGACAAACCAAAAAAAAATCCGGCAGCCCTTCAATAACGTTTTTGTGTATATCTCTGGCTAAACTGCAGTAAACCAACGTTTTTTAGATTTGAACTATTTATGTGTCATTCGAAAGAGCTCGCCGAGCTGAGTCGAATGACACCAAAATTAATCCGCGGACTCAACTGTGGGCCGAGATATAGGTCCCCAAAAATCGAAAAATCATAGGGGGGACCAAGCACTTTTTTGGGGGTGAAAAATTCGAAAATGCAAATTATACCTCATTCGAAAGAGCTCGTCGAGCTGAGTCGAATGACACCAAAATCAATGAAATCCAACTTTATTGGACAAAGTTATGATCTTTTATTTTAGCTCCTTACCTATGGCATCTGTGGAGATTTTTGCTGCTACGGAGGCCCCAAATATGTCCAGAGCAAGTGAGATAGGAATAGGTTCATGTTACGAGCCCAGACCCAGCGCCCGTAGACTCCCCGCGAGGCGCGTGCCGCAAAACCCCGCGCGAAGCGCGGGGTTTTGCACAAGCGCCTCGCCTACGCTCCATAGGTTTAGGGTTTTTGTGTTATAACTTTGTCTAATCTTGTTCAATCACGGTGATTTTGGTGTCATTCGACTCAGCTCGTCGAGCTCTTTCGAATGAGGTATAATTTGCATATCCGAATTTTTCACCCCCAAAAAAGTGCTTGGTCCCCCCTATGGTTTTCGATTTTTGGGGACCTATATCTCGGCCCACAGTTGAGTCCGCGGATTAATTTTGGTGTCATTCGACTCAGCTCGGCGAGCTCTTTCGAATGACACATAAATAGTTCAAATCTAAAAAACGTTGGTTTACTGCAGTTAGGCCATATCTCTTCCCCCTCCACTTTTTCTCTTCCAATTTAGTGCTTATTTTTATGTTTGAAAGAAAAAATGTTTGGGAAAAGTTTCGGGATGACTTCAAAAGAAGAAAATTTTTTTAACAGAAAAAAGTTGTTAAAAAATATTTTAGTAAAAGCACAAATTGGAAGAACGGAAAAAGAGCTGTCTTTTATTTGTATTTTCTTTTGTTTTCTTTTGTTTTTTCTTCAAGATTCAATCGAGCGTTGATATTACACTTTTTCTTTACTTTCTTGAATATTTAATTTTTGTCAAAATTTAAGTTTATTTATGTTAGTATATTTTAATTTTTTTCTTCACGATCCGCGTTTTTTTCAATTCACTTGTAAAACGTGTCTTTTAATTTGCTAATTTTTTTTAAATTTTTCTAGACTTTTTCAAATTCAAATTTAAAAACTAATATACAAAATGAGTATTGGAAGTAATGATTCATCAGCAGCATTATTAACAACATCAACCTTATACAAAAAACGACACCCGCAATTGTTAAAATTGGTGCCTGCTAGAGCTCAATCCTGTGCTGATTTTAGTAGCCGATTACAATTATTGCCTTCATCAATGGCTGCCGCAGCATGTTAGTTTCTGCTTTTTTAATTTTCTGAATTTTTTTGAAAAAAACCGGGCTTTAGGTTTGAAAGTTTAAGTTTTTCGCTAAGTTCTCTTCCAAGAATTCCTTGCCAATTTTCTCTCTCTCAATTTTAATACTTATTTAATACTCTCATTTTTCTTCTTAAAATAAAAAATTTGAATTTATCCCACATTAATACATTAAAAACTTAATTCTACTGAAATAACTTTAATTTGTATTTAAAGTTTTTTTTAACTATTTTTAACCGCTTTTTCTCATTTTTTTAGAAATTATTTTTACTCAAAAATAAATTAATGAAAAATAATAATGATTATTTATCTGGATTAAAATTTTTTGTGTTATTTTTCTCTCCTTTGAGTAAAAATCTCTTTTCTTATTTATTCTCATATTACTCTTATTTTTTTAAATTACGCGCAAAGTTAAAGGACATTTATCCAACAAAAAAAACAATTATTTTTTAACTAATCTCCATTTTCTAAAAAATATATTAAAAAAATTTTTCTTTATGTTTTTTTTTTTTGAAATTTCTTTCTCCATAAAACTTTAATTTCCCAATGGAATATTATTTTATGTCTTGAAATTAGGTAATTTTTAATATATTCATTTTTGATATTCTTTTAAGAAAAAACCATGTTTCAGTTTTTAATTAAAAAATTTTCCTAATATTTAAAGACTTTGTTATTTCTTCATTTTTTCATTTTATATTCATTTACTAACATTTTTCTTTTATTTTCCATTGGTGAGGGTCGAACCTTCCATACTAAACTAAAAATTATCCCGCTACACCAAAAAGTACCGAAGTTTTACTTGTAAACTTAAAAACGCGCAAACTTAAGTGTGTGAAATAAAAGTTTGCTAGTAGAAATGTTTTTCTAAGCTCTCCCACTTTATTTTTTGTAAAATTTATTTCAACCTTAATTAACATTAAAAAATCTTTATTTTTTTTTTTAAAGTGTCAGCAAAACAAATAAGAGATTCCGGTTCTTCACCTCAATTTATTCCATTTTCTCCTAACAACAACAACAACTCAACAACAAAAATAATAAATATTCGTCCAATGTCCAATTCAACACCATCAGCTACAACAACTACTGGTTATAATTCATCTCCTTCATTATCTCCACAAAGAAAAGTTTCAAGATCTGCTCGTTTGTGTCATTCATTTAGACGAACATTGAGACGTAATAGTCCTGGAGGGAAGAAGGCGTTGGCGCAAACAGGTTTTTTAAATTAATTTGGATTTTTTGATGACATAGGGATTAGAGACTGGAATCGAGGGGCGAAAAATTTATCAATATCGGTAACCGAGATTAACGTTCGATATCTCGTCTCGGTCCGGTCTCTATTTGCGATCATTTATCTGTTATTTAATTGGAAATGCCCACAATTTTTAAAGACAATATTAGAAGTTTTTTAAAGATTAGAATTGGTACCTCCTCTAATATTGTTATTTACATCTTCTATAATTTATTTTTAAGATTCAAATGCATCAGCACCTACCGCTCTTTTGTCTTCATTAGGAGAGCAACAACAATTACTAAATTCAGATGTAAACAAAGGCTCTCAAAATTCAGTTCTAAATGCAGTAATGAATGGAAGAACGTCAAGTTTTTCTCAATTACAACAAAAGGTTTTTTGAATTACTTTTAGAAAAAGATTTCATTTTATTTTTAAAGGAATCCCGCCTTGCCTCTTCTGAAGTTTCAAAAAAAGATGATTCTGTTGAACAAACTCCGGAAAAAAAGCAACAACAAAAACAACAGGCTGATGATAATCGTCGCAACAGTTCCTCGTCTCCGCTGTCTCGTTAGTTTTTAATTTTTAAATTTTTTTTTAATTTTTTGGGGAGTACGGGAGAAATTTTAAAGCTTTGAGCATCCATTTTTAAATTTTCTTTATTGGTCCTTACTTTTTTTCTCCGTTTTTTATTCGCGCATCTATTTTTAGCGCATTTATTTCTCATCTCTTTCACTCATTTCTTCCACTTTTCCTCTACAAAAATTCTTTTTAAATTTTTTCTAAGCATACTTTCATTCTCTCTTAATTTTTATTCATATTTTTGCTTTTATTATTTAAATCCACTTTTAAAATTTACAATTCTTTTATCGATATTTTGGGTTTATTACTTTCTATAAGGCCAATAAATTGCCAAATTTGCCGTGAATGAAGAATAAAAGGAAGGAAGAAATTTATTTTTTTAAAGAAAAAAAGGACTGTCTTGAATACACAATTTACTTTTTTGTGAAGGACCTCCCATCCACTTCCTCAATAGTAAAATATTTTTTGAATGGGAAAAGAGCAGGAAGAAAAGCATAGCGCATCAAGTGTCTAGAAAATTGCTTTGGCATTTATCTTCTTTTTTTATATTTTTCTAAAATATTTTTTATTCTTTTATTTTTTACCTCATATTTTATTCATTCTTTCTTTAAACCTATAATTTTATTTTTTTTTAAATAATTCTTAACTAAAAGATTGAATTGTCTATCCTCATTTTTAGATTCCCATTTTGTGGATGAAAGATCATCTTGTAATAAAAGTTATCTTATTATGGGAATATCGCTTATTAGGTAACTGTCCGCCTTTCAGTGTCTGCCAAAAAGAAAACGTATCTTATACTTAGGAATTCTAATTCTGAGTTATTTTATAATGGTGTTTGGCTGATAGTGCTATTCTTGTCGTTAACTCTTCAATATTAAGTTTCACCTAGAATAAGTCGAATTCTCATTTAATTGGTAACCTCTTTTTTGGTTATTAGCTTTCTTCCTCTTTTTAGGGCTATAAATATTTTATCAATTTCTTTATTTGCTTCCACATTTAAGCCGTGAGAAATTTTAGAGGAAAATTAAAGCCAGTTTAATACAATACTTTTTTCCTTTTATAAATTAATTAATGAAAAAGGACATTTTTAGACTTAAATATAACGCTAGTTTTTTTAGCTAAAAATTTGGAACTTAACTCTTTGGGGCAGATTTTATACTTTAACTGAATATTGTTATGCTTCTGACGTTTTTTTAAAAAAATCTTCAATACTTTTTTTCTAATTAATCCCTGAAATTGACAAATATTTATCTAACTTATATATTTTTATCTTTCTTTTTTTCTTAAACTTACTAACATTCTTCTTCTTTTTATTTTAAATATTTTTCTTTATTTTTTTAAAACAATTTTATAGATTTTTAAAAAAATTTATTAAAATATGCCTAATAGTTCATCAGAATTTTCATTTGTCGATAATTTCCCTCGTAATTCCCTAACACCTTCAAATGCTGCTTCTTCCTTTTCTTCTGCAACAAAACTTTTTGGTAATAATAATAATACCGAAAATGGTTTAGCTACAGCTACAAGTCTTTTAACAACATTAACTGAATCTTCTGCTATTTTAGTTCGTCGTTTATCTAAAGCTTTTTTTCAAGCTCAGGATCAACAGCATATTGGTGGGAGTTTATTTCTTTTCTGATTAAATTTTTTTGAACATTGTTTGATTGGGGTTTTATTTTCTTTTCTGACATTTTTTAAAGATCCAATCATTTTTCTATTTTTTGGAGGTTATAGTTTTGCTTTACTGTAGCTGCATATTTTGCAATTGCGCGGCCTTTATTAGTATTTTTTCTCTTTTCTGTTATTGGCGCTATATGTAGATTTTTTCTTTAACCTAAAATTTTCTTTAAATTTTTCTTTAAATTATTTTATTTGTTTTTTTCTTATTTTTGCTCTTTTAGATCCCCAATATATTTTTATAAAAATATTTCTTACATAAATAAGCTATAAATAAGGAAAAAATGCTTTCATGCGGAAGTATTTCCATAAAGAAATAACAGAAAAAAATGCTAAATGAAAATATATCCAAGTTAAGAGAGAAAACTCCCACAGAATTATTGTTTTTATTTTTTTACTTTTTGCGTCATTTGTGTTGCTACAATAAATAATAATTATTATTTTTCTTTTGGAAAGAAGGCTTATATTTGGGTTTTATTTAGCTTAAAATGGGAGTTAGGAGAGATTTTCATCTTCTACCTTATATTTTCTTTCTATTTTTATTATCGAATTTTAAAATTAAAATTTATCATTCTTTTTTCTTTATTTCTCCTTGTTTTTTAAAAGGTTACATATTTGAGATTCTATTTTTATATTTTATCAGACACTGTTTGAATTTTTATTTTTTAACCAACTATTATGAATTTTTGCACCCTTGGGGGCTGTATTTGGTTCTCCATTTCACATTTTTTTATTATTAAAAGGCTATATCTTAAAATTCATTTTTAATTCTATATTTGTCCATGTTTTAGTACACAAACATTAAAAAAAATTTTTTTTCTATTTTTTACTTTAATACTTTCTCTTTTTATCGTTTCCTTCTCCCAGTTTCTATGTTCATTTCCGCACTTTCCCCCTATTTTTTTCATTTCTTTACGTTGCCATTTGAATATATTCATACAAGCTTCTCGCTCTCATTAAATTGATTATTTTTTATAAAGCTGGGACCAAAAAATTGTTAGAGAGAAAATACCTCTTATTTAAATTAAATGCATTTTCTCATCCATGCGCATTGGTGCGGCACCCTATTCTTTATAATAAAATAGTAGTAGCTATAGGTAATATTTAACTAGTAGCTGGTTGTTTGCTTTTTTAGAGGCAAATAGAAGAAGTAAAAAAATGTTAGAATTGTCTGTTGTGTATTATTTTCCCTTTCACTTTTTGGCATTTTTTGTGCCTTTCTCTTGTATATATTTTTTTATTTTCTTGTGCCAGCTTTTCCTCTCATTTTTATCTTTTATTACTAGAAAATCTTAATCGATTTTTAGTTTCTTTTCATTTTCTATAATATATCTGGGTAGCTGGCTCTAGTAATATTCAAATAAGAAAGAGTCTTTTCAAGCTAAATTAATTTTTGAATTTTCTGTTAATTATATTTCCCAAATTTTTCCAATTAAAAATATCATTTTTATCTTATTTTATATGTATGTTTATGTAATTTGTTAATAATTTTTTAAGGTGAAGAATTTTTTTCCTTAAATAATCTCTTAATTCCCTTTTCTTTTTTAAGGTTGTTTTATAAGGAAGGGATATATTTATTTTTTTCTCATATTTGTTGGCACTAATTATTCACATTCTTATTATTTTTTGTTTATTTTTTAAAAGAAAAACCGTTAAAGTACATATCTGATATTCTAAATTTTTTACACTTAATATTGCCTTCCTTTTCGTATTTTTTACATTTTGTATTTTTTAATTCCTTAGCGCATTTTATTTTTATTTGATATTTTTATTTTTAAATTAGGGTTAATAAATCTCTATCTTTCTTATTAACATTTGATAAAATTTTAATTTAAGCTTGGCAAAAACAAATAAATAAAAATTTTATATTGCGTGTCTAACGAATATTTTTTTGTTTGTAAATAATGCCAAAAATGCTATCATCAATCTCTTTATTTTTCCAATTTTATTTTTGTTTAAATAAATATATCCTTTTTTATTTTTAAATGCTTAGAAGCTTTTTATTTTATTCCGGATGCGTTTTTTAAATATTCTGTCTGAAATAATTTTTTAAAAACTTTTTTCAAAGACACGAAATAATTTATCTCTTTTAAATATTTTCTAAAATTATTTTTATTTGCATATTCCTTGGATTATTCTTATTATTCCTCCATATAAAATTCAATTTGACTATATCTTTTTAATTTTCAAAAAAAAATTTTTTTATTAAAAAGCATATAAAAAATTCCTTCTTTCGAATAATAAATTTTATATTCTTTATTTAATAAAATTTTATTTTTCTTGTCACCCATAAGAAATTTTTTTAATAAAAAATGGCTACCACAAAACGAGAACATCATGAGCCGAATAAATTAAACATCAGAAAAGATTTTTTAGGTTTGTTTTTTTTTGAAAAATATCTTTTAATATTTAACAAAAAAAAATTTTTTTATTTATTCATTATTTTGTTGCTACTCCCTTTTTTTAAATTTTATTTTTTTCTTCTACTTGTATATTTATTCTTCTGTTAATTAAATTTTGCAATACTAATTTTAGTTTTTATATTTAGTTATTTTCTGCCACCCCCAACTTTTTTTAAGATTGTGGTTATGGCATTTTCTTTTTTTATTTTATAAATAAATAATTCTATTTTTGTTGTTTCCATTCTTTTTTTCTTTTGTCACGAATACTAGGCCAATAAATATAAAAAGAAAAGGGGGAACATGAAACAAAAAATTTTTTAATTCATTTCTAAAAAAATTCATTCTCAACTCATCTTTACATTAAAATTAAAATATATTCTTTCTCTATTATTTTTTTTATTTCAAACATTTTTTATTTCTTTAAAAAATCCTTTAATAAAACTAAAAAATTATTTTTTGGCAATCCGTAAAAAATGGATAAATTTGGATGTTCAGGTTTTTGAACGTTTTATTCAAAGATTAAAAAAACAGAAAGATTTGATAAAATTCATTTATTTTTAAGATTTGATGAACGATTGGGAGATTGGTGGCACTCAAAACCCTTGGGTCTGTCCAAGTGATAGACATTTACAATTACGCGCTCAGTTAGTTTTTAAAGAAATTTTGTAAAGATTTTTGAATTTAGACTGAAAAGTGGTTGGAGTGTTCGGACAGCCACTGCTCGCTCACCAACAACTTCCAAACAATCTCTTCTTTCCGCGGGAGGAATTACTGAAGCTGAACAAGAAGTTTGTTTAAATTTATATTTTTAAATTTAAAATTAAACGGAAAAATACGGTCAATTTTTAGTTGATCTTTTGGATAATAATTTTTTTGTCATGAAAAATTTATTTTTGCTTTTTAGAAAATTAGAAAAGTTTTGGCCCGTGCAGAGCAAGGTCGAATGAATGAGCAGATTAGAATTGGGTTTGAATTTTCTAAATAATTTTTTTTATTAGTTATTGAAATTTGTGGACTAAACCGACATTAATTTACGAAAGTAAAATGTTTTTCATAGTCTTATACTGGCCGCAAATTTTGAAAATTTTGTTTTATATAATTAATTTATTTTTAAGGAAAATGGTTGAAAGATTAGATCGTCTTCGCTCTAGAGCTGTTGGAAATGGAGTATGTTTATTTTTTAGTATTTCTATTAAATTTGTATATTTTTTAGGTAACTCAATGCCTTTTATGTCAAACTGAATTTGGTTTGTTGGCAGCAAAAAGTTATGCTGCAATGTGTTCAGATTGTCGAAAGGTTATTTTTTCATTTTTTCTGAGTTTTAATTTAATTTTTTAAGTATGTTTGTCAACGTAATTGTGGAGTTGAAACTTTTGATCAAAAAAGAAAGGAGCCAATATTTCTTTGCAAAATTTGTTCTGAATATAGAGAAGTGGTTAGTTAATTTAAATATTTATTTTCCTATATAATTTTTTTATTTAAATAAAAAGATGTGGAAAAAGTCTGGCGCATGGTTTTATAAAGAAGTGCCTTCATTACCCCCAAGTAGGCCTTGTTCTGCTATGGCTGATATTTCAAGTTCACCAATGTTGGGAAGCGTCGTTTCAAATAATTGTCAACAACAACAAACTTCATCTTTTATGACTCCAACTTCTTCTATTGGTCAACCAGATAGTCCTACAGCACGTTCTCTTTGTTCTACAGGTCCAACCTCTCGACGACATTTTCCTTTTGGAGGAGGACAGGATTACCGTAAGGGAAGTAAACAACAACAATCACCAATTACTTGTACTGCTATTAGAAGGACAGCAACGAGTGTAGGGACGGCTGAACCTGTTCCAATACCTTCTGAGCATCAACAAAGGTTATTTATTTTTTTAATAAATTGGTCTTCTCGGTCTCCTAATTTTCTCAATTATTTTTAAAAAATTTTATTTTAAGACTAAAAACAAATCCTCGTCCGCGAATTATTCCTTCATGGGTTCATGATGGTCTTCAACAATCAAGTATTAGTGTGGATGAAGAATCTGATGGTGAATCTGCAAGTTCTTCAACATCCTCTTCATTAGAACCAGCACAATTTCGAATGTCTTTGGGTGCACAAAAAGAACGTGCAATGGCAGTTAAACAACGAGCTTCAATAAATTCAAATAATTCTTCCTTAAATAATCAGCAAAAATTGTCAATAACTTCTCAACGAAATTTAACAACAGCAACAATAAAATATGGAAGAAATAATAATAGAAGTATTATTGAAAATAATAAAAATATGCAAAGAGTTGTTTTAAGAAGAGGTGGAAGAAATAGAGTTTTGGATTCTGGTAAATTTTTGGAAAAATTTTTTGAAAAAAAAAATTTTTTTTTAAAGATTCTGAAGATCAAGAAGCCCTTTCTCGTCGTAGTTCTCCTTCAATTTCACCAAGACATTCATTAGCTACTCCTTCAAGTTATGGTGGTGATGATCTTCCTTTAATGTTATCATCAAATGCTGGTTGTGTGACAACAACAGCAATGGAAACACAAAATTATATTAATTCTGCTTGTTTGCCTCAACACAATAATAATGATGAAAAAACAATGTCAGATTCTCGCAGCGTGGATTCGGGTGGTCAGAATTTGTTTAAATTTTTAAAATTATTTTTTTAATCTGAAAAATATATTGAATAATATTTTTACCTAAATATATTTTGTAGTTGTGCAAAGTGATCATTCTGCTCAACAACATGGATTGGCTGCTTTTGCTGCTTCTGTTTCTTCTAATCCTCCTCCGCCAATTCATCGACAACTAATGTTTTCTTCCAATTTTTCTGAGGAGCCTAATATTAATAATAATTGGCAGCAACAACAACAGCTTCCTCCACCGGTTTTTTTTAAATTTATTATTTTTATTTTCAAAATTTAAACAAAAATTTTTTAAAGGTAGCGAAATCTCCCTCACCCATTCCTCCACCAATTCCACCAAGAAGTGCAACAATAGCTGCACCTCCACCAATAATGTCACATCAAATTGTTGGTTCTTCAACATCATCATTTAAACCAATTACAACAAAAAGGCCTTCTTCAGCAAATAATTATGCAATTAATCAAACAACAAATGAAATGGGATTTTCTTCATTAAGTTTAGCTCCTGATTCATCAATTACTACTAGTCGCCGATCAACTCAATCATCAACAGTTCAAACAATTGATAATAATATGCGTTGTCGAGAGGTTTGAAATTTTTAAAATTCTATTTTCACTTGATTAAAAATAAATTTTTTTGAAGGATGCACATTTGGTAGTAGATGGAGGAATGTCTTCAGGAAGACGATCAGATGGTGATTCTTTCGATCGAGATGATTCCCCCGCATTCATGAGTGAGCCTGAGGACGATATTAGTTTGTTTTTTCTTTATTTTTTAGTTTACATACAAAGTTGTGGGTTTGATTTTGCCGGGTTTCTTTGTAAATTGTTTGTTCCTGGAGTAGGATGCACTTTTTTAAAAAAATCCTTTTTCAATTTCCATTTTAAGCTTCACATTTAGTTTTATTCCTTTTTAAAATAAAAATTTATTCTAGGCACTCTAGGATCAATTCAATTGAATTTATTGTATTTATCAGAAGAGAAGCAATTGATTATTCATCTAATTCGTGCTAAGGTTTCTTGTCTTTAATTTCAAAATTTTTTTTTAATTTTTAGAATCTAAAAGCAATGGATAAAAATGGTTTTTCTGATCCCTATGTAAAATTTCATTTATTACCTGGCAATGCAAAAGCAACAAAATTGACTTCAAAGACTATCGAGAAGACTTTAAATCCTGAATGGAATCAAGAATTGATTTACTATGGAATAACTGAAGAAGAAAGATTGAGAAAGGTTTTTTAAATAAAATTTTCTAAAAATTAAAAGAAAATTCTATAGTCTCTTCGTGTAACTGTGTTGGATAGAGATCGTATTGGTGCTGACTTTCTTGGTGAGACACGAATTGCTCTTCGAAAACTCCCTCTGGGTGTTACTAAAAAATTTAATTTGTATCTTGAACATGCAATGCCTACACCTGTATTTTTTAAATATTTTTTAATTGAAAAAAATTCTTTTTAGTTAGAAAAACCTATTCAAGAAGAACGTGGAAAATTGCTACTCTCTGTTTGTTATAATATTCAACAAGGATCACTTTTTGTCACTATCAAACGATGTGTTGAACTTCTGGGAATGGATGCTACTGGTTTTTTACTAAAAATGTTTTAAATATTTTATTTTTCATTAAGGTTTCTCCGATCCTTATTGTAAAGTTTCGCTTATACCATTGGCCTCCAAAGCGCATAGACAGAAGACTGCTATTAAAAAGAGGACGTTAAACCCTGAATTTAATGAAACAATGCAATTCTTAGTCCCTTTCAAGGATTTACCCAAGAAAACTTTGGATATTGGAGTCTATGATTATGGTATTTTCAATTTTCTTTTGAATTAATATGAAATTTTTGGTTAACCTCCAAAAATTAATTCAAAATTCTAGTCCATTCTCTTTTTTGAAGGGAAGCCAGAGTTTTTTATCCTCAACTTTTAAAGTTTATTGGGAGAAATCCAGAGCATAAAAATTATCTAGGCGGGTTAACAAGTAAAAAGTTTCGAAATCTATTTTAAAAGAAACGAGGGTGCAGTAATGTCCTCTGTTTAATAGATTTAAATAATAAAATTTCATCAATTTTTAGATATGGGAAGACACGACGACTATATTGGTTTGTTTATGCAAAATGAATTAAAAAATTTTTTTTACAATATTATTAGGTGGAGTTGTGCTTTCAACTGCTGCTACTGGTGAAAGAGGAAGACAATGGCAACAAATAATTGAGAATCCCGGGAAGACTTTGGAATATTGGCATAAATTGGAAACTGATGGATGAAAAATAGTTTTTATTTTTATTGTTAATTTTTAGTGCCTTTAATGGAACTTTTTGCAAGCCAAGGTAGGGGGGGCGGGGCGATATTATGAGGTTCAATTGTTCTAATTTATTTTTACGTTGATTTTTTAAATCATTTTTTACCGCTATTAAATAAATTATGGTTGCTTCGTTGCTTCGGCAATAGATGGGCAAAAGCCCCATGGTTGCTTTGCTCAAATCTAAACTTTTATGCTTAGTTTAGTTTAAATTGACAAAGATAGTAACCCTATCCGTTTCTTATATTTTAAGATTTTCCAAGAATTCTATAATTATTTTTTCGATTTTTCATTCATTGATGGATTTTTTCACAACAATTGAGATATTTTTTTATATTGCAAATATAATTATATTAATAAATATTCTGTTTATTTGTATTTTCTTTGAAAAAGTATTAAACTTTTTATTAATATCTCTAATAACTTTTCAGTTGTCTATTATAGTTTAAAGAATTTTGAGCAATGAAAGTAGGGAAACTTTTGGAAGTAAAAAATAAGGTTATTCGAAAACTTCATCAAAGTACTCAAGAGTTAGTACAAGAAGTGCGTGTAAAAGATGAGTCTGTTGAACAACTTAAAATTCAAGTACTGGAAAAAAACGCAATTATTGATATGTTAAAAGATCAAATGAAACGAAAAGACAAAAACTACAGATGCGTTTTAGACGAAAATGACAAATTATTAAAGAAAATTGAGAAAAGTTCACAAGATAATGGAGAAATAAATATGGATGAAAGTATTAAAGAGGTTTGTTTATTTTTATCTATTAAATATTTTTGACTAAAAGGATTTTTTATCTCTGAAACTATCTAGGCGAACCTTTTTTTATTGATAATTAACCCCTACCTAAGCATTCTAAACATTTAATGATAAATTTCCTTACACTTGGCAGCTTTTCAAATTCTTGAGATTTTTTTTATTTTTAGAAGCGTATTCCAGTTTATGAACAAGAAGAATTTTGGACGATGCTCTCCACAAATCATCTCACACATAAGACGGTAAACTTTTCTTTAAAAAATTTGAGATTAATTAGATTTTGTTTTATATATTTGTGGTTTTGTATTCTTTCGATAAATAAATTTATACTTTTACAGGTATCAGATCTCAAAACAATTCCATTAAACTTATCTGAAGAAGAGGCAAATAATGACGAAATGGAAGAGGAAGAAGAGATGGAAGAGGAAGAAGAGATGGAAGAAGACGAAGAGATGGATGAAGATGAACAAGAAGAGGAAGAAATGGATGATGAGCAAGAACCTGAAATGTTTCCGTCACCAACTATTGAAGATAAAGGTTTTTTATTTTTGTAGAATTTTTTCTTAAATCTTCCTGGCTGTACTTTAGCCTGTGGCGGTTTGAAACCCCTTCGAAATCCCTATCATTTGGACTCAGTGGATGTTTTTGTTTATGCGGAGGAAGCTAGGAATGTCCACTGCCATGAAGATAGGAATAGGTTTATGTTACTGGGCCCATGTTGACTGTAAATTATTTTTGCTACAAAAATTCGGCCCTGTGGTTCTTCGAGTTTCAGTGGATTTAAGTTAAACCGTTAGATTTAAGTTAAGAGTTAGATTTAAGTTAAACCAGTTAAATCTTCTAGTGAAGATTTTGACTATTTTTTTAATTTTTTAGAGTTGAAATGTTCTGAGAACCGTCCAAATACCTCCACTCCAACATCAGCGACTATATCTACAACATCAGCGACTACAACTACTGGACAAAAAGAGAAAGCTACTGAGGTTTTTTAACGTTTTCGATAATTAAAAAAATTCTTTTGACAGTTGAAAATGCGTGGTGTTGATAGTCGTGCAGCTCTTCAGCTTTTTTTGAAAGAAAATCAACCTTCCAAAGCAGTTCAATTATTGCTTGATAATCTCCAACTTCTTTCACAATTGAAGGCTGATGAACTTTGGGACAATAAAAATGAACATAATGGAATAATTGGACAAATACTTAAAAGTTTACAACAGCACAAAATTTTTGATAAGGTTTGTTTTTCTTAATTTTTAAGGGAATGTGGATATTTCATTAAATTGGGATATTTCATTAAACGAGCAGTTACCCCACAGATCTAATGTCATGGGGTCTTGGCTATTAAGTATATTCCTATTGAAGAAGAGATTTGTTTTAGAAAGCAAGAGGTTATTTTTCTCACAGCAATCCCGATATGTCAGCACTCCTTTTTTTAATATTAAAATATATTTTTAAGCTCGGAGATTTATACAAAGCATTGGAAAAACCAGAAAAAGCTGTGGACGCCTACAACAATGGAAATTTTTATGAAAAGGCTATTCAGGTTATTTGGGATATTTTAAACAATTTTTTTAATCCAATTTCGTTCCAGTTGGCTCGCCTTCATTTCCCTGAGCGTGTGATTCAATTAGAAGAAAATTTTGCTCTTTGGCTAAATGGACAGCAAAATTATCGCTTGGCAGCTACACATTTTCTCGGTTTTTAAATTTTTAAGATATAATTATTTCTAAGGACGTAGCCCCGGGGTCTGAATCCCCCTGAAATGGATGAAAATGAAAATTTTAGCTTCCCTGAGATTGACCTCCTAGATTCGCCCTTGATTTCCTCAATTTTTACAGAATCTGGTAATAAACGTCGTGCAATTCTTGCTTTAATAAATGCCAAAGAATGGGACAGAGCAATGGATTTGGCAAAGACAGAATCAACACGAGAAGCAGCTATATTTTTTGAAAAAGTTGCAGATGGCTATAAGTATGATGGTGTATTTCAGGTTTGATTTTACAGTTTTAATTGATGAAAAATTTTTTGAAGAAAGCAGAATTTTTCTATATTGCTTCTGGCAAGCATGATAAGGCAATTGATATGTACAAAGAAGCTGAACGTACCGATGATGAGATGCGTTTAATGTCCATTTATTATCCTGGAAAAGTTACGGTTAGTTTTGCATGGTTTTACATGTTTTTCTCCTTAATTAGGTTTGCCCTTTTCGAATTGGACCGACAGTCGAGGCATTTTTTTATCGGACCGGGCCGTACAAGTCCCCTTTGGGCTTTCGGGTCAAGACTAACGAGTCGGGCGGAAATTTTTTTAAACTGGACCGGGGTTAACCCTTAAGACATATTGACCCTGAACCCTACAAATTTTGAAAGGGAATATCGAGGAATTAAAGGGGCAATTACCCTGCTCTATATAGAAAAGTTCCCAGTTCTGTTTTAGAACCTTTGGTCTGGTATTTTGAGTGTGTACAATAACTGTGAGTCTATCCCCTTAATTCCTCAAAATCCTTCGATATTCCCTTTCAAAAATTGAAGGTCTTCATAGTCAATGTCTTCAAGGATGGGCTCTGGGCCATTTCCTGGTAAATTAACCATATTGTCTAATATTATTTTTTGATTTGGGATAGTCCACAAACCCGGATTTTATACGATATATGATTTGCGGATACAATTTTAATTTGTTTATTTTTTAAAACTTATTAATTAATATATTTTTGCAGAAGACGCCTCTGCAAAAAGAATTGAACATGACACCAAGAATTCCAGCAGCTCCAATAATTACAATAAGTAGTCCTTTGAAGCAGCAAACGTTGGCACGCAAATCTGAGAAAGTTTTTGGGTAAGATTTGTTAATAACAAAATTAAAATTTATTTTTAAATTTAGAAAGCCTGGACTTGGACCGAAAGAAGCTGAGGGCGAAAAAAGACAATGGACTCCACATCAACTCAAAGCTGGTGAAACTATTATTGGACTTCAAGCTGGATCAAACAAAGGGGCTACTCAAAGTGGAATGGTTTCTGTTTTAATATTAAAAAATAAAATTTGGGTTGGGGAATTTATATCAGAGAGCTTTTTGGGAAATCCCGCGGCCATTCAATTTTTCGATTTATCTTAACCTAAGATTTACTATGTTTGGATGGTTTCCTGTTGAAATTTCACCAAAAAATGAATTGTTTATTTATAATTTCGATTTTTGATTAACCATTTTTCTTTTTCAGGAGAACAAAATTAAGCATTCAAAAAGAAAGGTTGGAAAATTTAAAAAACATTCAAATAGAATTTTGAATTTTTAGTATGTCACCAAAAGTGAAATGAAGAAAAGACAGTGTGCAAGCGAGAAAATAAAGAAGCTGATAAATGAAGGGGGGTCAGACGCTGAAATAGAGAAGCTGAAAAATGAAGAGAAGAAGAGGAGGGAAGAAGTATTGAAGATGAAGGAAGAAAAGAATAAGAAAAGAAGAAATTAAATGATTTATTTTTGTTATTTTTGTTGTTTTTTTAATGGAATCTCTATAACGACGTTTATTTGGTCATCATTTCTGTCTTTGACTCTAAAACGGCTAAAACAATGTCGGTGTATAGAGACTCAATTTGTTGACATTCTTGCTCTATCTTTTATTTAGTTATTTTAAATTTAATTGAACAAATTTCCAATTTAAAACTAAAAATCCACAAATCGGTTTTAAAACCGCTTTATTTTTAAGAATATTTGTTTCAGAATTCAAAAATCTGCGCTATTTGGCATAATGCAAAACATTGAGAGTAAATGACACTTCATCCCAAAAATCAATAATCGATTTTTGGTGTTTCATTTAGTGTCCTCTGTTGACCACTTATAGCAAAGATGTTCTACAACAGAATGCAGGGCTTTTCCTTTTTTTGGGGATTAACTTTTTGAAGGGTGGGGGGTTGTAATGACTTGCGGACAAAACTTGCTTTTTATAATTTTTAAAAAATGTAAACAATTTTTTTTCAGTACTTCAACAGCAACACAACAAAAGCTCAGTAGTCTCTTCGGAGATAGCTGGACACAAAAGCTCAGTAGTCTCTTCTGAGATAGCTGGACACAAAAGCTCAGTAGTCTCTTCGGAGATAGCTGGACACAAAAGCTCAGTAGTCTCTTCGGAGATAGCTGGACACAAAAGCTCAGTAGTCTCTTCTGAGATAGCTGGACACAAAAGCTCAGTAGTCTCTTTGGAGATAGCTGGACACAAAAGCTCAGTAGTCTCTTCGGAGATAGCTGGACACAAAAGCTCAGTAGTCTCTTCGGAGATAGCTGGACACAAAAGCTCAGTAGTCTCTTCGGAGATAGCTGGACACAAAAGCTCAGTAGTCTCTTCTGAGATAGCTGGACACAAAAGCTCAGTAGTCTCTTCGGAGATAGCTGGACATAAAAGCTCAGTAGTCTCTTCTGAGATAGCTGGACACAAAAGCTCAGTAGTCTCTTCGGAGATAGCTGGACACAAAAGCTCAGTAGTCTCTTCGGAGATAGCTGGACACAAAAGCTCAGTAGTCTCTTCGGAGATAGCTGGACACAAAAGCTCAGTAGTCTCTTCTGAGATAGCTGGACACAAAAGCTCAGTAGTCTCTTCGGAGATAGCTGGACACAAAAGCTCAGTAGTCTCTTCGGAGATAGCTGGACACAAAAGCTCAGTAGTCTCTTCGGAGATAGCTGGACACAAAAGCTCAGTAGTCTCTTCGGAGATAGCTGGACACAAAAGCTCAGTAGTCTCCTCGGAGATAGCTGGGCACAAAAGCTGCTGTGGTCTCTTCGGAGGTTAGCTTTTTTACTTTATTAAATTCGCAAGTTTTGTCCGCAAAGTTTCTCCCTTAAATAAGTTTATCCGTTCCCAATGTTAAAGCCAATTAAATAGTGGCCAAGTTCTTATCAAACGAGAAGAAGTACAGCAAATGTCCATTGGTTAGATGCATTGATTTGCTTGTTTTGAATGGTTGATCTTTTTATAGGTTGTTTTTATGTCTAAAGGATTTTTAATTACTTAATTTTCAGCTTTGACAAAGTATCCAGAAGCCTTAAAAATTTTTAAGAGGTTATTTTTAATTGTTTACTATGGTTTCAAGATTATTTTTTAGGGCGGTGAATTGTTGCGGAAAGACTTTTTGATGAGAATGCTTTGGAAGAATAAGAATCAGCAGAAAAAATGACCGAAGAACTGCAATCTTTTGTTAGAATTCAGAAAATTAGGTTTGCAAATTAATTGATTAATTTGATTATTAGGTTTCCATAATTGTTTATATTTTTCAAGTTCTGTCCCTTTTGGAGCTTACTAATTTAAAGAATCTCTGTTATGGGTGTTTAAATCTCCGTCCGGTTGCTTCCCTTGGGTATTGTGACTTGTAGGGAGATTTTTGTTTGTCTATCCGATTTCGACGAATTATAAGTCATTAGAAAAAGCTCGTCGAGCTGACATGAGTCGATTTGGGATAAATGGTTTGGGCCATCCAATAAGTCAAGGGCGTAGCCAGGGAGCTTCTAGGGCTATAGCCCCCCCTTGAAATTTGGAAAATGAACTCGTTCCCCTAAACGTCCGTTCGGCCTCTTCCCCCGAGCTATCGAATCAGCTCGCCGAGCTCTTTCGAATAACACCTCATTTATCAAAATCGGGTGTGCCACCAAAAACTCCCTGTGTCACAACATTCTTCAGTTTTTCGTTACTGTCTATTATTCCTTTTTAAACATTTTTTCACTTTTGGTCTATCGGTATTTTGTTAAGCTTCCCCTTTTCGACTTATCCTTTCCGACTTTTAGGCATTCTTTCCTATTTTTCCATTAGTTTTCTTAATTTTCTTTTTAGTACTACACAAGCCTCATCATCAACTTCAACAACAAATTCCTGGCCTTTTTGTTTCTTTGAAGAAGCGATGGAATTATAAAAGAAGCAAGTGTTGGCATAAAAGAAAAAATTGGATTTATGAACGAATATGGTGACGAAAACATAGTTTTTTTCAAATTTTTTTGTTTTTAATTAGATGTAGTCGAATTAACCTAAAAATCTTCGACATTTCTCAAAAATGAAGAAAAATTGACGGTTTATTTTCAAATCTAATTTTGACTATACAATTATCATTTAAATTTTGCTTGTTTTTAACTAAATTTTATCTGTTTGCATAAATAAAAATGAGTTTGTTGTTGTTGAATTACCATTTTTCATTAAATTTTATCGAGGACTTTAAATTTAAATCGACTTCTAGAAGAATTTAACTGTTTTCTTGAATACCCTCACCAAATCCAAAGAGACCATTTCTCATGTTATCAGACTCTTGTATTCCTTTTTGTATTGGGAACTACTCTTACTCCTTTTTAAAGTAAGTTGGAATGTAGCAAGTAGAGAAAGAAAATGTTTGAGGGAGTTGAGAAGTTGGGATGTAATGTTAAAAATAAATGACATTTTGTCCCAAGAGTCAGAGAAATTCTATAAAACAAATAGTGTAGCTAGAGAAAAAAATAAATACAAATGTTTAGGTCGCTTCAGTGCTGGATTCAGAGAGTGCGAAGTTACTGTATTTGAAATCTAATTTTGGCAAATTGTTTTGAATTAAAATATCTCTTATGGTTGTTTATTTTTGGCTTTTAAACGCCATGTCAAAGGATAATACTCGCCTAGCCTTCGAAATTATCAATTTTTAACGATTTCTGGCTGCGCCGGTCTTTTCACCTCTTTTTGGCCTTTCCAGTCTTTTAGTGGCCGGCCTTTTTATTAACCGATCTTCCCCTCACCAAATTCCAAACCCTCACCAAATTCAAAAGAGACCATTTCTCATGTTATCCATTTCTCATGTTGGATAATCATTTCTCATGTACCGGAAAGGCCAAAAATGAGGTTAGAAGATCGGTTAATGAAAAGGCCGGGCACTAAAAGACCGGAACGGGCAAAAAGGGATTAGAAGATCGGTTAATAAAAAGGCCGGCCACTAAAAGACTGGAAAGGCCAAAAAGAGGTGAAAAGACCGGCGCAGCCAGAAATCGTTAAAAATTGATAATTTTGAAGGCTAGGCGAGTATTATCCTTTGACATGGCGTTTAAAAGCCAAAAATAAACAACCATAAGAGATATTTTAATTCAAAACAATTTGCCAAAATTAGATTTCAAATACAGTAACTTCGCACTCTCTGAATCCAGCACTGAAGCGACCTAAACATTTGTATTTATTTTTTTCTCTAGCTACACTATTTGTTTTATAGAATTTCTCTGACTCTTGGGACAAAATGTCATTTATTTTTAACATTACATCCCAACTTCTCAACTCCCTCAAACATTTTCTTTCTCTACTTGCTACATTCCAACTTACTTTAAAAAGGAGTAAGAGTAGTTCCCAATACAAAAAGGAATACAAGAGTCTGATAACATGAGAAATGGTCTCTTTGGATTTGGTGAGGGTATTCAAGAAAACAGTTAAATTCTTCTAGAAGTCGATTTAAATTTAAAGTCCTCGATAAAATTTAATGAAAAATGGTAATTCAACAACAACAAACTCATTTTTATTTATGCAAACAGATAAAATTTAGTTAAAAACAAGCAAAATTTAAATGATAATTGTATAGTCAAAATTAGATTTGAAAATAAACCGTCAATTTTTCTTCATTTTTGAGAAATGTCGAAGATTTTTAGGTTAATTCGACTACATCTAATTAAAAACAAAAAAATTTGAAAAAAACTATGTTTTCGTCACCATATTCGTTCATAAATCCAATTTTTTCTTTTATGCCAACACTTGCTTCTTTTATAATTCCATCGCTTCTTCAAAGAAACAAAAAGGCCAGGAATTTGTTGTTGAAGTTGATGATGAGGCTTGTGTAGTACTAAAAAGAAAATTAAGAAAACTAATGGAAAAATAGGAAAGAATGCCTAAAAGTCGGAAAGGATAAGTCGAAAAGGGGAAGCTTAACAAAATACCGATAGACCAAAAGTGAAAAAATGTTTAAAAAGGAATAATAGACAGTAACGAAAAACTGAAGAATGTTGTGACACAGGGAGTTTTTGGTGGCACACCCGATTTTGATAAATGAGGTGTTATTCGAAAGAGCTCGGCGAGCTGATTCGATAGCTCGGGGGAAGAGGCCGAACGGACGTTTAGGGGAACGAGTTCATTTTCCAAATTTCAAGGGTGGGCTATAGCCCTAGAAGCTCCCTGGCTACGCCCTTGACTTATTGGATGGCCCAAACCATTTATCCCAAATCGACTCATGTCAGCTCGACGAGCTTTTTCTAATGACTTATAATTCGTCGAAATCGGATAGACAAACAAAAATCTCCCTACAAGTCACAATACCCAAGGGAAGCAACCGGACGGAGATTTAAACACCCATAACAGAGATTCTTTAAATTAGTAAGCTCCAAAAGGGACAGAACTTGAAAAATATAAACAATTATGGAAACCTAATAATCAAATTAATCAATTAATTTGCAAACCTAATTTTCTGAATTCTAACAAAAGATTGCAGTTCTTCGGTCATTTTTTCTGCTGATTCTTATTCTTCCAAAGCATTCTCATCAAAAAGTCTTTCCGCAACAATTCACCGCCCTAAAAAATAATCTTGAAACCATAGTAAACAATTAAAAATAACCTCTTAAAAATTTTTAAGGCTTCTGGATACTTTGTCAAAGCTGAAAATTAAGTAATTAAAAATCCTTTAGACATAAAAACAACCTATAAAAAGATCAACCATTCAAAACAAGCAAATCAATGCATCTAACCAATGGACATTTGCTGTACTTCTTCTCGTTTGATAAGAACTTGGCCACTATTTAATTGGCTTTAACATTGGGAACGGATAAACTTATTTAATGGAGAAACTTTGCGGACAAAACTTGCGAATTTAATAAAGTAAAAAAGCTAACCTCCGAAGAGACCACAGCAGCTTTTGTGCCCAGCTATCTCCGAAGAGACTACTGAGCTTTTGTGTCCAGCTATCTCAGAAGAGACTACTGAGCTTTTGTGTCCAGCTATCTCCGAAGAGACTACTGAGCTTTTGTGTCCAGCTATCTCCGAAGAGACTACTGAGCTTTTGTGTCCAGCTATCTCCGAAGAGACTACTGAGCTTTTGTGTCCAGCTATCTCAGAAGAGACTACTGAGCTTTTATGTCCAGCTATCTCCGAAGAGACTACTGAGCTTTTGTGTCCAGCTATCTCAGAAGAGACTACTGAGCTTTTGTGTCCAGCTATCTCCGAAGAGACTACTGAGCTTTTGTGTCCAGCTATCTCCGAAGAGACTACTGAGCTTTTGTGTCCAGCTATCTCCGAAGAGACTACTGAGCTTTTGTGTCCAGCTATCTCCGAAGAGACTACTGAGCTTTTGTGTCCAGCTATCTCCAAAGAGACTACTGAGCTTTTGTGTCCAGCTATCTCCAAAGAGACTACTGAGCTTTCGTGTCCAGCTATCTCCAAAGAGACTACTGAGCTTTTGTGTCCAGCTATCTCCAAAGAGACTACTGAGCTTTTGTGTCCAGCTATCTCAGAAGAGACTACTGAGCTTTTGTGTCCAGCTATCTCCGAAGAGACTACTGAGCTTTTGTGTCCAGCTATCTCCAAAGAGACTACTGAGCTTTTGTGTCCAGCTATCTCAGAAGAGACTACTGAGCTTTTGTGTCCAGCTATCTCCGAAGAGACTACTGAGCTTTTGTGTCCAGCTATCTCCAAAGAGACTACTGAGCTTTTGTGTCCAGCTATCTCAGAAGAGACTACTGAGCTTTTGTGTCCAGCTATCTCCGAAGAGACTACTGAGCTTTTGTGTCCAGCTATCTCCGAAGAGACTACTGAGCTTTTGTGTCCAGCTATCTCAGAAGAGACTACTGAGCTTTTGTGTCCAGCTATCTCCGAAGAGACTACTGAGCTTTTGTTGTTGCTGTTGAAGTACTGAAAAAAAATTGTTTACATTTTTTAAAAATTATAAAAAGCAAGTTTTGTCCGCAAGTCATTACACCCCCCCCCTTCAAAAAGTTAATCCCCAAAAAAAGGAAAAGCCCTGCATTCTGTTGTAGAACATCTTTGCTATAAGTGGTCAACAGAGGACACTAAATGAAACATTAAAAATTGATTATTGATTTTTGGGATGAAGTGTCATTTACTCTCAATGTTTTGCATTATGCCAAATAGCGCAGATTTTTGAATTCTGAAACAAATATTCTTAAAAATAAAGCGGTTTTAAAACCGATTTGTGGATTTTTAGTTTTAAATTGGAAATTTGTTCTATTAAATTTAAAATAACTAAATAAAAGATAGAGCAAGAATGTCAACAAATTGAGTCTCTATACACCGACATTGTTTTAGCCGTTTTAGAGTCAAAGACAGAAATGATGACCAAATAAACGTCGTTATAGAGATTCCATTAAAAAACAACAAAAATAACAAAAATAAATCATTTAATTTCTTCTTTTCTTATTCTTTTCTTCCTTCATCTTCAATACTTCTTCCCTCCTCTTCTTCTCTTCATTTTTCAGCTTCTCTATTTCAGCGTCTGACCCCCCTTCATTTATCAGCTTCTTTATTTTCTCGCTTGCACACTGTCTTTTCTTCATTTCACTTTTGGTGACATACTAAAAATTCAAAATTCTATTTGAATGTTTTTTAAATTTTCCAACCTTTCTTTTTGAATGCTTAATTTTGTTCTCCTGAAAAAGAAAAATGGTTAATCAAAAATCGAAATTATAAATAAACAATTCATTTTTTGGTGAAATTTCAACAGGAAACCATCCAAACATAGTAAATCTTAGGTTAAGATAAATCGAAAAATTGAATGGCCGCGGGATTTCCCAAAAAGCTCTCTGATATAAATTCCCCAACCCAAATTTTATTTTTTAATATTAAAACAGAAACCATTCCACTTTGAGTAGCCCCTTTGTTTGATCCAGCTTGAAGTCCAATAATAGTTTCACCAGCTTTGAGTTGATGTGGAGTCCATTGTCTTTTTTCGCCCTCAGCTTCTTTCGGTCCAAGTCCAGGCTTTCTAAATTTAAAAATAAATTTTAATTTTGTTATTAACAAATCTTACCCAAAAACTTTCTCAGATTTGCGTGCCAACGTTTGCTGCTTCAAAGGACTACTTATTGTAATTATTGGAGCTGCTGGAATTCTTGGTGTCATGTTCAATTCTTTTTGCAGAGGCGTCTTCTGCAAAAATATATTAATTAATAAGTTTTAAAAAATAAACAAATTAAAATTGTATCCGCAAATCATATATCGTATAAAATCCGGGTTTGTGGACTATCCCAAATCAAAAAATAATATTAGACAATATGGTTAATTTACCAGGAAATGGCCCAGAGCCCATCCTTGAAGACATTGACTATGAAGACCTTCAATTTTTGAAAGGGAATATCGAAGGATTTTGAGGAATTAAGGGGATAGACTCACAGTTATTGTACACACTCAAAATACCAGACCAAAGGTTCTAAAACAGAACTGGGAACTTTTCTATATAGAGCAGGGTAATTGCCCCTTTAATTCCTCGATATTCCCTTTCAAAATTTGTAGGGTTCAGGGTCAATATGTCTTAAGGGTTAACCCCGGTCCAGTTTAAAAAAATTTCCGCCCGACTCGTTAGTCTTGACCCGAAAGCCCAAAGGGGACTTGTACGGCCCGGTCCGATAAAAAAATGCCTCGACTGTCGGTCCAATTCGAAAAGGGCAAACCTAATTAAGGAGAAAAAACATGTAAAACCATGCAAAACTAACCGTAACTTTTCCAGGATAATAAATGGACATTAAACGCATCTCATCATCGGTACGTTCAGCTTCTTTGTACATATCAATTGCCTTATCATGCTTGCCAGAAGCAATATAGAAAAATTCTGCTTTCTTCAAAAAATTTTTCATCAATTAAAACTGTAAAATCAAACCTGAAATACACCATCATACTTATAGCCATCTGCAACTTTTTCAAAAAATATAGCTGCTTCTCGTGTTGATTCTGTCTTTGCCAAATCCATTGCTCTGTCCCATTCTTTGGCATTTATTAAAGCAAGAATTGCACGACGTTTATTACCAGATTCTGTAAAAATTGAGGAAATCAAGGGCGAATCTAGGAGGTCAATCTCAGGGAAGCTAAAATTTTCATTTTCATCCATTTCAGGGGGATTCAGACCCCGGGGCTACGTCCTTAGAAATAATTATATCTTAAAAATTTAAAAACCGAGAAAATGTGTAGCTGCCAAGCGATAATTTTGCTGTCCATTTAACCAAAGAGCAAAATTTTCTTCTAATTGAATCACACGCTCAGGGAAATGAAGGCGAGCCAACTGGAACGAAATTGGATTAAAAAAATTGTTTAAAATATCCCAAATAACCTGAATAGCCTTTTCATAAAAATTTCCATTGTTGTAGGCGTCCACAGCTTTTTCTGGTTTTTCCAATGCTTTGTATAAATCTCCGAGCTTAAAAATATATTTTAATATTAAAAAAAGGAGTGCTGACATATCGGGATTGCTGTGAGAAAAATAACCTCTTGCTTTCTAAAACAAATCTCTTCTTCAATAGGAATATACTTAATAGCCAAGACCCCGTGACATTAGATCTGTGGGGGTAACTGCTCGTTTAATGAAATATCCCAATTTAATGAAATATCCACATTCCCTTAAAAATTAAGAAAAACAAACCTTATCAAAAATTTTGTGCTGTTGTAAACTTTTAAGTATTTGTCCAATTATTCCATTATGTTCATTTTTATTGTCCCAAAGTTCATCAGCCTTCAATTGTGAAAGAAGTTGGAGATTATCAAGCAATAATTGAACTGCTTTGGAAGGTTGATTTTCTTTCAAAAAAAGCTGAAGAGCTGCACGACTATCAACACCACGCATTTTTAACTGTCAAAAGAATTTTTTTAATTATCGAAAACGTTAAAAAACCTCAGTAGCTTTCTCTTTTTGTCCAGTAGTTGTAGTCGCTGATGTTGTAGATATAGTCGCTGATGTTGGAGTGGAGGTATTTGGACGGTTCTCAGAACATTTCAACTCTAAAAAATTAAAAAAATAGTCAAAATCTTCACTAGAAGATTTAACTGGTTTAACTTAAATCTAACTCTTAACTTAAATCTAACGGTTTAACTTAAATCCACTGAAACCCGAAGAACCACAGGGCCGAATTTTTGTAGCAAAAATAATTTACAGTCAACATGGGCCCAGTAACATAAACCTATTCCTATCTTCATGGCAGTGGACATTCCTAGCTTCCTCCGCATAAACAAAAACATCCACTGAGTCCAAATGATAGGGATTTCGAAGGGCTTTCGAACCGCCACAGGCTAAAGTACAGCCAGGAAGATTTAAGAAAAAATTCTACAAAAATAAAAAAACCTTTATCTTCAATAGTTGGTGACGGAATTTCAGGTTCTTGCTCATCATCCATTTCTTCCTCTTCTTGTTCATCTTCATCCATCTCTTCGTCTTCTTCCATCTCTTCTTCCTCTTCCATCTCTTCTTCCTCTTCCATTTCGTCATTATTTGCCTCTTCTTCAGATAAGTTTAATGGAATTGTTTTGAGATCTGATACCTGTAAAAGTATAAATTTATTTATCGAAAGAATACAAAACCCCAAATATATAAAACAAAATCTAATTAATTTCAAATTTTTTAAAGAAAAGTTTACACTCTTATGTGTGAGATGATTTGTGGAGATCATCGTCCAATATTCTTCTTGTTCATAAACTGGAATACGCTTCTAAAAATAAAAAAAATCTCAAGAATTTGAAAAGCTGCCAAGTGTAAGGAAATTTATCATTACATGTTTAGAATGCTTAGGTAGGGGTTAATTATCAATAAAAAAAGGTCCGCCTAGATAGTTTCAGAGATAAAAAATCCTTTTAGTCAAAAATATTTAATAGATAAAAATAAACAAACCTCTTTAATACTTTCATCCATATTTATTTCTCCATTATCTTGTGAACTTTTCTCAATTTTCTTTAATAATTTGTCATTTTCGTCTAAAACGCATCTGTAGTTTTTGTCTTTTCGTTTCATTTGATCTTTTAACATATCAATAATTGCGTTTTTTTCCAGTACTTGAATTTTAAGTTGTTTAACAGACTCATCTTTTACACGCACTTCTTGTACTAACTCTTGAGTACTTTGATGAAGTTGTCGAATAACCTTATTTTTTTCTTCCAAAAGTTTCTCTACTTTCATTGCTCAAAATTCTTTAAACTATAATAGACAACTGAAAAGTTATTAGAGATATTAATAAAAAGTTTAATACTTTTTCAAAGAAAATACAAATAAACAGAATATTTATTAATATAATTATATTTGCAATATAAAAAAATATCTCAATTGTTGTGAAAAAATCCATCAATGAATATGAAAAATCGAAAAAATAATTATAGAATTCTTGGAAAATCTTAAAATATAAGAAACGGATAGGGTTACTATCTTTGTCAATTTAAACTAAACTAAGCATAAAAGTTTAGATTTGAGCAAAAGGAAAAGATAACAGCAAAGTTGAGCAAAAAGATAAAATAGATGGGGTTAGAATAAATAAATCAAATTTGTAAAAGTTTCTGAGGTGATTAATTAATAAATAAAATTCTTTAACAAAAATATAGAATACAAAGTAAACTATTTTCTTCTAACAAAATTGGCTGATGAGGAAGAATGTTGTGATAATGAAGTTGATGATGATGAGCTGCTACTTGGCGAAACTTCTTGGTTGATTTGCTGAGAAAAATACCCAATCAAAGCCTGTTCATTGGTAAATGCTCCGCTAGCTGTAGCCACTCTTAAAAATTAAAATAATAATAAAATAAATAATAATAAAAGCAAACCTAACAAGCGTATCAGAAGCAATTGGCCTCAAAACTCCAGAATTCCAATGTACATCTAACCACTTTTTTGTTGATAATAACAATCGCTCTCGATTAGTTCCATCTGGATATATTTGTTCAGCAAATGAATAGACAATTGGTTTGATGACTTCACTCATCTGTAATAAGAGAGAAAATTATTTAGAAGATCAGAGTATATAGGAAGATATCCTAGAGTTAAACTAGAATAAAATCCCAAAATCATTATGCTAAGACAATAACTTAAGTATGATTGGGCGAGACAGCTCCTAACAAAACAAAAATAAAAAAACTGACCAGCCAAAATCGATAGTCTTCCTGTGATTTATCTCGTTTGTAACGTTCAAAAAATTGCTCAACTTGAATCCTAATTGTTGGAGAATTGTCATTATTCTTAGAACCATTCAAATTAGATGATGGCAAATTTGCTTGGATCATACTTTAAAAATAAATATTTTATAAAATTTTACACAAAAAATTCTTACGCAATTCTTTCATTCATACAAGCAATTTTTTCTTTAAAAATCTTCATTTGATTTAATTGCTTTTCTTGTTCTAATTTTAAATTCTTTATATGTTGTGCTGCTCTATTAAGTACTACAGCATTTGTACTTTTTAACCCAGCTTGTTCAACTAAAGGTATTGCTTTAACCAAACAATCAAATCCTTCTTTTAATGCTGAACGACGATTCTTCTCTGCATTTAGATGTAGTATACGTTTACGTTCATCTGGATTTAATGTTGAATCTGCTGCTGCCGAATTTGTACATATATTTAATGTAGAACCTTCTTCTTCTGTTAATATTGTTGTTGTAGATGATGAAAAATATGGAGGAGATAAATTGTTGTCATCTTGTAAAATACAATCATTGGTTGAAGAAAAAGGGCTGCACATTTCTAAAAAATGACTTTAACACTAGAAAAGCATAAATAAAAATAAAACCTGTCTTCTCCTCCAAATTTCTATTATCAATCCCATCTTCTTTTTTAACCTCCAAGTTTTGTTTAAATTGCCCCAATTCAAGTAATTTATGTTGCTTTAATTCTTCATTAATTGTTGTATTATTACAATTATTTTCAATTAAAGAATTTAATAAAATAGCTTCATTTGATGGGGGTAAATGTTTAAAATAAGAAGGTTGTTGCATTTGTTGTTGCTGCGAAGGAATAATTATTGGTGGAGACATATTAGTTGTTGAATTTCGTGGTGATAATAATTGTTTATAATTTCTTCTCTTATTACTAGTATTATTAAAACATTGTTGTTGTTGTTGTAATTGTTGCGCTTCTGAAGAGGGAATATTTACAGGTCCAATAGAAGCAAACTAAATTAGAAAAAAGTTTTAATAAAATATTTTTATAAAAGAAAAAAAAACCTCAAGTTCATCAATAAATGAATTATTATTTGTTGTAGATGTTTGAGCAACCAAACAAACATTATTATTGTTTTCAACAGCAACATTATTCTTCTGATGTTTTTGCGGTGGCGATAAATTATTTATTTGATTGTTGTGTTGTTGTTGTCTTTTACCCAAATGTGTAGTTGTTGTTGTTTGTGATCTTTGCTGTTTTTGATGATTTGTAGAAGATAATAATGAAGACGAAGAAAAACTTGATCCTCTGATTTTTTTGTTATCATCGCTCAAATTATTATTTGGAGATGAAAATGCTGAAGAAATTGAAACAGACATCTTTCTTGGTAATAATTGTTGCGGTGGTGAAAATGCTGTTTTAGTAGGGGGAGAAAGAGGAATATTTGTTGAATTTGGAGATATTTGTTGTTGTATATGTTGTTTTTGGCCTTGAAATAATTGAATAATTTAAAGTTCAAAAAATCCAAAAAAAAACCTCTTGTTCCCTTTAATTCATTTATTTGCACAGGAATATTATTAATTATAGAAGGCGAATATTGTTGTTGCTGTTGAATAGAAATCGAAGATGGAGAAGCATTTTGCAGGGAACAATTTGTTAAAGATGTTGTTTGCCCAAATCCAGTAACAAATGCTGGTTTATCGCTTGGTTGAATTAACGGAGAATTTGTAATAATTGGAGTTTGTTGGGCTAGATACCTTTAAAAAATTATTATTGACCCGAAAAATTGAAGTAAGGCCACCAGACCCCATAATTATTTGTACATTCAAACCCTAGTGTTTTAAATAACCTGATAAAAATAAATCTCTAACCTCGATATATCGCTCATAACAAATCTTTTAACTGTTTGAGGGCCAATCGAAGCATTGTTATTTGCTTCTGTTAATGATTGTAATAATTGGTCATTGCTTTGATCAATTTTTTGTTGCTGTTGCTGCTCAATACTTTGTTTTTGTTCAATTAAAGATTTACTCAATAAATGAGAAGAAAGTATTGATGGTTGCTGCTGCTCATTTTTTGATGTTAAAGTTGTTGATGAAACCAAACTTGCAACAAGTGAAGAATTTGTTGAAGGAAAAGAACGTTGTTGTTGTTGTGATGATGAATTGGAAGAAGAAAGTAATGATTGTGTACTAAAATTTCTAACAGAAATATTTGGCGGATTAATAGATAGTGAAGATTGTTGTTGTTGATGGGTTGGGAGATTCTATAAATTAATTTCAAGACATTAATTAAATAAATCAAAAGGATTTTTTTGACACCCCTAGTCTTTTTGAATTTTTCCACAACTAATTATCCCAACAAATTAAAAAATAAAAAATTAACTTAATACATTTTCAGATGCCTTTCTAACAAGAGTAGTTGCCGCTGGAGATTGTTGATGCAAAAATGGATATGGTTGTTGTTGTCGTTGAGAACCCCAAGATATTGTTGACCATTGACTAATTATTGGATCAGGGTTTGACAAAGTTGAAGTTAACGTTCTATTTAATAAATTTGTTTGTTGTTGATTAAAAGCTGATTGATTTTCAGCATTTGTTGTAGCAGCAGCGGCCAACAAAGAATAATTAATTGGTGAAGAAAAATGGGAAGGATGTGAAGATGAAGCAACAGAAGTAATTATTTGATGTGTAGTAGATGTCTAAAAAGAAAAAAAATAAAAATCAAAAAAAATCTAAAAAGAAAACTTGATTTGCAATTTTTGACATTGGTGTTGGTGGAAACAATGAGGCATTATTATTGTTGTAAATATTTCTTCCTCCACCAATTTTCATTTGTCTTTCAGAAATTTCAGAATTTAACAAATTCTTTTGATCTCCTCCACTATTTAATGCTGCCGCAATTCTTTGTGTTTCATAAGCAGCTGCTTGCGAATATAATGGATTTGAAATATTTGGTGTTAATATTTGTGGTATTGCTGCTGATTGTATTTCAATAAATGGTGCTGATCGATCAGAAGAAGACGAAGACATTGTTGTTGTTTCCAACAAGTGTTGCTGTTTTTGGTGTTTTCTTAATATTTTATTTGAAGGCGATGAAGAGAGTTGTTGTTGTTGTAAATGAAGATGTTGTGCCTGATTGCTATAAAATAAAAAGAAAATATAAATTTTCAAATTCTAATTTTAATTTAGCCAATATTAACCTTAAAAAATCAAGTATAGAATTATTGATTATATCAATCGTGAGAATATATTTTACTCTCACTCTTCATTCGCTTTATACACTTAATTTTAAAATTACATCAGACATACAAAAATTATTTTTTAAATTAGCTATTCTAGAAATGTCTAAGAAAATCAGTAAATAAAGTCAAGAATTTGACTAGACTTGGAAAAGAAAAAAATATATTTACCTATAATTAATTAACATATTGGCAGCATCATATTCTCTTTCAGAATACACTTGTTGCTGTAGTAAAGGTATACCAGTGTTATTTCCTGATAGATGCATCGGAACTTGACTTCTTGTTGAAGGCAAAACTTGTTGTTGTTGAGATTGGTTTTTTAATGTTGTTGTTGCTGTATTTAATCTTCCTCTGCCATCATTTTCTATTAATCCATTTGAATATTCAATTGGTTGATTTGTTGTCGGCAGTTGATTGGAAGAATATTCTGATGAACCATAGGGATAATCTGTTGACATAATTTCTTCAATACTTGGTTGTAATGAGAGCAATCCAGGTTGTAATATATCAGCATTATCACATTGAACTTAAAATTAAAAAAAATTTTTATAAACTTCTACGGAGGGCATTTAATTTATTTTAGTTCTAAAATAGAGTCCGATCCTTTTAGTTAAAAAATTTACCAGAAGTTTCCTCTTTTGGATTTGGAAATAAAAATGGTGCATTCAATTGTTCAAATAGTTGATTGGTGAATTCATTGTCCATATCATCATCAAAATCAAATAATGTGCCCAAAAAACATTCTAAATTTTATAGTTAGAACGAATCAATGTCTAAAAAGTAAACCTGTAGCCATTGTACTTAAATTATCTGGTGTCATACTCCTCAAAAATTGTTGATTGTTTAATAGAAGTTGCGAATGATGACTTGAAGATTCATTCATGGGAATAAGTAGATGATGATGATTTGATGTTGACTGATCACAGCTACAGCTATGTCCCTTAAAAAATTTAATTGAACAATTTATGAGAAATATAATCAAACTAAGTAATCCAAGGAAGTCAAGAATAGGTAAAGCTTATCGATTCTATACACTATATAATGATACTAAAGCAGGACAAGGCACCCAAGTTAGTGAAATATTTAAAATTTACTCTTCTCCTGCAGCAACGCTTTCTTCTTGAAAAATATGCCCTCCAGCGCTTATATTGTGCACAAACTGCTTCCATCCTAAAAAGACAAAAGATGATTTTTCTTAAATATTAAACCTTCTCTTCCAATACATTCCTTCAAGAACACTTCCCTAAGGATTGAATTTTTAGCCATTTACAATAAAACAAAAAACCTCTATCTTCACATGGGTCATATCATCATCCGGGACAGAAAAGTAGCAATATGGCGACCGTCGCTTTCTTCCAGGTTTGCGAAATTCCATATAATAGGCACGCCATATAACATTATTTAGACGGATTCTATGTTTCCATTGTAATTTGATTCCCTTAAAAAACAAAATAAATAAATTTAAAGTCTAAAAAAACCTTAAAATCTTTCCATTTAGGTGTTGTCATCTTCATATAAGCAACTCTGATGCATTTGTTCAACTTGTTTAAAGACACATCAATAGCAATTGATTGGGTTTTTTGAGGTCCAAATTTGTAAAAGGTGACGGGTTTTTCGGCATCCTAAAATTAAATTTTAAATTAATATTTTGCAAAAATGACAGGGAAAAAAACTAAACCAAATAAATAATCGAAATGAGTGAAAAGGATTCGAACCCACAGCCCAACAGTGTTAAGTCAGTAAGACTACCACTACACCACAAGTGCTCTTAACGGTCAATACTAATTAACGCAATAAATAAGGCCCCGTATTTCCAGCCTAATTTTTTTACTAAACAAAAAATCTGGACCTTCTCTTTGGCAGCATTTTTATCAAGTGGAGCAGTGGAAACACCTTCATCAACGTCGACGACATCTACCTACAAAATAAATATATCTTGATACTTGTTTACAATACAAAATAAACCTCAACATCCTCATCTTCATCGTCTGGTGATATTTCGCTATGGGGATTTGAAGTCATAAAATGCCCACTATGTATTGGTTCTTTAGACATCCTTATTACTTATTAATTATTAATTAGAGTTGTTGATTAGATTATTAAATAGAAATCATTAAATTAATTCTGAAAAACAACAAAATAAGAAATATACATAAAATGAGCAGTTTTTAAAAAGGTAAAATTAGAAGTTAAACATGCACCTAAAAACCGATACAAGTCGGGATACAACGCGAAATTTTGCAATAGTTACCCCGCGGGATCTTAACTCGTGAAATTTCTGAAAAATTTTTAGAAAAAATGTCGAACATTCTGCCGTCTCCGTATTTTACCGTTGTTCTCAACTTTTTCAAGAGTCGAGGACGGTTGAGTCTCAAAAATTTTTAGTAGCTGTTTCAGTGCCAAACCGTCAAATCTTTTACAAAGTATTACTGTTTTAACGCTTTCCTCCAAGTATGTATTATGTGAACAATGAAAAGATAAAAGACTAAAACAAAATAGGTATGTTTAATAAATTATTGGCAATGAAATAAAAATATATGGATAAAAAAATGTTGGGGAACACATTGGCTGGGTTAAACGTCGATATCTCCACGTGATGATGCAAAAAGCATTTCCCAACATATTCTCTTTGTCGCGTCCTCCACCGCTCTTTTTTAATTTTTTTGCTTTAATATTTGGTGGTTTCCTCTCTTGACGTTATTTTAAAAGACAAACAATTGAAGACTTGGAAAGATCAAAATATTAACTAGGAAAGGAATATCAACAAGGAAGACAGAAACAAAAATTATAAAACACAGAAAAAGTTATTCTTCTGAACCTACGCATTTTCTAGGGGGGTTTCCTTCAAAGATTCGAAATAAAAATAAAAACACACATGATAAAATAAAAATTTGGGTACTTGAGATAAGGGAAAAATAATATTATTTAATAAAGTTTTGTGGTAGAAAATTATAAAAGAGGAATTAATAAATAGATTGACTAAAATAGTAGTGTGTTGCTGATAAGAAAATAAAAGAGTAAAATGTGAAAAATAATATTCTCGTCAAGAAAAAAAATATATATAAATTCTTTTCTGATAATAAATGGGAGGAAAAAGTTGAAAAAACATAAAAATATATATTGTTTGTTAAAATTTACTCTGGAATCAGGTGACTTTTTTGTAGAGCAATTAATATAAAAATCTGTTCAAATTTTTTAAGTTTTTTTAAAACTTTTTTTTAAATAACTTGGCAAACAAAAAGAAAATTAAAAAAAGCACAGGAAAGAATACAAGCTACAAAAGAAAAATTTCAGAGAACATTGAAAGGAGTTTGGTGCGAGAATATACCAAGTAATCGAACGGGGCATTAGCTCGTTTAAAATATATATCGGATACCAATCTCGGGCTTTCTTGAAATACTGATCGATCCGAACCCCGCTTAGACTTCAATATCGGTCTCTAATATAAATCAGAATTTAAAAAATCAAATTAAAAAAATATAGGAAAGAATAAGACTGAAATAAAGGAGAAATCAAAGAAAGTAAAAAAACTTGAAAAAAATATCAGACAGAAGATTATGAAATTCGACAGACTTGTTTTTCTAAGGAATTACATAGACAACCACTTTTTCCGGGCATTAAAAATCAAATGAAAGAGTGCACATGTACTTTTGTTCTTTAATTTTTAAAGTTGTTTTGTCTTTTTATTTTTTAATTTTAAATTGATTAGCTTTAGGAATAAAAAAGAGAAAAAATTGAATCTGATTGGAAGAGATTTGAATAAAAAAATTAAAAAATAAACTAAAAAGTCCTCCACCTTTTCCTCTTTAATATGGGAAACCCCCAAAAAATATTTTTAGTATGGAAAAAATAAATGCAAAAAAAAATAAAAATCACAACCAACAAAAAATTCTTCGATCAATCAAAAAGAGCCTATGCAAGCAGAAAAAGTAATAAAGAAGGAAAAGAAGAGGTTAAAGAAGAGGGGGGTTTAGTTATCAATTTACGTGGTTTGGCGGTATTAGGGGGACAGGACAGGCACCTGACTAATGCGTATCGGGCTAAAACGAGGAACGGACAAAACACGGAACGACAAAACGCGGTCGGACAATACGAGGAATTACCAAAACACGGAACGACCAAAATACGGACCATACCAAAACGAGGAATAGACAAAACACGGTCTTACCAAAACACGGAACGACCAAAAGGCGGAACGACCAAAACACGGTCAAGGGAAATAATAATTCTTTATGATTTTAAAATATTTTTAATATTATGAAAAATGATTATTCAAAAATGATAAAATTTTTTAAATCAAAATATTTTTAAAAATCAGAATTTTTCAGAATTTTTTTATAAATTTTTAAAATATTCTGATTTCAAAAAATTCTGATTGCAAGAAATATTCTGATTTAAAAATTCTGATTTAAAGAAATATTTTGATTTTAAAAAATTCTGGTTTTAAGAATATTTCTGATTTATAAACCCATTATTTTAAATATTTTTTTAATAATACTATTTAAAATATTTTAAATTCATAAAGAATTATTATTTCCCTTGACCGTGTTTTGGTCGTTCCTCCTTTTGGCCGTTCCGTGTTTTGGTAAGTCCGTGTTCTATCTGTTCCTCGTTTTGGTATGGTCCGTATTTTGGTCGTTCCTCGTTTTGGTAAGACCGCGTTTTGTCGTTCCGTGTTCTGTCTGTTCCGTGTTTTGGAATTCCTCGTTTTACCCCTCACCCGACTAATGCATGAGAGAGCGCGTGACAATTCTTAACATGTGAGAGGAATAATTTTGATAGGAACGAAACAATAAAATTTAAGCTGAATTAAAAAATGAAAAAATAATAATAAATGAATATTTAAATCTTTTTTATAAAAAAATAAAGATCAAATGAAAAAAAATTTATTAAAATTAATTTTTTAATAAAATAAAATATAATAAGCATTGATAATTTTAAATGAATAAAAAAATATTTTAAAAAATATTAAAAAATACATGTTCACAGTCGGACCTCGATTTTGTATATTACACCTTTGGGCCTGAAAAAATAATGAGACTCTTATAATGAGCCTCAATCAACAACAGAGACAAATATCTTCATCAAATCCTCTCTTCAATGAAGTAGCAGTCCCTCTCACTCACAATCACTCATAGAGGCGCTAAACAATCTTAAAAACGGCATCTTAAATTCAGGGGAAATTAAGGAATCTTGGAGATATTTGAAAATGAGGTCCGACTGAATTTCAGGTAAAAAAATAGTGATAGGAGGAAATATGAGGAAATGAGGGGAAATAAAAAATAAAAATGTTAAATTAGAATTTAACAGTAAATACTTCACACAATCCCATCTTTTTTATCTTCAAATATTTCGAATTAATTCGGTAAAGCTGATCAAGTTTGCCGTCAACACAGTACTAAATTAACAAAAATAATTTAAATATTAAAAGAAAAGAAGAAAAAAAACCTGGAGCGAACAAGTTGTTTTACTTGTTCATTTGATTTAACTGCTGGCTTTTGACATTTTTCTACTTCACGTACAGTCTCTGATAGTGCCTTCAACAACTAGAAAGAAAAATAAATTGTTAGTCTAACAAAGTTATAATAAACCTGATCTGCATTTGAAGTTAACTGTTGAGCTTGAAATATTGAATTGCTTTTTCGGATCAACATTTCAACACTATCTATTGCTTTTTCAGCACTACCCACAACTGTTTGGACAACTAGAAAAATTCCAAAAAATTATTTTTAAAGTATTTTTTAAGAATTATATACGTTGATGGCAGTCAGTAGAAGACGAGGTTTGAAGAGTTGTTTGACTTGAAGGTGGAGATGAAGAAGAAGAGTTAGCATTACGAACCATATCTTTACACCTGCAAATGATTTTTTAGAAATTTTTAAAATCAGAAAAATTTTTTAAATAAAAAAACTAACGCAATAACAAGCTCTTTACATTCATTAAGCAACACCAACTTTTCACAATCAGGTTCTGATGTTGCTGCTTTTCTTGGACTGGCATTAGGGACAGATTGTAAAGTTGAATTTAGATGATTTCGAATATTTGTTAATCTATAAAAAAATTTCTAAAAAAAATTTTTAAATTCAAAAAAACCTTTGCAATGTTTGTCCAAAAGTATTACGTCCAGTACTATATTGTTTTTCTAAATGATGATTGTTGACTCCATTCTTTTCTCCTCCCTCATTTTTTGTTGTTGTTTGTTCATTATTTTCTGTTGCAATTGTTTCGCGTATTGCTTGATTAATTCCATCTAGAACTCGATCAAAAGAATTATATCCATCATCTGAAGAATGTGAATGATGAAGACCAGCACCTTCAAGTTTTGCACCACCAGAAGAAGAGGAACGACGTCGATTGCTTAAAAATAATTTTTAAAAATGTTCTATCTCTCCCTTAAAAATAACCTAAATTTATCAATTAAACTTCCAAGAGTTAATTGTTGTCCACTTCTCCAAGGATGAAGCATTGGGGAACTAAAAGTGAAAAAAAAAATTAAAAAAAAATTTTGTAAGTCAAATAAAAAAATTAAAAATTTACAGAGATGCTTTTTGATTTGCTTGTTCCTCCAGTAAATCCAATCCCTGGAAAAAATAAAAAATTTTAATTACTCGTAATTAAAAACATACACTAAATTCTTTAAGTGACATTCGTCGAATTTGAGTTCTTTCTTCGATATGGCCTTCCATTGAATTCTATAAAAAAAAATAATAATTAAAATCTTCAAATTTTCAGACGTTAAAGAAAATCTGACGATTTTTAAAGAATAAAAATTTCCAAAAAATTTTCTAATTTCAACCCAATTTTCCTCCTCATAAATCTCTATTTCTTTCAATATTTCATTTCAATTTTAACCCCCAAGTCAAAATAAAAAAATTGTCTTGTAATCCTCTCCCTCCCTCATTTTTTAAACCACAACTAATCATCCTCACTCACTGCCAATTTTTTTCCTCATTTTTTTTTTAAATTTAAAATCCTTTCAGTAAAAGAGAGAACGGTGGTTAGTCATTTTTTATATTTTTTTCTTATTTTATGGTAGTAGGTGAAATTTAAAAATGCTGGTTATATAAATAACGAAGCAATAAAAAAAGAAAATAAATTGGCACAAAAACCCCCCAAAATTAAAAAAATGAAGGTATAAAATAAAATAAATTTTTTTTATCTAAAAATAAAATCTAAAAATGATTTTCATTCTGTCAAAAGAAAAGTTATTGAATTTAGTCTGCAGTTTGTGTCTCCCAAAACTTAATTGATATTCATATCCCAAAGGAGAAAAGGATTTCCGGAAAGATTGGGAAGAACATAAAATGAAAAGAAAAATCAAAATGAAACTGAATAAAAAATAGAGAACATAAATTAATAGACAAACAGATGGGGCAAAAAAAACGTTTAAATGAATACAAAAAAATGTTTAAATTTAAAGGCATAAAAATAGAAATAATAAAAAAAATAGAAAATTAATTTCAATAGAAAATTAAATTTTTGAACAGCAGAAAAAATGAGATTGCTTTTTTTATTGTTCCAATTTCAATGCTTTTAAATTGCCATTAAATTCCCAAATTTAGGAACAGACATAGGAAAGAATATAAAAATTGTTGATGATCTCATGGGGGAAATTGAAAGAGAATGAGAAGTATGTATAATTAACTAATAAAGCTAACCTAATGTATACGCCCAAATAAGTACCCTATCTTAAATAATTACCCACATCTCAATTAAACCCCCAAGCAGCAAAGAGTTGAAACAATAATTAGACAGAGTAAAAAAATTAAACACAGACAGAGCATATACGGCAAATAAAATAATTTTGATTTCTAAAAAAGATTTTCCTTTTAAAAGAGCTCTTAAAAAAGTGCAAAATAATAATTTCCATTCAAAGATAAACAATTCTAAGAAAACAAACAAATTTTTGTTTGTTTATAAAAAATAAAAAATATAAATATCAAAGCATATAAAAATTAGCTAGCTAAGGTTGTTTACAAATTTAGAAACCCTTACACACATACAAGAAAAACAGTACTATATAATAGTAAGTACTTAAATATTATTTTGGTGGCTGTTTGACTGCCAAGAAACGGATAAAATTCCCTCGAGAAAAAAAATTGGGCAAAGAAACTTTTGGTGGTTTTTATTTTCTTTTTTTAGGGGGATTAGCTTACTTTCCTCTCCTTTCTTTTCTTCTTTATACCCCATATTTTACCTTATTTTATATACTTGTTTCTCATAAATAAAGGGAATTTTGTGTAAGAATAAGTAAAAAAAGGAAGTAAAAATTAAATGAAAAGATGAATATATTTTTAGATGGATGAAATAATAAATTTCTAAATTTGGAGAGAATTTTTTAAATTAATTGCATATATGTAAAATAAAAATTTAAATTTATTACAAGGAAGGAAACCGGCCAATTAAAAAACAAAAAAGTTTCTTTGATGAATTTTAGACGATTATTATGGAAGAAAAAAATTAATAAGTGAAAATAAACCCCTGTTCCAATTTTATTAAATAATTAGTCAGAAAATCAGAAAAAATCCGAGGCAGTAAATCAGAAAATAAAATTAACAACCACAGAACACCAATTAAATCAAAACTAACCCTATAATTTTCTCTAGCAGTATTGGAAGAACGAGGAACAAAATCTTCGTCAAAATCTTCCAATTCATTATAAGCTTGTTGTTGATGATGTGAAGGAGAAGCATTCATTATTACAGGTGGAGGAAATGTATAACTATTTGGCAAACGTCGTTTTTGTTGCTTAAATAAAATCACTTGACCAGCTAAAATTGGTGGTGGCCAACAAAAAATTCTTTTTTGACTAGATTGAAAAAGAGAAGAAGAAAATTTTTGGTGCTCCACTGGTTTGTGGAAATGGCAGAAGAGTGGTGGAGGAGGGCGCTTTTTTTCCTTTTTTCTTTTAGTAGTTTCCTCTACGGCAGACGCTCGGCAGCAGATATTGACACCACAACCACCAAGAGTGCTGCTGCCATGAAAGGTAGTGGTGGTGGTGGTACTGGGGGTGGTATTAGCTAAACGAAGAGAAGAGAAGTTGGTGGTGGAAGAGGTTTGAGGAGAAGAAGAGTTTGAAAGAGAAGGCCCACCAACAGAATTATGGAAGACCACGCCCTCGGGACGAAAGTTACAACGGCGTCTGGAAGGATAGGACGAAGAAGAAGAAGAGCGGTGGTAGTGGTGGTTGCCTTTAAAAAATGAGGGAAATAAATAGAAGGAGGAAAAGGTTTTTTAAAAGAAAGGAGAGAGGGAGAAGTTTTTTGATGAACGAATTTGAAAAAATAAGGAAAAAGGGTATGAGGAAAGTGAGGTTATTTTATTATTTTTCTTAGAAAATGTAAATGAAAAAAATAATAATATGTTCCCTTGGTTAGTCATAAAAAATATATTTTTTTATTATTATTTTTAGACTAAAAGTCAGTGAGGAGGAAAAAATAAAAAAATATTTTTATTAAGGAAAATAACTTCTTTTTTGTGGGATATTGGAACACCAAAAATTACCACAAATTATAGCTTTAAAAAAATAAATTTAAAAGAAAACCTAATTTTCCTTTTAATTCATCAAAAGACCGTTGTCTTTCATCTCTCCAAATAAGTTGATAAATTGCTGAATTTGAAGACGAAGAAATTGAATTTAATGAAAATGAAGTTGGCAAAGAAGGTTGTTTTGAAGGTAATTTTGAACGATAAAATTTTGTTTGTGTTGTTGATGTTTTTGATGCTTGTTGTAAAGAATCTGAACTGTAGGAATGTTTAATTAATGTTTGGACTAAACGAAAGGCTAATGAGCGTTGTTGAGGTAATTGCTCTAAAGTCTTCTAAAAGGAAAAAATTTCTTTCAAAAAAATAATATTTATAAGAAAAACCTCTTTACAAATTCCTCGTTGTGGAGAACACGTTAACGATCTAGACGATGTTATTAAATTTCTATGATGAATAGAACTATTATTGTCTTTTAATGAATGCCTAAAAGTTTGTTGATTCAATGAAGGAGATTGTGGCGGCGTAAGCACAGGAGACAAAAGCGGTGTTGGAGGGGGTGAAGGTAATGATGAAACTTGGCGATGGCTAATTAATGGTGACACAAAACGAACCTTTTTAAAATTTATTAAAAGGTGTAAGTAACATTATTTTAAAATGGGAAGGTAACCCGGAAATAGTGACAGTGAAATCTGTTCAGGCAAAAATTTTTTTATTACAGACACCATTAACTTGTGCTACCTATTTAACAACCCTTATAGAAACCCAAAACTTTATTTGCTCTAAAATTAAAAAAAAAACAAACTTGTTTCCTGTTGCTCCTCTCCACAGTAGTAGACAAACAATCCATATTAAAATTAGTTTTTATTTGTTGACAAATAAACTTCAATGAGACATTCAATTGTTTTTTTTTCAATTTAGCTAATCAGACATCACCAAAATTCTCTATTTAATTTAAAATTCCCTTCAATCTGAATCTGTGTAAATATTAAAAAAACAATTAAATGTTGCAATTCTGCCCTATTTATATATTAAATATAAAATTTAAATATTTTTGTTTAGCTTTTGCCCGAAAGTCATATGAGGCGGAAATAAATAATAAAAATGCCGCCCATTCCCCAAAAAATTTTTTTGCCGCAAAAAGAAAAAAGGAAAACAATAAATTTAGGATACCCCGGAGAATAAAAAATGACATCTTCTACTAAACTTCCAACTTTAACGCTTCTTTTTACGTTTACATAAAGAAATGTAAAAAAAGGATAGGTAATAATCGTTAATATTTTTTAAACTCCCCCAATATCCATAAATTCCACACTCATTCCACAACAAAGAAAAATCATAGGAAATATTTTTAACCTTTTTGCTATACAAATTTTTACATTAGTAAAATTTATAAAAATATATTTAAAAAAATAAAAATAAGAAAATATACATTCTATAATTAAAAAAAAAAGAAAAACCGAAATATCATCTTTTAAATATTTTTAACATCAATTAAAAACATTCATCATCATCCATAGGTGTTGGATCCGCAGGTGGAGATGAATTGTTCCGCATTCTTTCTGCTGGTTCAATCTTTTGCAAAATTCTAAAAAAATATTTAAATTAGAACCAATGAAAATTTTTATTTTTGGATCTAATTGTAAGGTCACAGTCTTTACTAGAATGAGTAAAGCACCATAAGCAACACTTATTCCAAAAATTAAACATAAAATTACATAAGTTTTCTATCCAACAACAATATAAAAAAACCTTTTAGGAGTTGGATGTGGTATTCCAGTTTTGCCAGGAATAGTTGGGCGACGAGGAAGCGGTAGACGCTAGAAAATTTTATTTATAAAGAAATTAATAAAAACAATAAAACCGAATTCAGTCCTTGATTGATTTGATCAGAAGCAGAAAAAACACTTAAATCAGCTAAGGACCCTTCGTTTGAACGTGATGAAGCAATAGAAATTTGATCACAATTTTTAACTGATGATGACTTGCTTCGAAAATCAACTGATTTACTTGTTGAAATTGTACAGGATTGAGCTGAATTATTTGTATTTTTGTTGTTGTTGTTGTTGTAATGACCACTAATTATCGAAGAAGCAGATGACGATGTGCTGTCTTTAAATTTGGAGAAAATTTTTTGTTAAACTTTATTAAAAATTACTTTGTCGAGAACGCGAAGATGTATTAACATTAATTGAAGCCTTGTTAGATGTCGTTGTTTGCCAGTCTCTACGACTTCTCATTAATTCAAGTTGAAGCTCTACAAAATTAAATTAACAAACAACCATTTAATTAAAAAACCTTTTTCCTGTTCTTTAGCACGGCGTTGGATATCCCCAAGATTTTTCCATTCTGTTGGCGATTCTTCTTTAACATTTTCCAATTTAACCTTTTTCAAGTCTTTTGGACTGAAAAAATTAAATAAAATTTATAAAAAGTACTTTAAAAGAGGGAACTAGGGAATCAGTCAGAAACATTACTTGCACAAAGAAAAATTTAGAAAAAAGGAGATAAAAAATTCAGCACTCCGAAAACAAACTTTCTCGGCGTTGTATTAATTCCACGAATTTTTCTTGGTGACTGTTGTGCAGCCAAATTTCTTCCAAAAGGTAACTTCTTTGGTGTGCTCGGAGCATCAAAATATTCCTCATCATCCTCCTCATCTTCATAATCATCATTTGAATCAATACTAGCTTCACTAATTGCTTTACGTGCAGCCATATTTTCTTTTTCTCTAGGCCTTCGATTACGCTGTTGTTCACGATCAGACATAGGTCCAGATTCGTTACTAACCTCCTCTATCATTGAGAGTGAATTTTCCATATTGTTGCGACGCTTTTCTTTATCCACTTTTCTTTCTGGAAAACAAGTAATTTTTAAAAAATTTGAAACAACTCAAAACGTCCCTCCCTTTTCAGAAAACCCTTTTCTTGTATAAATTAAAAAACCAACTTTTCTTTTCTAAACGGCGACTTAAAGCAGATCTTGTTCGAAAATCAACTTTTTCAACAGCTCCTTTTAACCATTTATCCAAACTTTCATCTTCTTTAGTTCTAGGACTCTCAGGTGTTGGATTGAAAAGCCAAGTTTCTGGATCGTTCAGATCCTCCCCTTCCAATTGAAGCAAATTTAATTTGTCCAATTCTGTTGCTAATTTATCAAAATCCATATTAATTTAAGAAAAGCTTAAATTGTATAAAAAATTGAAAATAAAAAATATTTAAATGTAAAAAAATAAATTCGGATAATTTTCCGTTAAACGATAAAAAAATATTCAAAGCAATAATTAATTTTTATATAAAAAATAAAACAGCTTATATAATCACCGATTAACCAAATACTAGATTTAGATAAATCTTCGGAGATAGGCTTAAAAAGTACAAAATACATCAAAATTATTAATGTTCGCTCAATTTCTAAATCGTAAAAAAACTTCAATTTAGCCTTTCTCTAATTACAATCTTATTTTGAAACCTTTTTGACAAAAAAATTAAAATGAAAGTCCAAACAACAAGAAAGGCATCACTGTTGTTGCTTGTTAGCACGCATACTTGGAGGAACATAACTAAATATAAATTTATTCGGTTATATGTATTTTTAAAATTTTATAAAAAATCTAATTTCAAAATTAAAAAGAACAAACGTTTTCTTAACAGGTTGTTCACTAATATCCTTAGGTTTAATTTCACTCGCAGCTGTTGCCGAGGTATTACTTCTCCAATTATCAGAATCATTTTTCTTTGGAGATTGAACCGAGATTTTTGAGGTTTTAACTTCGGTCGTTGTAGTCTCAGAACGATCTCTCCAATTGTCGGAATCATTAGTCGTCGTAGTAATACTAAATTAAACAATTGACCAAAAAAATTCTAAAAAATTAAAAACCTCTTCTTAACATTTTGCTGCTTCACAATATTTGTGCCGCCTTTACTAGCCGCTTCGGGAGCAGCTCTCCAGTTGTCAGGTTCATCACTTGGTGGTGGAACACTAAATTAAAAATTCAAAAAAAAGTTAATAAAGAATGTACTATACTTTTTAGGTTTAGCTTCTCTCGACTCAAAACGTGGCACATAACGCTGCTGTTGTTTTTGCAGCTTTTCTTCCTTAAGCTTTTCCTCCTTCTTCACCTCAATTTCTCGCAACCTATTTTCTTCATCTTCCTTTTTCAAAATTTGTTCAATTTTAGGAGCATCGCTTAAAGAAGGAAACAACATTTCATTTTTCAAATCCAAAGGATTTTGTTTATTTTGAGCTCGAGCAGCTGCTTTAGGCTCATATTTTTCTTTTTTTGGAGTAACTGGCAGCGGCATAACGTCGATATTCTTAAAATGGGATTAAAAGAGTAATAAAAATTTTAAACCTCATTAACATTCAAATTCCAAGTTTTGACAGGCTCAACACTAGAACGCTTTTCTCCCTCTTCCAACTCAATATCAACATCAGCCATTTCTTTTATAACAGGTGGAAGAATCGGTTTATCATCGAAATCCAACCATTCAGAATCTTCATTGTCATTATTGTTACTAGAAATTTTGGTCGTTGTAGGTTCAGCTACATTTTTTGTCTCATTTTCATCCAATTCATCCTTAAAAATAAAAAAAGATTAAGAATCTAAAATTTAATAAAAAAAATACTTGAATTCGTGCACGACGCTCAAGTTGTTCAGCAACTTCCTGCAAACGTATGACACCCTTCTTTTTTGCTTTGTTTGCCTTTCTAGCGAAAAAAGAATCCAATTCATTCATTTTTAATATCAATGTTTAATGAAATATCTAAAAATTACAAAATATTAAATTACAAACAAACATTTTCTCAAGATTTTTAAACAAAATTCCACAAAAAAAAGAGAAATTCGCAGAAAAATGACAATTATTCGCGAACAATTTTATTTGAGTAAATTGGCTACTTCAACCGACGGGGCACATAAATATTTTTTTCTTTCTAGATAAAATTTTTCAATAAAAATTAAAAATGTCCGACACCGAACAAGCAGCTTCTGACGTCGAGTGTAACGGTGAATCAGTTCAAAAACAGCCTGCTGCGTTTACGGATGAACAGATGCAAATGGAGGTTTTTATTGAAGATAAAAATATTTAAAAATATTTTTCTTTTTTTTAGATTAAATGTAAGACAAGTGATGGAGGTGTCATTAATGTTTGTGTTTCGCATCTTCTTCAAAGCAACGTTTTCATGAATATGTGGAAGGTATTAAATTTTTTCTGCTTAATGGCTTGGAAATTTTACCGATTAATATTTTTCAGGATTTAGACATGTCGCCTAAGGACCTGGAAGAATTTGAATTTAAAGTCAATGTTGAGACTAATACTTTCTCGAAAGTTGTTGAATGGATGGGAGAACATATTGGTTAATTTACTAATTATTTTTTATAAAAACATTTATTTTTTTTAGGTAAGCCTGATCCTAAAATTGAAGATGATCCAGCTACGCGCCAAAGAAAGGCGCTTACTCTTTCTGAATATGAGACGGATTTTTTCAAGGTCTTAATATATTATAATGACTAAAAATTTTTAATTTTTACATTATTTTCTGTTTAAGGTCGGCGTTGAGGAAATTGCTAATTTGATTAAGGCTGCCAACTATTTGGACATTAAATCTCTGGTAATGCTTAAACTTAAATAAAATGAATGAAAATTTTAGTATTATTATGGATGCCAAGCTATGGCTAATTTTATTGGTAATAAGACTCCAGAAGAGATTCGAGAACTCTTTGGACTTGAGGTTTTTTTGCCCATTATTTAAATGGAATAATTTTTATTTTCTAGGATGACTTGACGGAAGATGAGAAGGCTGACATCAGACGTCGAAATATGTGGTGTAACTATTAAAGAAAATATTTTGTGAAAATAATTGGATGACCTATCGCCTCATTCTTATGCCTTTTTATCGTCATATTGTATCTCGCTCAATCTCAACGAAAATAAAGAATTTCGATTGTTTTTACTTTATTTTTTGGTAATTTTTAAGTTTTTTTAGGTTAGAAAATTTAGGATCAAAAATAGTATACCTATCTGAAAATAGAAAATGTCAATCTAGTCCTAATGGGGAATCACATTTAACATTCAATTGAGTTCTTAATTGTTCCATTTGTTCTTCCATTGAATGAATTCTCAAGTCCTTCGCATGATTTTCGCTCATTAATTTCCGCACTAATTCTTCTCTAGCCTCGACATCATCATGATATTTAATTGGCGAAGCTACATCCTCTTCTTGTTTAGAAAGTGTTTTAGCCAATTGTAACTAAAATGTTTAAATAACATTTTTCCTAATAGAATTGGCTTACTTCAACATTATCCTCGTCTGGGATTCCACAAGGCAAACGTTCGATTAAAGATTCCACAGGAGATTTTGCTATGGAGGATTTTGGTGTCTCATAAAGCTTTTTGACTGTTTCCGTTTCTAGCTAAAAATTACTTTTTCCTTAAAATCTATGTAATTTACCTTATATGGTATCGCATATTTGGCGAAACGAAACAAAAAATCGCGTTTGTAGTCACCCTGAATATCCAGTATTAAAATGTTAAATGTAAGAAAAATATACCCAGATCTTAGCATGTTCTGCCTGGTTGCTAACATCCCAATCAATTTCTGAACTGATTTTTGCATTTGGATTATCTCTTCTTGCTTGTAGCAGGGTACTGAAAAGCCAAAATTATCAAAAATAAATTTGTCAAAAAATAAGTTTACGTTAAAGATGTTTGTGAAGTATTTGCAGAATCGGAAAAACATTGTTCAACATCAAATTCCCAATCATCAATTCTTCGTTTTCCAAGCATTATAGATTCCAAAAGACGAAGTCTTTCCATATTTAGCTCATAGAATGTTGCTGATGCATATAAAGGTCCGAGCTCTTTAGGGTAGAGAACAGTGTCGCCTTCTCGAAGACGATCCATTTTCTGCTGAAAAAGAGGCAAATTTAAAAAAATCGCAAAAATTTATTTGCCTTTTTCTTGCATACCGCATCCAAACTAAGAGCAACTTCAACAAAAATATTGTTGTAACGATGTGACCTTATATCATCCCTTGGAGAACGATCAGTAAAACTGCGTCTAAGTCCACTAACAAATGCTACAGAGTCGGGTTTTGCAGCCAACATTCGGTGTTTATATGGTGATAATGGTCGTGGTTCACTGGATATTATATAGTCTATAAGAATATCATCTAACTCATCCACTACACGTATCAAATCAGCAAAACTAAAGTTAAAAAAAGTATTAACCTTAAACATTATAATTTCAAAACTAACGCTATTAGTCCTCGTTCAAACCATCGAGCAAATTGAAGTGCAATAAATAGGTGTCGGTTGTTCATAGACCAATTATGATTTATGAAAAAAACCATTTCACAACGTTGACATTCCTACAAATTAAAAATTTTTTTTAGAATTTAAAAATATAAAAATTAAAACTAACCCGTCCTTCAAAAGGAGAATTTACATTTTGACGACGAATTTGTTCACCAGAAAGTGTTGGTCTCCTATTCGCTCGTGTTTTGGGAAGAATTGTACGGTCGGGTGAACTTGCATTTGAAACATCTAAAACTTCTCTGCTCCAATCATCGTCTTCATCTTGGAGGAAAGCTAAAGAAGCGTTGACTGCAACATATTTATCTTTAGACATTCTTTCCTTTAAATCTTCTTCAAATATTGGACAACAACTTTTATCTTGCACTAGTCTAACAGCGTGGCATATTTGGTCCAAGAGCTCTTCTTTGAGAGGTGCATAATGTGACTGGCAAGTAAGAATATCAAGACGAAGATTTCTTCGGCGCTCCCATGGAATCTCTTTAAGTGGTTCAACTTAAAAGGAAAAAATTTTTATATCCTTAAAATATTTAAAAAACCTCCAAGCTGTAGACGAGCTTCACCTTTGTCGAAAAAACGAGCCAAAAAAGGATGCGATAATAGCTCAAGAGGAGCTCTGCGTTTAGCATGGTGTATCTTGAAACATTCAGAAAGGAAGTTTGTAACATGCGGATCGTAAAGTTGCTAAACAAAAATTAAATAAACAGTAAAAAATGATTTAAACCTCTCCACGATAAACAGTATCAGGGGCAGTTTCTTCCAGTGTTGGTGGTGCCTCGGTACCATTGAGCTAAAAAGGACAAAAATAAAATTTTTAAATTATAAAATCACAAATTTAGCAGCCAGATCTGACATTTCATTGCGCGAATACCGCATTCGCCTTCCCGTTGCCATCTCCAAAACAAAGAGTCCAAGAGCCCATGTGTCAAAGTTTGGCTTGACAAAAAGATCATCACAATGAAATGCTTCAGGTGGAAAAAGATTTGGATTTCCAGTGAAGAAACATCGCCTAATAGAAAAATATATTAAATAACCTAGTAAAATAAAAATATAAAAATACTTTGATCCAATACGGCGACAATGCATAAATGAACCTAGTTTAATAGAACATCGACCGTCAATAAAAACACTCGATGAGGAGATTTGTGTGTGAACAAAATTTTTTGAATTGAGAAATTCGAGCGCTAAATCAAAGTAGATGATTTTTAAAGATCTTCTATTCAAAACAAACCTGAAATGACCTGCAATAATACGAATACAACTGCATTCCTGTTAAAAACACCATGTTCCTTCAAAAAACGTTCAGACAGCCTAGAACAATTTTTCATAGAAATTTTAGTGCACGGGTCTCTAAAGATGACAGGAGAACACGTTCCCGCTGATTTTTTGAAACTAAAAAAATATTTCCAATCACAAAGTACCACTATAAATTAATGCATACCGACGTAACAAATCAATCTTATCATGCAATGTAGAGAATGGCGGTTGTAGTAGTCCAAGGTATTGCCGATGGCGGAATGCCATGAATAAGCCCATAATGCGAGGATGTATCCCAATATTTTTGAGGATATTAATCTCATGAAACTAAAATTTAGAAATTAATTAAAGAAAAATTCTTAGACATACAGCAGCACGGAGCGCAGTCACACTTCTAAGTTCCACTATCCGCAGGGAATAATGACACAACGGCTTACTGATGCGTTCAACAATAAGTGTCTCGGCCACAACTATTGACTGATTGTCTAACATCTGCTCAAGAACCCGTATTTCTTTGAAATCTTGAATACGTGGTGTTGCCTCACTGTAATAAATAAACATAAAAGAAAAAACAAGTTAAAATACCGAAGAAGAATCTTCTCATATTCGGTGAAGGCGTCTACTCTTTCTAAAGATCCATTTCTTCTAGATGTAGTCAGTGATGACATTTTTACAATTAGTAATAAATTAAATAGTGAATAAGCGTTTAAAAAGCACTAAAAAGGCAATTAAAATAATAAATTTTGATAAAAAACAACAACAACTAACGAATTTTCCAAAAATTTGTTTTCTTAATTTAAAAATAATTTTTACAAAAAGAGTTTGTCATTTTGGTATCACGACTTTTGCGCCGAGAACATTTGCGCCGCGACTTATGCGCCGCGACTTTTGCGCCGGGTGACTTTTGCGCCGCGACTCTTGCGCTGCGACTTTTGCGCCGGGCGACTTATGCGCCGCGACATTTGCGCCGCCATTATTTAAAAAAATCCGGATCCGAAAAATGCCGAATATCCGAAAATTTCGGTTCGGATACCTGATCCGGATATCCGAAGATTTCCAACTATCCTACAACCCTACTAAAGTGAGGTCCGGCTGTAGTTATTGATATATTTTTAATGATAGTGGCGGCGCAAAAGTCGCCCGGCGCAAAAGTCGCGGCGCAAAGGTTCCCCGGCGCAAAAGTCGCGGCGCAAAGGTTCCCCGGCGCAAAAGTCACTCGGCGCATAAGTCGCGGCGCAAAAGTCGCGGCGCAAGTGTCGCGGCGCAAATGTTCTCGGCGCAAAAGTCACGGAACCGTCATTTTGTACTTTTTGTTTTAATTTTCCGGTTTTTTTCTAAAATTTATTTTTCTACATTTGGAACGGATTTCCGTTATAATTTCCGGGCATAAAACAATTAAGGGTTAAATAGGGTATAAAATTTACTTCTTTATTTCTGATTCTTTGTTTCTGTTTTTAAATTTCGTGGGAAGGGGATTATTGAACAAAAACATTTTCAGCTAAAACTTCTTAACAATCTTAAAAATTAATTGCATTTACCAATCAACAATGCTTAATACCTCTAGTACTACAACTGCGAATGCCTCTTTGCCTACTATGCAAGGGCCAACCGAAAAGTTGAAATATCCATTGGTAACTTTTTAAATAATATATTTCTAAATGATATTTTTGAAGGTTTGTGTAACACCATTTGGAACTATTTCAATCACCATGGCGCATAATGTAAATATTGAAATTAGTTTGGATCGTTCTATTCGTGTCGTTTGCTGGAATAAGTTTGCGGTATTTTTTAAAATTTATTTGTTGATCTCAAATTTTCTTAACAGATCTCAAGTACTCATAAGGGCTCAAAGTCTGGTATTCTCCATCCATTCGGACACATACTTCAGGAGGAAGATAAAGTGTTCTGTTACTTTTGTGAGTTTTTTATAATTCCTTATATTTAACTTCAAAATTTAACAGATCCTGGCAATGATAGCAATTTGGAGACGCTAACTAAAAGCGGCATTGGATTGCCAAAACCGAATACTGATACCAACTGGATTCGTTCAAACCTGAGTAACCATCCGAAAGTTCCTGCGGATTTTATGGTTGGAAATATTGGTATGCCATTGATTAATGATAATGGATTGGTTAATTCTCAAGAGGGATCTGTTGTGAATTTGGCGAAAATGGTTAGTTACCTTTAATTCTTTTAAAGCACTTAAAAATCGGATCAATCTTTGATTGATTATTCTTGACATATTATCTATTCTCTTTTAGGCAATTCTTGGTACTCAAGGCGTTCTTTTCTCCATGTCTCATCTGAAAGATGCCTTTCTTGTTTCGGCTGCTGCTGCCCGTGGCACTTCTGCTCTTTCTATGGATCGTATTCAATTCCCATCGTTGCGATATGATTATACTCTGCGCCAATTTTATGTTGACTCGCAAGTTTTTGGTTCATATAATGATTCGGCTGAATATGTAAGAAATAAACAATTTGGAAATAAAAATGTTTAAACTTTCAGCTTCCAAAAGTTTATGCTTGCGATGATATTGTTCACCGTGCTAGATATGAGGAAAAAAGCGGCATGCTGTTTAGTGTCAGTATTAATGGTAAGATTTTTAAATATTTAATTCTGTAATAATTTCTGGAAAAAAACTGAAAAAATTACGTTTAGATTCTAAAAACTTTAAAAATGTTTCCAATTTAACAAGAAAAAATATTTTTTCAGGTTTTCTGATTCGTCAGAAGTTGGATGGCGATGTTGAAGTATTTTGTCGTCCTCGTCAAATTGTTTGTTCTCCAAGTCAGTCTACTATTCATCTTCGTGGGTCTAATGTTGAAATGGAAGTTCAGGTTTATAAAATTAAGGGATACTTTATAAAAGTTTCTTTCTTTTTAGAGTGATGAGAAAGCTTATGTTAAATGTGGAGCTAAGCGAGTTCACGTTTCGCGTAGTGGAATGGTCGTTTCTGATGGGAATTGTACTACTTCGATGGACCATATTGGGTTTATTTATTTTTCTATTATAAAAATGTTCTTTTAATGTTTATCTCAAACCCCAGACATCAAGGAAAAAGTCGTTTAAAGTTTTTTGAATATTTTTGGAATTGAATTTTCGGGAATTGTCCTCTAACCCTTTCATATTACTTTATTATTTTTTTAAAATAATTTTTAATATTTCTACAGGCGCATTGTGTCAGCTTCCTAACTTTCCAAATAAATATGAATGATTGTTGTGGGTATTTGGGTGCATTTTAAGAATAGCTCTTTTATTGTTTCAACTGTGTTTAACTTGAATAATTATTTAAAAAAACTTGTCTCACCAAAAAATTTATTTCTCTCTAAAAACCTGAAAAAAATATTTTCCTCTCGTCCACCATATTTATTTGTTTATTGGTCTTATAATTAAAATATAATACGCCTATTATTGTTTATTGTGTTTGAAATCCTAACATGTTTATGCGTGTAAATTATGAATAAAATGATAATTATTTTTTGTGTTGAAAAGTTTATAAAGGCTTAAAGTCCTCGGCAAGTCCGTATCCAGGAAAAAATTTCAAAAACTACATTTCAACCTAAACGTCGTTCTTAATTCTCTTAATTATTATCCTTTTCTATCGACTATAAAAGCAACTTTTTCACGGAACTATTGTCAACGCATCGTTTAATTCAGTCTCGTTCCATCGCAAACAAAACCTCTCTTCTCCTTTTTTGGTGCAACTACTTTCCTTCTCATTATGCCTCCTGCTTCAAAGAAAGTTCGAGCTAATGCGGTATGTTTTTTATTTTTAACTCGGAGGGGGATTTTAATTTCATAATTTTTTTAGGTTTCGCAATCTGCCAAGGCTGGTCTCAAGTTTCCAGTTGCGCGAATTCGTCGAATGCTTCGGGAGCGTAACTATGCAAAGAGATTGAGCCGTGGTGCTCCTGTCTTTCTTGCTGCTGGTTAGTAAAGTTTTTGTAAAATTAAATTTAGCTTTATTTATTTTTTAGTTCTCGAATATCTGGTATCTGAGATCATTGATGGTGCTGGAAACATTGCAAAAAGGGATAAGGTTGTTGGGCATTTTTAATTTTTTAACTTTTATTTTCCATCTTTTTAGCGTTTGCAAATTACTCCTCGTCATCTCTTCTTGGCTATCAAAGAAGATAATGAGCTCAAAGAAATTTCCGAGCACGTCACTATTGTGCAAGGTGGCGTTGTTCCTGGTATTCTGAATGAACTGTTGCCTCCTCCAAAGAAGAAAGTTGCTGCTGTGAACACTCCTCCAAAACCTCCTCCAAAACCTTCAAAGCCCCAACAAAAGAAGCCTAAAGAGAAAATGTCTTCAACGAAGAAGAAAAATGTTCGTCAGGGTTCGGTATCTAGGAATGAGCCGCAACATTCATTGGAGGACATTGGAGAGGAGAATGATTGCTAAAGAAGTTGCTAAGAATATATAAGTATTGTGTCAATTAGATATAATAAATTGTGTATATATTATCCCCCTAATTTCGAAAATTGTAGTTTATCCTTATTTCGCTACAATTGTATTATTGTAATGTATGAATTGCGATTATAAATGTATATGTATAATTAAAATTTATTTTTCCACAAAAAATCAAATGGTTCTCTGGCCAAGTTTTCTTTAAGCCTAAACTGAAATTTGAAGGTTTTTTAAGTTAGTAATTTTGTTTTATAAGCTTAATAGGAAAATAGGATAACTCAAATTTTTCTTATAATAAAAACCGCCATTTAGCTTTCTTGTTTTAAAGCAAAAAAATCGAGAAAATAGGAGCTATTGTGCAATCCTCAGAATTGGCTAAAGGCTGCCGACAATGCGAGATGAGAGTAAAATGCCAGCAGAGGAGCAAGGATCGTAAGTGAAAAAAAATAAAAACTTCTGTTATTGTTGAGGTTTGTGAAATTTTTCTAGCGATTTATTTTTGTTAAAAATTTCTGTTTGAAGGAATTTGTTAGGTTTTTGTTTTTCTGATCTACCCGATTTCTATTTCTTAAGCAACCCGGAATACTTTTCGGCTATTTTGCCTGGCATATTTTTTGTGTTGATAACTAAAAAGCTTCTCTATAATATTTACATTTAATCTGGGAAAGTATTAAAATATTTGAGAAAGGTTCTTGACATTTTCATCTGTCAAAAAATTTATCAAACACTTCCTCCATTTACTTTTCCTCCTTTAATATTTTTTTTGTTATAATCCTCGATTACTCCCTTAAAGCAAGTTGATCAGAAAGTGTCCATATTATTGTCTCAAGGCTTCTTTCTCACACACTCATAAACTCATCTCTTACAAAAATATTTTTTATGTTATAATTTTTATGTATATTTTTACAATATCAGAATCAGACCACCAAAACCTAATAGATTATAATCACAAATTTTTTGACTCCATTTTTTATTTGAGAAAAGAAAAATTAGAAAAGTTCAGGCTGATTTTTGTGATTTTTAATACCTTAATAAAGTCTCTCACTTAAAATAAAATACTGTCAAGTAGGTTAAGAAAGGTAAATAATGAAGGAGTGGTTGATGAGCAGCATTATTTTTGTCCTTTTTGTGGAAGGAATTAAGTGGTTGGGCAGTGGTCTTTTTTTATGTGTGTGGGTGATAGTGGTCAACGACAATTCTCCGCCTTTTTGCCAGTTTTTCTTTCATTATTATTTTAAGGTGGTTTTTTTCAGAATTATTTTCTGAAACCAAGAACAAACTCAGGAAACGCGTTTTTTGAATTTGCGTAGCTATTATTTTCGTGTTATTCTTTTAACCATTAATTCCAAAAATTAAATTTTTTCTTAAATTTTCAGATAATTTTTAAATATTTTTTAAATATTCATATTATGAGTTTACCTCTTTCAACAACTTCTTTATCTTCCGATTCTTCATCATCATCCTCATCATCATCTTCAAATATTCAATTAACAACTTCCTCTTCAACTTCAATAACAACAAATTCATTTCAATCCTCTCCATTATTTTCTGATCCAGATTCTACAACAACACCAACAACAACTTATAATAGTGCGTTTACTGCAACAAAGGAATATAAAATTGAATTGGCAAATTCGCAATTATGGGAAAAATTTGCAAAAGTTCAAAATGAAATGGTTGTGACAAGGCCGGGAAGGTTGTTAAATTTTTTGATTTAATTTTCTTTAAAAAAATTGAAAATTTTTAAGAAAAATGTTTCCAAAATTGGAATTGTATCTACACAATTTGGATCCAGAGTCACAGTATACTCTTTCCCTATATATGCAAAAAGTTGACAATTTGCGGTAAGCAATATTTTCTAGACTAATTTTTTGTTTAATTCTCAAACTTTCCGGAAACAATGGGATTTATCTTGGCCTTCCCGGAACCCTTCCGGAGGCTTTTTGGATTTATTTAGGCTATTCTAGAATCTTTCCGGAAACTTAGAATCCATGTTGGACTGTCCTTAATCGTTCCGCAAGCTTGGAATTTGTTTTAATCTTTCGGAATCTTTCCTTAATTCTTTAGGAATGCCATGGATATTTTTAATAAATTTTCTAATTTTGATCAGATACAAATATCAAGCCGGAGGTTGGTCTGCTGCTGGGCACGACGGGGAAAATGGGATTCAACAATCTAATTTGGTACAGCACCACGAAGGATTGTGTAAAGGCAAATTTTGGACCAGTCAAGGACGTATTAGTTTTGAAAGAGCTAAATTAACAAACAAAGAAAGTCTTCAAGGAGGGAATTCTATGGTAACTTTTTTTTAATTTTTCGAATAATTTTTTAATTAAAAAAGATTTCTTTATCATCAATGTCCAAATATCAACCGGTTATTTTACTTGGTAAAAATACTCCAGCAGGTACTCTTGTATTGGTTGCTGAGTATCGTCCACCTCAATGTCAATTTATTGCTGTTACTGCTTATCAAAGCGAGGCTGTTACAAAACTTAAAGTTTGTTTCTATCTATTAGAAAAATATTTTCTTTTTTTATCAGGTTGAACATAACCCTTTTGCTAAAGGATTCCGTGAGGGGTCTTCTCGTAAACGAACTTTATCACCTTCTTTGCCGACAACTGGAAATACTTATTGTGAGAGAATTTAATTTTTTTTAATTTTAATATTTTATTTTTTAAAGTTCCTTCCCTTATTAATTCCCCACTTTTAATGCCTTATCAATTTCCTTCAATAAATCCTCTTCCGCAACAACAGCAACAACAAAATTCTGTTGCTGCCTATATGAATTTTATACAAGCTTTTCAACAATATCAATCATCACAACAAAATAAACAACAACAGCAGCAACAACAAATCTCTCCAATCTCTCCACAATTGTCTTCATTTTCGCCTTTTAATATTTTTGGACAAACATACCCCCAACAACAACCCCAAATGAATCCTCAACAGGTTATTTTAAAATTATTTAAAAAATTAAAAAAAAAAATATTTAGGTTCGAGCAATGGCAAATCAAATGCTTGGACTTATGGGAATATCCGGTGCTGGTGTTGGTGGTGGAACTCCTCTTCTTTCTCAATTTTCTCCAATTTCCTTTCCTGTGCCTTCTTCGACATTAAAATCTTGGACATCACCACAAATTAATAATAAAAGAAATATTCAAGACGATGATGAAAGTGCACCAACAAAGGCGAAAAAGGCAAAAATATCAACAACTTCAACGCCAACTTCCCAGGTTTATTTTTTAATTTTATAGACTTAAAAAATTTATTTTGTAGCAACAATTATTGCCATTAAATGATATTCAATCACCAATACTTGGAGGTAATCCGGGTCAACTGACTAATGTTAATAAGATGTCAACCATTACAGGATGAGATGATACAATTGACAATTTATTCTTATTATTTTATGGTTCGTGATTTTGTTTTTTTATATTTATAATATCCTTGATAATTTTTAGTACTGGATAATTTTTAGACATTTTTGAAAAATTATTTTTTATTAGTTCAAATTTTGTCTAGCATCAATTTCACACGCTTAGATTCTTAACACTTTTAATGAATTAGGTAACTTTCCTCTCTAAATTAGCCCCTGGCACGATGGGTAGAACAACAACAAACAAACTTTTTTCACCGTTATTGTATAACTTGTAGGGCTAGACTGAAGCAAAAAAACCTCTTATACTTCCGGCCTGTAGCAAAAAAGTAAATAATTTTAACAATCCTATTATTTTTTTCGTTTTCCCCTTATGGATGATTTCCCCCTTTTTCTTATTTGTTTTCCCAATTTTTTACCTCAATTCATTTATTTTTTGAACCACTTTTTAGAACTTTTTAATACTCTTCCTGTTGCCTTGGGGCGAAAATAATGAGCAAACTTTTAATTATTAACAGGAAAAAAGTATTTTGGGAGAATTAGTAAATACTCAAAATTGAGAACCTTCTGACTCTGGGCTAATTAAAATTCCATACATGTTATAGTATGATTGTTAAAATTGATAATGACCGGACTTAATTATTAACAAGCTAAGAGCAAACTTGAACATTTCCGGAAAAGTTTCGAATACTTTCGGAAAACTTAGAAATTAAATTAAAATATTTCCGGACAACTTAGAATATAATATTATTATTTCCGGAAAACTTAAGATTAAACTCAAATATTTCCGGAAGTTTCCGGAGACTTAAAAACATCCAGATATTTCCGGACAACTTATAATATAATATAGGTAGTTTTTTCCGGAAAAGTTCGTAATTATTCAGAATATTTCTTATCAAATGTTTATCCTTCCATTTTCGTTACCTAAATTACAAAGCGTGGACACCGCTTTAATTAATAAATTAACAAAAAGTAAATACGCAATAATTTCGGTTCCGCGCCAATTACTTTTATTTTTTACCCAACCCCCCCCCTTTTTTTTATAATTCTTTGACATTTCTTATTTGCTTCTTCATTTTTTTGGGAAGGAAGCTCTGTGTTGCTATAATTAATTGATGTTTGGGTTACTTTTACGTTGTTCTTCCTTCTATCAGGACGAACGACCTTCGGCCATCTCTTTTTTTACTGTTTATTTACTACAATATTTTTTCTTTGTTTTTTAATGTGTATATAAAAGCCATCACAAAGGCGCAATTAATTGGCTTTACTACAATAACGTTGCGCTATTTTCCGTTATTGAAGGGGGGGGGGATATGTCAAGGAATTGGATAAAAAAAGGATGGGGGAGCAAGTAAAAATAAGATAAGCGATCGGCGCTCGGTTGTGAGGGCAATTTTTTACACAAAAATGAATAATATTTTTTGAAGGATTACCGAGAAGACGAAATTTTTTTTATATTATTTGGAGTTAATTAAGAAGAAAAGTTAATGGCATTAAGTTGACTTAGAGGGGGGGGGGTTAAAGATTGATTTTAAGACTAAGGCAACTCTTTTTAAATCCGTTTTATTACAATTCAACAATACACAATATTATACATAGACAGTAATACAATATTTGTACAGACTACCTAATACCTAATAATACATACATGAGTTAGGGCTTAGGAAAAAATTATATAGGAAATATATATCAACAACCTATTATATTATCAAGTCCTTCCCTCAATTATTGCTTTCTTCATTAGAAGCCTTCCACAGCACTTTGCCTTCAAGCTTAACCTCGAAGAAATTGCCAATCACTTCAAGAATATTATTGTCCACTTTTACTTTCAATCCTCCATCCCTTGGCGGGAATATCCCCATCAGCTCTTCTTTGCTGTAGTCCAACGTTTTGGAAGATTCGTTGTCGTCGCTTGGCAAATTCTCAATGTTTTTCAATTTCATTTTATCTTGAAATTGGCGATATTCCAGTCCATCTGTGTAGAAGGGGCCTGCTGGCGAACGCTTCATCTATTAAAAAATAAAACTGAAATAAGTTTCAGTAAAAATAAGTAACCTTTTTAGCAATGAACGAGAGAGGAGTTTTGTTGATCCCAGTAATGATTTGACGCTTCCTGTTGCTTTTAGGTTGTCCTTTTGGCTTCGAAAGTTGTTCCGTTCGCCCAGGTTGTGTCCAATATGTACGCTTCAACGTAGATGAGGAAGTGGTTTTTGCAACTCTTGGCGTTGGCTTTGACCCTTTGGCTCTTTCATAGGGCTGAAAAATAAAAATAAATTCTTTGATAAAATTCAGAGATTTTCTAACCTTCGGAGTGACATCATCATTCTTCTCATTCTGATCAACAACAACATCGTCCTCATCATCAGACAACACAAATCGCGGTGGATCCTTTTTGGTGCATCTGTTGTAAGCAGTAACTCTACGAAGTGAATCTTCTTCATTCCCGTGAATACAATTGTTGCGGGAAGTTGATTCTCCTTGTTCTGGGAAGAAATGGATTCTTTCTTTGGTTTTTGATTTTGTTGGTTTCGATGATTTGCTATTGTTTGGAGAGACTTTTGGAATCAACCAATGCTGATGACTCTTTGAAGAAGACGAGAAGTTGCACTTATTAGAATGATTTGTCACATTGGTCACAGACTTTCTTTTCGGACAATCCACGGCATGCTTTAAAAATATGGGAAATTTTTAAAGAAAATTTAATGTTAAACTAACCTTTATTATCGCCGGACGAAGTTTCGACTCTTCTTGATCTTCTTTACCATACACTTCCGAACGAAACTTCATGACGACGAGCCTTTGAAGGAAGCTGGAAGCAAAGCAAATTTATGTGTGAGTTGTTTGGTTAGATTGAAGTTTTGTTTGGATAAACTGAACAAAACAAACATTGCTTTTATAAGGCGCTAATTTTCCTAATTTTTAAGGATGAAGCTTCTTTAGAAATTTTCCGTAAAACTTGGTTGTTCCACGCTTTACAAATTATTAAACAAAAAAATAAGAGTTTACTCTGCGCGTATTTATTGTTTCACGTTATACTTTTGTTTGTAAAAAGGCAATAAAAATTCTAATAAAAGAAAAGGAAGAAAAAAACATCGCTAACAGCAATTTTTACATTTTCAGAACATTTAAAACAATTCATTTTTCTCTTCTTATATTTTTGATTGTTTTTGTGTTATTCACACCTCATTTATTATTTTAAATAATTTCTATTATTTTTAGTTTCTTTTAATTTTATACCAAAATTTAAGCTAAAAAATGCCTAATACTTCCTTCAATTCATTATTATTCCTTTATTTAATAATTCTTGAATCATTTCGGATTTTGCATTGCTCTCATTGCCGTGCTACCTGTTCTCCACATTTTACTTTGCCTTGGTTTGTTTTTTTTTATTTTTTAAAATTATTTTCCCTCATTGAGGTTCGAACCTCTGACCAACCTCGAGGATTTCATTTATATTTTTTTTTAATTTTTAGTTCATTCGGCGCTTTCGACAAATGTTTGGTCCAACAATGCAATGAAATTTGTGCAAAAGATGGAGGACGGAAAATGATTGGATGTTACTGTCGCGGAAGTATTGAAGGACCAACAATGCGTGCTTGTTTTTGTATGGGACATAAACGGCCAAAAACATTTTGAAAAAGTTTTTTTTTGTAAATATTTTTGTATATTTTTACTTTTATTTTTTTTAAATAAAAGCTCAAAAAAATTTTTTTATTATTTTTTTAATTGTTTTGCCAATTATACCTGATTTATTTTTGTTTTGGTCTACAAAAACAAAAATTTTTTTCTATTAAAATGGAGTAATTAATCGATGTGTGGTGAAACCCATTATATATTTAACATATAAGCGCGCGAGTTTGCCGTAATAAAAGGCTTAAATGTCATAAAATTTATAGAGAGATTTTGCCACCATTTGTGGGACTTCTTCTCTGTTTACTTTTTTCTAATCTTTTTTTAAATAATTTTTTTATTTTTATTTATTAGAATTTGCTACAGCTATAATTTAATTTTTAAGAAAATTCTTTAAAGAAAAATAATTTAATTAATATTTAAAAAAATGCTTCTTTCACCTGAACAATTTGCTAGATTAATTGAATATGCTAGTTGTAAGTTTATTTTTTTTAGAAAAATATTTTATAAAAAAATTTTTTTCTTCTCTTTTACTAGATTCAAGCCACAAACTACTTGATATGTTGACTGAATTTTCTCACCCGGAAGGTAAATTGAATTTTTTAAAAATATTTTTAATTTTTATTTTTAAGGAATGTTTTATCGATATTTATCACCAGATTTACAAACTATTGATTTCGAGGTTTTTAAAATTTTTCAAAATATTTTTAAAGATATTCAATGATTAAGGGTTTCAATTCCTTCATAAATTGTTATTTTGGAGCAGAATTACCAGCAGATTTAATACAACAATTATTTTTGTCTTTTTGTCCATCAACACAAGAATTACCTCAAAGAAGAAGTTCAATAATTGAAGAAACTGTAAAAGGAGTTAAAAATATTTTTAGAAAAGAATCTACAAATTTATTAAAAAAAGAAAATAATCGAAAAGAATCTTCAATCAAAAATTTATCAAAACAATCGGTTTCTGGACTTTTTAATGGAATTATCGATTTAAATAAAGAACAACAACAACAAATACTTCAGCAGCAACAACAAGTTTAATTTTTTAATTTTTTTTAATTTTTTAAATTTTTTTAAAGAGTTTGTCCCCAGTTCCAGATTTAGAAGAGAGAAGAATACCTTTAAAACCTTTAGTTTGTTATCTGAGTTTATTGGAAGGAGCACCTCCTGAAGATAAATTAGAATTTGTTTTTCATGTCTACGATAATGATGGTAAGTGAGAGAAAATTTTTATTTAATTAGTATATGTATTTGAAGTATTGGGCGGTTAATGAGAGGGGAGAGGTCCACAAAAATTTATTTAAATTTGGAAAAAATTTTTTATTCTCAGGTAATGGCTATCTTGATCATAAAGAAGTTGAATCAATTATTGAACAGGTTACTAAAAAATAAATTTTTTTTAATTTAAAAATTTTCTTTTACAGATGATGAACGTTGCAAGATATCAACAATGGGATACAATTGAATTAGAACCGGTTATTAAATTTTAAAAGAATTTTTTTGTAAGTTTATTATTTTCAGATTCTTCGCCAAATGATGCAAGAAATTGATTATGACAATGATGGAATTGTTTCGTTAGAGGAGTGGAAACGTGGGGGATTAACTACTATTCCCTTACTTGTTTTGCTTGGATTTGATACGGTTTTTTAAAATGTATTTTTATGAATTATTCTTAATTATAGGAAATTAAAGAAGACGGATTTCACATCTGGCGACTTCGACATTTTAGCAAACGTAAGATTTTTTTGAACCTTTTGAAGTAAAGAAAAGGAGAAATGACTTTTAAACCTTTTATTTGGATTAACTTTGTTAAATTTAAAAATATTTTATATATTTAGCAACATACTGCAATGTTTGTTTGAATATGTTGGTTGGTTGGGGAGGTAAACAAGGATTAGCTTGTTCTCTTTGTAAATACACTGTACATGAACGTTGTGTTCATTCAGCATCAAATAATTGTATTCATACATACAATTCTAATGCTTCTTCTATGAGAGAACAACCAATTCAACAACATCATTGGATGGATTCTAATTGGTTTTTTAATTAAATTTATTAAAAAAATATTTTTTAAAGTGCTGGAAAGTGTTCAAAATGTAAAGCAAATGTAGGAATATTTCAAGGGCGACATTGTCGTTGGTGCAAAAATTTGGTTTGTTTTAATTTTGGGTAGCTGGGGTTGTGTTTTGATATTTTTATTTTCAAAGCTTCATTCAAAATGTATTCCACTGTGGCCAACAGCTTGCGACTTTGGACAACTTGCTGCTAGCATTCTTCCCCCTGTAAATATAATTCCAACATTTCTGGATAGATCTTCAACTTCTGCTACAACTAATAATACCTCAGCTACCGTTTCTACAATAACAACAATATTACCTTCAACTTCACAGCAACAGCAACAAAGTCAAAATACAGCAACAATAAATAATAATGGTGCAAGTGGAGGTCCTCTTCAGGTTAATTTTACTTTTTTTTGTAATAGTATGTAACTATAGAAATCCCCTAAAGCTAAAAATTTTTGGGTTGAAGTGTCAATTTTTAAGGGACTGAATAAAATAGTATTTTTGTTCAAAGCCGATAACATTTTCATTTTTTATAATTTTTCAGTTAAAAACAATTCCATTATCACCAAATAGCCGTTCTCGACCTCTTTTAGTTTTAATCAATCCAAAAAGTGGAGGAAGACAAGGAGAACGTATTTTTAGAAAGTATGTTATTTTTAAATTTATTTAAATATTTTTTAAATTTTATTTGTAGACTTCAATATTTACTTAATCCTAGACAGGCAAGTATTTTCAATCATTTAAGTTTTAAAGAAAATTTTTTTCTCTTCAGGTTTACAATTTAATCAAAGATGGACCAGAACCTGGATTAAATTTATTTAAATCGCTAAATAATTATAATGTGCTAGTTTGTGGTGGAGATGGAACTGTTGGATGGGTATTAGAATCAATGGGTAATTTTTAATATTTTTTTAAAATTAAAAAAAATTTTTCAAGATAAAATGGAATATGGAGATAATCGTCCACCAGTTGCTGTACTTCCGCTGGGTACCGGTAATGATTTGGCAAGATGTTTAAAATGGGGAGGAGGTTATGAAAATGAACCCTTACAAAAAATTTTACATCAAATTGAGAAGGCAAATCAGGTTATTTTTAATTAAAATTAAAGAAAAATATGAGTAATTTAAAGGTTTTAATGGATAGATGGCAAATAACAATTGAACAAACTAGACGTTTTGACAAAGGAGATCCACAACCTTATCATATAATTAATGTAAGGGAAGGTTTTTTTAGTGCTAAATTTTTTAATTTAAATTTAAGAATTATTTTTCAATCGGTGTTGATGCTTCAATTGCACATCGTTTCCATGTAATGAGGGAAAAATATCCAGAAAAATTCAATTCTAGAATGAGAAATAAATTGTGGTATTTTGAATTGGGGACAAGCGAAACATTAAGTAGCAGTTGTAAAAATTTACATGAACAAATTGATATTTTGGTTTGTTTAAAATTATTTTTTTTAACTAAGGAAATTTTTTTTGAAATTATTTTTAGACGCTAAAGTATGTACTTTGGCGTTCATTTATATAATTTTTCAACACGATTGAAAATTTTATTTTTTTCAGTGTGATGGAGAAACTATTGATTTGGGTGTTGGACCTAATTTGGAAGGAATTGCTTTGCTGAATATTGCAAGCATGTATGAAAAATTTTTGAAAATATTTTAAAATTTTTTTTTATTTAAGTTATGGAGGTAGCAATCTTTGGGGAAATAGCAGAAAAAGTTCAACATCTTGGCATATACCTTACTTATTTCCACAAATTGCAAATAGTCAATTACAGCATAGAGTACAGGACATTGGAGATAAATTAATTGAGGTTCTTTTTTTTAATTTTATGGGGGCTTGTAAGACTCATTGTCAGATGGGGAAGAGGGTGGCTATCAAAATTTTTAAATTTTTTAGGTTGTTGGCCTTGAATCAGCCATTCAAATGGGACAAATAAAAGCGGGTGTAAGGCAAGCAAGAAGATTGGCACAATGTTCAACAGTAGTTATACAAACTCATAAAACTTTACCAATGCAAATCGATGGAGAACCATGGACTCAACCACCAGCAATAATTCAAGTTATTCATAAAAATCAAGCACCAATGCTTATTGGTTTGTAAAATTGTTTTTGAAATTAATTTTGGTTAAACTATATTAATTCTTAGGTAACCGGAAGAGGAGTACTTGGAATTTATTAAGACGACAACAAACTGAAGATGTTTAAAAAAAGTTTTTTATATTTTTTGTTGCTAATTTTATAATTAAAAATAAAATTAAATAGATAACAAATTCAAAATATTTTTTAAACAAATTATTTTATTATTACCCATAAGTGCTATGGCTCATTCTCCTTTTTGTTTTTTTGCTTCAGCTTCAGCCTTTAAAAAATAAAAATGATAACAAAAAATATTATTAGAAACCTTGTGCCTATCCAAAAGTTTGTTAAATGTTTCCATCGGGAGACTTTCTTTTTTATATTCCTTTAAAAAGATTTAAAAAATAATTTTTTAAAATATAACGTTAAAATTACCTCCATTACTTTGGCCAATTTCTTATTAAGATTTGGATCACAACCTTCTTTAGCAGCATTAAAAATCCTTTTTGAATAAGCATTAATCCTTTTGGCTTTCTCTTGGTCTTTCGTTGTTTTTGTTTTTGCAATGTTGTCCCAATGAGAATGTCCTTTTTGATTTGAACTGCATAGACAAATATTTTTGTTGCCCAAATATAAAGGAATTCTTTGTGAGTATAAAAATAATTTGCTGCTCATCTTTTGTCTTTTTGCATAACCTAAATTTGAAGTTTAGTTTTAAGATTAGATGAAGCCTAATTATGTATAAAGGCTCGAGACTTTTAATAAGGATTCGTGACGAAAAATACAAAAAATGAGTAAAGTGAAATAGATATTTTGAAAGTTACCATTTCGGAAATAAAGTTACCATTTCAAAATTTTCCAAAGGACTTTTTGAGTCTGACATTTTATACCATAGTTTTTGTCGAATTTTCGAAATTCTGTATTTTTGTTTGTTTTTAGATATTTAGACTTCTAAATCTTTATTCAGATGGCTAGTAAACTTCCGAAAATTGCTTCTTCAAATATCAAAAATCAAGAATCAACTCCATTTTTTGCTTGGATTCGTGATTTTTTTCTTGGAGTTAAACGTCTGCCCATAACTCCACCTCCTGGTTTGCCCACTGAAGATGGGGAGGTAATTTTAAGTTATCAATTTTCGAATATTTTCTTTATTTTAGTCTTATTATCAACCACATACTCGATTTCCAAATACTCAATCTTCTCGAAGCGTTGAACCTGCTTCTACAGAGGAAGGAATTGTTCGAAAAATAGCCGATAATTATTATCTCTCTAGGGTTAGTTTTATTTATTTTAAATAATTTTTAAGTTTTATATCAGGATGCTCGTAGGGCTGTCATGCCTCCTGGATCTATTTTAGAAGAGGATTCTAAGGAAATTGCCGGTCAACCTGAGGCGGATGGATCAATCTCGTTTGTTTATTTTTAAATATTAATTTTATATAATTTTTTAGTGACGATGTTCCTGGCAAAAATGTTGGCCCAAAACAAAATTATGGGTTTAATCCTAAAATTCCAACTCCTGGATTTGGCTATGAATGGGTAAGAAGTATTGAAAATGAAGGATTTACTCAACAAAAAGATCCAGATTTGGCTAAAGCTCAAAAATTTGATAAATATTTGAAGGCTTAGATATTATTGTTTGCAGCTATATAAATAGGAATAAAATTATTTTGTTTTTGTGTGTATAATATTACTTTTTGGATATTTTACCACGATATGAATTCTGATTATTTTTTATTTAAGCATTTTTTAACCTTTAGATACATTTTTGTATCAACTTTAATCAATTTTTTATCACAAAATGAAGTAATCTTAATTATTTATTTTTAAATTTATTATTTTTCTAGATTGAATATTGATGGTCTCAACATTTTATTTCCCTATGAATATGTCTACCCGGAACAAGTCCTTTATATGGAACAATTGAAAAAAGCTTTGGATGCACCTGTAAATTTTATTTTAATTTTAAGCAGAAAATTTTTTTTGTTAGGGTCATTGTCTTTTAGAAATGCCTTCTGGAACAGGCAAAACCGTTTCTTTATTGGCTTTAGTTGTTGCTTATATGTGTAGATATCCAGTAAGAATTTTTTAAATAACATAAATTTTATTTTTAAATTTAGGATCGTTTACATAAATTAATTTATTGTTCTCGTACAATTCCTGAAATTGAAAAATGTGTGGAAGAATTAAAAAGGCTGTTTCTTTATTACAAAAAAGTCACAGGCGTAAGTATTTTTAATATTAAAAATAATAAAAAAAATTTTTAAACAGACAGGCTCAACCTAATTTTCTCGCTTTAACCCTTTCTGCCCGCAAAAATCTTTGTATAAATAAGGATGTTGTTAGTCTAAGAAATGGAACTGCTGTTGATGGTGCTTGTCAACGATTGACTGCTAGTTATGTCAGAGCAAAGCGTATTTTAAATCCTGATTTGCCTTGTTGTTCTTTTTTCGAAAAATTTGATGAAAAAAGGGATTTAACATTGCCGAATGGAGTTTTTAATTTGGTTATTTTTTAAATTTTATTTTATTAAACTTCAATAAATTTAGCCTGATCTAAGAGAATGGGGACGTCAAAATGGTATTTGTCCTTATTTTACTTGTCGCCATTTAATTGAAAGAGCCAACATTATTGTTTATTCTTATTATTATTTACTTGATCCAAAAATTGCTGATTTGGTTTCTCGCAAATTAAATCCAAAATCGTGTGTTGTTTTTGATGAAGCTCACAATATAGATAATGTTTGTATTGAATCAATGAGTGTTACTTTGGTTTGAATTTTTTAAATTAAAATAAATTTTAATTTTGTTTAGACCAAAAAAATGATGGAAAAATGTTCAAAAAATATAGATAAATTAGAAGAACATATTCACACATTAAAAAAAGAAAATGAAGAAAGGATACAAGATGAATATGAAAAATTAGTTGAAGGACTTCGTAAAGTTCAAAAAGAAAGAGAAGAAGATGAAAGAGTTTGGGCAAATCCTGTACTTCCAAATGAAATACTTGATGAAGCAATTCCTGGAACTGTTCGAACTGCTGAACATTTTATGATGGTTTTTATTCTTTATTAATTTTTGAAAATAATTTTGTATTTTTTCAAGTTTATGCGTCGTATATTAGAATATATTAAACATCGAATGAGAGTAAAAACAGTTCAAATTGAAAGTCCTGCTGCTTTTCTTCGTGATATAAAATCTAGAGTTTTTGTTGATAGAAAACCAATGAGGTTTTCTTTTTTTATTTCTTTGAATAATATTTTAAAAAAGATTTTGTGCTGAACGTCTAGCTTCATTATCAAAAACTTTAGAAATTGCAGATATTTCTGATTTTAGCCCGCTTGTTAAATTAGCAACATTTTCAACAATTGTTAGTACTTATTCAATTGGCTTCTCATTAGTTTTTGAACCAAAAGAAAGCAAAACAAATGATTCAGCAATACATTTAAATTGTATGGATGCTTCTATAGCTATTAGACCTGTACTTGAACGATTTCAAACAGTTGTTATTACTTCTGGAGTATTTTCTGAATTTCAATTTTAAAATTTTAAAAAACATTTTAGACTCTTTCTCCAATGGAAATGTATCCAAAAATTCTCGATTTTGATCCTATTATTAAAGCAAGTCTTTCTATGACTCTTGCTAGACAATGTATTTCTCCTATGATTGTTTCTAAAGGTTTTTTAAAATAATTTTTTTTCTAAAAATTAAAATTTAAGGAAATGACCAAGTTGAAATTACTTCACGTTTTGAAACTCGAGAAGATTTGTCTGTTGTTAGAAATTATGGAAAGTTGGTTTTTTAAATTTTTTTTCTTAAATATTTTTCCAATTTTTTTTTCAGTTTAATATTAGAATTAGCAGCAATTGTTCCAGATGGAATTGTTGTATTTTTTACAAGTTATGTTTACATGGAAAATGTAGTATCTGCTTGGTATGAACAACGAATGATTGATGAATTAATTAAATTAAAATTACTTTTTATTGAAACTACTGATGCTCTTGAAACTTCTATTGCCTTAGAAAAATATGTGGAAGCTTGTGAATGTGGACGTGGAGCAATTTTATTTTCTGTAGCAAGAGGAAAAGTATCGGAAGGAATTGATTTTTCACATCATTTAGGTTATTTTAAATTTTATTTTATGTATTTTTTATTTTTATAGGAAGAGCTGTTGTAATGCTTGGAATTCCTTATATGTACACAGAAAGTAGAATATTGAGAGCAAGATTAGAATATTTGCGTGATCAATTTGGAATAAAGTATTTAGTTTTTTAAATATTATTTAAGGATTTTTCTTTTATTTTTTAAAGAGAAAATGATTTTTTAACATTTGATGCAATGCGGCATGCCGCACAATGTGTTGGAAGAGCAATTCGAGGAAAAACTGATTATGGTTTACTTGTTTTTGCTGATAAAGTGAGAGGCTAATTTTTTTGTTATTTTTATTTTTCAAAAAAATTTTTTAGCGTTATTGTCGAGCTGATAAACGTTTAAAATTACCAAAATGGATACAAGAACATATAACAGATGCACAAACAAATCTTAGTATTGAAGAAGCAATTATGGCTGCAAAAAGATGGTTTCCATTAATGGCACAACCATTTACAAAAGAACATCAGTTGGGTATTTCTCTTCTATCTACAAAAAATATTGAAAATAAACAAGATGATATATTAAATAAATTTAGAGAAAAGGTTGTTACTGAATTTGATTAATTTTTAATTTATTTTTGAATTATTTTTGGATTTTTTTGTTAATTCTTGTTATTTATTCTCGATTAATTTTTGCAAAAAAAAAGTTTTTTTTCTAAATCTTTTTAAAGTTTTTATATGTTATATGGAGACATTAATTCTTTTATATTTTTATAGCTTTTTATAAACCATTTCAACATTGATGATTCACTCACTCAACTCTTTTTTCACGTAGTAATATAAAACATTTCTTTTAAACACAACACTAGCTGTCACACATACCTTTTTATTTACCTCTAATATGTTCGTAAATAAGAAAAATCTTTTATATAATTTATTTTTGGCAGCAAAAAAAATAAATTTTTTAGTTCTTTTAAAGAATGCTATTTTTAAAAAGTTAGTTTACAATAATTTTAAATTTTCTTTTTAGTTTTTGGACCACACCTTATCATTTTATCGGGGGGGGGGGTATCATTTTATTACAAGGCTTACAATCTGTCAGAGCCGAAAAAGAAATTTTTGCGATGTTTTCTTTTTATTATTTGACTCAAAATTTTATCTTTTATGGAATAATTTCCACGTTAAATTTTTATCTTTCAGATTTTTAAGATTTTTTTATGGTTATGGATTTAATAAATGATCAAACAGAAAAGAACCAGTCATATAAACCAATTCCAAAACCAAGAAAGTTTTTGATGAATAATGCTTTAATAACTAATAATTCTTGTCTTCCAACAACTTCAACATTTAATAATTTAAAATGTCAACAACATTCATCATCATCACCACCTCCATTACCTCCAAGAAGAACAATATTTCCACCATTACCATTAACAACAAATAATTTACAACAGCCAAATTTATTGGAAGAAAAAAATAATTTAATGTCGACAACAACATTAGAACATTCAAGTAATGGTTGTTTTAATAAAATATATCCCATTTTGGATATTTTAAATAATAATAAACATTTGGACATTGCTTCAAACTGTAGTGATTTATCATCTGAAAGTCAACAAAGTAATCTAGGTTATTTTTTAAATTATCTTTCCATTTTTTTATTTTTGAATATTTTTCGTGTTCGTTTGATTTTCTAAAAATATTTTTCGAATAATTTTTTATTTTTCTAAAAAATATTTTTTACCCCCCACAGATTTCCCACCCAATTCATCATTAAAATCAACGTTTATTTGTAATTCTTTATATGATTCATTTGGAAGTGCTAAATCTGATGGTGAAGCAGTGTGTTTTTCTGGATGGGTTCAAGTTTTGCCACAAGGAATTATTAAACATAAAAAAAGAGGATGGGCAGTAATTCGAAATGATTTATTTACAATTAGCTTAAATGAAGAGGTTTTTTTAATTTTAAATATTTTTTAATTCAAAATTTTTTAAAAGAGTCCCTCTCCCTTTTTTGGACCTTTTGATATTGGAAAATGTATTTATTTGGGAAAAATAATTGGAAATAATAATTCTGAGGAGATTTGTTTAATTTTTAACAATAATTCAAATAAAAAGAATAACAAGCCAATAAAAGATGATTCTAATACATTTATTACTTTACGTTTTATACCTGAAGAAAATAATGGGAAATATTGGCTTCCACTTTTGGCAAAGGTTTGTTTTTTTTTGAAAGAAATTTTTTGTTGATGATTTTTTCGGACCTAATTTTTCGGAAATTTTTTTTTATTATACAAAATTTTTTATCGAATATTTTTAGATTTCTAAAAAATTTTATTTCAAGTCTTCTTCCCCTCGAAATGATCTTCTTGGCGATTCACTTTCATTATTAGACTGTTGTGGCAAATTATATATTAAACAAGGAATTAGTGGTCTTTGGAATGATGGGTGGGCATTTATAACTGAAAGAACTTTACATTATTGGGTTATTGGACCAAATGTTTTGACTCAAGTTGATATTAGGTTTTTTTTGGAAAATTTTGTCTTTAAATTTTATTTTTTTAGAAAAATTATTTTTATTCAAAGAAAGGATATACACATTTCTGATTGGTGTAATAAGATTGAACATTCAACACTTGGACCTATTTTAATTTCTCTTGAAGGAAGGTTAATTTTTAAAAATTTTTTAAACTAGAAAATTATTTTTTTAAAGTTCTCTTTATCTTCAATCCTACAATGATTATTGCACAACAATTTGGTTTGATATTTTAACATCAGAATTAAAAAAAGAACCTAATAACTTGGAAGATTGTCGACTAACTTTAGATGATGTTCCTATTATTGGTTTAAATTTTAAAGAAATTTTAAAAAAATTTTGATTTATAAAGTTGATAAATGTATTCGTTATATTTCCACTTATGGATTATACCAGCAAGGAATTTATAGAAAAAATGGTTCAACAGCAGAATTAAAGAAAATAATTGCATCTTTCAGAGAAGGTTTTTTAATTTTATTAATTGATTTTATTAAACAATTTTTTAACATAGACCCTCATGCTGTTCATTTAAAACCACCAACTTGTGATGAAACTGTTTTTGTTGTTGCTAGTGTTTTGCGAACATTTTTTCGTCAATTAAATAAACCTTTAATTCCACAAAATTTACATACAAAACTTTATGAAATTTGTTTGTTTTTTAATATTTTTAAAAATTTATTTTTTTCTTTTAAAGCAAATTTAGAATCCTCTAAGAAACCTCAATTTTATCGTCAATTAATTTTTTCACTTCCACAGATTTATTTTAAAACACTTCGAAAATTATTGGGACATTTACAAGAAATTATATCTCATGAAAGTAGAAATTTGGCATCATTAGATAATATTTCAAAAATGTTTGGACCAACTTTGTTTACTGTTGCTAGTGTAAGAAAGAGAATATTTTTAATGTTTTTTAGAAAAAAATTTTTTTAAAGTCAAATGAAGAAATTTCTGTTGATTCTTATACTTGGGCAACTAAACAAACATTTGTAATGCGCGATTTAATTTTTCATTATTGTGAAATTTTTGGTGTAAGTGTTGATGAATTATTAACAAAATGCAAAGTTGACCTAATGCAAGAACAAAAATCAACAAAGGTTTTTCTTAAAATTTTTTCTTTAATAAAAAAATATTTTTTAAGCATCCAGCTGCAGGTAAACACGTTTTTATACATTGGAAAATTTCTTTAAGCGAAAATAAATTATTTTCTGTAAGTGGGATTCGAACCTTCCTCCATTGTACTATAAATCAAAGATTTGTCCCACTACACCAAAATGACATTTTGTTGGATTTGTTGCATTCTTTGCTGGGGTTTAATCTCTCGTTTACAATTAACAATTACTAAACCAAAAACTATTTTAAAATAAAATTTTTTGAACTTTTTTTACTCACAGGTTTACTTATACCTATTCATTTATTTGAAAAAGACAATAAATGTTTTAATATTCAATCGGAATGGACAGCAAGTCAAGTAGTTGCTTTTAAAATAAATAAATTAACAACAACAGAAGGATCATCATCAACATCATCAAATAATAATAATTATGCACTGTTTGAAATGATAAGAAAAGGACAATTAGAGAGAAGAATTGGCGCTAATGAATCGATTAAATCAATTGTATTGGGTAGATGGTTAGAATGGGAAGAATTTCAAGATAATTATTTATTGCTTAAAAATGATTCGAATCCTTTTCAACCACAGGTTTTATTTTAATTTTTTTAAATAAAAAATTGGCTTTTCTATGTAGAGTGGCCGTGCATTTGCTGATGATTTAAAAATTTCTGAGCCAAATTCAAAATCTTTCAAATCTTCATCTCTTCGTATAGAAGAAGGAACACGTGTTTGCCTTTATTCAAAAAATTTAAAAAAATTAAATGAATGGAAGGTTGATGAAATGATTTGGTTTATTGGTGCAGAAATAGAAAGAAAATGCCCTTTTCCTTTTGCTTTAACTTTTTTTGTTTCTACAGAAAAAAGAGCAGCCAAATGTTTAGGAAAATTACCTGGTTATTGTGTTGCATTTAAAGGTTTTTTTAATTAAATAATTTTTTTTAATCTTGTCTTTTTTAAAGATGAAGTTCAAAGACATCAATGGTTAAATTGTATTTGTTTAAATCAATCAGAATATTTGCCACAGCCACTTATACAAATTTAGAGAGGCATTTTTTATATTATATTTTTACAATTGTATGTATATAGTAACGGGTTTTTATTTTTATTTATTTTTGAAATTATTGTCAAGAAAATCAACAATCTTCTTAATCACAGAACTATTTTTTCTTTTTAATTTTAAAGATGTTGATTTTCTCTCCTTTTATTCCTTCAAAGAGTGATAATGAATATTTACTTAAATTTAAAAGGAAAAAAAGTTAAATCTCGGAAGATTAATATATTCTCTCTGAATCAGAGAGTAAATATTAAAAAGCCATTTTTTCAACAGTCTCTGTTGGAAAGTGACGTTTTTGTATTTATTTTTAAAGTTATTTCTAGCAGTTAATTTCTCCCTTTAACTGCCACAAATATTTTTTGAATAGTTGATATTTTGGATTTTTATTTTGTGTGTTTTAACTTTTTTTTTGTAAATTTTTCCTTTTATAAATATAGGCAAATAATCATCATCATTCAGTTTTAAAGTCATCATCACAACTATTTTTTCTAATTTTTTTCATTTAAAAAACCTCTTCCGTTCATTTTTTTTCAAACTTTAAATTATTTATGTATTTAGCTTTTAAATAGTTATGCTAATAATCAAAAAAAATTTTTTTACTCTAATAATTTTTTTCCATTTCCTTTCTCTATGCCAAATAAACCTTTTAATTTTTAACTTTTTTTTTGTTAAATTTATTAATTGTAGTTGAACAAATAAAAAATTATTTTTTAGATTGTTTTTTCCTCTTCTATATAAGCTGAAAGAATGAAGATTAAAAGCACAAAGCCTTTTTGGTTAAGTGGGTTAAGCCGTTGAAATTCCTGAATGATCATTCAGCTAAAAAGTCAGCGCTTCAAATTTTCGCGCCAATTTTTTAAATTTTATTTTTATACAAAAATATTTAAGAAAAATTGATTTGTCCATCAAAACAGCTTTATGTATAAAAATATTTAGGAGGTCATCTTTTTTTTTAAATGCCCATCAGTCGTCGCTACTGTTTTTCTTCTTCCGTCATCGCGCCCTTCCACTACCAAACACCCTCTACTTTCTTCTTCCTCTTCCTTTTTTTAAATTCAACAATCACTTTTCCCGCTCCGTCGCATTTTCCTCTTTTTATAAATTTCTTTTTTTTTTAATGTTTCAACGAGTGACAGCGCGTACCAGGAGGAGGAAGCGCATATTTATAGGACGAGGAAAGGAGAAAAATGAAAGGAGGAGGGGAGGAATGGTTGGTGGACACCGGTGTGGTCTATATACTACATTTTCTGTGTTTATTCAGTAAAAAAAGAGAAAATTGGAAACGCCCATAACAGACTGAAAACGGGTGGTAGCAAATGACCAAGTTTAACGGGGGTTATTCTTTTCTTTTACTCATTTATTAATTTATTTTGTGTGATTTTGCTTCTTTATTTTTTTTAATATTAAAAGCATTTTTATTTTATTTTTACATTTAACTGTCTAAAAAAATAAATAAAAGTTCAAAGAAAAATGTTCATTTCCAAACGTTTTTTCTTTTTTTTTTCACTTTTACTTTCTCTCTCTCTTTCACATTTGGCTCTAAAAAAGCATTAAAAGAGGAAAAAGTGTGTTTTGATTGTTTAGAGTTTGCTTTCATTCTTTTTTCCAAGCCAGCTTTTTTTATATTTTTATTTATTTTCTTTCAGTTTTTCCTTTTTATCGTGCCATTTTTTAAACGTGTATTTATTAATGAGAATTACGAAAATTCCCTTTTAGAGCTTATTAGCTTATAAAATGGAAGCTAAAAAAGTTTTATTTTTAACCGATCGACTGCAAATAATTTTTGAACTTTTTTTAATGACTAAGACTTGATGACATTTTTAAATTATTTGTTCCTGTTGGTGATTTTTTAAACTATATGTTCTGAAAAATTTTGTATTATTTACCATTTTGACATTTGATATTTTGTATTTTCTTTTATATTTATTTTCAAAATGTATAGACAAAAACAACTAATTTTGTTAAAAAACAAAAACAAATATTTTTATTATTTCCAGCCGTTCTTGCCAATTTTTTTTGTTTTGACCCTCAATATTTTGCTTCATTTATTTGCAAAAACATTTTCCCGTACTTTTTTTCTTTTATTTATTTTTTTTCCTTTTTTCCTTCTTTCTCTTATTTTTAACGCTGGCTGGGTACATCCATTTCGTGTCTGGTCGCAACAGCCGCACGCTGCCCCGTGCTGGTCTGTGCCTGCCTTTTTTATTTTTTTTTGTGTTTTCCTCCTTGAATAGACATTTCCCCTCAAAACATTAAAAAAATGAGGCGAACGGAGAAGAAAAAAAAGGAGGGAGAGGAGGGAATGTTTGTGTGTGAGAATTTTTTTACTTCCACAAGAAAAACATTCTTTGAACTCTTTTTTCGCTCCGCGTGGGGTCATTTGTATATATTTGGTGCCAGCTACAAACAAAATTTTCTTTTTTTTAGTCTGACTGGACTTTATAAAAAAAGAAAGGATATTTTTTTGAGAAAGATTTTTTATATTTAAAGTGTTTGTAATTTATTTATTTTTACATTTGAAATTAAAAAAACTCAATTTCTTCATTTCGCGCAACAACTAAATTTTTAAATTATTTTTTAGTTTTTAAAAATTATTTAAATGACTGCGGAGTGTCGACAAGCAACAAATAATTGTGGCCTTTTTACTTCTGATAGGTTGGCTGAAATATGGGGTAATACTTCCACAGATGTTGAAAACAGCAAAACCAAAAATTTCAATAATGATTTTGATTCTTTATCTTCGTCTTTTGATGGATTTTCTGAATTAAAGGTATTTTTTATATTTTTTTTGGATTTTAATTATTTTTTATAGATTTCCTCCTCTCCTCCACATTTTTCTACCCTTTTAAATTCAACAACACAACAAAATAAGTCTTCTCAAAAATTGGCTCAAAGTCGTTTATATTCGTGTTGGTCAATGCCTGAACAACAACAACAACAAAATTATTTTGAAGAAAAAGAAGGAAAACAATCTTGGAGGAATATTTGGGATTGGGTACAAAATAATGGAGATAATATTAACAACAAAATAGAAGGAACAACAACATTACTAGTTTCTGATCAACAAGGAAAAAATGAGGTAAAAAATTGTTTAAAAGAATTTTTTATCAAGGAAGTGTCCTTGAGACATTAAAAAAATAAATTGATAAATTAATGACCGCCAAAATTAAGAAGTAATTTTAAAAAATAATTTTTGGAAGGAAAATATTTTTAATTTGTTAAAGAAAATTTTAAAATATTTTTTTAGATTTCCTTTACTCCCGCTACCTACAAAAGTCCTGAAAAGTTTGTTGCCGAAAATATAATTGATCAACAACAGCAACGTTCTAATAGTAATACAAGTTTTGAGGGAGGCTCTTCATGTAATAATTCTTTTACTTCTTCACTTTCTGCTAACGACAACAATTTTTATCTTCAAAAACAAGCAAATGATTTGGAAGGATATAACAATAATTATTGGGAAAATAATTCTTCTTTTGACCAATCTTTGGCAACAACAAAATCAGCAACACTTCCCCCACAACCTCTTTCTGCTTTTCGTCCATTTCATCAACAACAAAAACAAAAACCTCTTTGGTCAGAACAATTGGAAGATAAAAAAGAATTTGGTTATCAACAAAAACAGCAGCAACAATATTTTGATAATCAAAATTTGAAAGGATTTGGTTCGTGGCCTATAATGAACAATTTTGAACAACAAAAATTACAATTTCAGAATGGGGATGAGATTAAGGTTCTTTTGAATTTTTGACCTTTTTTAAAAAAATTTTAGCGTCCAATTCCAACACGTTTTCGTCCAATCATTGGACAACGACCTTATACAGAAGAAAATACTAATTTACAACATGCTCCTTTATTCAACAATTCTAATTCTTTTGTGAGTCAAACACCCCAACAAAAACAACAGAAAGAACAACAAAATTTTGGCAATTCTATTAATTCTTCCCCAATTTCAACAAAAAAAGAAGAAAATAAAGCAACAACCCCCTTAATTTCTTCTCGTTCAAAAAGCAATAGTTGTGATGAAAACGAACTTCGTTTATATCATAAACATTTGGAATTACAACAACATATTTATGAACATGTTTATTCACAAATGATTGGAATAATTAATTCTAATGGAGTTCAACAGGTTTTTCTTTAAATTTCGATTAAGAGATCATTTTAAATTTTTTAAAGATAAACAATTCAAACCAACCCCAACAACAACAGCAAACACCTTTAATTTTAAAACAACATCAAAATCAATTTAATGAATTAAATGTTTGTTTAGAAGAATGTTCAGAACAATATAAACAATTAGAAAAAGAAAGGAAGAAAACTGAAGCAGAATTAGCTAGACATAATTTGGGGAAAAGGATTAGTTCTGCAAATAATTTACCAATTCCAAGATTGCCACCAGCACCGGTAAAAATTTTTTTTAAACATTTTTGAAAAAATTATTTTTTTAAAGTCTCGTGTCGATCGTTTAATTGTTGATTTTTTTCGAGAACATGCAAGAATGGTAACTCTTTTAGAAAAAATGGAACAATTAAAAGAAGATTTAATAAATGAAAATATTCATAAAATCCATAGAGAATTTTTGGATTCAATAAAAATTTTACAACAAACGAGGCTTACTGAAAGAACAGCAATTTTACAACAATTGAGAGGAGGTGGAGGAGGAGGACATTATGACGAGAAAAGAGGTTTTGTTTTATAAAAAAATTTTTTGAAAAATTTTCCCCTATTTTTAAAGAAACTGCCAACCTATTAAATGCATTAAAAGTTGTTAGTAAAGCTGTTTTGCGTAGTAGAAGTGCAAATTGGTGTTCACTAATTTGGACAATAGGTGCTGATGGACCTCAACAAAAAGATGAAATGGAAAAAATTGTTGCAAATAATTATGAATTGGCACCTCCAGAAATTAAATTAAGACCGTTATATAATTTTTAAATTTTTTTAAAATTTAACCACACTTAAAAGAGATACCCCGCCTAAACTTAAAAAATAATTTATAGAAAAAATGCTCATATTTTTAGAGAGATTTCCCGTCCCTTCTTTCTTTAAAATTAGTATTTTATTTTTAAAATTTTTGTTTGATTTTGTGTAGTTTTTTACCCAGAAAAATTTAATCCATAAAATTAATAGATAATTTTTAGTTTTTTTTAAATATTAATTGTACCCTTTATTCTGTAATTTTATTGTTAGACTTATACTATTTTCTTTTAAATTTATTTTTTTCCAACTTTAAAATTATTTATATATTTTTAGCTGAATAAATTTGTATTTTTTTATTTATAAAATTAATAACATGAAGAAGAGTTTATTAAATACTGGTAAATATTTAAATTTTTTATTCTGCTTTTTGAGTTTTATCGGACGTGTTACGTTAGACTTTAGTTACCCATTTCTAATTTTATTTAATTTTATTTTTAAAATAGAATTGGCGTATTGTTTTTTTGATGGGATAAAATGTCTCATTTTTTATTCTTTCTTGGGAAATTTTTTGTGGGGTATTTCTTAATTTTTTTATTTATTTTCCAGAAATTTTATATTTTTTAAATGATTTATAAATGCCGTACTTGAATATGGATTATGTCAACTTTATCGAATTTCTTTCTTTCACCGCTACAGCTTCAACAATTGGAATGTTTTTGTGTGGAATTCAGATTTGTACAAGAATACACAGAAGAGGGTTTTTTATTTTTAATTAAATGTAATTTTATCTTTCCCATTTTTTTAAGCTCAACAGAAGGAACGGGTGTCGCTCCATTCTTTTTAACTTCAGTCAGTTGTATTTGTTGGCTAGGATATGGAATTCTTAAAAAAGACCAAACAATTATTTTTGTGAATGGAATTGGTTTAGTTTTTCAAACAGTTTATCTAGCTTATTATTATATGAAAACAAGACTAAAGGTTTTCTTTTAAGAATAATTTTTAAAAATATTTTTTTAATAATTTATTATAGAATAGGTTAAGACATTTAATCCTCATTGAATTCTTCATTGCTATTTTAACTTCAATTTTAATTAAAAATCAATCTTTTAGTCTTAATCTAAAAGAAAATATTCTTGGTATAATTTGTATGCTTTTAAACATTGGTTTGTCTTTTTAAATTTATTTCTTTTAATTGAGATCATTCTTTAAGCAACAATCGCTTCTCCACTTGCTGATATCGGGCAAATAATTAGATCGAAAAGCACAGAATCTTTACCTTTTATGTTATGTCTGGCAAATATGACTGTAAATCTTTTTGATTACTTTTTAATTTTTTAATATTTTTTGTTAAATTTAGGTTTGCCTTCAATGGTTACTTTATGGGTTTTTGGTTGATGATCTTTACATGAAGGTAGATTTGGATTTAGTTATTTATTCCTTTTCGTGTATACATAGTTGATTTTATTTCCTTTTATGATAAGAGGTTCGGTGTTTAGGTGGTTATCCTTCTGGGTTTTACTTTCTCATCGGTGAGGTTCGACTCCTTTTGGTTGCTTTATCTTTTTCCTTTAAATTTATTTTTTCAATTTAATTTTTTAAACCACAAAATAAATATTTTTAAGGTGCCAAATTCAATTGGAACAATCATTTCTTCAGTGCAACTTTCCCTTTTTGTGATTTATCCTCGTACCTACAAAGTTCTTGTTGTGAGAAAATCGAACGTTTAGAGGTTTTTTTAATTCTATTTTTAGTTCTATATTGTTAGTAATTTATTTGTATAATTATTTTAAAAATTAAGGCCCATACATCTTTGTTTTTCACGCTAATTATGGGCTTATATTAATTTTTAAGTTGGGAATTTCTATATATTATTTACCCGGTTTTTGAGAATTCTTTAAGAATACTTTTTAGTTCCAATTAATGATATTATATTCAAAAACCACATCTTTTCAATTTTTGTTTGTTGCCTCAACTTTTATTGTTATATATGTCGCATAATTTTGTTCATTTTAACATTTCTTTGTTTTTTATGTCATAATCATTTAATTATTGTGATCATTTAGTAGATTAATATATTTTGATTTTTGTGAATAAAAAATCGATGAATTTTTTAAAATTTTTATCTTCATGTTTCTAACATTTATTATATCTTTTTAAATCAATATCTCTATTTTATAGACATTTAGATGAAAATAAATCAGCATGAATCAATTATTGGGAAATCCTGTATTCTCGTTCCATATTGTTCTAAACACGTCCAAAAATACCATGGTTGGATGGAAAATGAAGAATTGTTACTTGCAACATCTTCTGAACCTTTAACTCTCAATGAAGAATATGAAATGCAAAAAAAGTGGCAAGAAGATTCCGACAAGTTAACTTTTATTATATTGGATAAGCAGACATTTGAAGCAACTGGTGGTGACGACGAGGTTTGTTTTTTATTTTTTAAATAAAAATTTTAATTCTTTTTTTTTTAAATCAGATTGGTTCTATGGCTGGGGATGTCAATGCATTTATTTGTCAGCAAAATGAAGAAGATGAACCAACTTTTGAAATTTCTGTAATGGTTGCTGAACAAAAATATAGAAATAAGGGAATAGCAAAAGAGGCTTGTTTATTAATTATCAATTATATTTTAAAAAGAATTAATTCTGCTTCAAATTTTATTGCAAAAATTTCTTTAAACAACAAATCAAGTATTTCTTTATTTAAAAAACTCGGATTTAAAGAAGAATCATTTTCTGATGTTTTTCAATTATTTACTTTTAAATTAAAAAATTGTGAAGCAAAAAATATTGAAGAAATTCAAAAAGAATTAAAAATTGTTTATTATAATTGAGAGGTTTGAAAATTTTTTTATTAGAAATTTTTTGAGATAATTTTTTGTATTTTTTAATCATTTTTCAGCTCTAAGCTGCTGTTGGAACATAAGGTGGTGGAGGTGAACGCACAAAACTGCTTGTTTGATTAGATTGTCCAACTGGTGGTAAACTTGGCCTTCTAGAAACAGCAATTGCTAATCTTGGACGTCCACTAACCATTATTGCTTGGTTTGGAACTTCTAAAGAAGAATAACGTGGAGGTGCTGGAGGAAATAAAAATGGATCAAAAGGAGGTAAATTTCTTCCTCCATATTCTTGTTGTTGTACCATTCCAGGGGCAGCAAAAAAATCTTGCCAGTCAGAAGAATTAAACCAATTTGGTGCAGAATAGGGTCTCCTTTGTGAATCAAATTGGGCTAATGCTAATTCAACTGATGGTAATTCGTTATCCCGAAGATTAATTCTTTGTGAAAATGGGCCTTCTGACCTTACAGCTTTGTTGGCCATAAAAGTCTTTAAAAATTAAAAATTATTTTTTCCGAATATTTTTTCGCTTACAATTTTAATTCCAAGCACACTGAGTATTAATAAAGCTGAAGCTAAAGCTTCAGAAAAAATTAAGAATGGAGTATCATTTCTTTAAAAAATATTTTTTTAAGAATAAAAAAAAAAAATTTTTGCATACCCAATTCTATTTGCTGCTCTATTTTCTGGTATAAGACTCCAAATTGAATTTAGAACAATTAGAATTCCAAGTAAAATTGAAAGAGCACATAAAGTCCAAATTATTTTTCTTAATAAAATTTTTTTATTTATTTTTTAAGGATCAACAACAATATTCTTCTAAAAATTACCTGAATGGATGAATTTTAACAAGCAAATTGTGCATAACATATTTATCTAATTCTCCCATCGGTGAATTATTTGAATTATTATTTGAAAAAGTATTTTGTCTTGTAGGTCTAATACGACGAAATCTTCGACCAAAATAATGATGTTGGTGATTATTCAATTGACGTCGACGTTGTTGTAATCCTGGCTGAGGAAATGGACGGCGAGGGGCGGATTGATTCATTTACTGGAAAGACAAAAATGGAAAATGTGAGGAAGAATGAATGACGCGCGAAAATGTGTTTGGCTTTTTAAAAAGGTAAAAATAAAAATGGATTTAGTTTTGTAAAATAAGGGAAAATAAATATATTTTATAAGAATGGCACAAAAAATGGGGAATAGATTTTTGAAGAAAAAGGAGATAAAAAATTTAATAAAGGGAAGAAGCCTTATTTGAATAAAAATTTAAAAATATTTAGAGAGGTTTCTTTAGCTGGAAAATAATAATGAATACCTTGAATATATTAGAAATGTTTTTGGGGGGGGGGGGGGAAGAGATAAGTAGCAGCATATTATAAACATATATTTTTAGTTAATGTATTAATGGCTTTGTGTACGACCATTACTTCAAACAAATATTCGTGATGCTGCTTCACAATCTGATTCTGCAATGTTTAAAAAAAGATGTATTTCTTGCCTGTTTTGGGTTTTTACAAGTTTGTTTTTTTCTTATTTTTTTTAAATTTATTTTCTCTTTCAGATCGATTAATCCAATCATTTTCCAAAATTCAACAAAATTCCTTTTTATCTACAAGGCTCTTCTACTTCCAAATTTCAATAAAAAATGGGTTGTTTTAAATTACTGTTTTTTGTAATCATTAAAAATATTTTTTAGAGATCGAGATTAAATTCAACAGAAATTCTTCAATGCCGAAAAGTGATGGGCCTATGTTTGGTGAAAAATTGAACTCTTGTGTTCAATATTACCTTTTTGATTTTTTATTATATTGCGATATCTGATTTTACAATAAAAATCCCGATTTTTAAAAGTTTTTGAAATTTTTTGTTTTGAGTAATAAGTTTTTTGTCCTCATAATTAGAGAGAACAACTCGAGAAATATTGTAGTTAGGAAAACGAATTTAAATACTTAATTTGGCGTACTGCAATAATTTAAAATAAATGACACTTTGTCCCCGAAGTTAGAGAAATACGAAAAAATAAATAGTATGGTAGAGATAAAAATTAAATCACTATTGTGGACAGTTGAGTCTCTTAAGAAACTAACCAACTTTAAAAATCGATATCAATCGATAAAATCAATACTAATCGATAATTTATTTTCTATAAATTTTACTTTTTCAAAAAATCAATATCAATCGATAAAATCAATACTAATCGATAATTTATTTTATAAAATTTTAATTTTTCAAAAAATCGATATCAATCGATAAAATCAATACTAATCGATAATTTATTTTATAAAATTTTAATTTTTCAAAAAATCGATATCAATCGATAAAATCAATACTAATCGATAATTTATTTTCTATAAATTTTAATTTTTCAAAAAATCAATATCAATCGATAAAATCAATACTAATCGATAATTTATTTTCTATAAATTTTAATTTTTCAAAAAATCGATATCAATCGATAAAATCAATACTAATCGATAATTTATTTTCTATAAATTTTAATTTTTCAAAAAATCGATATCAATCGATAAAATCGATACTAATCGATATATCGATTTTCTAAAAATTTTGTAAAAATCAATAATATAACAAATTGAGCATTTATAAACTAAAAATTCATTATTTAACTTTAAAAGGCGCAATGAAATTCCAATTTAATTTCCTTCATCTTCAAATTGATTTGAATTTTCATCTTCTAGTTGAGCCTCCTTTTCCTTGGCCAAGACAGCATATTTTCGAAGTTTTGATTCCAAATAAGATATCCGTTCTCTAAGTTTTGTTTCTGTGTTTGTGTGTTCTGCTAGAAGTCTTGCAACTCTGTAAAATTTAAGTATTTTAAAATAGCCAGTCCGCTCTCAAAACCCGCTCCCAACTGACCTTGCCCCTTGTACTGCTTTTTATCTCTAACCATACTATTTTTCATTATAATTTCTCTAACTGAAGAGTTGAAATGTCATCCTATTTTAAATATCCTTTTATAAGCTTAAAAAATCTTCCCGGAACTCTGTTACCCTTGGCGCAGTGGAATAATGTTTGATTCGTTGTGGATTGCGTTGGTGGTTCGACCTCCCGATTGAGAAAATTACTTTTTAAATTAGTAAAACCCTTTTTAGGTGGGACAAAACTGAAAAAATAACCCAAAGATGTTGGAACTAGATAATTAGACCAACTAATTAATTTACAAACCTAATTTGAAGAATTCTAACGGAAGATTGCAATTCTTCAGTCATTTCTTCTGCTGATTTTTGTTCCTCGGGAGCATTCTCATCCAAAAGATTGTCTTTCCGCAATAATTCACGACCCTCAAAAAATAATATTGAACTTATATTTAATTTTATAATAATAACCTTGTTTATAAGAATTTTTCTAGCTTCTGGATATTCTCTCAAAGCTGAAAATTAATTAAGAGATATTTTAATGTAAGTAAAACATAAAAAATAACCTATCCAAAGATCAACTTTATTCAAAACAAACAAATCAGTATATCCAACCGATCGAACATTTGCTGTGCGTCTGTTTCCATTTTTACTTCCAGCAATGTTTAGAATAGATCCAAATAAAAAAAGTGAAATAATTAAAATTAAAAAATAATTTAAAATTTACAATTCGCCAAAGACAGCACCTTCAGATAATGTAGCAAATATTTTAGAACCATCATCGCTTACAACCTGGAGCATGCCTCTTTTAAAGTATTCAAATTAAAAATTTAAAAGAAAAATAAAACCTTTTAACAATATACATTTCTCGTCCAATATCACCCTTACGACAAACATAATCATTTGGACTAAATACTTGTAGTTGTAATTTGAGTACCAATTCTGCCAATAAACCAGCTTCACAATCCTAATAAATTTTAGAAAATCACTACATAGATATTTATTAAAAATAAATTAACCTGAAAAATTCGCACTTTACGAAGAGTCTCAAAATGAACATGCATTGCAATTTCTGCTTGTAATTTATTGGGTAAAACCTTCAGCACCTGAGCATCAGCTAAGCCTTGCTTATTGGCCCATAAATAATCAAACCATTTAATGACACGATTTTCCAACTTGAAATTTAAAAAAATCCTTAATTGGAAAGCTGAAAAAACCTGTTTTCCAACTCCTCGTAAATCCATATATTGCTTTATAGAATCAATTCTATTTTGAAAATCTGTTCGTCCAGCACTAATGTTTGAAATCATACTGAAAAATTGAAAAATGAGTGTTATCTAAAAAGTTAAAATTATCAGACCTTCCAACATTTCCAACAATTGTAGCAAATATAAGTACTCCACACATTAAATCGACAGTTACAAATGCATATTCTACATTTTGCTGGGGTCCAGGCACTTCACCAATTGTTGTTAAAATTAATGTTGACCAATAAAAACTAAAAAATTGTCGAATTTAATCAAAATTAAAAAAGAAACCTGTAAATATATCTTCTAGTTAAAGTATCATTAATTCCATCAGGCAAACTTTGCTTATTCTGAGCACCATATACCCATGGATCTGTTCCCAAACCAATACTTTCAGAAATTAGGAAATAAAAACTAAAATTTAAAAGGAATTTTTGAAATAAGATTAGCAATATTTACCAAGCATTCCAATGTATAATGACAGCAATATACCAAACAACAACTCCAACTCTAAAAGCATTGGGCATTGAAGTTCGAGTTTCAGTTTGCTCCATAAAACGTTGAATTCTTTCATTTTTGAGCAAACGATTCAATCGAAAAATAGGAAATGACCTCCAAAGTATAATTAAACAAAAATGATCAATTGGAAATAAACTAGCAATGTCGACCTAAAAAATTTAAAAATAAAGAAAACAAAAACCGTGGATACGGGAAAAATAAAAACCCCCAAAAGAGTAACTACCTAAAGACTAACTACCCAAAGATTAATTTAAAAATAACCAAAAACTGCCGACTTCTAAGGTACAGAGAACGAATTTTGGCACAATCACGAACGAGAAGGCCTTGCTCCAAATAACCTAAATATATAAATTAAAAATTATAAGACAAGATGAAAAGACAAACCTGTACGAGAACGGACAAACATATCAGCAGCATAAAAAGAATCCATCAAAAGATCAAGTATTAACCAAAGTATCCATAAACGACCAGCAGCCAAATCAATAAAGACAACCCTGGCTATGACGACCTTAAATTAGTCGAATAAGCGCAGGCAATCATTGATCCGATCAGATCGATGCTGCCATGAATAAAAATCCCCATCCCAAGGGCTTTTGATATTTATTAAAAAAACAAACCAAAAGATTGTAGACATAAGCAATTGAAACTAAAGCAATCCAATGATAATACTCTGGATCGTTTTGATCAAAAACAACACTAGAAAGCCACTTCATTCTATCATTATTGTTGCTTTGTTGATCATTAGCATTGCCAGGCTTAAAAATAAAAAGAATAATAGTCGAGAATTAATTTTAAAAACCTGTATTCCAGTTCCAGACATCCCAAATTTTGACATGAAATTGGCTTGCTCTACTGAATTTTCATCCATTACACGATTTCTATTGCGAAATCTTGATATCGACTAAAAATATAATTTTAAAAATCTTTTAAAAATAAAAAGAACCTTAGAAAGTCCTTTAATTAGAGAAGGATTCATTTGAGTAGGTATTCTTTTTTGTTGCTCTTCTTCATTAATACCTAAAGACGATCCTTGTTGCTGTTGTTGTTGTATTGATATCTTTTTGTGTTGTTGCTGTGGACTACTTATTGTAATTATTGGAGGTGTTGGAATTTTTGATATATTTAAATCTTCCATTGGAGATATTCCACTTTGAATAGAACCATTTCTTTTAATATTTTCTTCTTTTTCTTCTGTTAATGAAACATCTTTTTTCTCCTCTTTATTTTCTATAGAAATATTTAAATTTAATGAAGTTGAAGGAACAATATTTTCAGAAATATTTTTAGAATTAATACTTTTGCTGCTCTATAATTGAAAACAAAGAATTTAAAATTTTTTTAAAAGAAAATATATACCTTAGGTTCAGCCAATTGTATATCCAATGTTGAACTAAAAGGTTTTTTAATTTCATTGTCATCATTAGAATATTCTTCTTCTCTAAATGTTGATTGCGGCGAAAATCTTAAAGGTTCAACTTTTGTTATTTTTCTTCTTCTTTTGTTATTCTTTTGAAAACTTTCAATGTCTAAAGATTGTTGTTGTTTTAAGTTTTTTCTTCTTCGTTTTTCATTATAGTTTTTTAATTTTTCAAAATGAATTTTCTCTAATTCCTCTGTTGTTTTTATTTTAGATTGAACTTCATTTTGCTGATGCTGTTCATCGCTATCCTTTTAATTTAAAAAATAATAAAGATAAAGTGATCAAAATAGTCAATTTTAAACTAGAAACTTTTGCATTTTTCCGGAAAATAAGTCTACAAAAATAAGTTTACAATTTTCCGGAATGGAAATAAATAAATTTAATTTTTTCCGGAAAATAAATAAGTCTACAAGTTTCCGGAAAGAAAATAAATAAATTTAAAGATTTCCGGAAAATAAATAAGTTTACAGTCTTCCGGAAAGAAAATAAATAAATTTAAAAATTTCCGGAAAATATTCTAAATAAGTTTACAATTTTCCGGAAAGGAAATAAATAAATTTAATTTTTTCCGGAAAATAAATAAGTCTACAAGTTTCCGGAAAGAAAATAAATAAGTTTACAGTCTTCCGGAAAGAAAATAAATAAATTTAAAAATATCCGGATAAATAAGTTTACAATCTTACGGAAAGAGAATAATACTAAATAAATTACAATCTTCCGGAAAATAAATATAAAATAAATCTCTTCGAAAATAAAATAAATAATTTTAATTTTTCCGGAAGATAAGTTTACAAGTTTCCGGAAAGATAAAATATCTTAAAGGAAAATAATATGTTGAAATCTTACCAGATTTTCATCAAAGCGTTTATCATCCTCATTATCCGAAACTGCTTCTCTAGCCAAATGCTTTTTCCATCTCTTCATCGGAATTTGTTGCTTTACCCATTGATTATTATTACTTGATGTTGTTGGTGTTAAATGGTGTTGATAATTACTTGTAGTTGGTTGTTGTTGTTCTTGGTCAGTATTATTAAAAGGCGAACGACTTTGTGAAGCAGAAAATAATCGAGCCGAAAAAATACGTTGTTGACGATCTGTTGGCTGAAAAAAAAACAAAAGAAATATCTCGCGGTTTTTACAAAATTATTTTCAAAACCTGTTGAATACCACTTGTATCAGCAATTTTGTTACTTTCAAATGGTGATCGTCTTCTTTGTTTCGGCTGGGAATTATTTGCATCATTTTGACCATTAATATTGCTGTTTTTTCTCATTTTTATCAAAATTTATAAGAAGCATATTTGTAGCAAAAGAAATAATACCATTGAAGAATGAGAGAAGAATAATAAAGGCTACAAAAAATAAATTCGTATTTTAAATAAAAAAGAATCTCAAACAACCAATAAATAATTTAAAAATGAAGAAGGAAGTTTTTTAATTGAGAGAAACTTTTCTGATTCAAAAATGTGGGTGTTAATAGAATAAAACAACAGTTTTTTTTAAAAATAAGAAGGGGGAGATTAATGAATTAATTGAAAGTAAAAAAAATTTTTTTAATACTTTTAATAGAATAAAGAGATTTAGAAATAATCCTTTTAATAAAATTTTTTTAGCTTTTTAGCAAATTCTAAAATTTAACCAGTCCTGTTAAGAGAATGGCACCACCCCCAAAAATAAAATATCAAATATTTTGGCGGCAAAAATATATTCTTCCGTTTATTATTTAAAGAATCCAAGCTTTTTAGAGGATTGACAAAAAAATTTTTGTAAAAATGACAAATTCCTTCTCTAAAATGTAAGAAGAAAATCCATTAGCGATTATTAAAAAACCTTTTACCCCTTTTAAATATTCTATATATATTTGCCGCCCCTTTATAACCCACCTTCACACATTAGCATCATTCTTTCATTCTGTCCATTAACGTTTACATTTATTTTTTATATACATATTGCATAGATAAAGCATTCTTCATTTAAAAAAACCTCTTCTTTTGAAGATAAAAAATTGCCATGGAAACATTTAACATCCATTCATATTGCCAAAAGGGAAGCATCTTCCAATCAAACAGCAAATGTCCTCCAGAAAATTGAACTAATAAAAGATTTATGTTTTTTAAAAAATTTAAATATAATTTAAAAATATTTAAATGTATAAAAACATTCATTTTTCCATTAAATAATAATTTTATAAAATATATTTTTATTTACATAAATATCTAAAAACAAATAGAAATTTTAAAAGAGAAGAAAAAAACAAAGAGACAAATAAATATTTTAAATCTATTTTAAAAAAAGAAAAAGGCATTTTTTGGAATGAACATAAAAAAATTCTATATCAACACACTATAAACCAAAAACTCAAAAAAATTTCAATGGATTACTAAAAAGAAATAGGGACAGAAAATAATTTTTTAAACATGTAATTTAGGCATAGATTTTTAAGTGTGTTAATTTTCTGGGTAAAAAGAGTTAAATTTCATTACAATTTTTAACATTCCTTGTAATTTCTCAAATTATTTACTCCAATACCACTATTTTTAATTGTTGAAGGAGCATGTTGAATATTTCCAGCCTCTGCCTCACATAAATATTTTTGTAAATCGACAACTTTGTCACTTACTCTTTCAATTGAATGGGTAAACCTTAAATCAAAAAAAAATATTTAAAAATAACAAAAAAATTAAAACCGATTTCGATGTATTAAGTAGGAGATGACAATGAAAATAATTAAAACAGGAACTGTAATTTTAAAATAAAATAAATTTTTAAAAGGAAAAAATAACGCTAACCAAGCATTCCTGTTGTTATATAAGCAGCAAATATATAACCAATTGCATTAAACTTTACAAAGAAAATAACACCAATTTCAAGAAGAAAAAGTAAAAGTCCAACACAAGTTGAGAAAAACCAAGAAAGTTCAATATAAAATCTTTAAAAAATAAAATACAAAATTATTTTTTAATTTATACAAAAAACCTTAATTTAATATGTGGAGAATCTTGAGTACATCCATTAGCTTCTACAAAATTTTATAAAAAAATATTTTTTTTCTAAAAATTAAAAAAAACCTATATAAGGTAAAAGACATGTTGACATCATTAGAGCCAATAAATGAACAGAAACTAACAATGTAGTAACAACTCCCAACATTATCAGTAAAGGCTTTGGCGTATCAGGCAAATATTGCAATTCGACTAGTGCAATCTAAAATGTTAAAAATAAATTTTTTTAATCAAAATTTACTACCATTGCAAAGCCAGAAAGAAGTGCAGATGTTCGAGAAGAAGCCTTCAACTGAGCTCGACTCAAATCATAACGATATTTTTCGTTGATTGACAGTTCGCCTCGATGCCTATAAAAAATATTTTAAAAATTAAAAAAATATTCACAAAATTAAAACGACTTTTGAATAGGTTCAAGATGATAGGGTAAAAATCCACTCCTAGATTTAATTTGTGATTTTGATGATTTTGTTGGAGTTCCAATTCCTCCTCCACCACCCCCGCCAGTAGTACTATCACCTGCCAAACTTTCCCCACAACTTCCCCCTCCCGAAGTTTGAGAAAAAGGAGGTATAGCAACAGCTATTGCCGTCGCTGTACTCATTGCTATTTTTGGACCAATAAATAAATTGTTGCTTGAACTATTTTTCTTTGATTGTTGTTGCTGTTGATTTATTAAAGGTTGATTTATTAAAGGAAAACTATCGATTTGTTGTTGCTGTTGAAGATTTGTTAATGCAGCTGTATAAAGTGGAGATCGGCTACTTTGTTGTTGCTGCTGCTGTTGATATAGAAGAGGAAGAAATGATTGATTATTTTGATTAAGACCGTTAATACTATTGCTTCCATTACTACTATTATTAATTCCAACATATGATCGTTTAGCAGCGATTGGATGAAAAACCCCATTTGGAATATTCATAATAGAGCCACTGCATAACGTTTTATTACCATCATTATTATTTTGATAAGTTAATGATGAATTGGTAAGTGAATTTGAAGAATTATTTCGAATAATTTGAGAATTCATAATTGCTGTTTGTGACAAAGAATTTGTTGTTAAAGTAGTAAAATTTGATTTTGATTGAAAATTATTATTTAAAATGCAGTTATTTTCTTCTTCTTCTTGTTCTTCCTCCACCTTCTTCCATTGTTGATTAATGTAAGTGGGCAAGTGAGATGTTGAATTGGAATGTGAGGGTGGTGGAAAATTCGACGAGGGTGGTGGTAGAGGAGATCCAAAATTATTAAGCGAGCTTTTGGCCGAAATGAACAAATCATCATCAGATGTGAAAATATTATGAGTAGTAGTAGAAGAAAAGGATGAAGAATGTTCTTTTTTTAATGTTGGAATGGAAGGAGGCAATTGTAATGATTCAAATGTGAGGGTGGAAAAAGAAGCTCGATGATGATGATCAGTCGATGTCATTTATAAAGATTTAAAAAAATTTTTTAGAGAGAAATTTAAAAATAATATAGCTGAAAATTTAATGTAAGAACACGTGAAAATTGTGTGTAAAATGAGTAATGAGAAATTTCGGGAAAAATTAAATATTTAAAAACTAGAACAAATTGTGCAAGAAAAAATATTTATAAAATAGATTATTAATGAAAGGCCAAATATTTAAAAAAATCAGAATATTTAAAGAGGCTGGAAATAACTTTTTTTGCTAATTTAATCAATAAAATAAAACAAGAATGAGTAATAAGAACACCCCTCGATGGAAGAAGGTGGAGGAGTATGAGGGTGGGAAAAAAAGAAAAGAATGATGTTTTTTGGAAATCGATCTCTTATCTAATATAAAAAGGTAAGAATTTTTTTAATTGTTTACATAGAGTTGTTATATAAAATAAAGATATATTTTGTTGATGAAAAATTGAACTCACAAAGGGAGAAAAATTAACGACGTTAAAAGAGGAACACAACTTTTACGAGTAAAAGGAGAAGAGGAGGACGATAAAAAAATATTTTAAAATGTTTTAAAATATAAAAAACATAAATGATTAATTAATTATATAGTTGAGCGTGAAGACTACATGATAGATGTTTTTAATGAAAAATACAATTTAAAAATAAATTTTTAGAAATTAAAAGACACCGATTTTTTTTGTTTGTTTTTGTCAAACAAATTCGCGGGAATTTAACTCATTAAAAATAATTTTAAAAAAAATTAAATAAACCTACAATTTATGAAGACGTGTTATTGTAGCATAAGAAGAAGGTAAATTGCCGCCGCCAGGAGATTGAAAGGAAGAAGGTGTTGGTGTACTTGAATGTTGTTGTCTTTGAAGTGAAAGTGTTAAGTGTCTGCTATAAATTGGAGCTGTTGATTGAGAAGAAGCACGAGAATTTATTGAATGTTGTTTTAAATCGTTTAAATTATCAAGGATGATAACTGGATCGTTTATGTTGTTTTGTTGCTTTGGAGATTCTAGAGAAAATTTAATTTATGAAAAAAAGAATTAAAAAACCATTTGTTTTTGTATTAATGTTGTTCGTCTGTATTTTAAGACCTCCATAAAGACTAGTTTCCTCATGTCCCAATTTGTTCAAATCACTATGTGAACTGATGGATCTTCGTTGTCCAAATTCTTAAAATTTTTAAATTTAAATTTTAATTTTTAAAATTTAACCATCAGAAATAGTAGAGACCTGAGTTGCTTGTAATGGGTGAATTTTTCTTTTATCATTTATGAGGGTTTGCATCTGAAAATAATTTTATTGTAAGTTGTGCCTTTTAAATAGAGATAGAATTAAGGATGAAATCATTTGAATTAAGAGTTCCCCTTCCTCCCATTTTTATAAAATATATCACAAAATTATTCTTAATATTTAGATAAAAAAGAGAGCCCTTAAGTGTTTGTTCTTGATACCATTGAACAGAAAATTTAAAATAAAAAGATACTTCAAAAACAGAATTGAGTAATTTTGATTTATTTTTAATCTTAATCGAATATTAAATAAGAAACAGGTTCTCAGAGATCGAAACTTTAGATCGTTATCCTTATCAATTTAGTTGAGTTTGCCGCTCATTAAAATTGGCCTTGATTAATTAATTTTAACTCCTTTTACCCACTCATTTAAACCTATCCTAATTAGCCTACAATTTTACAAACACCATTTTTATTGACCAATTTTGCCTCTTAATTTACCGTTTTATAAAATTAAGAGGAAAGAATATGTCCCCCAACTGTTGCTCATGTTCCCCTATTTTTTACTGATTTACTTACCGATAAAGGATGCGCAAGAGAAATCGCAGGAAGAGGCCAATCTTCTATTGTATCGGCCTGAAGAGTAAGTGAATGATGCCCAGGAACTTTGTTTTCATCATTTTGTATGAGTGTCATGTAAAGATCATTAATTATAAATTCTTTAACCTGAAAAATACATAACAAACAATTTTCACACTAGACAAAATTAAATTTAAAAAGGGAATTTTTAAAATATAAACAACTAGAGATTATTTTTATTTTTTACTCAATATAAAACAAATCTCACATTATAAACAATTAAATATAATCTCATAAAAATTTTATTAAGCTATGAAAATTAAATATAAAAATCTCTCTAGTTGCCCATATAGTATTGCGAGATTTTTAAAAATCCGATAAAAAAATAATTAAACGGATAATCCGAATGTTGAAACAAAATATAGAAATTAAAATATAATATATTTATTAAAAAATATTTAAAAAAAATATATGGCATCTATTTACATTAATAAGGAATGTCATTTTGAAGAAATTGAATCTGATCATACATTTTTGACCTGACATTTGTGTAACAACTATTTATTATACTCATCATATATTTTGCAGCCTCTCTGTCAGTGGCTTCAGGTGCAAATCTTAAAAATTCGAAAATATTATATGCCAATATTTTTTTAAAAATATTTTCTAACTTTTTTAAAGAATGTTTTTTAACCTGCTTCGGAGCTGTTGAATTGTTTTTCCTCTAAAACAAGGCAATTTTGTATCTAACATCATTGAAACAAGGGCAATAAAATCCTTAAATTAAGATTTGTTATAAAATCCAAATTCAAAAATAAAAACATTATAATAAGGACGAGTTGCCAAATAAACTTGAACACATTTGTCAGCAAATTCTCGAAAAGGGCCAGAATCTGTTCTGTGGCCCATTATATCAACCATTTCTTGTGACAATTTGAAATCAGGTTCAAATCCTAAATTACCACCGGGACTACTTTCAAACATAAATCCAAAATCTAAAAAATAAAAATTATTTTTTTCTAAGAGATTATAATAAATACCAATGTGAATGATTGATCCACCAGAATTCAACATAATATTGCCATTGTGTCTATCCTTTACTTGGAGGAGAAAACTAAAGACACTATATGCAGCCATACTTTTGATGAAATTCCTCCTTAAAAATAACAAATATTTATTTTTAATTAATAAGTGCGCAATTAACCTAGCATGTTGAAATCCTTTGGTAGTTTCATCTCCATATTTAGTGACAAAATACTCGAATAAACCTGAAAATATTTTAAATTTAGTGGAAAAACCCAAATCAACCATAATCTGTTTGTCTACCAAGCTGATCTCTAGACTTCGAATCAGGAACACATTCAATTACACCACATCCAGGATTTGTAGAAACTACTCTATATGGAAATAACTGAATATCGATGCTTGCGGTTCGACAAATTTTCTCAATAAGTTGCATTAATTGGAGTGCCAAAACATCTTGACGAACATCATCACCAACCTTACAAAAAGATTTTAAAGATAAAAAATATTAAAAAAATACTTTAAATATTGCTGATTTCCATGTAATTGATTTTGTACCACTAGGTGATGAAACTCCATCAATTACAAAATTTTCTTTAGATAAAGTTGTCAATATTGGAGAAGCTTCTAATGTAGAGTTATTTGAGTCATTTTTTGTAGATGAATGAGAAGGTGAAAAATTTAGAAGATTTTTGGTTTTTGATGACTTTCGATGATGACCTTTACTGTTTGTTGTTACATGTTCTGGTGTTGTTTGTTGATATGTTTCTAAAGCAATTCGTTCAACAGATTCAACTCCACAATATCGCATTTTGAATTGGACTAGATAAGGAGCCTTTGCAGCACTTAATGTAAAAAATTATACTACAATTCAAATTTTTAAAAAGAAACCTTTGCATTGGACTTGCAGAAGGATAATCAATTTCAAGCAAAATATAATCGGGATTTGATGGTAAGTACACAATTGATGTAAGCTTAATTTCTGTTAATGCTTTAAAACAAGCTTTTTTACGAGCTTCTCCTTTTGGAACAGATTTTATAATCCCAGAAATGTTTGTTATTCGATCAACAAAATCTGCTTCACTCAAGTAAAAATTACGTGCTGCACCTTCCAAACGACTCAAAATCTTGGAAAGAAAATCAAATTAATTTACAAAATAGATAAAATAAACCTTATTAACAATTTCTTTGAGTGGTTTATACATAATTGGATCTTCTACTTTTGCTTCTTCATCAATATACATATTCGAATGCATATTCCATAAAAGTTGGTGAGCTAAAGGTTGAGAATGTGCTGCTAAATGAAGAATAAAATTTGCAATAAAACCATTCTGAAATAAAAAAAATATTCAAAAATTAAATTCCTAAACTTGAAAAATACTTACATAATCCCATCTAACTGTTTGTACAAGTTGAGGTATATATTGAATAAGTACATCACATGAATAAGATTTTAAAACTCTAACAGCATATTTAATACTAATTGGGTGTATACTATGAATACGAGGGCAGAGAAGAGAAAGAGCCTGTACCGGAGAACAACGAGCCCATGTCAAGAGATGAGTTAACTAAAAATTAAACCCTAATTATAATGTCAGAAGAAATTATAAACCTCAATTCTTTCATAGTTTGTAAGTGGATCTCCAAGAAACAGAGGCAAAGCTTCTGGCATATGTGAAACTTCCTCTGGATATGCTCGAACTAATTCTTGTAAAACAATGTTGACGATAGAATACATTCGAAACCTACAAGTTGATAAATTTCTAAGAATTTTTATTTTATTATAAGAACCTTGAAGCCATATGAACAGCCATTTCAGGTGAAATCTCCCATGCAAATTTGGCATTTTCTCTCATTTGTTTTTGATCAGGTTTAGATTGAAGCTCACCACCTAAAGTATTCTTTAAATATTGATCAAATTCCACTTCTCCAGGTTCTAATAAATCTCCGCGAGGATATAACCAAGCATATAACCTCTCAATTTCATTGATCTTCAAATGTAAAATATTTTTAAAAATTTTTGAATGAAAATATTTACCAAATATATCAGAATAAGCTGCCGTTTCCTCAAAAGATTTTTCATTTGTTTATCAATTAGTTGAGCAATTTCACCATTAGTTTTACTTTGTGGTCTGCCAAGAGAATCTGCATTCGAAGAAACAATCACTCCAGCTGCATGATTACGACTTTCAGAAATCGTTGCAGCATTTGACCAAACAGAAGAGGCACGAGGCATAGAATTCCATGTTTGGAATCTGCAAAAATATTTTCACAAGAATTCTAGCTATAGAAATATTTCAAAAAACAAAATTCTGTAAAATAACCCTACTTGGAAGCCTCATTCGAATATTGAACATTATTAACTATTTGCTGTAGATTTGTAAAACTTAATTCAGGATCTGAAAATAATCAAATTTATTAAAAAAAACGTTTCAATCAACCATTTGTTGTAAATGTTTCTCTTCTAATATATTTTGAATCAGCATATAATGCCTGCCAAAAACCAACAAGACTTGTTATATCATTTTGAAGAATATGTCCTCTATGTAAAGGCGTTTGAGGTGCAACAGTAAAATAGTCAAAAGCAACAGAATATACTCGCTGCCGAAGAACATTTTTAGAAATTCTTGATCCCCCAGCTTCACCTTGAACCATTGTAAGGGCTGCAGAAAGTAAACGAAACCGAGGACCCAAAGCGCTAATATTTCTTGAAATAAGTGCTAGAAATTTTAGATTTAAAAAATTAAAACAAATTAAATTTTACGTGTTTTAGTCTTCGCATCGAAAGATGATGAAAACATAATTTTGTCAATAGCTAGATTTGGCACAGGAGAATTATCACCAACTTGCATTGAAAAAGTTTTCAGAAACATCATTTCTAAAAGATCATTCTGCTCTTGTCCACAATATTTTGCCAGACTAACACGTTCAGTTAAAAACTAAAAATATTTTAAATGATATAAGGACAAAAAATTGAATCTTAATTAATTAATCTTAAAAATATTTTTAAAAAACTATTACATTAATCCAAATATTATGCGGTCCTGTATCTGCATGTGGCCTCTTTAAAGCATTTTCTATAGAAACTGGACTGTCAAATTTATCAAAATCACGATTGAAAATTCCCATAGAACGTTTAGCAACAAGCTCCCAACAGGTTGACATTTGTTGAAGAAACTGAAAATTTATTAAATTAAATATAAATATTTTAAAATAAACATCAATTTGTATATCCTCTCTAGTAGCTAATATCCAATTCCAACATATTACACAAAGACGCATAGTTTGTTCTGTGAAATGCCGAAAAGGTGCAAGAATAATTGACCGAAGTATTTTTTGATTAATTTCTGAAAAAAAATATTAAGTTTTAATTAAAAATACTCTTTCCCTAACCTTTACAAACCATAAAATAAGCAGTCATTAATTGTAAAGGTTTTTCTAAACAATTTGGTTCATTCGTTTTTAAAGCTGTTTCAAATTGCTCTTCAAGATAGTCCGAAAGTGATTTATGAGTAGCTTCTTCAATATCAACACAAATGTCTGGATTATAAATATAATTTTGTTTCTTCATCATTTCAAACATTCCTTTAATTTGACCCAAATAATCAGAACGTTGATTTAAAGCAGACAAATATGTTGAAATATCAACAGGTCCGCTACTTACAAGATTATCAGTGCCTAATAAAAGTGAAAAAAATTTTTTATTAAATTAACATGAAATATAAAATTATTTACTTATCATAATACTCCCAATAGATACTGAATCAGTATTAGTTGTTGATGTTGTAGTAAACATTGCCGATGATGTTGTGCCTCCAACAAAAAGAGAATTAATCATTTCACGCTTAGTACAAGCCAAAACAGTGTTTATTGTAAGACGAAGGCTTTTGTCAGTAATTGAATCAGCAGAGCGTATAAACTCAAGTAAATGGCTATTTGTTAGTCCTGGAGCCCATTTAACTGCTTCACATAATATCTGTTCACATCTTTTAGTAAAATCTTTGGCAACAGATTTACGTCCATCAAAAGTATCCTTAACAATATTTTACAAGGCATTTCAGAAAAATTCAAACTTGTAACTGTATTGATAATCCCATTTGTGAAAATTCAATAGTAGATTGTGTACAACAAGCATCTTCCTCAATATTTTTAATTAAAGATTTCATTATTTGAAGAGCTGTAGTCAAAACAGTTCCACTCCACAGGAGAAAAGGAAATGAATCAATTAATTTTGCCAAACAAACGTCGGCAACTCGTCGAATTTCTCGCAAAATATTGTTAAATTGAACAAGCAAATATTGTGACATAACCTTTAAGAATATTTTAGTAAAAATTAAAAAAATAATTAGAATTATACCTCCAATTCCTTTCTTATTTTTGAATCATTTGTTGAATTTTTTCGCATTCTTACTGAAAGAAATTCGTCAAAAATAATTATAGAACTAGCCAAAAGACATTGCCAAATTCCTGTTTTGTCTTTTCGTATACCTCTAAAGATAACAAATATTGAAAATTCTTAAAGATATTAACCTGTTTTCAAGATAAAGAAAGTTAGATCTAATAGAATCCAATTGTTCCGAATTGCTTACACGCATTTTCTCAAGACGACAAATAGCTAATAAATAAACACAATAACCAATATCAAGTCTTGAAATAATTGTTGAAACTTCTGCATTTTGTTTAAATTCTGTTGAAAGTAAATTGCGCACTTCCAAAAGTTCTGCCTTAAGCAATTATTCAAAAACTTTAAATTAAAAAAATCAACCTGTGTAATTCCCTGCAATTTTATTGCTGTATTTTCAATCATTTCAGTTTTAAAATTGTCAATAGGTAAAAGAGTTGGTGATTTAACAGCAATTTTACAAATAGCTTTATACCATTCCTCTGGCCATAATCCTTTAAAAAAGATAATTGAGAAAGTAAATTAAAATTAAAAAATACCTGAAGGAAATGCAAAACCATGAATCACACAATAGAACCAAAAATCTCTAAAATGATTTTTCAGTCGAATTGAAGGATCTTTTATCGGTTCCATTCTATCCAATAAAGAATTAATTTTTGGAATAAGAACACCCAAATTGCCTGCGCCAGCAGATTTCTTAATGAAAAATTAATTAAAGGATAGGATATAAATTCTAACCTTTACAGTGAATTTATGCATTTTCTCTCCAATGCGTTCTCCTTCAAGTCCCAATTGAATAAAAAGCTCAAGTAAGTTTATTAGAAAAGTCATCTTTTGTTCTTCAGATTCAATTGAACAAGCAATTCTTGCCAAAGCATTATCAACAGAAAGTGTAACGTGACTTAAAAACATAAATATAAAAAAATATTTATAAAAAAGAAATACGAAAATCTGCTAGATGTTGGATCTGTTGAATAAACACGGCTACTTGATTCAATTGTTACTAACGTAAATAATTTCATTATTTTATCATAAATGATTTTCTAAAAAATATACAAATTAAAAAATAAATACATATTTAAATTAACCGTCCCAGAAATCCACATATCTGCCAACGAAGAAATAATATGATTATCCAATTGAGAAGGTGGATTCGAAAAGCGTTGATAAAAAATCTAAATAAAAAAGATAGGTATTAAAAATACAAGAAGAAATAAAAGTACAACCTGGAATATTTGCTCAGAAGATGTTGGATCATCCATGAAAGAAACACCCAATTTTCCCAATGTACTAATAACATTCTCAGAAATTAAAACAGAATTCCTTGAATAATCTTAATTTACTATTAAAATCTTTAAAAAGAACAACCTGTCATTTTCAGACAAAATAGTATAAAGACGAGAAGATAAAGTTGTAAAACAGGCTTGTAATCTATTTTTATCAATTGTCATGGCAGATTTTAAAGCACTAAAAAATACATTTATTTATTCGAGAAAATTTAGAAATAACCGTGAAAGTGAATTAATTGCAGAAGAGCGAAGGCTAGAAAGACCTATTCTTTTTCTTGCAGCAATTATTTCAGCCCGCCCTCGAGATTCTTGTTGTTGATCATTTTTCGATTTCTAAAAATTCAATCAAATTTTCGAAATAATATTACAAAAGTTTACTGGTTCAGATGAAATTTTTAGAAGAATTGGACAAGGTTCCAATAAAAATTTACATAATAAACTAATAATTAATGTATTTGCCAAAGCTGGAAACTTTTCAGACATACTTCCCAATGCTTCAAGAGCCATAACATTAACAGGCATATGAGCCAATACATGTTTGTGTGGCATCCACATTTTGTCAGAAATTGTTCCACAAATCATATCACCATCTTTAAAAAATTTAAATTAAAAATTAAAACAAATTTTTAAAAAACCATTTTCGTCAGTAGAACTCCATACAATTAATTCCAAACAAATCGAGTTGCCAATAACCAACATTTTTACACGATTAACAACAATTTCTTTATCAATAATTGTACTTCTATAAGCATTATTTTTTGATCTCTTATCAAGTGTATTTGATTGTGATCGATCATCTAATTGACTTTGAACAGTTATTGCTTCTTGGCAATATTTAAAAATTGAAAGGGTAAAATCGTTAAGCTAAAAAGTAAATTTTTAAAAGCTAACTCAAAAAAAGTCAACAACCTCATTAGCAAATCTTTCCGATATATCACCATCCTTTTCTCCAATTGTATAATTAGTTAAAATATCTCTCAAAAATGTAAGTGAAACGAGAATAAAAGTTTCAGAAATTGTTTTGTAGGGAAATTTGCGTAATTCAGAGCTTTGAAAAACTTGTTCGGAATACAAATCTAGTTGTTTCAAGAAATCAAAATTTAAAAGCTTCTTAATCTAAAAATAGCAAATTAATTTAAATTTCAAAAAATAACAAACATTAACATTCAATCGACAAATTTCGTCAAAACAATAAGAAAATTTTGCTGTTCCTTTTCTTCTTGTATTAACAAAACTGCTTCCATGTCGAGTAAATAATTTGCGTTGAAGATTAGATTCTTCTGTTTTTTGATCATTCCAAAACCAATTAGAAGAGTCTGTATTCAAACTAAAATAGAAATAAAATAAATTCAAGAAATTGAGTATTTTAAGTCTTTCATAAATTAAAAAGAAAATAAACTAAAAATTAACTAAAGCTTGATGTACATTGCTGTTCGTCGTCGTTTCTTTTAGAAATTATATTGAAAGGTTTTGGATAGATAAATGAAAAGAGTGGTGAAGAAAGTTGATCACTAAACCTGCCCATTGACCGTAAAAGGCCAATTGTTATACAGGCAATTTTCATCAAATCGCCTGAAAAATAAAAGATAATACTTACTTAAATAAATTTCAAAATAACCTTTCTCTTCAATTTTATTTTCATCTCCTACGTCTTCATGATTGTCCTCTTCATTAAAATGGGTAATCTTGGTAGTAAGTTGTTCCAAAAGTTCAATTTGTGAGTTAATTATGATATCTCTAACATGTGGGAAGTGTGCTGCGAGATCGGCAAGAATTGTATTAAAACAAAATGTAAATTGCTCGTGAATGGTAATTTCTTCAAAAAAGAAAAATTAGAATTAAAAAATATTTAACTGTTTGTTTTGTCAATTTCAGCATCATCATACCAACGCAATTGAGGAAATAAAAGAAGTGAATCAGACAAAAATTTTGAAAGTGGTTCAACATGCTTAAAAAATAAAGCTCAGAAAAAGGCATTTTAAAATCAAAAAAACCTTCCCATACGAATAAAGTAGATAAATTCCTGTTGATAATAATGCTGAACGGACATTATGATTAAAAGGTATATTTTCAATTCCATTAGAAAGCTGTCCAAGTAATTGACTTTTAACTTGAGATAATGAGATGTCTGATTGTTTGGCTAAACAAAGGGCAATACAACACCGGTTATTAAAATTGAAATTAGCTTCCATCTTTGAAGAAAATATTAAAATAAAAAAGAACGTGAAAGATAAGTAAAGATTTTAACAAATTGATAACAAAAAAATCTTGATAAATTTTTATTAATTAAATACACGAAACAAACTATTAAAACTAAAAACTGAATACAAGTCAACGCCTACAAGAACATTCCTCATCAAGATTTAATTTTCCCTCTTCTTTTAACCTCTTTAAGGTAGGTGTGTATCTATCCTCTGGCAAGCGGCGATGCTCAACAAGCCGTTTAGCATATTTAGGATTAGTGTCTCTGAAATTAAAAAACAAATAAAAATAAGTCAACAAAGTATAAACCTTCGATAAATCCTTTCTTGATGAAGGCAGTTAGCTGCTGCAATTTTCCATTGATCACATTCTTGCAAAATAACTCGCTCTAAAAATAAAAATTGAAAAATTACTAGTCGTTAATCAAAACTTACTAAAAAAGGGCATAGTTTGCTCACATTCTTTATAAAGACGAATCAAAAAGTTGCACTCATCTGTATGTAAATGAGGCGAAAGATCTAAAGGAAGCATAGAAATTCTAAATTAATCCACAGAATATTGGTCCCTAAAAATTAAAACGGAATTTCTTTTGTTTCCCTTTTTCTCTCGTTAGTATACTATTTTGCAAAAAAAGAAATTCAAATTGTCAGTGTCAAAATGTCAATAAGAGTAAAATTAAACAAAATGAAAAGAACGCAGAATTAGACATAATGCCAAAAGACAAAATGCCTATAAAGCGAAAAAGAACAAATACAAAATGCCCACATAAGGAAACACGAATTCCTTTTTTTCTTCTTCTTGTCTCGACTCTTCTTCATAAAACTCTTCCTTCAACAAAAAGATACATGTGTAATTTGGCAGAAAATGTTTGTTTTAAAAGCATGTTTTTGATACATTCTTGTAGTTATTGTCTGAGATACATAAAGCTTTTTTAAGGATGTGTACAGTCTCCTTTTGAAATATTTTTTTACATTTTTTGACTAGACATTTGAGAGTTTGCGCAGATGTTAATTTTGTTTCATTGAAGTTGATGGCTTTAGTAAAGAAACCAGACATCCCTCAATTTTTTCTTTTAAATGTGATTGACTTGTAAAAAAACTAAACATCTTGTAGGCACATCCTTTTTCTTAGGCATTTATTTAACATTGAATTGTTCTCGTTGAATCAGTTGTTGTTCTCGTTTAATCTCTCTTTCTTTACATTTTATTTTACTCAAAATCTTCCTCCCCTATTTGGATGTACATAATAATTGGGAGGGGCTAAAATGGCAGGTGCGCCATCAGCCACGTTGGACCACGCTATTTTAGCATCAAGCGTTTGGCCCGTTACCATCATAATTGTGAATGAAATAGAGGAAAAAGCCAGCAGTCGGGAATACAGGTAAATTAATCAACCAGTCACATAACCTCATCCTCCTCTTTATATTCAATATATCCTCATAAAAATGAAACAAATAATATTCAATTACTCAAAACTAAAAATATTAATTGCTAAACTATCCTTCCATTTCCCCTAAATTTTGCCAAAATATGCCATTTACATGCCTAAGTAGTAGTGCCGCATTTAACGGAAATAATTAGGTTTAAGTGCAGACTGCTGCTTAAGCACGGAGATGTGCAAAGGCAATTATTTTATTAAATTAATTTATATTTTATTATTCTTTAAAAAATTGAGCAATAAAAATTTAAAAAGATTATGTATATTAAAGCTCTTCATAAAAAAATTTATTTTAAAAAATCCTACCCAAATAACACTTTCTTTTTACTCATCCTCTTCCAACCTTTCCTCAATTTCAGCTAAAACTACCTCACTTGGTGCTCCAAAACTTTGCCTTTCTGTTGTTGTTCCAAACTCTTCATCAAAAATTGCTAAAGTATCTTCTTCCTCTTCTTCATCTCCATTATTTTCATTAAATTTAGAAGATACAAGCGACATTTTTTGTCGCAATGAATATCTTTTTGCATGAATTGAGCCTTCAAAATTAGAATTAAATGAATGTTGAGCCATAATCCTTTGACTAGGTGAAGAACGTTGTCTACGAAGAGTTCTATTATCATTTTTAGGCATTAAATGGGAGGTGACATCGAATACGGTGAGCGATGGGCGTGGAAGACTTAAAGATGCTGATTGTTGTCCTGAACGAACTAGGCATTCTTCAACTTCTATTAAATCTCTCTCAATTTCAGAAATTCCCTATAATATATTTAAAAATCTTTAAAAAACAAATTTGTCCTACTAATGGATCGGCATCATCTTCCTCCTCCTCATCATCGTTTTGATCTTCTTCTTCACTTTTATTTTCATCATCGTCTTTTTGTGATGATGAATCAACTTCTGTTGTGAGACCTTTATCTATAGGTTTCTCCAAATCTTGTAATCCCTTTGCTTAAAAAGGATTGGATGATTAGGATGAAAGAAAAAACTCTTGCCTTCAGCAGCATCATCTCTTTTTGTGCTTTCTTCCAAGTGTTTCATCAAAACAGCAACAACTACATTAACAAGAACAAATTGTGATATAAGAACAAAAATAACAAAAAAGCATGGAGCCAAAATTGGATCAACACAACAATTTCTCTGTTAAAAAAATAAAAAGGAAGCTTGTTAGGATTAATAAAAATAAGAAACCTCACAACGATCCGATGGATCACAATCATCTCGTAATGCATCCTAAAAATTAATGGATATTAAGAAACTTTTTAGGATTACAAAAATTTTTTTGAAACCTTCATAATCCCATTCCAATTATCACCAGTCGCAATACGAAAAAGTGTTAAAAAAGCCATTCCTAAACATTTAATCTTTTATTAAAAATTATTTATAAACCTTACCAAAATTTTTAAAATGTGCATGTTCTCCAAGTCCATCACTAAAAAAATAATTAAAATAAAAAAACAAATAAAGCAACCATGGATGTTCCTCAGAGCATTCTAAAAATGAATATAAAATATTATAATTATATTTTTAAATTATTAACCTAATCGGCCAAATAACTCAACGCCAAGTGCAGCAAATATAAAGAAAAGTAGGAAGAAAAGTGAGCCAAGATTGCCAACTTGAGGTAATGCTTCACCAACTGTATCCAAAAGTGATCTTATTCCTTTTGCCATTTTTAATAGTTTTAATACTGCAAAAAATTTTTAAATTTATATTTTTAATTTATCATAATTTTAAATAAAATTAATTAGAAAATCTAAACCTCTAGCAATTCGAAGAACTCGCATAACACGAATTATTGTTGGATTTATAGGTAATTCTAAAGCTTCAAATTCTTCAAATATAATGCCAGCAATAGAAAGGAGTACAATAAACATATCTAATTGATTCCAACGTTCAGCGAAGAAACGTCCAAATCCAAGAGCGTAAAGTTTTGCTGCAGCTTCCAACTAAAAAATTTTGAAGAAAATTAATAAGTTAAAAATGACAATTACCGTAAATACAGCAGTAAATAAATAATTAAGTGCTCTCAATAAATATCTCAAACCATTTGGCATCATATAAAATTCCATAGCCATTGAAACAACCTTTCAAAAATTATTAAAAATTAATTTTCTATTAAAAAATACATTTAATCCAATAACTGCAGATATTGCCAAATCAAAATATTTGCTTGTAACCACATTATTTATAATTGCACGTCTTCGCCCATATTTTGCCCAATATGGATGTGATTTTACTTTCTCTTTTTTCTTCTTAATAAGTTCAATTTCGGCAAATTGCTGACGTTTTAAGCGTCTCTTCATTTTCTTTTTTTGTGCCTTTTCGCGCATTTCTGCTTCGAGTGTTTCCTTACATTTATGGAAATTGTCAACCACAACACCAACAAACATATTTAAAACAAAAAAGCCGACAAGAAGTAAAAAAGAAATAAAATAAATCATTCTCCATTCATTATAGTTTTCTATTGGCTGCATATCTGACAATGAGATAAAAATTTTTTTATAAATTACAAATTCCATTAAACTAACCAACACCAACAGCATCTATACCCTGATACATTATTGAGACCCATCCATCTTTGCTTGAAAGAACAAAAAGTGACATCTTTAAAGATATGCATAAAAAATTAATCCTAAAAAATTTAAATCAAACCAATGCCTGGCCGAGATTGTCAAAATTATAGCGGTGGTTTATCTAAATTTTTAAAAAGAAAATTGGTATCAATAAATTTAACAAAATACCCATCGATTGTTAGGATCAATAAGACATTCAGAACGTGTGCTAACATTTTGAACGTGAGGTCCAACACAATGAAACATCGTTCCTTTAAATAGTTGTACACCAAGAATACCAAAAATTATGAAGAAAGTGCAACATATAAGAACAATATTTCCAATAGGCTTTAAAGAGCTGATTAAAGTCATTACAACAAGTTTGACACCTACAAATTATTTTTTATAATTTCTAGAATTAAATATACCAGGAGCTCGATTAATAACCCGTAGAGGACGAAGAGCACGCAGAAGTCGTAAAACACGAATAACGCCAAATATTTTAGGTGAATCTGTAAAAAGTTTTAATTTTTTTTTGAAATTGAAATATATGTATACCTCCACTAACGAAAATCTCCATAATAACGTTAACCAATGATATTAACACCTAAAAAATTTTCAGAAAAAAATAATTCGCAAAATTTAACTAACCAAACAACCATCTAAAATATTCCAACCATCCTTGAAATAAGCATCTGAACCATAAAAGCAACCATTTGCAATAATTTTAGCAACCATCTCAAGGGTAAATATAAGAGTAAAGGCATAACCAGTTATTGAAAGAAAGAAGCGTTCGGCACTTCGAGGTGGAATACTTGGCCTTTCCATTGCAAGAGTAACACAATTTAAGCTTATACACATTAAAATTACATAGTCAAACATAAAATTAAAAAGATTTTATTTAAATTTTGAAAAAAAAACCATTTGCGTTGAGTCAAACGAAAACAATTCTTAAAATATTTATTAAAAATTAATTCAAAATTTTTTAAATAACCTCTCTAATAATATTGTTCCTTGATAACAGAAACAGAGAATGATCCGATCTCTTATACAAGAAAGTTTTTCTAAATAATCTTCTCCACCAAATATTTCTTTTTTGTTGGACTCTATCTTGCTCTTCCGCCAAAGCATGTTGTAGTTCTTCACTTGCTTTGAGGTATTTTTCTCGTGTATAAGCTTCCAGAATTGCACGATGTCCATGTAATGGACACTGAGGATCGAAGAGAGAGGAATGTACATTGAGTGAATGGGAAGAGTTAAACTGCTAAAAAAATTCATACATATTGTCATATTATTAAATGTTTTACCGAGTTAGACCAGCTCGACAGTCTCGGCCTTTCTCCTTCTGATTGGGATTGCTCAACGGGTTGATGAATATTTTTTGGATTAATTAACAGCTATTAAATTGTAAAATTTCTCGTTGTAAATATAGTTTTGATATACCTGCTGCATACCATCAAGATGAGGTCCTCTTGGCACTGATAAAGATGAATGTCTTTGCCATGTTAATCTTCTACCAGGAGCATAACTTTCTCTTCTGCGTCTCTGTTGTTGTCGAACATCCATAAGATCCTTATTATCAACAGAAATTGAGAATTGACGAGACTAAATTTTAAAGTTAAAAAATAATAATTAAAGAGTTTCTAACCTTCCTCCGTTCATTCTCAATAATTTTCTTTCCTAATTGTTCTCGAACAACCGTAATATTGTCTTGGCCACAACTACATTTCTTTTTCAAAAAAGCATTTAAAGTAGTTCTGGCAATAAGCATTTCCAATTCCATTTTTCGCTCATTTTCCTCCTCTTCTGCTCTCTTGAGAGCTTCTTCCTCCTGTTCCATACAAATTGGAATTTTTAATTTTAACAATTAATAACTAACCAATTGACGCTTCTCTTCCTCCTAAATATCTTTTTTATTTTTCAAAATCCTTAAATTTAATTAAATACCTTGCTTTCTTGAAAGCCTTCAACGAGAATGGCAACCAAAAGATTAAAGAGGACATAATTACCAAAAGTCATAAGAGTAACAAAATAAAGAGCTGCCCACGGAGTTGTATGTGACATTCCATTAAACAAAACCATATTCCAATCCTCACAAGTTAAAATCTACTAATGATTTTTATGAGATAAGCAAAAATTGATAAAAACTCAAAAATAATCAGACGGACGAAAAATAATGTTACGACCGGAGGTGTCCGAGGTTTCACTAATGCCAACGAGCACAATAATAACACTTTATCACGAAGAGAAATAAACAAAGTAGGCGAAGGGAATGGGACAGACGAAGGAGATCAGTGACTAGCCCCGCTAGTATGATCCGAATAGACTGACGCTTTCACTGGCTTTTATACTAAACACTTTAAGGGCTGACGCCCATACACAACACCTCCCCCCTTGAAAAAAAGGTTCGGCTTTCACTTAAAGCCGAAGCTTTACAACTTTAACATTCACTATAGCTTCCATGCTATCAATACAATCAAAACTAAGCCAGAGCGTCTAGTCTCTCACTAACACTCAATTCACAACAAAATACAAGAAATGTGGGATGACAAAAGGGCAAACAACAAATTAAATTACAATACAAAAATTACAAAATCACAAAATTTGTCATCTTATTCCACATTTTATTTTTCTTCTTGCAGCGGTCATCTACAGTGCATACAGCAGCTCACAACAAGGCAAATCGCACGTCCTGATTTGGGGTCACACTTGTTGATCACTGCTTGTCCATAAGCATTTCACTTTTATTTTTCACTTTTCCTCACTAATCACTTTTTATTTCACTTTTTATTTTTCACACTTTCTATTGCGGCACTCCATTTACTTTTCAACACTATGCCCAATAACTTCACTGAATTGCATCACTAACACTATTTAATGACTTAATGAAGTCAAACACCACAACACTAACATTTAGTTAGTGTGCAGTTCGGTGCCGTTTTCCCGTGTACTTTTAGGATGGCTCGTGGTTTGAATACTAACACTTGAATACTACTACTAACTAACCACTCAAAGGATGCCTGTTACATCCTGCCTCTGTCAAAGACTCAGGTACCGCAACACTTCACTGAACTTACACTATGTGTAGTCTGGGTTGCTTCACTCACTTGCGCTGGTCTAATACTTCAATCACTAATAATATTCACTCCTCAGCGCCTTGACTCACTGCAATTCACTTCACTACTTTTCATTTTCAAACTTCATTATTTGGTCTTACCCACCCTTCTTGGCTGCCAAATTTTAACTTTTTTCACTTCATTATTTGGTCTTACCCACCCTTTAGGCTGCCAAATTTAACTTTTTTACACTTTTCACTTTTCTCAATTTCTGGACTTACATTCTCATGAATGCCAGACACTTCAAAACTTGATCGGCAAAATCTGCGCACTTCCAGGACCACTAGGCATTTCAGCCTTAAACTTCGACCATTGGCACTCTCACTAAGTCCTTTTTCAGGTCACTACTCACTAACAGGTCCATGCGCACTAACAATTCACTCAATTCACTTCCGACTCATGCCGATCACTAAATTACGACGTCTGTCCACTCACAATCAAAACAATCACTTTCACTAATTGCCAAAGCAATTCACTACACTTCGCCACACTTCACTTTTTGTCGACCGCGCCATTGTTACGACCGGAGGTGTCCGAGGTTTCACTAATGCCAACGAGCACAATAATAACACTTTATCACGAAGAGAAATAAACAAAGTAGGCGAAGGGAATGGGACAGACGAAGGAGATCAGTGACTAGCCCCGCTAGTATGATCCGAATAGACTGACGCTTTCACTGGCTTTTATACTAAACACTTTAAGGGCTGACGCCCATACACAACAAATAAAATAAAGCTCAAACTCGAAAACAGAAAAAAGAACATTTAGAATTATGATATAAACCTGAAAAACAGTCAAAAAAGCTGAGAAAAGGGAATCATAATTTGCACGTTCACATTCGCATTGTCCGCTGTTAACGTCGTTTATTGCACAATGAGTCCCATCATCAGGATGTGAACAAAATGTGCATCCAAATAAGAACATTCCAAGTAAACTGTCAAACAAATTTTAAAAAATAAAATTGGATAATAAAATAGCAAGAAATCTATTGTTAAAGTGATTAAACAAGGTTAGAAAACACGAAAAAATCAAACAAAAAACAACACAAAAATACTAGACTAAAAAATATTTGGACAGTGAATACCTGAAAAACTGTTGTTAGTGCCCAAAGGAGAGAATCAAAGTTTTTACGTTCACATTTAGATACTTGATTTCCAATCCAATTGACTTCATGTTTACAGAATTTACAACCAAATAAGTTCATACCAAGAATGCTAAAAGAAATTAGTAGTAGATGAAAGTGGGAATGGATAAAGGATATGTGAAATTAATAATTCGGATGGGAAATATGTAAGTATGGTTTTAAATAGTTAGATGATAGAATATAAAATTAAATGGATAGAATATAAAATGGATAGAATATAAAATTAAATGATTTAGAGGAGTAATATGTAATATTTCTAAAATAATACTTTATTAGAAAATTAATAGAATTAGTAGTAGGTAAGTCTTTAGAGGATTTTAAGAGTTAAAAATTCATGTTTAATTATTAAATTGCCTGAAAATGAAGATGAAAAGAAGGAGCAAACCAAAAAATACAGTCACATTATCCATTGTTCGGAGCATAACAACAAGTTGATAACGCAAAGCTGGCATAAATCGAACAAGTTTCAATATACGCAAAAGACGAAAAGTTCTTAGGACAGATAAACCACCCTTTCCTTCTTGAAATAATTCTAACACACTAAAATTAAAAAAAATCTTTCGATATTCCAACTAACACCGCAATATTTAATAATTACCTAAGAGCAACAATTCCTCCATCAAAAAGATTAAAACCATCTTGTATATAACCAAATAGTCCATAAGCAACAATTTTAAGTAACATTTCCAAAGCAAAAAGTGCAGTAAAGAAAAGATTGCTGTATTCAAGAAGCGTAGTTAATATTTCAGGTTGTTGGTGATATTCAACACCCATTGAAAGTGTATTTACAAGAATAGCTATAAGAATACCACGAGTAAAATGATCACAACAAACAAAGCTTTAAAAAATATTTATTATAAAATTAAATACTGCCAAAAATAAAGGAAACCTTCGAATTCTTAATTTAAAATCCCTCCAGGGGCTTGGATTCATTTCAGTATTCCGTCTGCTTTGTCGACGTCGTGAATGTTCTTTGTTGTTGTTATCATCTATTTTTATATCTGAATCTTAAATTTTGTATAATTTTAAAACCAATAAATAGTCAAGCCTATTGAACTGATTTTTCCATTTAACTTTTCTTTTCTCATATTTCCATTATCTTCATCTGTCACCTTTCCATCATCTACTTCAACTAAATTTTCGCCTCCTTTTTCACGTTCATCTTCTTGTTTTGTCTTCTTTTGTTTTTTACGAAATTCTCTTAAAGTTCTAATTAACAAACGCCGTGCTCTTTGAAATGTACGTCGAATTACACGTACGAAGGCCCCATAGACACTATCCCCTTCAGCATTATCTCGAAGCCCAGATTGTGAGATGGAGCCAAATTCACTCGCTATATAAATATTTTAAAATTAAATAAACTTTTAGAAAACCTAATAACGAATCCGAATTTATACATTTCCTTTCTTCCAACATTCGTTGAGTTTCTCTTCTTTTTGTTTCTGCAAATTGAGTAGCAATGACAACAAGGCACTAAAAGAATAATTTTTGGTGGTTAAATGTTTTCTCTGTTACTTACTAAATTAACCATAAAGAAGGCCCCAATCTGTCAAATTTAAAATTATTTAATTTTAGGAACCACTTATATTTTAATTAAAATCTAACCACAATTAGAAGAACAAAATAAATCCAATTCCAAAACGAATGAGCATCTTGTACATAATACATTATATCTGTCCATCCTTCTAAAGAAATAACTAAAAATATTGCTACCCAAGCAAATCTAAAAAAAAATTTTTATTTCAAATTTAGAAAACAAAAAATGTTACCCAATATTGTCGAAAGATACAGAGCCCTTAAAATAGAAATTTTTTAATAAATATAAAAAATTATTAAACTTGCCTGGAATGGATTTTTATGCATAACCTGACATTTTGAGTAATAATTATTCCAATTAATACAACTATCAATTCTTTCATTATTGTAATCAAAAAGACTGAGATTGCATTTTTTACCATCACTTTTGTATTGAGGTAAGTTTTCACAAGAATGGAGACCAGAAGAATCAGGTTGTGAGCAAATATAATCTAAAGAAGTATCCTGAGGGATGTAATACCTGAAAGAATTAGAAATAATTTAAAAATATCAAATTAAAATTTTAATAACCTGGTCAAAGAAATATCAACAGGAAATGAAAAATTCTTTAAAGACAAATAGTCACTTGAAGGTAATTCAATTACGCAACGGTTTCGCAGAAGACCTGCCCAAAGCTGAACTCCAATAATTCCAAAAATAAAGAAAACAAAAAAGCACAGTAAAAGAACATTTCCTAACATGGGTAGAGTGTCGAGTAAGAGATTTACTGAAAATGGAGTAATTTAAAACTAATTGTAAAAATATTAAAATATATACCAAGAATGCGTAGTGAAGGAATTCTATTCACTGCCCTGAGAGGTCTAAGAACTCTAATTGTACGTATTGCTGTCAGATTTAAATTGCCCAAATATTTCTAAATTTAATAAGCATTTTAAACTTTATAAAAATTTAAAAAACCGATAATAAATATTCAGCAATACCAGCAAGCACGATAAAAAAATCAAGTCGATTCCACCCGTCGCCCAAATAAGCAGTTTCGCCCCAAAAGCCAAAGGCTACAATTTTAATTGCCATTTCAGCAGCAAAATAAGCGAAAATTGTATGGTCAATAAGTGAAAGGAGCCAACAACGATATGTTTCACACTCAGGGCCATCTTCACAAGGCCTATACATTCCAAGTGTGATGCAATTAATAAAGATCACAACCATCTGAAACAAATTTTTATGTAAAAATTCTTTTGGAAAAACGTACAGTTACACGATCAAACCAAAGATTATTCACTAAACACAATGATAAATACCGTAGTTTTTGATTTTGATGGAGAAACCCGAGGGAAATTGGCTCGTATCTAAATAAGCTTTTAATGAAATTTGTTTTAATAAAGGATAAACCCTGGAAAGGGTAATTCTTCATTGCTTTCTTCTTCCTCATCACCAGTTTCATCCTCCAGTTTTTCCTCCGATTCTTCCAGCTTCTTTTCGCTTATTTGGTCTTCCTCTTCTTCCATTTCCACCCAATCCGGGAAAGTTGGTCTTCTCGGACGCATTGTGCTTGAAGAAATAGTGTTACACCTACTATGACTACTGCATGGATGTTCACTCTGTTATAGAAATTCGTGTTAAAAATAAAAATAAATCATTGAACCTGTTCCTCATCTGAGAAGTCAACATTTTTTTGCCTTCGTGTCGACTGCTTTCGAACTGCTAAAGATTTCCGCCTTGACGTACTGCCACTCCTAAAATTAAAATTTCTAGATTAAATAATGCCCCCTTATTACCGTTTCTGGTTGAATTTAGAAAGAGATTTGAATGAGCGTAGCTCTCGAACCACTGGTTGTTGTAACATTAGACTCCTCCAAATAGAACCAAAATTGTGCTGACAAATTAAATATCCTTATTCTTGCATGAAAATTTTAATAAATTGATACATAATATGCTGAAAAAATTCATTAAATTAAATGTTAAGTTCAATAAAAAATTATATTAGAAAAGAATTAATTAAGAAACAACAGATTTTTAATTGTTTTTAATGAAAAGACCAATAAAGGAGAGAATAAACAAGAGAATTGTTATTAAATTTTCAATTTTAAAAACATACGTTCCCGGCTGTAAATAAGCAAAGAATCTGGAAAATCCTTAAGTTCTCCTTTTCTTCCTAAAATGCTTGGCCTTACAAAGTCCCCAACAACACTTTACTTTGCTTGGATGACGAGATGGAGAATCGATAAAGAGAGGAAAAGGATGAGGACTAAAAGCGCATTCCAAAAACTATGGAAGGCCAGTGGCTCTTGACGTAGTGGTCTATAAGCATTCCTGAGAGCTTTAACAGTAGCAATTTAAATGAGCGGATATTTAATCAGACTGGAAACATGGAAACCAAATATTTTTTCATTAGCAACAAATTGACTGAAAATGGGAATCAAAAGAGCGGAATTATTTATAAATCAGATTGTGAAAGAATAAAGGCTTTAGGTTGCCATTCTCACTTTGAAATTTTAAATTTTTAGAAAGTTCAATTTGTTTAGAAAGTTCACAATCTGTCTGTAACTACTTAACTTTTGAATAGAAGATAAAGGACAGCTAACGTTTCACTACTATTTTCTTTGTTCCCATTGAATGTGCAAAATTACTGCAAATATTGAGAACTGTTAAGAGGAGCACACTTACTTTTTAGTAAGCTTATACAAAAGAAGGGAGAAATATAAGAAAATTGATACATGAAATAAAAATTGATCTTGGATTAAAAAAATAAAAAAAGAGGTTCCATAAGATCAATCCGGCATGCGCAACAGGGAAAAAATGAAACTCGAAACAAGATTATCTCATAATGTCATTGATTTAGAAGTTGGCAAGAAAAGCATCATTCAAAATTCTCTCCAAAAGAACATTTAAAATTATTAGTCGCAGCTGTCTAGAATATTGTTCATAAAAAGCATTTTTCAAGTATTTAACTAGACTTTATTCCTTCTATCTCTATTGTTAGTTAATTTGGCTAATTTCGGACCTAATCTTTCATTATTAACTCAAATACTCTTTTTTTTCTTTAATTATGTAGGTATTGGGGGTGTTTACATTTGAACATATGCTCGGAAAATTTTACGCCTAGAAATTAACCACTCATCTGTTCTTTTTCCTTCAAAAATTATTTAATTTGTCAAGAATGGATTGGAAAGATGAAGTAAAAATTCAAAATGAGCAAGCAGATCGATTAGAACTAAATGGCATCGAACAACTGTCACTTCCCAACTTTTTATTGTCCCAGCATTCTTTCTTACTTCTTATACGTCGCAAGCATATCACTCTGCTTCTTCTCGATCAGTTTATTGAGGCTGGAAGCCCAGAGGCAAGAAAATAGTTGATGGGGGTAGGCTTTACTCCGATTTTTCTGTCATTCATTTGACCAAGCGTCCTAGCCTAACGCTTTTTTACTTTATTTCCGTTTTTACTAATGTGAGAGCTTGAAGTCAGTCATACTAACTAGCAAAGTGGTGCAAATATTTAAGCTATTTTCCCTACTTTTTTCCTTAACAGTTTTCATTTAAATCAATTTATTTCCTATATCCTTAATAAGATTACAAAAATGAGTAGTCGTGGCCATTCACAAGACAGAGCTCTATCTCAGGAAAGGGAAACAGCATTTGCTGGATATGGAGATCGAGTCGGCTCTGGAGTAGCCTATGCTCCTGCACAATGGAGAGGAGGAGAGGTTGTTAAAAAGGATTCTCAACTTAAAAAGTAATAATTATATAGCTGGTTACGGATCCATCAATGGTCACAAAATCGCTGAAAACTCGTCGGTTCTATTACTCGCCAATTGGAGATGGTATGTTAGATAAATAAACCACGAGGAAATACCTTACTCTTAGGAGTTGTGGCCGCAGACGGTGTTGAGCTCAAACGTCTTCCACCTGATTTAACACCCAAAGTTGAAGTGATCCAACAACGAGTAGTGGAGCGTGCTCCACCTGGAAAGCCTGGCTTGAGAGTTACTGAGAAAACTTGGTCAACAGGAGGTTCTAAAAAATTTTTCAAGGAAATCTTACTAAGAATATTAGGCGGAGAATCTGACTCAAATCTGGCCTATGGAAGCAAGCAAATGGGTGCAGCTTCACCGACAGCAGATGGACAAGGACAGTTACAGCGTCCAGAAACGGATCCATTTTCCAAGCCAACAGACCAATTAGGGTCACCTTATCAACGTCCTGAATCGGCACAATCAATGCCAGCTAACAACAGAAATGGCGCACCAAAAGATCAGTGGATGTCACCAAGAGATCATGGAATTGGAGGCCCGAAAGATGGCGGACTTGGAGGACCACCGTCTGCAGGAAGGCATGGACCATTTGCTGGAGATGGAAACTTTGGCCCCGGGGTTGGAGGACCACATGGATCTACACGCTCAACACCGGGATTGGGCCCAGCTACAAATGGAACTGGCAACTTTGGACCAGAATTTCCCACTTCTGGACGTTCTAGCGGTGAGCTGTCTAAATTTTTAATGAAAACTGGCTTCCCATATCTGATCTTGTATTCTTAATTACGTAGTATTTCAAAAAATTAATCCAAAAATTAAATGTAGCATATTTCTGGGTTAGTTTAGCAGACCTATACGAGCCGGGCTATCGTTATGAGATAAAGAAGGACTATAAAGTCACGAATCCCCGAGAACTGATCCATCAGTATGCAACAGGAACTCCAGTAACTGCAATTGATCCTAATCTAACAGAGACCACACGGACAATCACTCGACAACATTATACACAAACTGTGGAGGAATCGTAAGAATTTTTTTCCTATAAACTCGAAATATCTATTTTTTAGATTTGGCCCATTTCCACCCTATACTGCTGGTCCTAATGTTCCTACACCTTTAAAGTTTGCGAGACAATTAAGAGATGAAAGTAAGTCTTAGCTAATATTATAAATCAACGTTTTTAGCAATGACTAACACCCAACGACAGGCAAATATGCAAAAGGATTCATTAGGCGCTAATGCAAAAGATGCACAGTTTGAACAACGAATTTCGGTAAAAATTAAAGTATTTTACAGGAACAAAATTCCTGATTTAAGGAAATCCGCCACTCTACGAATCGCCAAATTTCGCCTCATAACCAGTTTACAGAAAATTTTACTGGCATATGATTATTTTAAAAATATATACTATTAGCAATTCAATAAATTTTTTGAAAAGTTGGCAAGAAAAAAGAATATAAGTGAAAGTCAGTTATTTTTTGAATAAAGTTTTCAAATATTTTTGTCTACCTAATTCATATATCCGTCAGATTATCTCAAATAAAATTTCTAATTTCACAATTTGGACGTATTTTTTTCCTGCAAGACGTTGACCAATTCGGCTATAATATCTATAAAAAACAAATTCAAGGAAATAGCGAAAAGATATCCCCGGAAAGATCTATTGAAAACTATTTCAATTTTCAAGCCAAATATTTAAATATCTAAATTATACCCACCGTTACTGCTCTCAAAGTGTTTTGCACCTTTCATACCACAGATCTTCTCCCAATTGATTGCCACTATAAATACTCATTTAGTAATTACCAGCAAAATAGACTTGCCATCTTCAGCAATAGCATTTGAAATCACAAGGCCAACAGAACGATAGGACTCAACTTTATTAAAGATTAATTTTCATACTTCTTAAGAAAAATACCTGTCCCATACCAGCCCGCTCCAGCTTCGAAAATTCGTCCTGTGGAAGAGCAATTTTCATGTCCCAGATAAATACAGAGAGGAGTTACAAATTCAGGTTTAAATGCCTTAACCAAATCGTCTGGCATTATTGTCTCAGTCATACGAGAGCCGGCTGTAGGCACCTAAAAACTAATTTAGAAATTTTTCTATTAGGATACATACCAAAGCATTGCTGATAATATTATATTTCTGACCCTCAAGAGCTAAGGTGTTTGATAATCCAATTAGTGCCATCTATGTAAATAGCAATTAATAACTGACTAAATTTCACAACCTTAGCAGCAGCGTAGTTTGCTTGACCAAAACTCCCATATATTCCAGAATTCGAAGAAATGAATACTAAACGGCCATACTTTCTTTCACGCATATATGGCCAGGCTGCCTTAGTTACAGAAAATGCACCCTAGAATATCATTACAATATTTTATTACAGAAAAGATTATAAGAAACCTTTAAATGAACCTTAATCACCAAATCTAGAAAATAATAGATCTTGCAATTATTAAGAAAAAAATAACAATACCCCAATCCAGTTCACTCATTTTAGCAAAACTAGTGTCTCTTAGAATTCCAGCATTGTTGACAACAACGTCTAAAAATTGGTGAGAAATTACAACTAACATGAAATATTGCATGTACCAATCCTCCCATAATTTTTTATTGCAGTTTGTACAATGCTCTCACCCTGTTCCACACTGAAATTTTCGTTTAGTAAAAAAGATAGATTTTTAAACCTGTCATAATTCGCCACTGCTTGGCCACCACAAGCCTTAATTTCTTTCACTACTTCATCAGCAGCACAATTTGAAGACCCAGACTGCCCATGCCGATCACCGCCCAAATCGTTGACTTAAAATAAGCAGATAAACTTAACAAATAACTAACCAATAACTTTAGCTCCTCTTTTGGCAAATTCCAGTGCATAAGATCTCCCAAGTCCACGACCTGCGCCAGTCTTTAATAAATTTATTTCTAAGAATCCTATATATAATAACCACAAGCACCACACGTCCTTCGAAGCGGAGAGCATGCATTTGACTAAGAAATCAAATATTCAACAAAATTTTGAGTCGGGCAATTGCCCTGTAGGTGAAAAAGCTAGGTATTAATAAATGTATAAAGAGAATAAGTATTTTATAACTATTCCGATTAAATTAAGTAAAAATAAGATTTGCATCTAAATTTTATGATAACTTTCGTTTCATAATGTTGCATCAAACAATCTATCAATGATCATTTCAATCGTTTCGGCATCATATTTCAGTTGCCTGTCGGCTTCAAAAAGTTCTGAACATTCTTGCGAATTCTTTTTACTAAATTCGACAAAAGGCTGTAAGACAAGACTTTTTATTCTCATTCGGACATTGTTAGCTGTCATTTGATCGGCTACGCAATAAATTTTTTGTTGTTCAACGATTGCATCAAATTCTCGAGTAAAAACCTGCAAAAACGCATCTATAATTTAATGATTAAAATGAATATACCGTAAAAATCGATTTCACAGAACGTTTCTCTTCTCCTGGCCCCAAATCAGTGTTGAAAACCTCACCGACTTTTGCCCAAACTTTCAGAAATTGTTGTAAATAACTTTGCGCCTCTGTTTCGAAACTAGAAGGAAATGCTGTCTGATCACCTTGAAGGAGAGCAAGCAAAGTTCTTTCACGACTTACAGTTTGACCAATATATTGAAGATTGTTAATCATGAAAAGAGAAGCTAATGCAGGGTCTTCATAAGTACTACTCTTTTGACGTAGATTTTGACTAAGAGCCTTCAGAATTTGTACTAAAATTGGAAACTCAATCACAATCTAAATTTTTCAAATAAAACCTGCCAAAGCGCCTGGACTCTCATGAACCTCGGCACGTTGTATAAGCTGATTGAGTAATTTTTGTTGTTGAACTAATACTTTGAGTAAATTTAGTGTTCCACTACTTATTGGATGCACCTGAAATTCCAACAAATTAAATAATCAAATTTAGAATTCCCAACGTTGCCATCCTGAGGCAAAAAACGACCGCCAATCTGATCTTCTAAAATTTTGGATAATAAAAATAGTAAGTTAAAAAATATAACCTGACAATCGTAATCGATAATCTTTAATTAGAATAATTGACTTTCGATATAAGGAAGATTGGAGTGAGGCAAATTGAGCTGATTCACCAAGATTCTAAAACAATAAAAACAAAATAAAATAAAAAAAATACTTCGGAAAGAGAAGCAAGCTGATTTGCATGTTTGAGCATGAAACGAGCAAGAGGTAAAAGTATCATAAAGCTTCCTTCATAAGAATCAACAACTCGAAGCGCATGTGATAAAACACGACCCAAACAAGCGCCAACAATTTGCCTTAACACTTCTGCCTCAACACTGACATTACCAAAAACGGCTGAACTTTGCTCTGTTTCAAGTTGAATTAAGACAACAGTAGATGAAAGCATAAAAAGGGTAACAGCAATTGCATTATCTCGGTGAAGTTGATCATTAGAATCCGCTAAAAAATTAACAAAGATAATTTTAACTTTTAAATTAATACCGATCCTGCTCGCTGCTTTTTTCAGAGCACTAAAAATAAAAAATTTTAAAATTAAAAGAAAAAATCTAATTTCAACAAAAGTCTGAAAGCAATTGGTGCAAACTGACGGATTCCAATCCGATCAATTTGTTCATCTAATTCCTTATCCTTTACATTGGAAACTTTATTATCGTCTAAATTATTTTTTCCTTTCCACACAACTTTATCAATTTTTCCTTTTCTTTCTAAATGATTTTTACTAACATCAAAACATTGCTTTTTAACCATAATTTGATTTTCTGTTGGTTTATTAGTGGAACTTCCACGTAAAACTTTTCGCCAATTTTCCCCACTAATTATAGGACAAGAAATTTGATCTTCTTGTTTATGTCTAATTAAAGAATCAAGTGTAAGAAATATTTAAGAAAGTAATTTGTTCAGAATTACGCCCTAAATGTAAATCCAAGAAAAATAAAAACCTACGTCTTAACAAATTGTCCACTTTTGACTCGATTATTTAGTCCAATCTGATCAGCAATAAATTGCAAGGGTTTCTAATAATAAAAAATGAAAAATTATTTGTAAAGTGAACAATTAACCATCATATTTTCAGCACGAAATTGCGAATAGGATTGAAGAAATTGTCGTTGTCCATCTGAATCGCTGTGTTCTAATAGCCAACTGGCAATCTGATGAATTTTTTGTACGTCACGAAGCGTCATGAAAGAACTCAATCGGAATGATGGCATTTCTAAATTTTAATTGAATCAAAGATTAAACATATAATACTTGCCATAATCATCATCGAGACATTCAAATAGCTTTTTTGCATCTACAGGCACGCAACTGTACCTAACCAAATTAGAAAATTCTGCCTCAATGTTGGAATAGCCAATTTCGTAAATCAATTTCTGATAAAATTACAATATTGATTGATCTACCTAACAAACTTCTTACCACATGTTCCAACTTATTTTTGTATGTAAGATGAGTAGAAAAGAAAGCAATTGCTTCTTTAAGAGTTCGCATTTTCTCCAAATAGTCGTCAAGAGCGAGCATCACATTGCCGTCCTAGAATTAAAAGTCAGCCCTAGTTTAAAGCAAATAGTTAAAAAAACCCTGATAGTATTTTCTAATGCAGTCGTTTTTCCATGAAACTGAATGGTGGCATCGACGGTAGAAAGAAGCTTGCGAATATCTAAGGGTTTGTTATTAGAATGAATGCAAAACATAAAAACAAACTTTGTTGTTCTCTCTGTATAACACTTGATTTTGTATAAAGTGTTGCAACATTTGCAGAAAGCGAGTCGATACGGTCCTGAAAACTTCCGAGAAGTGTGCAAACTGATTGTTGTATCTGGTTTGATTTGTTTAATGCTTCTTGAAAATCTCTAAGCCATTCTTCATCCTACAAAATAAGGGTTAAAATAATTGAATTATCGAAAATAAGACCTTATGCAAACGTTGATTCAACTCTGCAAAAGACAGCACATTCTGTGAATAACTCATCGACGTTAAGCTGTTAAGAAAACCAAATCACCTGATAAGAAAACGAAAAGTCGACCAAAAACTCTCAGACTCAATTGTACTTGTAATATTTTAATTAAACAACCTTTCAGACTCTTCATTTCACGTTGTCACTCCTGACTTTTCTCCTTTTGAGTCTTACTTTAAAGTCATAATTTGAGTCACATGTTTGTTTTTAAGAGTTTTATCCCCTTTATCCTTGCAGATATTTTTTTGCTGGTGGATGCTGAATTTATATTTTGTGTTAAAGATACTTATGAAAAAGGGTTTTGATAACAACACTAATCATTGTCAAACTACTGATGTGAATGAAGTTAGGATTGAAAATGCCATTAAACAATTTGACGAGGTTGTTTTTATTTATTGTCCTTTTATTTTATGTATTTAGATAGAACAAAAATGCGAGTCCTTTAAAGATCTCATAATGTCTGAAGCCAAATCTGCTGGACTTAAAGGGTTGTTTTTTAAAGTTTATTGCACTGATATTTTCTAATTTTAGTTCTCCAAATTTTGAAAAGCTACTAGAAGAATCTGCTTTTAGTAAGAATGTCCCTAGAGGAGGAAGTGAGGATTCAAGACCGCCGAAAACAACTTGATTATTATGTGTAAATTAAGAATCTGCTTTAATAAATTTTTATTTTTTATTTAAATTGGTTATTTTTTCTTACATATATTTATTAAAATTCTTTTCTATACGTTTACTTTTTATTATTATATGAGGAACATCCTTTCAATATTTCATGATTTTAAAATTGTAATTATCACTTTTGAATTTAGATTTGAATTTAACTGGCATTGGATTTTTATGGAGGACAATACGTTTAGTGATGATGTAAGAAGTTTGAAACATTTAATTGTTTTATTTTCTAATACATTAGTTCGATATTGATGACAGTGCGATGTCACCAAGTCAAAACAATCCACTAAATGACTACAAAAAACAGGCCCGCGCACAACACGTATTTCTTATTATTTAATTTTTAAAGTTTAATCTTGATTCTAGAATGCATTGGAGAGACGACGACGTGACAATATTAAAGATGTAAATTGTGGATATTTTTTTACTATTGTCTTAAAAAGTAAACATTAAATTTTAGATGTATTGCTCATTGAAGGATGGGATTCCAAATTTCTCCAGTGATCGCGTAGTTTATTTTTAATTTTTATTTTTCATTTAAAAACTTTTTAGGCCTCTCGAGCTCAAATATTGAGAAAAGCCTATGAAACCATTCAAGCAGGGAATGACGAACTGAAAAATCTTAGCCAAGAGGTGAAGAAAATAGAAGAACATAACGAACATTTACGGAAGCAATTGGAGACACAAACAAAAGTTACGCGTTAAATTAAGATTTAATATCTAATATTCAATTCAAGGAACGAATTTATGGTATAAAATTATTTAAATAATTAAAAACTTGTATTTTTTGGGAACACCTTAGTTTTTCTTTTATTCCCTTTATTCGGCTTGGCTTATATGAAAGTTTTATTGATATATGAAACTAATAGATCATCGAAAAATAATTCTGATTTATGTGACGGTGTTGAGGGAAAAACAAAAAGAGGAGATCAAACATACATAAATATTTTGAGAGATTTGGCGCCAATCCCGACCTCGCTCATTGAGCTTAAGCAAGAAAGGTAGCGGCAAACCTTTTCATAAGATAAAAGTAGCAAAAACGGTGAGATGATCGATCGTTGAGGGCAACACCCACATTGGGAAAAGCGGAGGTTTTTTTCTTCTTAAATTCTTATAGTATATTCTTTTCGGCATTGCCCTATGGCAAAACAAATCCTTCACAATATTTATAAATAGTGAGACATTTCTTAAAGCAAATCCATGACAAAATGTGTTGGCCGTTCACTTGAATTGATGGCCAAAGTCGGCATCTTTTTGAGTTCTTTCTCCCTCCACTTCAATAGGACAGCCGAAATATGAAAGGGCAAGCCCTCTCTCTCTTTGAAAATATCTTGTTTCTGTTTTATAAACCCTATCGCCCTCCCAGCTTATTTTCAATTTTTCGTATTGTTTTTATAAGAATAAAGCCATACAATTCAAAATTATACAAAGAAATAGTCTCTTTTATTATAATTGTTGACAGTCGTCGGGGCACTTTAAAAAGATTTTTCCTTTTAATGTTCCGCAGTAAATGACAGCTGCAAAGAAGAAGTGTTGATCTTCCAAACGCCTTAAAATTGAGCTGGGCGTGTTCGCGCATGGTGGTAAAGTAAATAAATAATTTAAATAAATTTATGGCGACACCTTTTTTTATTTTGTTTATTTACTCGTGGATTTTCTTCTATTTTTATAGTTCATTAGTTTTCAGAAAATAATTTTTAAGGTGCAAAGGGGAAAAATTTGTTGATTCTTAATCACATTCTGCAGATTTTATAACTTATCTTATTATTTTGGTATCCCTATACATCCTAGTTCTAAAAATAAATCCATAGGAGAGGTCCGAGTATTTCCCTAGAAAGAAAATTTGAAATAAGGATTCCACCCATTTTTTCTTAAAATTAATTATCTGTAACTCATGCTTGCTTGCATGAACCTTATTTTAATTTCTGCGTGTGTCCTTTCTTTTGTGATGATTTTAATTAGAAGGATTGTAGTAGGGAGAACAAACCACTCAGGGTTTAAGGCGGAGAAATAGGCGGAGATGGAATATTTTTTTTCATTAAAAGAAAAGAAATGTGAATGTAGTATAGGAAGAAGGAAATATTAAACTGACAGCCGAGAGACTGAAATGCATTTAAATAGCCCCACAAAAAATTTAAGTTGGTAAGAAAATTATTTTTTTTTTGTATTTTTGAAAAGAATTTTTTTAATTTTAAAAATCATTCCTCGAAATTAATATCTGAGATTTTTCTAACTATAAGTTAATAGACCACATATATCTTTTGTTGACCTCTGATATCTATGTTTATCTTTGATATTTATTTTTACTTTCCTTTTCAATTCGCAGTTTAATTCTAAAGAATTGCTCGGGCGAAAGAATTTATCGTTTAATCATTTATACTACATACTAATAACCATTATAACTTCATGCAAATGAAATATGAGTAGGAACTAATAAGGGAAGAAAAAAGGCTACGTATATAATAATTGATAAATGTCTTTAGAATTTTTTGCACGTTTAAAGTTGAAGGGCAAGGGTTGATAAGAGAAAATTTATTTTAATTTTTTAAAAATAAAATAGGTAATTAATTCTCCAATTTTCACCATTTTTCGCTGGGAAAGTAATTAATAATTCTTATACATTTAAAATAATTTTTTTAATTTTTTTCATTTTAGTCCAAATCTCAAATGACTAATTACCAGCCTCTAATACCCTCAGAACAAACAATGGCTCCACAACAAATGCCCATTTTTGCAACTCCTCCCACCATTTCAAATACTCATCAAAATTCATTTTACGGGTTTGTAAACTCTGATGCTTCTCAAATTCTACCACAACACCAATTAATATATTCACATCCTCAACAACAACAACAAATTCCTTCACGTCAGCCTATTTCAATGCCTCCAAATTTTCAATGTTCCAGATCTCAAACAGAAGCTCATTTTTCACTGATTTCTGATTCTAAGGTTTTTATTTTAATGACTAGGACATGAGAATTATTTTTTTTATTTAAAGATTTTTTTGTTTGTTAGTTTTATTTATTAGTTTTGAACGAGCCACAAATCCCCTTTTCCACAAATATATTACAAAACTATTTTCAGCCAATGGAGCTGTTTGTCCCTGGCACTTCCACGATTGGCGATGGAATTGTTGATTGGGAGGTTTCTATAAACAAATCGAAATTTTCGGATGAAGAAAAACACGCAAAAGTTCCAGGACAACGATATAAACGAAAACGAACTTTAAATGGTAGTGAGGAAGATGAACCAAATACTCGTCGAAAACGATACGAAGGATTGATTTCTAATGAAGAAGCTTTATTGTTGAATGGATTTAGAACAAGTTCTCCTGAAGGTTTAATTTTTTTAAATAAAGTTTTAGATTTTAAGAACAATTTTAGATACAGAAAGATCACCAGTATCACATAATGAATTAGCTACCCAAGGATGTCATTCTCAAATTAACAACTGCAATAGCTTACCAATAAACTATTTTGAACAAACAAAGGAACAAAATGAAGAAGAGAATGATGATGATCGGTCAGCGACAGTAACGGGAGGCGATGAACCAACAATCTTCCCTTGGATGACCCGAGTGCATTCTTCAAGCAGTGAGTTTATAGAAAATTTAATTAATTATTAGTTAGGAATTTCACCACCCTACCAGTCGCAATTTTTGGGATATTTTTTTCATTTTCTCCTTTATTTTACTTTCACCTTACAGTATTTTCTCATCAATCTTTTTTTCATTTTCTTTGTTATTTTCTCTCATTGATTCACCCTTGCTAGAAGAGAGGCTTCTTAAAAGCCGGTTTAACTAAGGCTCCTCCCCGAGAGGCATTAACGGCTGCAAATCGATTGGGTGCAGATTTTATCTTTTTAAAATAACTGGCGGTCCTTTTTTTAAAAAAGTGATATGAGTACTAACTATTTAACTTTATATCAGGGTTCCGATTCGTACTTTTTTAAAAGTATTGTACTTTTAAATCGACCTCCGTACTTAAGAAATTGAATTTGTACTTTTTTGAAAGTATGTACTTTTAAATCAACATTTTGGAAAAAATGGAAGAAATTTGGCTTAAGGACCTCCAAAATTCTCAAAATTTTCGCCTGCGGCGCAAAAAATGGAAGAAATCTGGCTTAAGGACCTCCAAAATTCTCAAAATTTTCGCCTGCGGCGCAAAAAATGGAAGAAATCTGGCTTTTTGGGCTCCAAATTCCAAAAAATTTTCGCCTGCGGCGCTGAAAAAGTGAATTTTTTGCCCTACGGCCTTCTAAAATTCTCAAAAATTTCGCCTGCGGCGCTAAAAATCAAAATTTTTGGCGCCTTCGGCATCAAAAATTCGGCGCAGAAAAATTTTTCCCCTTGACCCCTACATCTGAAAAAAATTTTCTAATTTAATTTGGAGTGTACTTTTTATTCGGAAATTTAGTCCCTATGTACTTTTAAATCGAGATTTTTGTACTTTTGGTTGGCATTTTGTCGATCGGAACCCTGCTTTATATGTAAGAGAAAGGTAGAAAATTAAAACTCATTTATAACTTGTTAACTTGTAAATACTATGTTAGTGACAATTATTTTTTTATATTTTTCTAACGTTATTTTTTTAATTACAACGAGTGTGGGCAGGGAATAATATAAGAAAAATACTCTGATATAATTAATTGTCTTGCCGTATTTATTTTGAGGGAGGACAATTGATGAAGGAAATGAAAATGCTGGTTGGTGATGATGCTATTCGCTGTGAAGCGCCTTCGGTCACTAACCAATCCAAAAATTTCCTCTTTCTACTGTCCATTGAATTAGATTTTTAAAAAATAATCTGGGCCAGAGTCCCTCGGATGAGCCTAAAAGCAATTAATCTTCACGCACGCTCTCGTTTCCCCCACCACATTTGACAGTTAATAACGGTTTTAGATTTTTTTGAAGATTGGGATTGAAATAGGAATAACTAATAAATGATTAAATTAATTTTTAGATTATTTTTTAAAAACAATCTTAAATATCCTCTTTATCTCTTTTTTTATTTATATCTTTTTTTCTGTAAATCTAAATGACACAACCTAAAACAACCCAAACATCTTAGAGTGATTTACAGCAACAACAACAATTGTATTTCTACTTCCTTTTTCCGTTTAGTTTTTATTTTATTTTAAGATTTAATCTTGGTGGGCCACTGTTTTTGCAATAATAATTTTATTTATTCTAATTTATTGCCTAAAACAACTTTTTAGGGGGAATGGGTCAACAAAACTTTTAATTCTTTTATTTCTTTAATTTAGATAAGGAAAATTTATTTTTTATTTTTTTTGTAATGTTTTGAATGATTGGGATAAACTTTTCCTTATGTGAAAAGGAAATGTTAGAGATTTGTTTTTCCTAATTTTTGATTTATTTTGCCAAATTTACAAATAAATTTATTACAACAAAGCATATTTATGAGTGTGTGTACTTTCTTTCGATTATAACCCTTTTCGATTCTCGGCTGGGATTTATTCAACAAATAAATCAAAAATAGGACTATAGAAGAGAGGAACCACAAATCATCCAACCATTTTAGAGATTCCTGGGGAATTAAATACGAGAGACAAATATTTTTATAAAAAAGATAGGAATAGAATTGAGTTTTACATACAAATAAACAAATAAATATTTAAAATAATTTTAAATATTTTTCCAGATTCAGCTCGTGGAGAAAAACGCCAACGAACTGCTTATACACGAAATCAAGTATTAGAGCTTGAAAAAGAATTCCATTTTAACAAGTAAGAGATAGTTCTTTGTAATACTGATTAAACTAATTTAGATATTTGACAAGAAAAAGGAGGATTGAGATAGCCCATACACTTATACTTACAGAGAGACAGGCATGTATTTATAATTTTTGAAAGATATTCAAATTTTCTTTCAGGTAAAGATATGGTTTCAGAATCGCCGGATGAAACACAAAAAGGAGAGTAAAGACCATCAACATTTACAACAGGCACAGCAACATGCTTTAAGTTCTGCAATTGCCCAAGCACAAGTAGCTGCTGCAGTTCAATTAGCTATACAACAACAACAACAAAATTCCCTTAGCCATTCAAATACTTCAACATTCCATTCACAATCGTCAATACAAAGACAAGAAATTGAAGAAATAAATAGTGATAATACTAACAGACAATTCTTGGTTGGAAATAATGGTATATAAAATAAAGAATTGAAGAGGAAAGATGATTGATCGACAAAATTATTATCTTTAAAATGATTATTTTCATCTTGCATATCTTTATTTAACAATTGCAATCCCATTTTACTAAATCTATCTCTTCAAAAGCTTTCTATTTTTCGTTCTTAAACTTTTATTATCTCCTTCCATCCCAGATTAATCTAAAGGTTTCCATCAATAACAAAAAATCGTTTTTGATTATGAAGAAATAAAATGTTTAGAAATGAAGTATTTTGTTTTTTATTCTCATTATAATACTTTAGTGTATATTAATTATAACTTAATTTTCTTTATAAATTTAATTAACTTATTCTCGTAATTTTTTAAATTTAAAATTAATTTGAGTTCAAAGCTTGATTAATTTCCAATTTGCACCATGGACTTTTTGGTTCAGTTTCGGATATCTAAACGAGATCTTAAAACCAACAACCTTAAAAACGTCAATACATTCCACCTTTTGAAATCTTTATTTAATATTTGAAATTTTTATTTTCAAGGTTATAGTACTCTTTAAATTTATTATGTAGCAAGCTGTGACGGATAAGAATGTTATTTCTCAAATTTTTGAAGGAAAAATGGTTCGTTTTACTGTGTGTGCCTGGTAGAAATATCCATTTAGAGGGGCACAAAGCCTTTCTTTTTCTAAAAGGTTGTCTTTCTATTTCTTGTTTTAGATACTGTCATCCAATAAATAAATAACATTTTTAACTCTACAATCATGAATTAGTTCGAATCTGATAAGAAAATTCTTTATGATTAAAATGACGAGTGTCCTTAAATAATTTTCTTTTCAGGAAGACTGTGGAGATAACCAACCAAATGATTCCCTGAAAACGCGTTGACGTGATATGAAGCATTTTTAACTGATAGATCAGCATCATTGTTAATCAGAAGACTACAATCTCTGAAGCCTTTGGCGAATGGATTGCTCTCTATTTTTAATTCTGTAATCTGAAAATAGGTTAGATAATTACCACTATTTACTAGATTAATTCCCCACCCTGAATTCCCCATCCTTGATTAATTCCCCATGCAGGGAATTAATCAAGGATGGAAAAAAACTGAAACTAGAATATAATCCAAAACTGAAACTAGAATATAATCCCCTCCCTAAATGCTAGTTCATATTTCAAAACTCGAATAATTTCCCTCGAATAATTCTCCACCCTACGGATGGGTTGGAATATTACAATAATTCCCATGTGGGATTAATTTAGTTGATACGGTAATAGATTTTTTATTAAATCATTTTAACTAAGTTGTTCAAAACTGACACGATGATTTTGATAAGCAGTGACGGCCATAAATGCAGTCTCTTTAAAAACAAAAGTTTTTCTTCTGTTCAATGAACTGGTTTGGTTTGCATGCACAACCAAATGGAATCGAGGTTGATAACGATGCATTGAGTTGACAATTGCCTGATCAAAGGTATTTAAAAGGTTTAATAATTATTTAGCAAAAACAAATTATATTTTTGGCTTTCCTCCCCTATGAAAGTTTGAAAAGTTTTTAATAATACATTTTCGCTTTCCTTTTCACTTCACAAATTATTTACGGCTTTCTGAGCGAGAACAGATGTATTTTTATGAAAAGAAAGTTTGAAATTTTCGTTAAGAGTTTTTTCCTTCAATAAATCTACCACTTGTGGGTTTATTTTATAATAAAAAGTTGGAGGGGAATCGACAGATTTTAACTACTTATTAAGCATATTTGAGACAAGTAACCTCACTAATTTTAGATCCTCGATAGCGAAAAATTTTTTGAACTAAACGAGGGTTAGGCATTTAAATATTACATGGCCATTCTGGTCCAATGGATTGTTGGTTAATTTGATCTTGTCAAAGGTCACAGCTTGCCTTGTCACAGCTTGCCTTTCCCAATGCGCACCACTGGCTGGCGATTCTAAAGTTTTAGTTTTTTAAATTATTAATATGTGTTTGCCTGGATGGAGTTGCATTCTGGCAGGGAACTCCGTCTCTCCTATTTTTAAGTTTATTTAAATGGACTTTTTAAATACCTGGACCAGCTACTGTCCACTTTGAGTGGTGGAAGGAATATCTAGAAAAATAGTAAAACAAACAAGTAAATTGTTACCGATATCGTTTCTGGTCAGTGCATTGAAAATCCACCATTAGTGAATAACTAGAATAACTGCTAAACTAAAACTTTAAAAACTAAAGACTTTAGATTCGGCACTAATCCGTATAGAGAGCATTGTAGTGTGGGAAACATTCTTCGGCCACTTCTAGTCACAATCATTTCAGTACCCAGAGAATTAAAACGCCGCCAAAGTTGTACTCCTTCCAGCCGTATTTCTGCCTTTTCTAGTGCCCAATAAAGCCTTTCATCTTGTGAGGATTGAATAAGGTTTCTTTCCATAATAGGTATATTTCGCTGTATTTTTGTTTCCAAAATTGAGTCGATAGAAAAGTCGAGAGTCTTTCTTTTTCTGGATTTGTTTTCTGTCATTTCCGAAGGGTCTAGTCAAATAATCATTTGTTGAAGACTGGATTATAGAAGTTGTAAGGAACTGAATAAATGAAAAAGAAAGTCCTCACTTTTGCTTATATTCTGCTAAACACTTTCAACAAATTTTTAACATCTGGACAACCGAGAAATAAAAATAAAATTTACCAAACTTTTTTTTCTTCATTTCTACTGTAGTTGAATTTTTCAACAAATTCAATAATTTTAAATCTAAAATTATTCAATAATTTTTTTCGCAAAAAAATTTCATTTCATAAAGTGCCTCTTTTAAAACACATTCCTTTTACATACATATATTTCCTTTATTTATTTTATATATCCCTTTTCCGTTATCTATTTTAGTTTTACCTACATTCCCTTTTAAGTTACTCTACAATTTTTTCCATATGCCATACTTTTCAAAGGCCATTTTTTCATTTATATCCGCGCGCAAATTACCCACCTCTTATCGGCCAAACCAGAACATTCTTCTGATTAAAATGTGAATTTATCAAATGTTTTGTATGAGAAAAGGTAAAGCTATTGATGTTAAGAAAAGAGCAGGCTAGACAAGAACATCGGCTGTCAATATATTTACGTACACTGTGCCGCTTTTCCTTTATTTTCCCCTTTATATTTAGTTGGACTTACTAATCGAATCATTCTGACATACGCAACAGAAATGTGTGGGAAAATTTTTTATGCCAAAAAAGTCACACAAAATACAAAAACTTTCCTGTAACCGGAGCAGTTTAAATGTTTTATAAAAATAAATTTTCGTCTTTTTTATCTTTTTTATTTGTTCTGTTTATTTAATTTTCGTTTAAATATAAGGGTCTAACGTTAAATTAAACCAACCAATCCATCTTGCATAAAATTCTACGTAATTTATTTTGCCTTAAAGCATTTTCATATACTTTTTACCACCCAGCTTGCCTTTATTAGTATATTTTCAATTTATGAAGAAAATTTAATGCTGTAAGGCGTAAAATTAAAATAAACTTTGCTTTATAAAATGTGTGTAAAGTTCAACTAAATTCTTTTGTTTTACCATTTCTTCAAGATTTTTGTTTTATACCAAAAATTGGATTTTTTATACCTATATGTATTTATGTTTCTTGTCGTTTTTCCATTTCCTCGCTTTTATCCTTGATCAAAATATGTTCTCATATTTGCCGCTTGTTACGTAAATAAATTCCCAGCCACGTATATTTCGTCTTTTGTTTTATTTAGGCCTTCCTCATTCCTCTTTATTTAGGCCAATTGGTATCTTTTTTGTTTATAGTTCGAAGGATGTATGACAATTTTAGACAGATAAATTCCAAGTTTATTTTAGGTAATCGAAATTCTCTACTCTTTAAATTAATCACGACGTCCAAACTGTGCTGCGCCCAAATTCCATTTTTTACTTTAATTTCACTCAAAATATTTTACACAAAATTAAAATTTCAGATAATTTGTAAAAAATATGGCTGCAGCCAATACTGTGCAGCATTCTCAACAACCACAATCAGCCCCTACAACAGCAGCAGATATCCCGCAACAAAAGATTGTTGAGGAAGTCCATGGACAAATTTTTGAAGTTAGTCCTCGTTATGTGAATTTATCTTATATTGGAGAAGGTGCTTATGGAATGGTTGTGTAAGTTGATTTTAAATATATATTTATTGAATTATTTTTAATTTAAATTTAAGTTCTGCTCTTGACACAATTACGCGGGAGCGTGTGGCAATAAAGAAAATTTCGCCTTTTGAACACCAAACATTCTGCCAGCGGACACTCCGAGAAATAAAAATTCTTTCTCGCTTCAAACACGAAAATGTATATCTGCTTTGTAAAGTATTTTTCTTAATTTATTTTTTAGATAATTAATATACAAGCTATAATTCGGGCTCCCAGCATTGAACAAATGAAAGACATGTAATTTAGTTTTTTACGAGGATTGTTAAAATTAAATGACAACTAATTTTCAGATATATTGTCCAATGTTTGATGGAAACAGATTTATATAAGTTGCTTAAAACGCAACGCCTTTCGAATGACCATATCTGTTATTTTCTATATCAAATTCTACGCGGCCTCAAATATATTCATTCTGCCAATGTTCTTCACAGAGACCTAAAGCCTAGCAATCTTTTATTAAATACTACTTGTGATCTCAAGGTTTTAAATTTTAATTTTATCTTTCCGATAATGAGTCACAATTTTAACAGATTTGTGATTTTGGACTTGCTCGAGTTTCTGATCCTGAACATGACCATACTGGATTTTTGACTGAATATGTGGCAACGAGGTTTTTTATTGCTTTTTAAAATGTTCGAATATTTTTTTTAATAGATGGTATCGAGCGCCTGAAATTATGTTAAATTCCAAAGGATATACAAAATCAATCGATATTTGGTCAGTTGGTTGTATCCTTGCCGAAATGTTGAATAATCGACCACTCTTTCCTGGGAAGCATTATTTGGACCAACTGAATTTAATATTAGCAGTTGTTGGCTCGCCATCTCAAGAAGATTTACAATGTATTATTAATGAAAAGGTTTTTATTTTAATCGGATTAAGGAGTGATTTTTTTGTTTTTCTTCAAAATAACTTTAAAAATCCAACATTAAAAAATTTTATTCCAGGCTCGCGCTTACCTCCTATCTTTACAACCTAAAGTCAAACAACAATGGTCTCGACTATATCCCAGTGCTGACCCAAGAGCTTTAGACTTGCTTGATAAAATGTTGACATTTAATCCAAATAAACGAATTGGTATTGAGGAGGCTCTTGCACATCCCTATATGGAACAATACTACGACCCAAATGACGAGGTTTGAGGGAAAGGGACGGGTTGGTAAAATTCCATCTAAAAATAATTTTAGCCGTCATGTGAAGAACCATTTACATTTGAAATGGAATTTGACGATCTTCCACGCGAGAAACTTAAAGAATTGATATTTCACGAAACTGAAAATTTTCATCATAAACAACTCGCCGCTAATACGTTCAATGCTTCCGTATTGCAGACAACGACCGAGACAAAGTAGTAACGAGATATATATAAATTTAAATATTATAACTGTGTTCTCATCTTTCTAACATGTTTACAGAAATAGGTTTTTCTTGATTTTTCTCGTACCTTGTTTAATATTAACCAAATAAAATAAATGTTAAATTTCGGTGACATTTTAAAGAAATTGCTTGACACTCGACAAATATTCGGTAAATTATCCCAGGTTGCTCGACGAGTGAACATTGTTGGTCATTAGCTCAGGGCAGTGTTTTCATCTTACTGTTAACAATGTGATAGTTAAGATTTGTTAGGTGTGATAAGTTTATAAAAATTTATCAAAAATGAACATAACAAAAAGAAATTTTCATTCCATTTCAAAAGCAGCTTCTTCAACATTTATATTATTAATTCGGATTACATTAAGTTCTTGGCTTAACCCTAAAATAAAAAAAATAATTCTTTAAATATTTTTATCTCACATAACGGGTTGTGGATGTACATGATATTGAAGTTGTAGATAATTTCAGGTGATGTGGTTGTCTGATAATTAGGGAATAATTATATTCTTTGTAGGTTAGCCCACCTTTTCAATAACAGTAGCGTGCACATGTACAAATTTGGGGTCTAATAATGGTCTGCCAAATAAGGAAAAATCGAGCCCTCCAACCGACAGTATCTGAAAATTTCGATCAGATTATAATGGAATTAATGTACCTTTTCGAATTTGATTTCATCTCCAACATCTACTGGAATGTTGCTTTCTATGTGGATCAAATCATCTTGCATGACTTTGAATTGCTTCTAAGGTTTAAAAAATTAATTCATTTAAATAAAATAAACTAACGTTTTGTATATAGATGACGGCAAAAAGTTTTCGAGTCTGATCGGAGACAACGCGTTTTATGTTTTGGACAACAAAATCTCTCTTCTCCTTTACCATGTAAGCCTCAGGCTCGATGACTTTCCTTGATTGACTGTCTTTAGATGGAATGGCTCGTTTGGAAGCAGTTGAAGTCATAGCATGCCTAGCGAGCTTCTTACACAAAAACGGCCTAAACAAGAGTTGGTGCATTCTGGAAAGGTAGTTCTGAATTATAAATTTATATTTTTTGGAGACAAATAAAAATAGATATACTTGGGGTATATTATAAAAACAATTGAAAATTAATAAAAAGTTTAAAATAAAATTTATTTAGATTTTTTCTTACGAAAACAATTTGTATAAGCAAGAAAATCTTTTTCAAACAATCCTTCCGCCATTTGTGTAAATTTTTTCTTTTCATCATCATCCAGGCTTTTATAAAGTTTTTCTAACTGTTCTTGTGTTTCTTCTTCTGATCCTTTTTCTAGCACAATTGGTAGCCCAGCAGCTAGTAAATTTCTGTCCAATTCTTCATCGTCAATTGTCTGAAATTGCCTCATGGAAGATTCAACAACATCGCTGAGATATTCAGGTTCATCATCTGAATCGAAAAGCAATTGTTCGTCGGGGCTTAAAATAAGAAAAACAGGGAATTGAATTTAAGAATCAACAATAAAAAGGATACCTAATTTCTAGTGGAATTTCCGGATTTATCAGCTTTTCATCCAATTCTGATTTTTCACTATTTTGTTCATCCATATACTGTTCAAAAGTAGTAAGAGGTCTACTGATTGAAGAAGTCGACTTTTCCTTTGCAGAATTTTCCTGAAAATATGTCAAATATTATTAATAAAAGAATTTAAAATTACTGATAATTCCTCACACTGCATTTTAAAAAATAATTCAGAACATTCCAAATGTTTCTTGCTTCGGTAGCAGCGAACAGAACAATAAAATTTTTGGCATTTCGGACATTTGTAAAGATCCTTCTCAAGTTTATCAGTAGGACAAAACGAACAGGATTTAAAATTGAGGTCAGCAGATTTGTTCATTGAAGGCGTATTGACGCAAAGGCCGAGTGCCGAATTACGGAATTGGCAATGTGAAATTTACCGAAGTGTGAATTTTGCAAATTGTAATTTCAAAATGGAAAAAACCAAAAAGCCTTTGGACATAATGGAAAATGGAGGATGTCCTCTTTGAAGGAAGCTGGCTCTTAAAAATTTTTCTTTCTAGTTTAATGTGTACAAAAATTCAAACTTTGGAAGTTCAAACTCCTATCTCATCAATTGCTATTCACCCTAGTCAATCTGATAAAATTTGCTTAGGATTTTTGGATGGTGGAATTACTTACAATAATTTAACAATTTTGAGTGATCCAGACAAAAATGAATCGCTTCCTGTTAAGGTTGAACAAAAATGGAGGAGAAAGTTGAAGATGGCGATAAGAGCTATTACATTTTCCACGGATGGTTCTTTCATTTTTGTTACTGCTTCAAATAGGTTTTTTAATTTTATTTTCGGTCAAACATTAAACATTTTAGAGCGCTTTGTATGTTTGATACTGAGACGGGTAAACGCATACGATGTATTCGACAAAGCCATAAAAGCAGACCAAATGAGATTTCATTGTTAAATCCTTCAATAGGTGGCAAATTACATTTCGCAACAGGTGCTGAAAATGGTGAGGTATGTTTTTGAATTTTATTATTAAGTTATAAGGCTTGTAGACACTTAAACTGGAAATTTTTCTAATTTTTTTCATCTGTTAATAAGTAGCTTTAAGGTGAAAATGTGGGACTTTCGATTGACGAAACCTCAAATTGCTACATTTACTGATCAGGATGATATAATAAGTCGAAACTTTCATTTTTCTTTTTCATATTCATTCAGATAGTTTCTCTACATGGAAAAACTGTCTTTTATCTGCTAGTGGAGATGGTACTCTTGCTGCTTATGACATATACAAAAGAAAGCTCAGGCTTTGCTCAGAGACTATGCACAGCGAATTACTTTCTTTAGCAGTTACCAAAAGGTCTGTAATTAGAGATCAAATGATTTTAATCTTCCCTGTTGTTTGTATTTTCAGGTTTACTTACGTTGGTGCAGCTGATGGATATATTGAAGTTTTCAATAATGGTGAATTTGGTAATATCGTTGAGAGGATTGAAACTCCTTTAATTATGGGGGTTGAACAATTAGAAACAGTGAGAGATGACCTACTTTTGGCCGGAGCTTCAACTCATGATGGAATGAGGTTTCTAATTTTTCATCTGTATTATTTCAGTCGTTTAGGTTTATGCATGTCAATCCAAATAAATCACTTGGCGGAATTTGCTATCCCGATGGAATTGTGAGTGATTTAAAAACGCCTTGAATGCAATCGGAACATCTATTTAAAGGGCTTAATGGTGAAATCTTCCGACCTTTCATTTCTCTTGGTGACAACTGCAGATGGAACGAAATTAAATGCTTTCAAATTGGAAGATTTAGTGAGAGATGTTCCTTATCTACGTGCACAGGATATGCATAAATTTAAAGAGAAGGAAAAGGAGGAGAACAAGCAAAGGTTGACTAAAGTTGCTGAATTCTTCAAAGATATGCTTGATGACGAAAATGATGAAGGAGAACAAGATTCTGATGAAGAGACAGAAGACAATGAGAAAGAATTTATATGTATAGACGATGAACAAAAGTTAGATGAGAGCGTGTGATTTGCTTAATGCTTTTTTGAATAATTTGCATGTTTAATGTTGTAAATGGTACTTGTCTCGACACCGACATATCGGTATTTTATATCTCCCAAAATAAGGTTACAAAACATTTTTTACTCGTTAAGATTAATTAAAACAATTTAAAATATAACCAAAATAGAAGATCAACATTTTTGAAAAAAAACTTTTAAATATTTCGCAAAATTTTCTTTAGTGTCATTGTAGGACTAGACCCTGAAAAATGTTTTTTTCCTTTATAAATAGTTTTTAGAGCTTACTATTCGCGCAGGTGCAATATCTGGGCATTTCCAATTGTATAAATAGTATTGCAAATTTCCATCACCAATTCCAAATTTCAATTCTTCAAGAAAACTTTGATTCTCCATCAAATCAAGAGCATTATAAACATCAAATCCCATCTTTATAAAAAAAAATAAAGTTTAAAATTAAATTAATAAAATTACATTTTTGGCAATTATGAGAGCATCATTTATCAGTTTATTTAACGGAACAGATCCAGCGACATTATAGAAAGAATAAGCGGCCCTAATTTCCTTGTGTAGTGGATTGTGAACAATTGTAGAGGGAAGACAATAAAAGCTAATGAAGTCAGTTACTTGACCATTGTTCTGAAAATTAAAGTTTAATTGAGATTTAAAAATAAAAAGAAACCTCGATTACATAAGAATAAATTACGTCTTCCCTCGGCATGAAAAAATGTTCAAACTCCTCCAGACTGAAAATTGGACAAATATCAAATTTCGTCAAATAGTTTGTGAGCAAATCGAAAGCGCTTCGTATATATTCTTTAGCCAAGGGTTTGAGCGGGTAATGCGTGTTCTAAAAATAATTTTTAAAAATTGCTTTTAGAAAGGAGTACCTCTGGAAGTCGATAAAGTTTAATAGTTCGATGAAGCGTCATATTCTTCCCAAGATGCGAAAATTTTGTCTCGATCAATTTTTTTGGGTTTAAAGATCTATGCCAATACCTTCAAAGAAAATTTTCAGTGAATATAATTATCAAAATAATATTCTGAACAAACCTGCATGAACCAACCGGTTTTGGAATAATAATTCCTGCAGTAAAAGTAGCTTGAAATATACCACTTAAGTTAACTCTTCGCGTGATTTCCCTGATTAAAACAGGTGCCAACCTTTTCGAACGCAACTTTTTATGCACACATAAAAAATTAATTTCAACCATTTGAATTGTTTTATCATAAATTCGTATAAGAGCAGGAATTGCAGCAATAAAAGCCAACAATTTAGAACCAGCAGCACGAACACCACAGTGCCAATAATTTTTCCAACCTGAAGGCGTCAAAGCCCTAATTTAATTTTTTATTTAATATATTAAAAAAGAAGAGTAACCATTTTAAAAAATCACGTCCATAATCAAAACGAAACATATTTTCATCATCTTCAACATAATTTTCATTAAGAAGTGTATATAATTCGTCTAATTGATCATTTGATAACAAATCAACTTCCGACCATGAAAATGGTTCTGGCAATGAATATGGCTCTTTTCTAATTTTTTCTACTTCAAGAGGAGCCTCAATAAAAGTATTTTCTTCAACTTTGATCCCTATAATTTTAAATTAATTTTTAAGAAAATATTACTTAAATAAACCAAGTCCTGGAACGGGTTGAGTTTGCCAAAATTGATGTTTGCGATTTTTAGCCTCGTCGTTATTATCCATAGTGAAAGAATTTAATAAATCCTAGAAACAAAATTTTTTTAATAGTGTTACTACGAAGTATAGGCGGGCTTTTCAAGGCTGAAAATCGGTTTTTAGGGTTATCGACAAAATAACATGTAGTTTACACTTTGACATTTTCCAAATTAAAAGTTAACATAACGAAATGCGTTAAGTTTTCAGTTCAAATTTATTTGGCGTCACTTTTTTCTGAAATCTGGATTTTCACAGATTTTTGTTAATCTCCGGAGATTACGCGTTTATGTTGTTTTTTTCATTTTTTTAATTATTTCATGTGTTTTCTATTTTTTATTCGTTTATTCGTTGACCCCAATGCTGCGCGCGCTTAAAATTTGCTAAAAAATTTTTTTAAATTTTTTAAAAAATCTAAATTTTTTCAAATTAAAGGCCAGTCCCGACGTCTGGACATGCTTCTTCTGGATGGCTGGCCGGTTAAATTTGTTTTTTTTTGTTTTTTTAAATTTGAGTTTGAAATTTTACATTTGTTAGGCGCTTCGACCGTGCTCTACATGATGGTATGTGGTGGCCCTGGCTGGGTGGCTTCAACCAAACGGTGGGTTTTTTCCTAGTTTATTTTGATTTTTTAATTTAAAAATGAAATTTTTTTTATTTTTATGTATTGTTCTTCATGTGGTGGCCTTTGGAGAATATGCTTATGGTCTTCATGGTGGTGGTCTGGGGGCCTGTTTTTTTTAATAAAAAAATTTTTTTTAATTTTTTTAAAAAGTTATGCTTGTGGTGGTGGTTGGCATGCTCTTGGTGGTTGGCGGTGCTCTTGGTGGTTGGAGGCTCTTCATGCTTCTGGTGGCCTGCCTTTGATGTGATGTTGGTATATGGTCGGGGTGTGGTTTTTTATTAAAAAATTTAAAAAAATTAAAATTATAATGGGAGGGGGTGATTTTCAGCCAGGTTCTCTACTCCATGCACTGGTGGTGGTGGCTCGTCTACATGCACTGGTGGTGGCTCGTCTACATGCTCTTCCTCTTCCTGATCAACTGTTGGCCCGGTAAATCTTCAAAATTTTTAAATGAAAAATCGCTTGCTAAAAATGCGCGAAGCTCTCCCCACCCTTTCTTCATTTTCTTGTTTTTTGTCCTTGTCTTTCTTGTCTTTGTTTTTTTCAATTTTCTTCATTTCAAGAAATTTTTGAAAGTTTTAGCTCAACCAGTGGTATGGATGGTATGGACAAAGCAGAATGTGCTTCAATGGTGGACGAATCGGTTTTGGGAGGTTTATAGTTCATTGGGGGAAGAGGGGGGAAGCTTTACTGGGAAAAGCCTGGAGAGCAAAGGGGTGGGTTTATTGATTTTCTGTGCTTAATCGTCCTGCCGTGTTTTTATCGATTTTATTTTTGGCATTCTGTTTAATGTCAATTCATCCCATTTAAATTTAGTACATTTGAGTCTTACACATATTCGTCTTCAACAACTTCTTCCTTTACCCTGACCCATTTTTTAACTCCGATCGAGATCACTTACGTTAATTTTACGCGTATTTCCTTCTTTTTCAACAGATTCGATTGATTTTTAATGTGACGCGTTTTTAATTAAATACTTTTTTCAGATTTTAACATTAACCTCTTTTAATTATTCTAATGACTACTCTCCTAATTACTCCAACTTTAAATTCAATTAATTTGCTACCAGTTTTGCTCTTCATTTACTGAAATCTTGTCGATCTACTAAGAGACAACTTTTTGCTTTGGTTTCACCTAAAGATGAAACAAAAATTTCAAAATCACTGAAACCTTATTTTGAGGGAGGGCAGCTCAATATTCTGTTTGGATCTACTAATTCTCAAAAGATTGTTAAGAGAGTTGTCGAGGTTTATGAGGTTTGTGATTTGAGTTTAGTTATTGTCTTGGGTCAATAAAAGCTTCCGAGAATGCCCTGTTTGTCTCTGACTATCTGGCTAGCCTCTCTGATTTCCAGTGTATACAATTAAAATATGGTTGTTGTCTGAAATTCGGGCAGCTTGATATGAAGGCAGGTTTATTAATCATTTATGCGTGAAGAAAAATCTAGTGCCTTCACATTTTTACAAGTGCCAGGGGTTTAGGGACCATTTTAATGTTTTTGGCTAAATTTTATCCGAATTTTCTTGTTTAACTAATTGGGATGTCAAATGTTTATTTCGTTCGCGTTCCCATCAGCCAGATGACCAATTATTCTATTGTCCATTCTATTTTTAATAGTCTTTTCATTCCTTTTTCTTCCTTTCTTTGCGCAACTTACTCTCATTCAACCTCCTCAACTTCCAAGTCCATAATTAATTCATCAGCTATTTTGCAGTACATTCTAGGTTAAAAATAAGCAACTCTTTAAATTCTCTATTTCCATTTTTAATTTTATATCATTTATTATTTTATTTTAACTTGGTAGAGGTCATTTTCTCGAACCTCAAAATTAAAAATTTATAATGTGTATTTTCTCCATTTTCATTATTTCTCCTCTTTTACTCTTTATATTTTTGCCATTATTATTTCTTCACATATTTCCAAGTGGCTGGTTCAATAGAGAAGTGTTTTCTCCACATTTATCCCCCAAATAATATTTGGCCACCCCTAATTGTAGAGCACGTGTTCTTTGCCAGTTTTTCTCTTTCACTCCTTCACCTCTGTTTGTGCCTTTTATTTAAAGAGTTTGTTTGTATGGACCAGATTTAGCCCCATATTCAAAAATAAATCCACTTCTATTTGTGAAATTTAAGCAGGTTGTATTGGCCCACCCAATTTCAACATTCTGTGTTTGTTTTCTATTAATTTTGATCTCTGTAATAGGAATGGGTTTCTGGTAACCCTTCCCATCCCTGCTCTCTATAACTACAAACTCTTTTAATAATTATGTTTTTATTTAAAAATTTTAGTCACATTTTTTAATTATTAATGCAAATTTTCCAATAACGAACATCTGCGCGTTTTTTCTCCTTTCTATTTATTCATTTCCCTCAATTTCCGATTTTTCCTTTCCTTACTTCACTTCCTATTAAATTAGATTAAAAAATGTTGACCGGATGTCTCTATCTTCTTCATTTTTTACCATCCTACCATTTTTACTTTTCACAAAAATATAACAATTCGCGCGCTGCTTTTCTATTTACCATTTATCTTCTTTCCTTTATTAACCAACAGTTTAATCTTCTTTCCTTCGTTTATTTCATTGTTTTTTTTTATTTCTGGACATTGTTGAATAATTCTTTGTCTGGTCATTTTTCTGACATTTGCCTTCAAAATTAGGAAAAATTTATATATTTAATTTATTTTTGACAATTACATTCTCGATACACAATTCGGTTAATCTCCTTCCTAAATACTTTTAAATACATAATTTATTATTTCTTTTCCTCTTTACTGACTGTTTTATTACATATCTTCTTAATTATTTGGCTTTGCTCTAATTTTTCTCGATATCTGGCGAATTTTTTACTTTTAATTGAAACTTTTGTTTTTTTTATTTACCGCTATTCACAGAAAATTTATAGAACCTTAACCTTGAATATTATTTCTGTTATTATTTTCGTGGATTTCTTTACAAGATAAGGATCTCTGCCGGATACTACCGTCATCTTATGATTGTATTCTCACTCACATATGTTGATAAATTAGCCGAATTTATTGAAATGGCCCAACAAAATTTTTATACATATTTTTATTTTGGATTATTTTACATATTTTGGATGTGTTAATATTTTCTAAAATATTTTTATTAAGTTATTTTGTTACTATAATTGGGACAACTAATTAAATCACATATATCCACGTTCGCAAAATACATATGTAATTATAATTTCCTTCTTTTATCGTTTCTAATTCAAAACCTTTTTTTGCTTTACTCAAGTCCTTACACATCCTACACTAATTAATCAAGTTTATTTTTTTCCAGCCAGCTTAAGAAGTATTATGTACCTCTTAAATTTAATTGCAATAAAACATTTGTGCTACTTTTTTATAATCTAGTCAAACCATTCAACCTACAATTTTTTTCATCAAGTTGTTTCTTGCCTCAATAAATTTTATGTACTTTTTTGTCTTTAATCGTCCAAAAGTTTTCATTGGGTTTCTGCCCATTTTCTTCCAAATTCTGGCCTATCACTAATTGATTTATATATTTTTTTTGTCTTGTTTTTTCCCATTCATATATTTTGTCATCCTTTCATTGCATCAGCGGTTTTTCATCTACCTAGTTGAATGGAAAGGGGGATGGACGTGATTGGAAAGTATGGCGAGCAAACAAAATTCCGAGAGATTTTTGGTGTTATTTTATTTTCTACGCATCAACAGTTTAACTAATATTTCAACACGCTTTACTGCTATCCAGCTAAAATTGGCTAAAGTTAAATATGTATAATTAAGATCCTCTAAGATTTTTTTATGATTAATTCATTGACCGCTAATCCATTTTTAATTCTTAACTTGTGTGGCTATTCTCATAGATTCATTCCAAAAAACAATCCACTTCTTAATCTTTTGTCTTTAACGATCTTCTTTTTGAAAAATCACATTGATTCTCGAATTCCTAGTTAACGAATGTTGCCACTTGAGTGTATCTTCTAAAAGCACAAGGGAATGGTTTGAGATGGGATGACTAACTAGAAGAGGGAAAGATGATATAATTGAATAAATCTATCTATTTTTCCGCTCACAGTTGCCCGATACTTAAAAAAGCATTATTGAAGAATAAAGGAGGTAAATATTTTGTTGACCAACAAATTTGTGTATTCGAGGACACGTTTTCTTCATAACGCGTTTTTTGCTTCATGTCCTTCCAAGTTGAAACAACATGAAATATCTGGATAAAATGAAACTTCACTAAAGATTCTTTTCAATTGGACTTTTCCAAAACTTGCATATTTTCACTCGCATTTTTTCCAAATCCCGCGAGACTAGCTTAAAAATTGTGCAAAAATCTCTTTCTTTTTTCAAACCCTGTCGTTTTTTTACTCCTTTTTGTCAGTTATTGCTTTTGTGCCCGTCTTTGTGGTCAGCCAATTTTCATCTTCCTCGCCCTGCTTTATCTATTTTTCCTCACTTCTGCCAACTGAATTATTAGGCAATCTTTTTCGTGTAAAGATTTTAAATGAATTCATTGTCCACTCACATTTTTTTAAATTTACAATTTATCGGCTATATTTTCGTTTCTATTTTTTAAATAAAATGCTATTGCATTCTCCAATAGATTTTTTGCGATGAATCATCGCATTTATTATTTAATTTCTCAGTCAGTGTAGTTTTTTTTAATATTTATTCAATACATAATAGCGTTTTTTATTCAATTTTTTCATCTAAAATTGCACAGAAATTTCCCAAATTTTTTTAGTTCTTTTAAAAGAACTAAATTCATAATCTCATATTTTTTGTCTTGCTAACTATTCCCACCTTTTTTTTGATGATTCAACAATTTTGATTAAAAAAGAATAATGATTCATATCCAAACAAAGTTGATGCTCAAGAGAAATTAAGCGTTAAAAAGGTAACAGAATCTAAATTTAAATTTAAGAACCCCCTCCTCTTACACTCGATCTTTCCTGGAATAATTTTTTCACCCACTTTCTAGTAATTTTTTCAAATGAGTTTAAAATTTTATTAATTTTGATTTTTTTCTTTCTTTTTTTTGTTTGTTTATTCGTAATCTGTCACACCTGCATCTTTATGCTTTATTTTCAATATTTATTATTTTTTTCTTTTTTTTTTTACAATTTTTATTTCATCTTCTTGTTTTTAAAAAAATGAACAAACGTAGGAATAATTTCAAAACACAATTTTATGAATCAAACTACTACAGTTTATATTTGTTTTTTTAAATTTAAATAAGTTTGACTCGAATTTTTAACGTTTTAACCTTGAGATTATAACAACATAATAATTGGATTTTATAATTCCTTCCCTTTTATCCTTTTTAAGATTATCCGCTTTTGTTTCATTTTAATTTTTCCTACTCATTTTGTCTTTAATATGGATGTATGCTCAGATTTTTAGATTATCTATTTTTTCTAACTCTTTGGTCTTCATTTGAAAATTCTTTCAAATTTTTTGGAAATGGCCATTGTAACATTGAATTACATATACCTTCATATGACCCTTCTCAATAATATGCCTTTATTTTTTCTTAAAAAAGGAGTATATGTATTTATTATGTACGCATTGTTGTCATGCTATTCACAAAAAAATGTGGACAAAGTCTCTCGAGGGCATGAAGGAAGTGTAAAGTGGACACCTCCTCCCCATTCTTCAGCTATGGTTTTTTTGCTTTCATCCGCAAACATTTATTTTTTCTCTTTAATAAAAATATCGAACAAATTACAATTAAGATTTAAATATCGTTGGGAATGAGAACACAAAATTGCGAGATTTACTATCAAATTTCAATCTTCCCTTAATCGACTCTAAAGGGTTAAACATTTTAGATCTATTTTTTAATCCTCCCATCTGATTTATTTATACCTCATTTCCTCTTCATTCTAATAGTTTAAAAACATCTGGTATGAGGAAATTATTTCTTCTCAGATTCTTTTATACCTCGATCGTCCTCGTCTCTTTTCTGATTTCTATTTTTTATAATTTTTTAAAATCTTCTTTTGTGGCTGCATTTTTTTATTGGATTTGTTGTTAAATATGGGAAAAGTCAGAAATAAATTTGATATGAAATAAGGGGGGAGAGAAAATAGAAAATAATAAATAATTCGCGGCGATAACATCGATAGAATAAATATTTTGAGTAAAGGGTAAAAAGGAAATCGAGAATTATGGAATGTGTCTGAAAAAAATGCGGTGAATGACAACACCCAATCACCCATTCCGCAATCAAGTACAATTTTCCAGTGTCCTATAATCACAATCGCGGCAAATTTCCAATTTCCTTTTATTATGAGAAGGCTGACTGTAAAAGGGAGAATAAATTATCTTTTCAGTCAATATTAAATTTTTCAAAAGAGAATTGTCGATTGACAGTAAAGTGTTTTTTTGTTTTCCAAAATTTTTATTTTCGTGAAAAAGATACGTGAATTGGAATTAAGGTGGGACCATTCTAAAGAAAATTGTGTAGATACTACAGAAAATTAAAATGCAGCTTGTTTTTACAATTTATTTTCGGGTCAAGGTCCCCCAATTCTTTTATCACTTAACACCTTTTAATTTCTTTTCTTTATAGTAGAATTCATCAACCTTCCCGTTGCATATGTCTGGCAACGCTTCTTCCTCCACATCTTCAACTCTTTTGCGGTCGATTACCCCGCCCATTGGTGAGCAAATTGAAGAGAAGGAAAAAGACGCAGCACCCCAACAAATCACCACTCCTTCGAATACAACAAACCAACAACAATCTAACGACCAAACCACATTATTACCTTCTGTTGCAGTTAAACGACGACCTGCTGTGCCTCCAAAACCACAACTTGATATTGTTCGTTTCAGCATGGCACAGGCGAAAGGTTATATTTTTTTGTTTTTAATGTTTTTTCCGAATAAAACTTTAAAAAATCTGATATTTTAAGTAAAATTTCTCGTAAAACTGGTTATTAAATAATTTCTGTTCAGATGAAGTTGACTTGGACACAATCTTAACTGAACTGCTTGAACTTGAAGAACAACTAAGTGGAGAGGCTGGTGATAGGCTTGTTCTAGGTCTTCCAACATTGCCATCATCTAAACCACTGCCATCTACAAAAGATTTACAACCATCAACGAAATTGCCATCTCCACAGATGGTCAATCAAGAACAACAACAACAGCATGTTAAATTTCAATTAATCACTGGAAATTCTAATGTAAACGGAAAATCCTCTTCTAACGACAACAGATTTATTTCTTCGAATAATTCTCACTTAAATACAAAAACAAATGGATTAGATCTTAACGATTGCTTCAATCCGGCTGATACTGATTCAGCATTTGGAGATTCTTCTTCAACAGAATCAACATCCCACATACCTGCTGGTGGAAATGCTTTATTATTGCCTAAAAACGTGGCTAACTGTAATTCAGAATTTTCTAGTGCTGATAGTTTTCTTGGTTCTACACCTTCACCTACTAGACAGGTGGATTTTAATTTTAATTAATTTTTGTTTAATTTATAAAATTTGAAATTCCTTGCTTTATTGGTCTATTTTCTGGGGTCCTTTAGGCTTTCATATATTCTCTTTTTCTAGCTTTTTTTGTATGTCCGTTTTCTTACATATTAGCATATGTTCAGCGATGCCATTTTTATTTTTACCTTTTCTTTTTAGCTTGTATACTAAGTTCCCATTCCTTTCTATTTTTCTCAATACTTAGGTCAGGAAGAGAATAGTATCGCATATCCTTTAGCTTGGTATTTTGTTTTTGTGTTTGTCCTATAACCTTGTATTTGTAATAAGAACATATGCTTTGACATTTACCTCGATAATGTATTTCAATCGGGTAACTCTAAAGGCCATGTAAAAATGCATTTTTTACTTGGATAAAAGGTCAAACAAAGGGGCGAACGATTTTTCTTCAATTTTATTTTTTTAATTTTAGATTATTTTGTAAAATTTAAATTTTAGGTTATTTTGAATAATATCCAACAAAATGGTGGCACGCGATTACTATCTTATCCAACTTCATCGTCATTTCTGGGAGGATCAAGGCCACCATCTTCAGCTGGTTCGTACAATTCTGCCATTACAATCTCGAAAGATGAAAACAAAAAAGCTAAAATACGTGAAGCATTGGAAAAAATGAAAGAGGCTAAAATGAAAAAGGTTAGCAAAAATAAAATGAAAAGTACTTTTTATTTTTTAGATTTTTGTTAAAATCTTCTTAGAAGATGGGACTCAACGTGGAATTTTAATTGATGAACGTTGGACTGTTGCTGAAACAATGAAACAATTGGCTATTAAAATTAATTGTGTATTAACTCCTGAACACGCGATCGTTGAAGAATATCCAAAATTGTTAATTAGTTAGTTTTTTTATATACTCTGTTCTCATGCGTATTATTGTTTGCTCTATCCTTAAACCTTTTTAAGGGTTGTATATAAACTAAATTTAAGCAGATGGTAAAAAAATAAAAGAGGGAGAACTGGATTAACTTTACATTAGAATAGGGATTGAATTTCTTATATGAAAATATAATAGTACTAGTAGGTTAAAACAAATATTGGGTTTGTGTCAGATGAACTTACAAGGACTTATTTAGCTAATTTTGTGAACATAGAATGTCTAATAAAATAAATTAAATAAACTTTAATTTTTTCTTTTTCAGAACGTATTTATGAGGATAATGAATTCACTGTGGAAAATTTGGAAGAATGGGGTGAAAATTCACCCAATGAACTTCATTTTATTCGTTTACCTTATAAATGGTCAATTTTTCATTCTCCTCAACAATTTCTTTTAACTGATCGAAATCGCAACGATTTTCCTTGTGCCAATAGTGTTGCTAATTGGGATTCATTACAGAAACAACGTTTATTGGAAAGTTATTTGGGAGATGAGAATGGTGGTTCTGGTGGCAGGGTTCCAGAATTGGAGGGATGGCTTTTACTTAAAATGGATGGGAAAAAGTCGTGGAGAAGACATTTTTTTGTTCTTAGAGCTTCAGGTACATATATGTTTTTTTATTAATTTTTATTCAAGTCAGACACCCCATAAGGAATATCGCTTGGGCATTTCCTCCACCCAACTTAGGCATTCCCACGACTAGTTTAGGGTTTGCATTAATTGAGGTACGATTGTATTATTTATTTTAAGGTCTATATTATGTCTCAAAGCCGGGAAAGACACGTGGACCAACGCGTGATCTACAATGTCTTATGAGTGTTTTTAATAATCAAGTATAATTTTATTTTCTTAACAAAAATTAAATGTATTTTTAAGGTTTATATTTGTACTGATTGGCGTAAAAAATACAAGGCACCAACCGAGTGGGGATTTGCAATAAAACATCCGCGCGTTCAGTTAAAAACCAGTAAATTTGTTAAATATATTTGTGCTGAAGATCAACATACTTTTAATCAGTGGATTACTTCTCTTCGTATTATTAAGGTTTTGAAAAATATTTTTTGTATATCAGTCTAAATAACCCTTATCTTTCTTCCCTTTTCCTGTGGTAAGAGAGGAGGGGAGATCAAAGGCGAGATCCGATTGTATCCTAAACTTTCTTTTTTTTTATAGAACGGCTTTTCTACTCTATATAAAGCATTTTGCACTGCCCATGCTTCTTGTGAACCTAGTGATTCTTGTTCCGTTCATGTTGAAATTCCTAAAGTTCCATCAAAACATTTATTTGGGTCGCCTGTTGGAATTCATTCGCCTTATAGAAGGTCTCCAAACGTTTCTGCTTCCCCTTGTTCAACACCAGGATTTGTTGTTGCTGCTCTTGGTACGTCTCATTCTTCGCAGACAAGTTGTGATACACGTTTTGGTTCACCAACAATTCATTGCGGCAGACTTGCTTTTGAACAGGTTTAATAATAAATTTTCATTTTTAGAAAACATTTTATAATTCTAGGATTTTTGCAATACAATTAAACGCCAACCAAATCCATCAAATTCTGGAATATCTCAACAACATCAACAACAAAATAGTAATTTTGCTCTTTCTCCCTTCGCTGAAAATTCTTTTGAATCAACAAAAATACTTTCAAATAGATTAGAAGAAAACGATTCGGATGAGGCAGATGAAGAATTTTTTCCTCTTCCGCCACTACCTTCATCACTTCCAACGTCTCCTATTCGAGTAAGAAAATTTTTTTATCATTATTTGTTTTATATTTGGAGTCACACAAACCCGATAATTTTTAAAACGAATCAGTCTGGATTCACTGGTTTTTAAATTCCGGTTTTTGTTTTCTGTTTTGGGGTCTGAATTTCCTTCTTATTGTTAATTTGTTTTGTTTTTATAAAATTTTTTTACATTTCTTTTTATAAGATTCTAAAACAACTTCCCCCACCACCACCTCCAAAAAGAACTACACCAATAAAACCATCCTTACAAATGGATTCAATGGCCGAATTAACGCTAGCAATAAACAGGCAAAAGATAAGGATTGAAAATAGAAAATGAAGATACAAAAATCTAACTATTATTATCAGTATTTTTTTATATTTACATGTTTCGGTGCAGGTTTTTAAATTTTTAGGATTGAATTTTTGCAGTAAAATTAAAATAGTTTAAAATATCAAATATAATCTGCATCTTACTAGATATTTTTTTATGTATACATTGCAAATAGGTCTGGGTCTAATTCAATACATATGTATTCTGGGTCAGGATTTTATCATTTATAAATTAGGCCTAGATCTTTGTTTATTTTTTGTATTTTATTTAGTAAATTAATAATTATAAATACATTATTTTTAGAAATTAAATTTATTGATTTGATCGATTGATATAGATTAGTATTGATTTTTTTAAGAATTAAAATTTGTAGAATTAATTATCAATTGAAATCGGTTGTTACGATTTTTTAATTAAATGTTTTTAATCAATTAGTGTCAATTTTATCGAATAAGTACATAAAGATTTTTAAACATAAAAATTTTTTGAACTCCGCTCTCAACTGACCTTATCCGGATATTTCCTCTTTATCTCTGCCCATACTATTTTTTTATAATTTCTCTAACTTGTGGACAAAGTGTCATTTTTCATTTTCTCTCCAGTTTTATTTTTCTTCTCTAACTACAATATTTCTCAATTATTTTCTCTCGATAAAGGACGATTCAGTGTCGCCGACTCAATCTCGAGGCAATATTTGCGCCATAACTTTCTTAATTTGCGTCCGATCCAAATAAACGCATATTATTCCTGAAAGATCAAAGAGCTCCAGAGCTTTCAATCGATTTAATAATTGTTTAAATTGGTTAGGAATAAAAAAAGTTTTGGTTCAAAATAAGACCGGCGATACTGAAACGTCTCAGAGTTTTACAATAATTTGGCAAGGTGTATTTATTGATTTTATCTGAGATTTAATGTTAGACACACTTTTCACTTTTCTAATAGTTTTTTTTTCTACCAAGATACACCATAATTGATTGTTGTTTGTCTTTTTAGTGCTTTAAATTATATTTGTTGTGAATGGCCAAACACCATCCAGATTTAATCTTTTGTCGTAAGTTTCAAATACATAATTTAAATTAGATTTTTTTATCTTTTTAGGTAAACAACCAGGTGTCGCAATTGGTAGATTATGTGATAAGTGTGATGGTCGCTGTGTAATTTGTGATTCTTATGTCAGACCAGCCACGCTTGTTCGAATTTGTGATGAATGCAATTATGGAAGTTATCAGGTTTATTTACATTGAAATTTGATTTACAATCTGATTTTGTCTTTTAGGGACGTTGTGTCATTTGTGGTGGTCCTGGAACTAGTGATGCTTATTATTGCAAGGAATGCACAATCATGGAAAAGGATAGAGATGGATGTCCGAAGATTGTCAATTTAGGGAGTGCCAAAACGGATTTGTTCTATGAACGGAAAAAATATGGCTTTAAGAAAACTTGATATTTTGAGAGTTTTTAATATTTATATTCTTTAATAAACTCGTTTTACTTTTTATTTATATTCTCCATTTGTTTCTAAACAAGCGTATATTTTTATTCTATCATTCACCTTTTAAAAATTACTTTAGTTTATTGATCTTAAACATGACTAAAGTTCATTATTGCAAACGTCCAGACAACAATACAAAGTCGTGTAAGGCGCGTGGTTCTGACTTGCGTGTTCACTTCAAAAACACGCATGAAACAGCTAGAGCGGTCAAAGGGATGCCGTTGAAAAGAGCCATTCGCTTTTTGGAGAATGTTAAGGAAAAGAAGGAGATTGTTCCTTTTCGTCACTTCAATGGTGGTGTTGGACGAAAGGCGCAGGCTAAGGCTTGGGGTATTTTTTTTATTTATGCGAGGGATTGTCTTGAAGGAATATAAGTATTTTGATTATTCTAACACTAAGTGTATGTCCTTATAAAAATGTTGGTGTAGGGGACTAAACAGGGAATTACTCTATTTAATCCATTACAGGTACGACTCAGGGACGTTGGCCAAAGAAGTCTGCGGAATTTCTCTTACAGCTCTTGCGGTTAATTTTTTACAATTTATACGTTTCTCACATCAATATTTTTAGAAATGCTGAAAGCAATGCTGAGGTTAAAGGACTCGATGTTGACCATCTTGTGATTGACCATATTGTGGTGCAGGCTGCGGCCAAAATGCGAAGGCGCACGTATAGGGCTCATGGACGTATAAACCCTTATATGAGCTCGGTATTTTTTAAAAAATTTTAAATTGGATTCATTGTTTGATAGGCTAGTGGTGGGGAGGGGTATCCTTTTTTAAGCCGAATTTCTGGTTTTGTTAAATCATTTCTAATCTCCGGTTTAGAGATTTAATCCACCTAACTACTACCATCAGGCCCGGAAGGATTCAACTATATAATATAATTTCTTAATATCTGGAAAAATTTTAACTTAAAAAATATTTAGCCTTGCCATATTGAAGTGATCTTAACTGAGAAGAAGGAAATCGTTTCTAAGCCTGCTGGAGCAATTATTAAGGTGAAGAAGGAGTCTAAGAAAAAACAGCGACGACAATTGGCCCGTGGCGAATACTAAATGAAAGGTGGATTTATTTTTCTGAAAATGTTATGTTGTTATTGAGGCTTGTTGATAAAAATTAAATTTATTAAGTTATTTTTTAGTTTTGGGTGTAGATTTTGTACATTAGTTTAAGAACGTGGACGTTACTCCTATTCCTAATTCAAAAATTTAAATGATACTGTCCATTTTCCCATGTTTTAATTGATCGAAACCTTTGAATCTTTCAGGCTAAAAGATCCAAGATTTGGAATCAGCTTAATTAGCTTATTGTTAGTTTCCTTTTAAAATAGGTAATTTAGGAAACAGTATTCATTGTTTTCAATTTAACTGTCATTAAAACTCATTAAATCAACCCCCAGCTGTTCTTAAATCCTATCAGTTAGGCTTTCTATTGCATCCATTACTAATATATTTACATTTTCTCTCCTTCCTACTCTTCCAAACTCAGCTCATCCTTCCTTGTTTTTAATCCTTTGCCCATTTATGAATAATTCCTGACAACCGGTTTTGGATTGCACACACCCGTTGTGCACGTTGCCCGCTTAAAGTGAGAGGCGTCTGCAATTCACACAAATCGATGGAAAGACTTCTGTTGAGCTAAAAAATTAAAGGAAGGTGACAAATCCATTAGAGTGGACGCGACAAGAGTTGTTGTGTAGTTTAGGCGGTTGAAAATTCTTTAAAAATTTGAAAACACTTTTAATTTTCTTCTAAACTTTAATAGTTTTCACATTATATTCGAATTTTCAAATGAATGGTCATTAAAAAATTTTTTTTACTTTGCATCTTTTACAATCGGCCTGCCTTATTGGGATCCCATTCACTTAAGAATAATTTACTATTTTTCGATTGCCTAATTCCTGTTTAAAAAAATGCAAAATCAGAAGCGACACCAACAGGTAGAGCAAATTGAAATAATTGAGAGAACTGTGGAAGAGGGTAGTCGGTTTGTTTGATTTAATTATTTTTATTTACTAATGAAGATTTTTTATAGTCCAATTACTTCACCTGGTCAGTTATAAATTTCATGCGAAATATAAATTTTTAATTTTCCCAACCAAGAAGCTTTTACACCTGTTTCCTTTGTGAAAAAATCTACAGAAAACTTTGTCTCTACTGACTTAAGTGAGGATATAAAAAGAAGGTTGTTTAGCTTTCTGGTAATTTAGAAAAGTTAATGCAAGTTTCAGATTTAATTTGCCATGCGAAAAAGATGTTGAACGCGATGTTTCAGTTTTTTATAGTCCCTCTATGGGTCCTCAACCTTCATTATTTGTCTCACCTCCAATTTGCCAATCAACTCCGGAGAGACCAATTTCAATTAATCAATTTGGTTATGATCTTCACGAAGTGCAGACACATGGTTTTAATTTTTACTAAATTGAAATTAAAAAAATTCTTTTGAAGCAGGTACAGCACAAGTAATAGAAACACATGGGGCTGGAAAATTGTTGCACGAAGAGAGTATGTCAGGAAGAACAGATTTTGCTGGAGCAGGTTTAAGTCGATTAAGTAGTCCAGGTATACTCAAGCATCCGCGACATACATTGGCTGAAATTGAAGTTAACCCATGCAGAAGCCCTTCCTCCGACAGGTTTTACATTATTACAAAAATATTGTAGTATTTCAGTTCGATCCAACGAAAAGATAGCTATCGACGGATGCAAGAACTCCCCCATGATGTATCTTATGGTGTAAGGAATTCTTAAGATTATTAGGAATTCTTACAATATTTTTTAGCAACCGTCTAATTTGTCAGCATTTTCCGAGTCAAAAAAGTTGTCAGGATGGACTGGAAAATTTTTTAAGCTTGGAAAACTTAAACAACAAAAACAGTTAATTGGTGAGGATTCACTTGACAGATTAAAGGGCTCATTTACAGAATTAAGCAGACAAATGAGGTTAGGAGATTTAACATAAGAAATTAATTTTAAAATTTAGAGAATCCGCAATGACACGACCTCGACTTGTTTCAATTTTTATTTTTATATTCCTAATTATTCTTCTTTTGATCTTCTGGTTCATTTTCTCGGCGCTTTTTCTTCCAAAATCTACTTACTCTTTTTGGTTATATCCTCCTATTTGTGAGGAGTGCCAACGCCGAACAGGCTCAAGCAATAGATCACCCAGCAAACTTTATGTTCATCTACACAGTCCTGCACAATTACATTTTGAATTAGTTGGAAATCCTCCATTTAAGTCGAATAGCTTTACTGCTGTTGATTTTGACACGGTATTTAAATTTATTTTTACAATGTGTTTTGAATTTTTGAGCTTTCTTTATCTAGTCAGTACAGTGGATTTTTTGGTGTAGAAATTGTAGAAACTTTGGAATAGGTGACAAAAATATGGAAAATATTTCAGTAAAAATGGTTATAACCCAAAACATAAATTGTTGTAACCTTTTTAATATGATTTAAGGGGTATGTGGCCGTGGCTGACCATTCCCTTACTGACGGTGCTGGAAGGCATATAATTTGTTTTATAATGCAACTTGATACAAGCTCATTACCTAGTATGAGTTCAGTGAATAATGCGTTGAAAAAAACTTTTCAAGAGGTATGTTTAAAACAAAAAATTTAGTAAAAGGATAAGAATATTTTGAATTTAGAGGGGATATAGTTTTTTAAACTTTGGTTTGTGCTAATAAGTATTTTGATATTCAAATTATCTCCAGGTACATGCTCAATTTGGTTGGCAGGAATACTGGTACATTTTTTTATTATTTTAAAATACTTTTTATAAAGGCAATTCACAGTCGAACAGGTCGATAAATCATTTGTCGAAGGTAAATTTAAAGATCCAATAGAAGATTGTCAAAATGTTCAGTGGTATTTACTGAAACACACTCTCTATACAAACGGTTTTCATTTGATATCTTTCTGTTAATTTAATTTATTTTTAGACGAATCATGCTCCTATTGTTACGATTTTTGTCTTCCTGATTATGCTGTATAAATACTTGATTTATTAAAATAATCTTCAATTTTGAGGTACTTCGCCGTCAAAAATATGAGGATGAAGTGTCGATTGAGATACGTCGACTAAATTGTTTTAGGTATATTTTTGTTTGATTTTTATTAGATCCTGGTTCAACATGATAAGAACAATTAAACATGGGTGAGTACGAATATGCTCTTTAGGTGTATTGATTGTACAGATAAATATATATATTTTGATTGTACAGATAAATATATATATTTTGATTGTACAGATAAACCCTGATTGGAATTATAAACTGGACAACCCAAAATTTTCATTTAAGGCTCTACGTGCCAGAATGGTCAAAGTACGAATTTAAAACAGACGCAACAGGAGGACATTTTGCCTATCCAGTAAACCAGCCACAAAATACACAAGGAGTTGAAAATGGTAATTGGGTAAATTACAAGTATTCGTCACAACAACAAAGTGGTACAACAGCAAAATTGTTGTAGCTGCCTCTAAAAACAGCTGATTAGAATTATTGAGATTTTCTAAATCATTTAGAAATAAAACAGAATTCTAACAATAAATAATTTTCACTCTTTTAAAACTTGTTTGATGTAGCTATGATTATCCGGCAATTTAATCCACTGCGTTGTCTAATTTTCTGATGAAAATACGATTTTTTCAGAAGGCTTTCTTCTGGAGGTGTCAGTTAAGTGTTGTTTGGGAATAATCGACTCACTTAAATTAATTACTAAAGGCACAAAATTTATTCATTAATACATTATATGCTATTGTTTTATTGGTGATATGAGAGAGATTGAAAATAGCACTTCGGAAACTTGTTTTTTAGACTGGCAAAAAATCCAAAGACTAAAATTAAGAGATTAACAGTTTCCGAGTACTAAATTTATAAATTTGATACAAGGTTCCGAATACAACATATACGAAGTTAAGCGAATATATTTACCGTTAGGCAGCCAATAAATGTCACTAGAAAACAACAAAGTACAGTGAATAAGGTTAATTATGTCAATGAAAAACGTGATTATAGTTAAAAACTGAATGCATGGTTAAGTATATATTTTAGGTTAAGCATCAGATAACTAACATTTTTAGTGAAAAGATAAGCAAGTTTGAACAGAAAAAGGGCTTAAAAATGTATAAATCTTGGAAAATAAAAACCCTCGATGATGTAACCAACATAGTAAATTCAAAGAACACCACATGTTCTCTTTGGTTTTGGTGGAGGAGGACAAAGCACAGCACGGATTGCTTCATCAAAAACTTTAAAATAAGAAAATAAAAAAAATATATATATCAAAAATTAAAAATAAACCTTGCTTCAATCCAACTTGAGTCAAGGCAGAACACTCCAAATATTTGACAGCTTTAATGTCCTTAGCCATTTGATGTCCTTGAACTGTGCTAATTGGTGTAAGTCGACGCTCTCGTAATTTTTCAACCGTTTTTGGATCTTCACGTAAATCAAGTTTTGTTCCTTTAATAAATAAATGAATTTAATAATCAAGGGAAAATATAAAAAAAGCATACCAACTAAAATGATTGGAGTATGAGGACTATGGTGCGAGACTTCTGAATGCCATTTTGCTCGAATGTTCTCGAAAGATGCGGGATTAACAAGACTAAATTGTTGACGGAGTTAATAATTAGAATAGAAATTAGGAAGGAAACCTGAAACAGAGAATAAAGCAGTCAGTTTGTGGGTAGCTAAGTGGTCTTAAACGATCATAATCCTCCTGACCAGCTGTATCCCAAAGCCTTAAAAAATTAAAAAAAATGAATTATTAAATTTGCATATTTTAAGGAATCACAAGCTTCAATGTTTTCAAAAATTTTACCCAAGGTTGATTGGCCTCTGATCGACCATGACCTAATTATAAAAAATTATTAAAAATTTAACCTCATTAAAAACTCACATTCGCTGAGTAATTATCAAAAACTGTTGGTATATATTCACCAGGAAATGCATTAGTTGTATAGCTGATCAATAAACATGTCTTACCAACTGCACCATCACCAACCACGACACATTTTATTGCTTGCATTGTACTTGGTTCTGTAGAACGTAATAGAAAGAAAATCAGGACCTAAGTATAAAAAACGGTATAAAAAATACCTTTAAAATGATTTTCAAAATATGGTACAGCCCAATTAGACGCGGGCCGTGGCCAAGTATGCGCGACCGAGTAGGAGGCCAAGTAGGCGCAGTTCAGGCTATGTCTTTCCACGGCCAACCGGCCTACACGACTCAATTTTTCAAAATTTTAATCTGATCTCAATTTGTCAAAGTTGAAAAAATTTTCCTTCAATTTCCAGTTAAAAATAATTCTTTTCTTATAATTTAATTTTTGCTTTTATTTTTTTTTATCATTTAGGGCATCTTTTATTAAAAAATTTCAAAACATAATTGTGAGTAATGCCTTCAAATGTGTCACTTGAGGTTATATAAGTATTTTTAACTTGTAATCATTTACATTCTAGGAACTTGATTTGCGACTACATGAAAAAACCTGTGATGAGTTACATGTCTTAAATTTACAACAAGTTGTTGATTCGCCAACACATTCTTTTCAAATAATAAATGATCTACAAATGCATTATAAAGAAGTATTTGCTAAAGATCGTACTGATTTATCTCTTATATTGACGTAAATTGATTTTACATTTATGTTTGATTTTATTTTTCAGTCTTGGAAAAGCTAATCAATTAGGACCACCTGCATTGGATGCACTCAAAAAAGGTTTACAAGATCATCTTCGAATGCTTAAACAAACAGAAACCAATACAAAGCAACCAAATGCCGTTTTAGAACACGATGCAGCCAAAAGAAGGGCGGATAAATTGGCCGAAATCCTTCGAGTATTTTTTACTTTTGAAAGTCTTTACTTATTTTTTTAGTCAAAATTAATTTGGGACAACACACATGATGAACTACAAATTTTAGATGCTTCAGATATTTCAATCAGATATCAAAAATTAGTATCCTTGCAACAAAGCTGTGATATTCTAAAAATGGTTAGTTAATAAAAATTGGGAATTCTCAACTAATTTTTTTTTATTTTTAAGTATTCTTTGGATAAATCTCAACTTGAAACTTTTGAAAAAATCAGAGAGGAGTTTCTTGCTTGGTATTCGCCGGCAACAATTCTTGCATTGGATTCAAATGATATAAAACAACTAGAAAATATACGTGAAAAATATTCTTCGCTTGATCGAATTCAAGGTATTTAATCATCAAAAAATTTTTTGTTAAATGTTTTATTTATTTAGTTTTTGAATCAAATCTTGGTGGTTATCCAAAGAGTAAACTTAAATCGTTTTTCGAATCAAAGAAGGACGAGCTTTCTCTTTGGAATATTTTGGATGAGATATTTATGATTTGGAAACGTTGCCATAAGTCAATTTAATTTCTAAATTATTTAAATTTAACACATTTTAGGACGATAGATTCATTTATTGCAGAAAATGGTTCTGAATTTGTATGTAAAAATCTTAAAGAAGCAATAGAATCAAATTGGCAAACAATTTTGTCTGTTATCACTACCATTATCTCTAATGCTGAAAGTCCATTCATTGCTGCTAAATCAATTGGAAAGGTATTTTAAAAATTAATATAAAATCTCTATTGTATTGAGTATGGAAGTATGTAGGGTAGCAATCCAACATTTCGAGGTAGGGATTGTAGGGTTTCCTGGATTCAGGCCGGGGTTTTTAGTGGTCGTGTTGCTATTCTAGTTGTAAGACCAAACATTTGATCTAATTGCTAAAATTTTCTAATAATGAAATTCTGTTCTAGATTCTCTATGACTATACTGCAATGATCGAGGAAGAAGGGGATTCCTTTATTTTATTTCTTTTTTCGGAATTGGCCAAATCAATTTATATTATTATAAGCGAAGACTATGGGAAGCATGTTACTTCAATTCTTTTATGTACAATAAATAAAATCATGGTTTCTTTAAATTTGTTTAGAATAACCTAAATTATTTTCAGCCAGATAAGAGCTCTCGACACCAACACAATTGGCTTATGCCTTATTTGGAAGACATTCAGTCATGTATGTATGATATTGTTAATGAGGCAAGAAGCACATTTGGTACAAATTTTTCTAGACATATTATTCCGTCTTTTGAGGTTTTTTTTATATAAAAGTATTTTTAAAAATCAATTTTAGTTAGCTATACGTGAAATAAATTCTTTTCTTCAAAATCAGGACATTTTAAATATACAAACAAATTCTGTAGATATACGAAAAAGGAAAAGTGTACAAGAAAATACTGAAGATAAACTTTCTGCTATTTGTTCTGCAGGTTTTGTTTACATAAAATTTGCAATGAATAAAATTTTTTAGGATATCTCCTTAATATGGTTAAAGATGTCAACGATTATATTATTCAAGTAACTTCAGAAAGTCTGGGTTCAACAGGTATTTTAAAAATCATTCGAATTTAATTTAGTTTTGTTTTAGAAAATCTAATGCTTATAACAAAATATTCAATTCTTGAGACGTTAACTGTGAAGGTTGTTGAACGAAAAATAGAATCAATAGCAAACACAATAATTTACCCTATGGAAGATGAAATGCAAAAAATGGTTATCTTTTCATTTTTTACCTTTGAAAATATTTTAGTGGCAAAAACATGCTGAAGAATTGGTAGATGGTTCAAGCAATTCGAAAGATGATTTAAGCACTTCTTTGCCCAGTTTTAGCGTTTCACCTCAAAATTATGTTACTGGAATTGGACATGGACTTCTCTCGCAGATGAATACTATAAGTGCTTATGGAAATGATAGAAATTTTATTACTGCAATTAGTTGTGCAGCATCCAATGGAAAAAAATCATTTAATGGTTAATCTTTTAGATTTTAATAGATTAGGGACAGACAATCTGTCGATTAAATCTTAGGACGCAGTTTTATTTCCAAACTTGATAAACTTTCTAAATTTTTTAAATTTTCTTTTCTTTAGTGGATGAACCGGATTTTTGGCTTTTGACAGAGGTTTGCCTTAATAAAATTTCCCATTGATTTAAAAACATTATTCTTATAGGTGGCAACTCTTGTTCAAAATTCATTCTGTTCAAATATTGCCAACTTTAAGAAACCTTCCTTAAAATTGAAACGTCAATTAAATGCAGACATTGGTAAATAATTTAAAAAGTAAAATTTTAATTTAATTGGTTGGTTTTTAGTTTTTCTAATGGACGCCTTGGCAGACCTTCGGCTTTGCCCGACTCCTCAGCTTGCTAAATTGGCTGATAATGTCAAGGAAAATTAAATTGAAAAAAATCGTTTTAAATTTTTTAGTATTCCTTATGTGATATTTAATAATTTATTAAGCATATTATGATAAAAGATTATTGAGTTATAATTTAAATTAAACTACACGGCAATTTAAATTTCCAAAATATTTACTCACTTTTAAAAGATTTTTTTAGTAGTTTACAATCTTGGAATACTTATGGCAAAATTAATATATTGACGTGCAGTTCATTAATTATTATTCTACTTTTTTGGTACAAAATCATTTCCATTTAAACCCCAAAAAATGGACATTGCTAAGGCCATCACTGCTACGCCTCCTATTGTGCCAACTGCTAGATATTGACGATTTTGTTCTATTGATCTCAAGTGACGTTCTTCTTTAAAAAATTCTAATTCTATTGGATTCAATTGAGGCATGATTTCCTGCATTTTTTGAGGTTGGTTCATAATAGTACAATTTTGATTTATTCCAGTTTGGGATATATTGCTGATAGTTTGGTAAAACTTAATACATTTTTGCTATCAGCATTAGTCATTTTACCTCCGTGACTGTTATATCTGGCGACAATTCCGTGAAACCATTCCTGCGTATTAAAACAACAATTCGGCACATTTCACTTATTCCTTTTAGTCTCCATTTCAGTATAAATTCGTTTTCTGCACTGAGAGGGCGTCGCAACTCGAGTGCCATGTAATTAGGTCTTTCCAAAAAGGAACGAGCAAAATTCTTCAGTAAAGGTTCAGGGCATATCTCCTTTTTTAAATTTTAATAATTTTGTAAAACAACGCATACTTTAACTAATATAAACTTTCATCTAAATAATAACTTACAATATCATGGATTACTAAAATAACCTAGGAATTAGAAAAAGATTTATTTGATTTTTTAGTTTACTGTTTGATCTAGCGAACGTCTTGTCACTTCGTTACATTCATTATTAAGCCATTCATCAAGCTCTATCGCTTCTTTTAACAATATAATATTTGTAGGATGTTCATAAGCTTCTAACCATTGAAGAAATATTTCCTTTTAGTTTTTTTGGATTTCTGCATTTTTTATAAAAGTTGCTTTCACTTACTTTTCGTGTGAGATTTTTATCCGGTATTTGAAATTCCTGAACTTTATTATTTTAGCTTTATTACTTTCTCATTATTTTTTTCTTCCAATGACTTAGTTTTGTTAACTCCCTTCTCAAACTATTCAATTTACATTTTTAATTCACGATATTCTTCACCTTTCGATTAAAAATTAAGAAACTACTAACCTTGCCATCAGCTACATAAAAGACAATTACTTGTTTCGAACTTTTCTTTATTTTCCTCTCTATTTCTGCATTAGGGAATGACTTTTGGTAGTAATGAACGTAAATTCCCAATGGTTGATATGTTGACTTTGATACATTCTTTGTTGCTTCTTCATAGGTTTCGTTGATTTTTTTATGGAAATTTTGGTTGTTTATACTGCTTTTCTTGTTGTATTCACTTAACCACGCTGCTATCTATTTTAAAATGCCAAACTTTTTATGCAAGTTGGATAATTGATAACTAGCGTCTTAATATTTCCCATAATATTAGAAATATAACTTACATCAGCTCTCTCTTTCAAGCATTTTGCCTTGCAAACTACTAATAGAAGTCGGCCATGTTCTGTTCTCAACTTTTTAAGTGTTCTACTTAATATTTTTTATTGAAAATTAGTAACAACGTTGATGTACCTTTCTTGAGACTTTTCGTAAGCATTCTCATTCTTTTTTTGATAAGTTTCTTTCCTTTTGAAAACTGTTACTCTTCCATTAGAAATTGAACAATTTATATTTTTAACAATTATGTAGATTAATAAAATATACAGTAAAATTGACCTCAGATTTTTTAACATGAGATTAAAATGTGAATGAATGCTTGTGAGTTAGAATATTCCTACCCATACTAAACAAATGCCGTCATTTTTAGTTGAATTGATCTTAAGTAGACACCTGTCTATTTTTAAAGTTTGAAAAAAATAAAGAGAAAATCCTTCAAAATAATTATGATCGAGATTTAAGTTAAAAACAATGGATTGAATGTCAGTTTAATATGTTTATTTTTTTATCGGAGGTTTTAGTTATTTAGTTTAACAATAAGTTTGTGTTGTTATACTATTGCATAATTTTATTCTGTGAATTAATTTTTTCTGGATGGAGTAATTCTTTTATTTGCACAAGGTCAACTTCTTTTTTTTAAATTCCACTTATAAACCAACAATTAATTTTCCTTTTCACTTATCCACTCTGCCTCGAGATTCTTTTCTTATGTATGCAAGTGTTTCCTTTTCTGCTTATTTTTTAACCTTCCATTAATTCAATTATGAAGATTTTGGCAAAATTTATTTTTGTTAATTTCCATCTTCGTTTAGTTTTTTATCCGTTTTTGAGCATTTTTCTGTTTAATATCCTTTAATATAGTATCATTTTTCAAATCATTCAATTCATATTATGCTCATTTTGGAACTATATTCATTCCTCACGAGGATAGTTCCTTTTTTTAACGACAATTTTTTATGGCTGACTTCAAGAAAGTAGCAACTAACTTAGGGGCAATAATTTTGCCAAATTCAATCAGGCAATTTTTGACTATTTTCTTTTTTGAGCTCTTATTCCAACTATCTATATTTCAATATTCCATTGTTTTTCACACGTTTTATTTTACTTTTCTTGTACTAAAGTCACAAAATACGTCAGTCAGTCAATCAAAATTGGATTTTCTCTCTTTTCTCTATCCATGGCCCAAAAATGAGTTCCCAGAGCTGCACATTTCCGAGTTTTATTGGCCATAGTAAATGCAGGTAACTCAATCCCTAACATATCCAAATAGTAAATTCCATAAAGGTTTTTATTGGGACAACATATCCCAACGTTATTGTCTGCATACTTTTGCTAAAATGTATAGAGTTTATGAGATATTTACTGTGTTGCATGTCTTTCGATTCTGCTTTTCTGGAGTGGGTATTATGTATAAAGACATCGTTTTTCCTTTGTTCAGTACTTAATAATTAATTTTCAAATTGAACTAAATAGTTGCTCGAACAAAATGCATTGTGAGTTTTCCTCGTTTCTTATCCACACTATTGCTGTTTCGTAATCGATTTCCTCAAAATTGGCTCACTTCTGCCTTATTTGTGCCGCTTTTTCTTAACTAAAATAGAAGTGCGCTTTTCTCTCCCTCTCTCTATTCTTTCTGTCCCGTTAGAGCAATTAAGCACACATTTCTTTTTAAAATCTATTCCTCGCTTTTTTATTTTTCATATCCAAAACATCAAGAAAGTGAAAATGGAGAAAGGTTAGCTAAATAATGATAAAATATGTACATTGTGATTTTCTTCCCACTGAAAAGAAATAATCTTTCCGGAAACTAATTAAATCAGGGTTCCGATCGGCAACATGCCTAACAAAAGTACAAAAATCTCGATTTAAAAGTACATAGGGACTAAATTTCCAAATAAAAAGTACACTCCAAATTAAATTAAAAAATTTTTTTCGGAGGGAGGTGCCAAGGTGAAAAAATTTTCTGCGCCGAATTTTTGGTGCCGAAGGCGCCAAAAATTTTGATTTTTAGCGCCGCAGGCGAAAATTTTTAAAATATTAGAAGGCCGTAGGCCAAAAAATTCACTTTTTCAGCTCCTCAGGCGAAAATTTTTTGAAATTTGGAGCCCATGAAGTCAGATTTCTTCCATTTTTTGCGCCGCAGGCGAAAATTTTGGGAATTTTGGAGTCCTTAAGCCAGATTTCTTCCATTTTTTCCAAAATGTTGATTTAAAAGTACATACTTTCAAAAAAGTACAAATTCAATTTCTTAAGTACGGAGGTCGATTTAAAAGTACAATACTTTTAAAAAAGTACGAATCGGAACCCTGAATTAAATATACTATTTACTAATTGAAATTGTTTCTGTTGTTTTAATTACCACGCTAATCTTTCCAACAACCATTCCTTTCATAGTTTTATACAATATTTTACTACGTATGTTTTTATCGAATTCGATACTTTTATTTTATCTTTAGCTCCTTGATGGTTTCCATCTTTCATTGTTTCTTCATTATTAAAGTTCCCGCAAACGCGCATTATAAATATCTCTAAAAGTTTACAAAGTCTTGACTATTATTGTCATATTTAAAACACCATTTTTGTTTATGAAAATAGATGATAGGGACCTCGAGAAAGCCCCATTTTCCTTTAAAATAGCAACCGGTTTTTCTTCCAATTTAATCTTCCACAAAGAACTAGTGACTGCTCTTTTAAAGAGTTGAAATGGGGAAATAAAGAAAATTCAATTTTAGGCATTTTAAAGCATTTCTACACTTGGGCTAAACAAACATATTCAATTTAGGAAGGTTTCTCACACATTTTACAAATTTATTACTATTTTATTTAAATCTATAAAATCACTACATATGTATGTATGTCCTATACTTGTATTACATTTTCTAACCCCACATTAGTCTTGATATCGGGGTTCACAAATCTATTATCTATGTATAAGTTGCATTTTCTGCTTTATCTTTTGTTTTGCCTAATAATGGGGGGTTTCTTTTTGCTTTCAATATTTTCACGTACATTTAGCTTTGACAATAAAGAACGATTGCTTTTTTCGCTTTCTGTAAATTTCCCGACATTCTTTTTTCTCTGCATATATACTATTTATGTATTGCTTCAACGTTTTTTTATTTGTACTTTAATAATATTTGTGCATAGAGCTTCTCAAACCTCCTATATAACAAGCATTTCATTGCTTGTTTGTCATTGCGTGAGATAGTGAAAGGAGAAACGCGCGGTAGATGCTTTTTACTCCAGACTTTTTGGCCGCTTCCGACAACGATTGCTTTCTTTTTTTCCAATCTTTTCTTGTGTTTGCCATTTTTTGACTGCTTCAGTCTTTCTATTTTTTTTTAAATTTTGTGTAGCATGACAAATAAATCGCCTTTCTTCATTAATTTTACTTAAATTTATTTAATATTTCTAAACATCAAAACTCACTACTTAAAAATCATTTTTAGCTTAATATAAACATTTTTTTATTTTTAGATTCTTGCAAAAAAACTTTTGAGGAGAAAAACTTTGCTTCTCTCAACGCAACAATCACTGCCACATTACCACTTTGCCTATAAAGACAACGGATAGAGCCTTGAGTTGAAAATATATCTCGTTTGAAAATATATCTTATAAAATTCTTAAAACATATAAGGACATACTTGCTCCTGATTTATGTGAAATTTTTAGAGATTCTCTCGACTCAGGAGAAGTCCCTTGTCAATGGAAAAGATCCTACATAGTTCCTGTTTATAAGAAAGGTGAAAAATCAGACTGTACTAATTATAGGCCAATTTCCCTCACATCACCCATTTGCAGAATATTTGAAAAAATATTAACCAAAGAGATATTAAACTTTATGATAAATAATAAACTTATAAGTAATTACCAACACGGATTTATGCCTAATAGATGCACCACAACACAGTTAATATATACAATGGAAAAGTGGTATAAATCCTTGTTAGAAAAATCCAATACAGATGTAATATATATAGACTATAAGAAGGCTTTCGACTCTGTCCCAATAGATTTTTTACTCAATAAGTTATACAGTTATGGTATAAGGGGTAAAATACATCGATGGATAAAAAATTTCCTAAAAGACAGAACATTTAAAGTTAAAATAGGAAATGATTATTCTGATGAACATTCTATTAGTTCGGGGGTACCTCAAGGCACTGTTATTGGTCCTCTATTATTTATAATATATATTAATGATGTTGTAACAAGGATAGGTCAGAATGTATCCATAGCCATGTTTGCAGATGATATTAAGCTTACATTTAGTTTTAGGAATGAATCAGAATGCCATGCATTGCAAAATGCTGTCAATAATTTAGTTGATTGGAATACTATTTGGGGATTAAATGTCTCTCTAGATAAAACTGTTATTTTTCATATTGGCAATAAAAATCCAAAATTTAATTATTACGTAAATAACAATGAACTACCTAAGGCAGATATAGTTAAGGATCTAGGTGTAATTACAAATAATAAATTAACTTTCGAAGAACATATTAACCATGTTAGAAACATTTCTATGTTGAGATCTGTACAACTATTACGAAATATTAAATCAACAAATCCAAAAATATGGGGAAATTACTTTAAGATGTATGTACTGCCTCTATTAGAATATGCTTCTCCTGTTTGGAACCCCTCTCTAAAGAAAAGCATTAAATATATAGAACGCGTCCAAAAATTTTATACGCGTATGGCGTTAAGAAATTGTAAAATTCTACGTAAAATTTCATATGACAGGAGACTAGATATGCTAAACTTAGAGCCTTTATATTTAAGGAGGTTTAAAATTGACTTAATTACCTTATACAAAATAGTTTTTAGACATACTAATATCAACCCTTTAGAACTCTTTACCTTTAATCAAAGACCGAGTAGAAAACACAGTTACATTATAAACATCCCACACAAAACTAGCAAAACACATAATTCATTTACAAACAGGATTATAAAAATATGGAATTCCCTGCCCAAAGAGGCTTTAAATAATAGCACCATTACAAGTTTCAAACTTTGGCTAATAAATAACCTAAAAAATGTTCTAAGTAAACACATTACCTTATAACGAACTAATTCTAACTTCCATTTTATGTTACAAATTACCAGACTCATATGACCCTAATTTTGCTGATAATTTTTACTTTTGGCGTTCCTTTATTGTTTTTTGGCGTTTTGACAAAATGACATTTGAGACAATTTTCTTTTTCTCTAATTTTTATTGATTCCCTATGGACAATGTTTTTGCTTTTTAATTTCAACTTATTTATAATTTTTTGTGAAATTTTTTAATTTTTATATTTTTTAGCACTTTTTTCAAGCATAAGTGCCCTGTTGACTATTTTTTCTTCGTCAAAATGAATAAGCGCCCTCATACTTCTACTGACAACTTGGGTAATGATTCATCACCAACAAATCCACCTTATTCAAAAAAACAACTTTTACTCAAGACAATCACAGAATTAGACTTTACTGGATTTGTTGATGCACCCCCATCAGACCCAAATCTTCCAGAATATGCAAGAACAATGATAATTAATCAACAAAAAATGCTCAAACAACTTAATGGCCTTCTCCGTGTTGCTTCTGAACTCCTCACAGAACAAAAAACTTTTGACGACTCTTTCGAACAACGACAACGTGAACACCTTCTTGTTATTACCGGACTACCAGAAAGCACTGAACAACAACCAATGGATAGAGCAGCATCAGACAACAGAAATGTTCGTCAAATATTAAATGAACTTAATATTGATCGATGCCTACCATCAGCGGTATTTCGACTCGGAAAACAACGGGAACCAGGCTCCAAGCCAAGGCCCATCAAAGTCCAATTTCCGTGCACAGCAGCTGTTGTGGAAGCTTTGAGAAACAAGAAGAAACTGGTTGGTGGAAAATTTAAAGGAATTAATATTCGTAAGAGTATGACAAAAGAAGAGTTAAGTAAACGAAATGAGTTGATTGAAATTTGTAAACAGAAGCGTCTATCGACAAAATTTGATTTTGTTGTATATGCAGGGGAAGTTATGTTGAGAAGCGAAATACCAAAATTCAAACAAAACCTTAAAAACTTACCACAAAATAACATAAATTTTTAAGTAAATTAAGGACTTCGCATTCGCTTTATCACCATAATTTTCCCTTAAATTGTCAATACCCAAAAGTAAAAAATTTATTAGTAAACAAAAAGTTAGAAATTAGTAAAGGTAATAACAATGTGTTTATAAACAAAAATATTTTAAATAGTCTTGGTATAAGCAAGGACATTAATGGTGCTATATTAACTAAAGTCCCAAAAATTTTAAGTCAAAATACTGAAAAAAGTACATCAATAAATTGCTATTACTTTAACTGTAGATCGATAGTAAACAAATTATGTGATTTGCGACATTTTGTTGGTGTAGAAAATCCTGACTTATTAATGCTATCAGAGACATGGGTTAGGGATACCACACTTACAGCTGATGAACTATCGCTTAACGCAAAATATCAAGTTTATTTAAGTAACAGATCTAACAATGATAAGAAAAAAGGCGGTGGTGTAGCTATTTTGATAAGATCCGATATCCCAAGTAAAAAAATATTAGCACAAAATAAAAATGGTTATGAATTAATAATTGTTGACTTACTCAAACCCCAAAAGGTCAGATTATTCTGCGTATATCTTCCGCCCAAACTAAACAAAAAAATCAATAATCACCTAATTAAATGCCTAGAAGATAACTCGGAAAGAAATTCTATTATTGTTGGGGATTTTAATATGCCAGGCATAAATTGGAATAACAAACACTCTAATACACTTTTTGAGGCTCAATTTTTAGAATTTTCAGAGCTATTAGATTTTAAACAATACATACAAGAACCTACACACATTAAAGGTTCCACGTTAGATTTGCTATTAAGTAATTCTAATAATCTGATATGCAACCACCAAATAAGGCCCTCATTCTCTACCTCAGACCATTTTTTAATATATTTTAAACTAAATATAAGGAGACCTAGCCCAGAAAAAATCTTAGTGCGTGACATAACTGTACAGAATTTAAATAAAATTAAGCCCCTAATTTTACTTACTTTGGACAATATTCATATGTACTATAAGGTTGCAGAAAAAGAAAATTTTTTGTGTAATACTATAAACGAAATAATTACTAACAACATACCTACTAAATCAATTAATTCAAGGCATAAACTAACTTATCCCAAATATATTAGAAAAGCTATTAATGATAAATTTACATTATTTCGTAAACTAAATCAGCTAAGCAAAACTGACGATACTAATAGAATTGAGTATAATAGAAGCTGTAAGAGGGTTAAATACCTTATACGAAATTACCAGAATATCCGTAATAATAGAATTATGAATAATCATTCTCTTCTCAGGAAATATATTCGTAACAATACTAAACCAATCTTCACAATTCCAATTTTACTGCACGAAAATAGATATATTGCGAATAATAAGGACAAATGCCAAATTTTTGGGCAATACTTTTCTCAGTTGTTTCAGAATGTACCTACTTGGGATTGCCCCAAAATTGATTTTCATAATAAAAAAGAATTAAATGACATTGATTTTGACATTATTAATGTAGTTACTGAGCTAACTGCATTACCTAATAAGAACTCGTCGTTTGAAAATATATCTTATAAAATTCTTAAAACATATAAGGACATACTTGCTCCTGATTTATGTGAAATTTTTAGAGATTCTCTCGACTCAGGAGAAGTCCCTTGTCAATGGAAAAGATCCTACATAGTTCCTGTTTATAAGAAAGGTGAAAAATCAGACTGTACTAATTATAGGCCAATTTCCCTCACATCACCCATTTGCAGAATATTTGAAAAAATATTAACCAAAGAGATATTAAACTTTATGATAAATAATAAACTTATAAGTAATTACCAACACGGATTTATGCCTAATAGATGCACCACAACACAGTTAATATATACAATGGAAAAGTGGTATAAATCCTTGTTAGAAAAATCCAATACAGATGTAATATATATAGACTATAAGAAGGCTTTCGACTCTGTCCCAATAGATTTTTTACTCAATAAGTTATACAGTTATGGTATAAGGGGTAAAATACATCGATGGATAAAAAATTTCCTAAAAGACAGAACATTTAAAGTTAAAATAGGAAATGATTATTCTGATGAACATTCTATTAGTTCGGGGGTACCTCAAGGCACTGTTATTGGTCCTCTATTATTTATAATATATATTAATGATGTTGTAACAAGGATAGGTCAGAATGTATCCATAGCCATGTTTGCAGATGATATTAAGCTTACATTTAGTTTTAGGAATGAATCAGAATGCCATGCATTGCAAAATGCTGTCAATAATTTAGTTGATTGGAATACTATTTGGGGATTAAATGTCTCTCTAGATAAAACTGTTATTTTTCATATTGGCAATAAAAATCCAAAATTTAATTATTACGTAAATAACAATGAACTACCTAAGGCAGATATAGTTAAGGATCTAGGTGTAATTACAAATAATAAATTAACTTTCGAAGAACATATTAACCATGTTAGAAACATTTCTATGTTGAGATCTGTACAACTATTACGAAATATTAAATCAACAAATCCAAAAATATGGGGAAATTACTTTAAGATGTATGTACTGCCTCTATTAGAATATGCTTCTCCTGTTTGGAACCCCTCTCTAAAGAAAAGCATTAAATATATAGAACGCGTCCAAAAATTTTATACGCGTATGGCGTTAAGAAATTGTAAAATTCTACGTAAAATTTCATATGACAGGAGACTAGATATGCTAAACTTAGAGCCTTTATATTTAAGGAGGTTTAAAATTGACTTAATTACCTTATACAAAATAGTTTTTAGACATACTAATATCAACCCTTTAGAACTCTTTACCTTTAATCAAAGACCGAGTAGAAAACACAGTTACATTATAAACATCCCACACAAAACTAGCAAAACACATAATTCATTTACAAACAGGATTATAAAAATATGGAATTCCCTGCCCAAAGAGGCTTTAAATAATAGCACCATTACAAGTTTCAAACTTTGGCTAATAAATAACCTAAAAAATGTTCTAAGTAAACACATTACCTTATAACGAACTAATTCTAACTTCCATTTTATGTTACAAATTACCAGACTCATATGACCCTAATTTTGCTGATAATTTTTACTTTTGGCGTTCCTTTATTGTTTTTTGGCGTTTTGACAAAATGACATTTGAGACAATTTTCTTTTTCTCTAATTTTTATTGATTCCCTATGGACAATGTTTTTGCTTTTTAATTTCAACTTATTTATAATTTTTTGTGAAATTTTTTAATTTTTATATTTTTTAGCACTTTTTTCAAGCATAAGTGCCCTGTTGACTATTTTTTCTTCGTCAAAATGAATAAGCGCCCTCATACTTCTACTGATAAAATATTTTCGTAAAACATTAATGCTTATTCATTTTTGACTTTAAATATTTTATAACTCTATTTTTGCAATTGTAAGAGACTCAGTTAGAGTCCTTTTTGCTGAATAAATTTGATTTGATATTGCATAATTTTATTCTGTGAATTAATTTTTTCTGGATGGAGTAATTCTTTTATTTGCACAAGGTCAACTTCTTTTTTTTAAATTCCACTTATAAACCAACAATTAATTTTCCTTTTCACTTATCCACTCTGCCTCGAGATTCTTTTCTTATGTATGCAAGTGTTTCCTTTTCTGCTTATTTTTTAACCTTCCATTAATTCAATTATGAAGATTTTGGCAAAATTTATTTTTGTTAATTTCCATCTTCGTTTAGTTTTTTATCCGTTTTTGAGCATTTTTCTGTTTAATATCCTTTAATATAGTATCATTTTTCAAATCATTCAATTCATATTATGCTCATTTTGGAACTATATTCATTCCTCACGAGGATAGTTCCTTTTTTTAACGACAATTTTTTATGGCTGACTTCAAGAAAGTAGCAACTAACTTAGGGGCAATAATTTTGCCAAATTCAATCAGGCAATTTTTGACTATTTTCTTTTTTGAGCTCTTATTCCAACTATCTATATTTCAATATTCCATTGTTTTTCACACGTTTTATTTTACTTTTCTTGTACTAAAGTCACAAAATACGTCAGTCAGTCAATCAAAATTGGATTTTCTCTCTTTTCTCTATCCATGGCCCAAAAATGAGTTCCCAGAGCTGCACATTTCCGAGTTTTATTGGCCATAGTAAATGCAGGTAACTCAATCCCTAACATATCCAAATAGTAAATTCCATAAAGGTTTTTATTGGGACAACATATCCCAACGTTATTGTCTGCATACTTTTGCTAAAATGTATAGAGTTTATGAGATATTTACTGTGTTGCATGTCTTTCGATTCTGCTTTTCTGGAGTGGGTATTATGTATAAAGACATCGTTTTTCCTTTGTTCAGTACTTAATAATTAATTTTCAAATTGAACTAAATAGTTGCTCGAACAAAATGCATTGTGAGTTTTCCTCGTTTCTTATCCACACTATTGCTGTTTCGTAATCGATTTCCTCAAAATTGGCTCACTTCTGCCTTATTTGTGCCGCTTTTTCTTAACTAAAATAGAAGTGCGCTTTTCTCTCCCTCTCTCTATTCTTTCTGTCCCGTTAGAGCAATTAAGCACACATTTCTTTTTAAAATCTATTCCTCGCTTTTTTATTTTTCATATCCAAAACATCAAGAAAGTGAAAATGGAGAAAGGTTAGCTAAATAATGATAAAATATGTACATTGTGATTTTCTTCCCACTGAAAAGAAATAATCTTTCCGGAAACTAATTAAATCAGGGTTCCGATCGGCAACATGCCTAACAAAAGTACAAAAATCTCGATTTAAAAGTACATAGGGACTAAATTTCCAAATAAAAAGTACACTCCAAATTAAATTAAAAAATTTTTTTCGGAGGGAGGTGCCAAGGTGAAAAAATTTTCTGCGCCGAATTTTTGGTGCCGAAGGCGCCAAAAATTTTGATTTTTAGCGCCGCAGGCGAAAATTTTTAAAATATTAGAAGGCCGTAGGCCAAAAAAATTCACTTTTTCAGCTCCTCAGGCGAAAATTTTTTGAAATTTGGAGCCCATGAAGTCAGATTTCTTCCATTTTTTGCGCCGCAGGCGAAAATTTTGGGAATTTTGGAGTCCTTAAGCCAGATTTCTTCCATTTTTTCCAAAATGTTGATTTAAAAGTACATACTTTCAAAAAAGTACAAATTCAATTTCTTAAGTACGGAGGTCGATTTAAAAGTACAATACTTTTAAAAAAGTACGAATCGGAACCCTGAATTAAATATACTATTTACTAATTGAAATTGTTTCTGTTGTTTTAATTACCACGCTAATCTTTCCAACAACCATTCCTTTCATAGTTTTATACAATATTTTACTACGTATGTTTTTATCGAATTCGATACTTTTATTTTATCTTTAGCTCCTTGATGGTTTCCATCTTTCATTGTTTCTTCATTATTAAAGTTCCCGCAAACGCGCATTATAAATATCTCTAAAAGTTTACAAAGTCTTGACTATTATTGTCATATTTAAAACACCATTTTTGTTTATGAAAATAGATGATAGGGACCTCGAGAAAGCCCCATTTTCCTTTAAAATAGCAACCGGTTTTTCTTCCAATTTAATCTTCCACAAAGAACTAGTGACTGCTCTTTTAAAGAGTTGAAATGGGGAAATAAAGAAAATTCAATTTTAGGCATTTTAAAGCATTTCTACACTTGGGCTAAACAAACATATTCAATTTAGGAAGGTTTCTCACACATTTTACAAATTTATTACTATTTTATTTAAATCTATAAAATCACTACATATGTATGTATGTCCTATACTTGTATTACATTTTCTAACCCCACATTAGTCTTGATATCGGGGTTCACAAATCTATTATCTATGTATAAGTTGCATTTTCTGCTTTATCTTTTGTTTTGCCTAATAATGGGGGGTTTCTTTTTGCTTTCAATATTTTCACGTACATTTAGCTTTGACAATAAAGAACGATTGCTTTTTTCGCTTTCTGTAAATTTCCCGACATTCTTTTTTCTCTGCATATATACTATTTATGTATTGCTTCAACGTTTTTTTATTTGTACTTTAATAATATTTGTGCATAGAGCTTCTCAAACCTCCTATATAACAAGCATTTCATTGCTTGTTTGTCATTGCGTGAGATAGTGAAAGGAGAAACGCGCGGTAGATGCTTTTTACTCCAGACTTTTTGGCCGCTTCCGACAACGATTGCTTTCTTTTTTTCCAATCTTTTCTTGTGTTTGCCATTTTTTGACTGCTTCAGTCTTTCTATTTTTTTTTAAATTTTGTGTAGCATGACAAATAAATCGCCTTTCTTCATTAATTTTACTTAAATTTATTTAATATTTCTAAACATCAAAACTCACTACTTAAAAATCATTTTTAGCTTAATATAAACATTTTTTTATTTTTAGATTCTTGCAAAAAAACTTTTGAGGAGAAAAACTTTGCTTCTCTCAACGCAACAATCACTGCCACATTACCACTTTGCCTATAAAGACAACGGATAGAGCCTTGAGAAAAAATTGAATTTCTTTTTCTCCTTTAAAGTTTTCAATAAAGATAGAAAATTCGCTCAAACAATAACATCTCATTTTTGCTTATAAAAATGACTGGCCAAAAAAGATTGTCGACATATTGGCCCAACCGATTCATCTTTTCTAGTCAATTTCTATTGCTTCCCTTCGCTATTATCTTGCTGATATTTCCAATTGCTAATGCGGAGGTTTGTTTTTGTATTATAAATATAAATGAATTAATTTTTGGATATTTATTTCGAAATTCAAAAATTTTTTTATTTCCTAATAATTCTGACTTTTTTCTATAGCCTTATTTTTCAGAGTAGGTGTAATTATGTTACGCTTGTCAAATGTTTTATCGAAATTCTTGACGAGTGGACTTGGACACTTTATGAGCTAAAAGATAATGTTGTGACAATAAACAATGATCAGTGTCAGCACCTTAGAGAATTGGACAAATGCATTCAGGCGAGAAAATTTGAAATACCCGAGATTATTAAAATAAGTACAATCTATTATTTTATGGTTTAATTAAAGATTTTATAAAATAGAAAATATTATTTAATGACAATTTGCAGATGTTATTTACTTTCTTGGATTTTGTTTATTTTTCTGATTATTTCTTTTCAGGATGAAGGTCCTGAACAACACGAATGTAGTCATTCAGAGGTTGTAGCTGCTAGTAATACAGTTAGTGATTTGTTAACCCACAGAAAGAATTCTGGCAGTTTTCTTAAGGTTTTTTATTAAAATAATTTAATTATTCCATTTAAAATGCAGAGTTACTATTTGCTTACTTATGCATGCTCAGACGAAGGTCAGAAAATGCTTAGTGAGCACAGACCATGTCTCTCAAGGGAACGTATTGGTGAAATGACCATTAGTGCAGGTTATTTTTAAAGAAATCCTTTAATAATGAAAATTGCAGGCACCTACCTCAGCGAAAAATTTTTGGATCATCCGGATGAGGAAGTTTGTACTGCTGTGAATAATAAATTACAAGAATATATGGAGGCAATGGCAGGTCTTTGTCGTGAGGAAGCTTCTTTGATTATGTGTCGTTCGCTTACAGGAATGTTTAAGGTTATTAAATTAATCATAGGTGATTTTTGTATGAAACAATCTCTTCATGCTGGATGGACCGGGTTACTCGAAACCCAGTCTTTTTTCCGACCCGACTTTTCTCAATCCGGCCCATCCTTTCTCCTCATGCAGTTTTAATTTTGTCATTTTTGTCTAGGGTCTACATTCTGATAAACTGGCTGATTGCGAATTTAGTTGTCTTAGAAAACAAGAAAGTTCTCAACGCGATTCGCAACAAGAACAACCTCAACAAGACCAGCAATACGATGAAAATTCTACAGCAGAAGAGGGAGACGAAGGTGAAACAAATCAAGGAGAGACAGAACATCTGACCGGTGGAAGTATTGGAGGAAAAACACAAAAGCTATGTTGGATAATGATAATAGTAGCATTGTTTGTAATCACAGCGTCGTTGACCGGTCTTTAATAATTGCTAAATACTTATTCAAATGGTTGTGTGTGCGTTGATAAGATGTATAGAAATTGAAGAGGAATTAATAGTATAGTTATCATATTTCGATTAGAGCTTTGTTCTTTAAATCTGACTTTCCTTTCCTTACACATTGAAATGATTTTAACTTTCCCCATTCTCAAAACTAGTCACTTTTAGAAATTATTCTTTTACATCTTTTATTTTTTTCAATTATATGTTGCAAAAAATTTCATTATATAATGTTAAAATAATTAAATAAATACACGTTTTATAATATGTATTCAAGTAACCTTAATTTTATATCGTCTACTTAAAAAAATATTTTTCACATACAATTAAAAATTGGTTTCAGAACCCTTCAAAACATTCAGAACGGGTCTGTTTCTCTAAATCGTTTGGAGTCTTTCCATCGGTTGTAATTTTTCAAAAGTAGCAACTACATATTTTGGTACAGAACTTCGTCCCCCCCCTCCTTCCTCAAAATATTAAAAATGGTCATCTTAAAATGTGTTTTATATATCACCGCATTCTCAATAGATATCTTCTGAAAGTCTACCTAAACGAAATTTTGAAATTCCTTAGGCTTTAAAATTTTTCTCCATTTATCGAGTAATTGACAGAATAACAACGACTTGACACTTTGACATTTTCCAAAATTAAATTAACAGAATTAATTTGCGCTAATATTTAGTTCAAATTCATTTGGCGTCACTTATTGATTTTCATTAGTTTCCGGAGATTTGTATTTCTAGTTGTTATTGCTAATGACCTTTCACCTTTTTCGCAGATTTGATTGATTTTTATTTTTTACATTTGTAATTACAATTACATCATTTTCAGATTTTAACATTCTATCTGACTAAATGTTAGATAGCGCTAAAATAAAAAAAACTTTTTCCAGTCGGACACACTTCCGGGCAACGAGAATCTTTTGCTTGAAAGGTTAATTTTGTTTTTACTCATGTTATTTCGATATTTTCAGGATTAAAGAATGTGCAGAAAAGCGAAATAAAGGCTATTGCTCTACGTCGCCTGGATGTACCGTTCTTCGAAAAATTGCAGCTGAAGATGTTTTGCAAGTTACTGCTGGGCATAATTATGTTGCCTTCCTTCTCAAGGTTTTAGTTCAATATGGGGTTGTTGGTCAGGTCTTCGGTTCGTTTACGGAGCCCTAATATTTAAGGCCGGTTCAAATCCGGCTTTCTTTGATTCGGTTACGATTTCCGAAGATTTTCTAAGAGCCAACAACCTAGTTCACAGTATCCACACACCTATTTATTTATTTTTAGGATCATCGAGTCGCTCGTCTTCGTTATGAGATTGTTGCCAACACTATTGAATCTACCGCCCCGACAGACAAAAGTATTCTTTAATCTTTTAATTTTTAAAACTTTCTTTGTTTGAGATGAATCCGGCCTGGTTCATCAACAGCTCCAGCTACCACCACTACTGGTTGCTCTGATCCAGCGTCAGCTTCTGCAAATACTGCCGCAAACGCCGCAAATCGGACTGCCAAAATTAGGGTTTATTTCGTCGCTTTTTTTACAAATTTTAAACTTATTTATAGCGAATTATGATGACACGCCCAGAGACTCGTTCTGGCGGATTTTGCCGCACTGGAGTTGTGATTGATAGAAACCGTTCTTGACCAATGATCCCTGCCTCTTCCGTTCCAGAAGATTTAATCGTCAATGCCAGGTTTCTTTTCTTCGCACCTAGCTATTAAAGTCTTTTTAGGTTGTTTTACAAGGGAAATCTCGTGATGTGATTGGTCATGAATTACAATGCACTAATTTAAATGTCAACGAGGCAGTGAACAATTTACTTTCTCGCGATGATGATGAAATGGATGATTTGGATGACACAAGTGAGGCCTATCTTCACGAAGCGTTGCTTTCTTTACTCGATGCTGGGCTTCGTTCCGATGGAAGTGGTGCCGCAGCAGCTGCTTTACTTGATAGCGACAGCATTTATTCTGCTGGAGATGGATACGGGTACTTGATTTCACGTGATTTGGCTAGACGCAAGGATGAAGGTTTAAATTTGAGAATTTTTTTTATTTTTACATTTCTATTAAAAAGCTGTGCTTTCAAAAAGTGGCCTTTGTTGGATCTTTTGTTGACATCTCATGTGGCAATAGACTGGGCCGTATACTTTCTGAAACGCCTATTGAAATGCCTGAACCAGTCGACAAGTTTCTTTGCTGCACGCTTTATACTGCTGTTTTGACAAAAAATGGGAATATATTTTGGAGGTTATTTCTTTAATAATTTACGTTTCAAAAAGTTTTAATTTAAGAGGAATTTACCCATTTAATGAGCGACGGAAGATATGGGAAAAAGTACGCGCTCGCAAAAAACAAGTCACTTTTGAATCGTGTGGTGAATCGTGTGGTCTATTGCTGTCAACTTCAGTCAAGGAATTCCAATGGTTTTTTATGCTGTTTTTTTATTTAACTAATCTTTCAGATTGGTGTTTTGTACGAGGATGCATGACGGCAAATAGTGTTGGAGGCAGCAATACTTCAGCTACAATTTCGATTCAACCGACAACTGCTCGACAGGCAGACTCACAAACTCAGACAGCTGTTAGTGATTCTGAACCCTCAGCTCGTGTTGGTGCGATCACTACAACTACCACAAATCCTACAGCTAATAATGCTGGTGCTGATGGTGCTAGTAGAGGTGGAATGGGATGGGGTGAAGTAATTATGGATGGAAATACTTGGGGTCATAGTAACAATAATGTGTTTGGCAGCGGTACATCTGTTACCCAGAGGTAAGACTGATGAGACAAATTAATATAATTATGTTCTTTTAGACCCAATGATCCTCGTTCAACTGTTCTTCATTCCACAACGCTAATTCAACAACACCATCAATTTCTGCTAATGACTCTGTGACTTTGGGAGGTTCTGGTGCTACATCATTACCTTTAGCTCAATCAGTTGTCGCTGCTGATAACACAATTGTAGCAAATTTGGGCGATAATAGTGACTTTTCTACAAGTAATACAAGTACACAATTATCTGCTTGCTTTTCGGTTTGTTTTTTAAATTTTTTCCTGATTTTCTTACTTTTTATTTTTAGACAATTGTCAAATTGATCGATGAATTACTCTTGCAATTATTTTTCTAAGAAAATTGGAAACAACAAGGCAATAAGTCAACAGGAGTCACCAACATACTTGATTTGGATCCAAAGATTTTTGGCGTTTTTAAGGTTAGCCTTTTTTATGGTTTGAATATTTTATGTTTTTTTAATTGTAGGATGCTTTTGACGAATGTTTAGATCCCACTTGGAATTGGTTCTTTTCAATTATGGATAGGTTAGTTTTCTTTTCTTTTTTGGAATATTTCTCTTTTTTTAAAGAACTGAAGCGCAGCTACGCTACTCGAATGCTTTAATGAACTCATCAGTGGGTCGTCTTCTAAATTTAAATCAAGTTGATCTCTCTGATCAAACTGACGAACGACGTGATGAACAACAACGAACATTAGCAGCAGCCGACAACGAAATCGAGCAGCTGAACAAAAGAAGCCTTTAACTAAGCGTGTTACAATGGGAGCAAAACGTGGCGGTGATGGAAATGGTGCAGCTGGAGATTCTGATAGTAAAAATGCTGCTCGGGCAGGAAATATTTCTTATTTTCTTTCGCTTTAGAGAAGCTATTCGGCAGAAAATGGTTTTTATTTATAAATAATTAAATTTTACCTTTTAATTTCCTTTTTAGGTGACGATTTGCCTGTGCTTGAACTTAATGCACTCAGAGCTTTGGCTTTCATCATTGAATCTTACCTTTTCCATATTTGCTTTATCGAAGGCCAAGACTGTTGTCCCACCAGTCAAGATTAGTCGTGCGACAAGAGGAAATTCTGAAATACGACAACACGAGAATGAAGAGCAAAAGAAGAGTAAACTTCTTCGTTTTTTCAAACGCTCCAATTCAATTTCTTATTCAACATTGAGGTTATTTTTTTCCATTCCACTGATATTATCTTCACATTTTTAGTGATGCTGTTAAACATAATGCATTCGCATATACAGCGGCAGATGTTTTGCCACTTAATTGTTCGTCCTTATCTACTCAATTCTGAAGCGGAACGTGATGTATTATTTGCTCTTCCTCTCATCTTATCGTACAAGATCTGTGCAACGGGTTTCTTTTAACTTCGATTTTTGTTTTATTCCCTTTTTCGTTTTCAGCGTATTGCATTGGAACATGGTGTTAAATTACCTGCTCATCATAGCCTTTCCCAGCCTCCGATGTCTTATGCTGATTTACAAAATCGTCTATTCGGTGATGATGACTCTAAAACTCAACAAATCGAGTCGTCCTCCACTCACGAGGCTACTAGTTCTGATGCTATGGAAATATGCACTGCTACAAATGATGGTGATTCAAAAAAACTGAGCCATCCGGTTTTCAATGCATTTCAAAAATCCATTGGACGATGAAATCGAACAATTTCATTCGTTGCAAAGGTATTTTTTTATTTAATATCAATCTTAAAAAAATTTTTTTTAGAATTTCCACGACGATAACACTAAATGGTTTGGTGGTGATTCTTCTCATTCTGTTCTTATTCATAAAACTGGAGGTTTTATTTTAATTTTTTTCCTAATTCAATTCCTTGTATTTAAGTTTGCTCTTTTAATGTACGCTATTCTCAATTCCTGAAGCAGATGGATTGACTCAAAAGAACCTGGAGAAGGTACTGGAGTTGCGCGTCATTTATATGCCGCTGTTGCAGAGGTTGATTTTAATATTTTTTAAGAAATTTTGATTTTATCATTAAGGCCCTAACATCTGTCAAACATTTGCCTGCGCTTGATAACGTTAATGAAGATGGAACAAATAAATAAGAGACAAAAACTCCAGGGAAGTCAGCTTCTGTTGGTCCTGCAACGCCAAATATGCCTAAAGCTGACGATTCTGTTGCTGATAGCGGTATATATTTTTAATAATGTTTATTTTCATGATATAACTCTTTTCTTTAAATTTTTAGGTCGAACTCTTCGAAGTAGCACTACCAGTGCCACCAGTACACCAGCTGATGGTAATGAAACTGTATTGAATGCGGCTCCTTCAATTCCAGCACTCAGCACAAGTTAACAACAAACACTCCTCGTACAAGTAAGCTGATGGCTCTGAAACATCAACAGCTACACGAAGACAAAATTTTATGCGAGAAGTGTTCTAAATGAGCATTGGACTGCAACAAATTGATGATGAATTACAAAGATGAGAGAAGCTAAAAAATGTGGCAAAGATGCTACTGCCACATTAAAGGTCTAAAAGATATTTGAATGAAATATGTTTTTATTATTTTTTTAGTGCTTTTCCGTTTGCGTCGATTTTGTTTTATTTTTTTCAAGCACAAAATGTAATCAAAACTACAGAAATCTTAGATGCACAAACGGAAAAGTACAATTAAGCCACTTGTAAAAAAAGGATTTTTGCAGATTCGTTTAGAAGGAAGCAAAAAGACCTTTTCTTTACAAGTGGTATTTTTTATCACATAATTTTTTTTGTTGGTTAAAAACGGGTTTGGGCCCCCCCCTCCCCCGACCCCGGGCGTACTCACAGCCAACTCTTCCAAGCTCCGAGAGCTTCAGACACTCCTAAACTCCAAAACGATCCAACTTGACGATTCTTTTTTCTAAAAATTCGAACTTTTTCTAGACGAAACTCCCAGATGAATTCCAGTTCAGGCTTTCATACCTCCGAGTTATATCCAAAGGCAGGGGTTGTTATTCAATAGGTGTAGACAGTAGGGCACTTAGAACCTTAGATTAGACCTTTGATTTACCCCCCCCCCCCCCCTTCCTGCACTTCAACGGTCCGACTACAACTTCAATGGCTCCTGGCAACCGTCTACAACTTCAACAGCTCCTGCCAGCCGTCTACAACTTCAACAGCTTCTGCCAGCCGTCTACAACTTCAACTGCTCCTGCCAGACGTCTACAACTTCTACTGCGCCGACTCTACTGTCCCCTGGGCCCAGACACGGTACTCTAATGAACCCCCGGGTCCCACATTGTACTCTACTGTCTATACCCATTTTATAAGACCCCTGTCTTCCACCTATCCCAAGTCTGACCCAAATGTAACTCCCCAAAATGCCCCGGACAAAACGTCACTCCCCAAAACGCCCCGGACAAAACGTCACTCCCCAATTCGCCCCGGACAAAACGTCACTTCCCAAAACGCCCCGGACAAAACGTCACTTCCCAAAACGCCCCGGATAAAACATCACTCCCCAAAATACCCTGGACAAAACGACACTCCCCAAATTGCCCCGGACAAAACGTCACTCCCTAATTCGTCCCACAGACAAAATATCACTCCCCAATTCGTCCCACAGACAAAATATCACTCCCCAATTCGTCCCGAAAATAACCCGCACTGAAAATCCCGCACTGAACTGACCGACCCCCTTTTTCAAAGAATCCTCTCCATAGGTTCAGGCTTTCATACCTCCGAGTTATATCCAAAGGCAGGGGTTGTTATTCAATAGGTGTAGACAGTAGGGCACTTAGAACCTTAGATTAGACCTTTGATTTACGGCCCCCTTCCTGCACTTCAACGGTCCGACTACAACTTCAATGGCTCCTGGCAACCGTCTACAACTTCAACAGCTCCTGCCAGCCGTCTACAACTTCAACAGCTTCTGCCAGCCGTCTACAACTTCAACTGCTCCTGCCAGACGTCTACAACTTCTACTGCGCCGACTCTACTGTCCCCTGGGCCCAGACACGGTACTCTAATGAACCCCCGGGTCCCACATTGTACTCTACTGTCTATACCCATTTTATAAGACCCCTGTCTTCCACCTATCCCAAGTCTGACCCAAATGTAACTCCCCAAAATGCCCCGGACAAAACGTCACTCCCCAAAACGCCCCGGACAAAACGTCACTCCCCAATTCGCCCCGGACAAAACGTCACTTCCCAAAACGCCCCGGACAAAACGTCACTTCCCAAAACGCCCCGGATAAAACATCACTCCCCAAAATACCCTGGACAAAACGACACTCCCCAAATTGCCCCGGACAAAACGTCACTCCCTAATTCGTCCCACAGACAAAATATCACTCCCCAATTCGTCCCACAGACAAAATATCACTCCCCAATTCGTCCCGAAAATAACCCGCACTGAAAATCCCGCACTGAACTGACCGACCCCCCTTTTTCAAAGAATCCTCTCCATAGGTTCAGGCTTTCATACCTCCGAGTTATATCCAAAGGCAGGGGTTGTTATTCAATAGGTGTAGACAGTAGGGCACTTAGAACCTTAGATTAGACCTTTGATTTACCCGCCCCCCTTCCTGCACTTCAACGGTCCGACTACAACTTCAATGGCTCCTGGCAACCGTCTACAACTTCAACAGCTCCTGCCAGCCGTCTACAACTTCAACAGCTTCTGCCAGCCGTCTACAACTTCAACTGCTCCTGCCAGACGTCTACAACTTCTACTGCGCCGACTCTACTGTCCCCTGGGCCCAGACACGGTACTCTAATGAACCCCCGGGTCCCACTTTGTACTCTACTGTCTATACCCATTTTATAAGACCCCTGTCTTCCACCTATCCCAAGTCTGACCCAAATGTAACTCCCCAAAATGCCCCGGACAAAACGTCACTCCCCAAAACGCCCCGGACAAAACGTCACTCCCCAATTCGCCCCGGACAAAACGTCACTTCCCAAAACGCCCCGGACAAAACGTCACTTCCCAAAACGCCCCGGATAAAACATCACTCCCCAAAATACCCTGGACAAAACGACACTCCCCAAATTGCCCCGGACAAAACGTCACTCCCTAATTCGTCCCACAGACAAAATATCACTCCCCAATTCGTCCCACAGACAAAATATCACTCCCCAATTCGTCCCGAAAATAACCCGCACTGAAAATCCCGCACTGAACTGACCGACCCCCCTTTTTCAAAGAATCCTCTCCATAGGTTCAGGCTTTCATACCTCCGAGTTATATCCAAAGGCAGGGGTTGTTATTCAATAGGTGTAGACAGTAGGGCACTTAGAACCTTAGATTAGACCTTTGATTTACCCCCCCCTTCCTGCACTTCAACGGTCCGACTACAACTTCAATGGCTCCTGGCAACCGTCTACAACTTCAACAGCTCCTGCCAGCCGTCTACAACTTCAACAGCTTCTGCCAGCCGTCTACAACTTCAACTGCTCCTGCCAGACGTCTACAACTTCTACTGCGCCGACTCTACTGTCCCCTGGGCCCAGACACGGTACTCTAATGAACCCCCGGGTCCCACATTGTACTCTACTGTCTATACCCATTTTATAAGACCCCTGTCTTCCACCTATCCCAAGTCTGACCCAAATGTAACTCCCCAAAATGCCCCGGACAAAACGTCACTCCCCAAAACGCCCCGGACAAAACGTCACTCCCCAATTCGCCCCGGACAAAACGTCACTTCCCAAAACGCCCCGGACAAAACGTCACTTCCCAAAACGCCCCGGATAAAACATCACTCCCCAAAATACCCTGGACAAAACGACACTCCCCAAATTGCCCCGGACAAAACGTCACTCCCTAATTCGTCCCACAGACAAAATATCACTCCCCAATTCGTCCCACAGACAAAATATCACTCCCCAATTCGTCCCGAAAATAACCCGCACTGAAAATCCCGCACTGAACTGACCGACCCCCCTTTTTCAAAGAATCCTCTCCATAGGTTCAGGCTTTCATACCTCCGAGTTATATCCAAAGGCAGGGGTTGTTATTCAATAGGTGTAGACAGTAGGGCACTTAGAACCTTAGATTAGACCTTTGATTTCCCCCCCCCCCCCCCTTCCTGCACTTCAACGGTCCGACTACAACTTCAATGGCTCCTGGCAACCGTCTACAACTTCAACAGCTCCTGCCAGCCGTCTACAACTTCAACAGCTTCTGCCAGCCGTCTACAACTTCAACTGCTCCTGCCAGACGTCTACAACTTCTACTGCGCCGACTCTACTGTCCCCTGGGCCCAGACACGGTACTCTAATGAACCCCCGGGTCCCACTTTGTACTCTACTGTCTATACCCATTTTATAAGACCCCTGTCTTCCACCTATCCCAAGTCTGACCCAAATGTAACTCCCCAAAATGCCCCGGACAAAACGTCACTCCCCAAAACGCCCCGGACAAAACGTCACTCCCCAATTCGCCCCGGACAAAACGTCACTTCCCAAAACGCCCCGGACAAAACGTCACTTCCCAAAACGCCCCGGATAAAACATCACTCCCCAAAATACCCTGGACAAAACGACACTCCCCAAATTGCCCCGGACAAAACGTCACTCCCTAATTCGTCCCACAGACAAAATATCACTCCCCAATTCGTCCCACAGACAAAATATCACTCCCCAATTCGTCCCGAAAATAACCCGCACTGAAAATCCCGCACTGAACTGACCGACCCCCCTTTTTCAAAGAATCCTCTCCATAGGTTCAGGCTTTCATACCTCCGAGTTATATCCAAAGGCAGGGGTTGTTATTCAATAGGTGTAGACAGTAGGGGAAACTAGACCCCCCAAATGACCCCCAACCCCCCAGTTGTTCCCAAGAAGTGGGGTAACCCCCCAGTATCCCCCCAATCAAAGCCCCCCCCCCAACGTAGACCCCCCAAATGACCCCCCACCCCCCCCAAATCTCCCAGTAGACCCCCCAATTCTCCAGTACACCCCCCAGTAGACCCCCCAAATGACCCCCCCAGACAAAATATGTCACTCCCCAATTCGTCCATAGGTTCAGGCTTTCATACCTCCGAGTTATATCCAAAGGCACGGGTTGTTATTCAATAGGTGTAGACAGTAGGGCACTTAGAACCTTAGATTAGACCTTTGATTTACCCCCCCCTCTTCCTGCACTTCAACGGTCCGACTACAACTTCAATGGCTCCTGGCAACCGTCTACAACTTCAACAGCTCCTGCCAGCCGTCTACAACTTCAACAGCTTCTGCCAGCCGTCTACAACTTCAACTGCTCCTGCCAGACGTCTACAACTTCTACTGCGCCGACTCTACTGTCCCCTGGGCCCAGACACGGTACTCTAATGAACCCCCGGGTCCCACTTTGTACTCTACTGTCTATACCCATTTTATAAGACCCCTGTCTTCCACCTATCCCAAGTCTGACCCAAATGTAACTCCCCAAAATGCCCCGGACAAAACGTCACTCCCCAAAACGCCCCGGACAAAACGTCACTCCCCAATTCGCCCCGGACAAAACGTCACTTCCCAAAACGCCCCGGACAAAACGTCACTTCCCAAAACGCCCCGGATAAAACATCACTCCCCAAAATACCCTGGACAAAACGACACTCCCCAAATTGCCCCGGACAAAACGTCACTCCCTAATTCGTCCCACAGACAAAATATCACTCCCCAATTCGTCCCACAGACAAAATATCACTCCCCAATTCGTCCCGAAAATAACCCGCACTGAAAATCCCGCACTGAACTGACCGACCCCCTTTTTCAAAGAATCCTCTCCATAGGTTCAGGCTTTCATACCTCCGAGTTATATCCAAAGGCAGGGGTTGTTATTCAATAGGTGTAGACAGTAGGGCACTTAGAACCTTAGATTAGACCTTTGATTTACCCCCCCCTCTTCCTGCACTTCAACGGTCCGACTACAACTTCAATGGCTCCTGGCAACCGTCTACAACTTCAACAGCTCCTGCCAGCCGTCTACAACTTCAACAGCTTCTGCCAGCCGTCTACAACTTCAACTGCTCCTGCCAGACGTCTACAACTTCTACTGCGCCGACTCTACTGTCCCCTGGGCCCAGACACGGTACTCTAATGAACCCCCGGGTCCCACATTGTACTCTACTGTCTATACCCATTTTATAAGACCCCTGTCTTCCACCTATCCCAAGTCTGACCCAAATGTAACTCCCCAAAATGCCCCGGACAAAACGTCACTCCCCAAAACGCCCCGGACAAAACGTCACTCCCCAATTCGCCCCGGACAAAACGTCACTTCCCAAAACGCCCCGGACAAAACGTCACTTCCCAAAACGCCCCGGATAAAACATCACTCCCCAAAATACCCTGGACAAAACGACACTCCCCAAATTGCCCCGGACAAAACGTCACTCCCTAATTCGTCCCACAGACAAAATATCACTCCCCAATTCGTCCCACAGACAAAATATCACTCCCCAATTCGTCCCGAAAATAACCCGCACTGAAAATCCCGCACTGAACTGACCGACCCCCCTTTTTCAAAGAATCCTCTCCATAGGTTCAGGCTTTCATACCTCCGAGTTATATCCAAAGGCAGGGGTTGTTATTCAATAGGTGTAGACAGTAGGGGAAACTAGACCCCCCAAATGACCCCCCAACCCCCCCAGTTGTTCCCAAGAAGTGGGGTAACCCCCCAGTATCCCCCCAATTAAAGACCCCCCACCCAAGTAGACCCCCCAAATGACCCCCCAACCCCCAAATCTCCCAGTAGACCCCCCAATTCTCCAGTACACCCCCAGTAGACCCCCCAAATGACCCCCCCCAGACAAAATATGTCACTCCCCAATTCGTCCATAGGTTCAGGCTTTCATACCTCCGAGTTATATCCAAAGGCACGGGTTGTTATTCAATAGGTGTAGACAGTAGGGGAAACTAGACCCCCAAATGACCCCCAACCCCCCAGTTGTTCCCAAGAAGTGGGGTAACCCCCCAGTATCCCCCCAATTAAAGACCCCCACCCAAGTAGACCCCCCAAATGACCCCCCAACCCCCCAAATCTCCCAGTAGACCCCCCAATTCTCCAGTGCCCCCCCCAGCCGACCCCCCAAATGACCCCCCCCCCCCAGACAAAATATGTCACTCCCCAATTCGTCCATAGGTTCAGGCTTTCATACCTCCGAGTTATATCCAAAGGCACGGGTTGTTATTCAATAGGTGTAGACAGTAGGGCACTTAGAACCTTAGATTAGACCTTTGATTTACCCCCCCTTCCTGCACTTCAACGGTCCGACTACAACTTCAATGGCTCCTGGCAACCGTCTACAACTTCAACAGCTCCTGCCAGCCGTCTACAACTTCAACAGCTTCTGCCAGCCGTCTACAACTTCAACTGCTCCTGCCAGACGTCTACAACTTCTACTGCGCCGACTCTACTGTCCCCTGGGCCCAGACACGGTACTCTAATGAACCCCCGGGTCCCACTTTGTACTCTACTGTCTATACCCATTTTATAAGACCCCTGTCTTCCACCTATCCCAAGTCTGACCCAAATGTAACTCCCCAAAATGCCCCGGACAAAACGTCACTCCCCAAAACGCCCCGGACAAAACGTCACTCCCCAATTCGCCCCGGACAAAACGTCACTTCCCAAAACGCCCCGGACAAAACGTCACTTCCCAAAACGCCCCGGATAAAACATCACTCCCCAAAATACCCTGGACAAAACGACACTCCCCAAATTGCCCCGGACAAAACGTCACTCCCTAATTCGTCCCACAGACAAAATATCACTCCCCAATTCGTCCCACAGACAAAATATCACTCCCCAATTCGTCCCGAAAATAACCCGCACTGAAAATCCCGCACTGAACTGACCGACCCCCCTTTTTCAAAGAATCCTCTCCATAGGTTCAGGCTTTCATACCTCCGAGTTATATCCAAAGGCAGGGGTTGTTATTCAATAGGTGTAGACAGTAGGGCACTTAGAACCTTAGATTAGACCTTTGATTTACCCCCCCCCCCCTTCCTGCACTTCAACGGTCCGACTACAACTTCAATGGCTCCTGGCAACCGTCTACAACTTCAACAGCTCCTGCCAGCCGTCTACAACTTCAACAGCTTCTGCCAGCCGTCTACAACTTCAACTGCTCCTGCCAGACGTCTACAACTTCTACTGCGCCGACTCTACTGTCCCCTGGGCCCAGACACGGTACTCTAATGAACCCCCGGGTCCCACATTGTACTCTACTGTCTATACCCATTTTATAAGACCCCTGTCTTCCACCTATCCCAAGTCTGACCCAAATGTAACTCCCCAAAATGCCCCGGACAAAACGTCACTCCCCAAAACGCCCCGGACAAAACGTCACTCCCCAATTCGCCCCGGACAAAACGTCACTTCCCAAAACGCCCCGGACAAAACGTCACTTCCCAAAACGCCCCGGATAAAACATCACTCCCCAAAATACCCTGGACAAAACGACACTCCCCAAATTGCCCCGGACAAAACGTCACTCCCTAATTCGTCCCACAGACAAAATATCACTCCCCAATTCGTCCCACAGACAAAATATCACTCCCCAATTCGTCCCGAAAATAACCCGCACTGAAAATCCCGCACTGAACTGACCGACCCCCCTTTTTCAAAGAATCCTCTCCATAGGTTCAGGCTTTCATACCTCCGAGTTATATCCAAAGGCAGGGGTTGTTATTCAATAGGTGTAGACAGTAGGGGAAACTAGACCCCCCAAATGACCCCCCAACCCCCCAGTTGTTCCCAAGAAGTGGGGTAACCCCCAGTATCCCCCCAATTGAAGACCCCCCACCCAAGTAGACCCCCCAAATGACCCCCCAACCCCCCCAAATCTCCCAGTAGACCCCCCAATTCTCCAGTACACCCCCCAGTAGACCCCCAAATGACCCCCCCAGACAAAATATGTCACTCCCCAATTCGTCCATAGGTTCAGGCTTTCATACCTCCGAGTTATATCCAAAGGCAGGGGTTGTTATTCAATAGGTGTAGACAGTAGGGGAAACTAGACCCCCCAAATGACCCCCCAACCCCCCCAGTTGTTCCCAAGAAGTGGGGTAACCCCCCAGTATCCCCCCAATTAAAGACCCCCCACCCAAGTAGACCCCCCAAATGACCCCCCAACCCCCCAAATCTCCCAGTAGACCCCCCAATTCTCCAGTACACCCCCCAGTAGACCCCCCAAATGACCCCCCCCCAGACAAAATATGTCACTCCCCAATTCGTCCATAGGTTCAGGCTTTCATACCTCCGAGTTATATCCAAAGGCACGGGTTGTTATTCAATAGGTGTAGACAGTAGGGGAAACTAGACCGCCCAAATGACCCCCCAACCCCCCAGTTGTTCCCAAGAAGTGGGGTAACCCCCAGTATCCCCCCAATTAAAGACCCCCACCCAAGTAGACCCCCAAATGACCCCCCACCCCCCCAAACCTCCCAGTAGACCCCCCAATTCTCCAGTACACCCCCCAGTAGACCCCCCAAATGACCCCCCCCCCCCAGACAAAATATGTCACTCCCCAATTCGTCCATAGGTTCAGGCTTTCATACCTCCGAGTTATATCCAAAGGCACGGGTTGTTATTCAATAGGTGTAGACAGTAGGGGAAACTAGACCCCCAAATGACCCCCAACCCCCCCAGTTGTTCCCAAGAAGTGGGGTAACCCCCAGTATCCCCCCAATTAAAGACCCCCCACCCAAGTAGACCCCCCAAATGACCCCCCAACCCCCCAAATCTCCCAGTAGACCCCCCAATTCTCCAGTACACCCCCCAGTAGACCCCCCAAATGACCCCCCCCCCAGACAAAATATGTCACTCCCCAATTCGTCCATAGGTTCAGGCTTTCATACCTCCGAGTTATATCCAAAGGCACGGGTTGTTATTCAATAGGTGTAGACAGTAGGGGAAACTAGACCCCCCAAATGACCCCCAACCCCCCAGTTGTTCCCAAGAAGTGGGGTAACCCCCAGTATCCCCCAATTAAAGACCCCCACCCAAGTAGACCCCCCAAATGACCCCCAACCCCCCAAATCTCCCAGTAGACCCCCCAATTCTCCAGTACACCCCCCAGTAGACCCCCCAAATGACCCCCCCAGACAAAATATGTCACTCCCCAATTCGTCCATAGGTTCAGGCTTTCATACCTCCGAGTTATATCCAAAGGCACGGGTTGTTATTCAATAGGTGTAGACAGTAGGGGAAACTAGACCCCCCAAATGACCCCCAACCCCCCCAGTTGTTCCCAAGAAGTGGGGTAACCCCCAGTATCCCCCAATTAAAGACCCCCACCCAAGTAGACCCCCCAAATGACCCCCCAACCCCCCAAATCTCCCAGTAGACCCCCAATTCTCCAGTACACCCCCCAGTAGACCCCCAAATGACCCCCCCAGACAAAACATGTCACTCCCCAATTCGTCCATAGGTTCAGGCTTTCATACCTCCGAGTTATATCCAAAGGCACGGGTTGTTATTCAATAGGTGTAGACAGTAGGGGAAACTAGACCCCCCAAATGACCCCCCAACCCCCCCAGTTGTTCCCAAGAAGTGGGGTAACCCCCAGTATCCCCCAATTAAAGACCCCCCACCCAAGTAGACCCCCCAAATGACCCCCCAACCCCCCAAATCTCCCCAGTAGACCCCCCAATTCTCCAGTACACCCCCAGTAGACCCCCAAATGACCCCCCCCCCCAGACAAAATATGTCACTCCCCAATTCGTCCATAGGTTCAGGCTTTCATACCTCCGAGTTATATCCAAAGGCACGGGTTGTTATTCAATAGGTGTAGACAGTAGGGGAAACTAGACCCCCCAAATGACCCCCAACCCCCCAGTTGTTCCCAAGAAGTGGGGTAACCCCCCAGTATCCCCCCAATTAAAGACCCCCACCCAAGTAGACCCCCCAAATGACCCCCAACCCCCCCAAATCTCCCAGTACCCCCCAATTCTCCAGTACACCCCCAGTAGACCCCCCAAATGACCCCCCCCCCAGACAAAATATGTCACTCCCCAATTCGTCCATAGGTTCAGGCTTTCATACCTCCGAGTTATATCCAAAGGCACGGGTTGTTATTCAATAGGTGTAGACAGTAGGGGAAACTAGACACCCCAAATGACCCCCAACCCCCCCAGTTGTTCCCAAGAAGTGGGGTAACCCCCCAGTATCCCCCCAATTAAAGACCCCACCCAAGTAGACCCCCCAAATGACCCCCCAACCCCCCAAATCTCCCAGTAGACCCCCAATTCTCCAGTACACCCCAGTAGACCCCCCAAATGACCCCCCCCAGACAAAATATGTCACTCCCCAATTCGTCCATAGGTTCAGGCTTTCATACCTCCGAGTTATATCCAAAGGCACGGGTTGTTATTCAATAGGTGTAGACAGTAGGGGAAACTAGACCCCCAAATGACCCCCCAACCCCCCAGTTGTTCCCAAGAAGTGGGGTAACCCCCAGTATCCCCCAATTAAAGACCCCCACCCAAGTAGACCCCCAAATGACCCCCCAACCCCCCAAATCTCCCAGTAGACCCCCCAATTCTCCAGTACACCCCCCAGTAGACCCCCCAAATGACCCCCCCCCCCCCAGACAAAATATGTCACTCCCCAATTCGTCCATAGGTTCAGGCTTTCATACCTCCGAGTTATATCCAAAGGCACGGGTTGTTATTCAATAGGTGTAGACAGTAGGGAAACTAGACCCCCCAAATGACCCCCCAACCCCCCAGTTGTTCCCAAGAAGTGGGGTAACCCCCAGTATCCCCCCAATTAAAGACCCCCCACCCAAGTAGACCCCCCAAATGACCCCCAACCCCCCCAAATCTCCCAGTAGACCCCCCAATTCTCCAGTACACCCCCCAGTAGACCCCCAAATGACCCCCCCCCCCCCAGACAAAATATGTCACTCCCCAATTCGTCCATAGGTTCAGGCTTTCATACCTCCGAGTTATATCCAAAGGCACGGGTTGTTATTCAATAGGTGTAGACAGTAGGGAAACTAGACCCCCAAATGACCCCCAACCCCCCCAGTTGTTCCCAAGAAGTGGGGTAACCCCCAGTATCCCCCAATTAAAGACCCCCACCCAAGTAGACCCCCCAAATGACCCCCCAACCCCCCAAATCTCCCAGTAGACCCCCCAATTCTCCAGTACACCCCCCAGTAGACCCCCCAAATGACCCCCCCCCAGACAAAATATGTCACTCCCCAATTCGTCCATAGGTTCAGGCTTTCATACCTCCGAGTTATATCCAAAGGCACGGGTTGTTATTCAATAGGTGTAGACAGTAGGGGAAACTAGACCCCCCAAATGACCCCCAACCCCCCAGTTGTTCCCAAGAAGTGGGGTAACCCCCAGTATCCCCCAATTAAAGACCCCCACCCAAGTAGACCCCCCAAATGACCCCCAACCCCCCAAATCTCCCAGTAGACCCCCCAATTCTCCAGTACACCCCCCAGTAGACCCCCCAAATGACCCCCCCCCAGACAAAATATGTCACTCCCCAATTCGTCCATAGGTTCAGGCTTTCATACCTCCGAGTTATATCCAAAGGCACGGGTTGTTATTCAATAGGTGTAGACAGTAGGGGAAACTAGACCCCCAAATGACCCCCCAACCCCCCAGTTGTTCCCAAGAAGTGGGGTAACCCCCAGTATCCCCCCAATTAAAGACCCCCACCCAAGTAGACCCCCCAAATGACCCCCCAACCCCCCAAATCTCCCAGTAGACCCCCCAATTCTCCAGTACACCCCCCAGTAGACCCCCCAAATGACCCCCCCCCCCCCAGACAAAATATGTCACTCCCCAATTCGTCCATAGGTTCAGGCTTTCATACCTCCGAGTTATATCCAAAGGCACGGGTTGTTATTCAATAGGTGTAGACAGTAGGGGAAACTAGACACCCCCAAATGACCCCCAACCCCCCCAGTTGTTCCCAAGAAGTGGGGTAACCCCCAGTATCCCCCCAATTAAAGACCCCCCACCCAAGTAGACCCCCCAAATGACCCCCCAACCCCCCAAATCTCCCAGTAGACCCCCCAATTCTCCAGTACACCCCCCAGTAGACCCCCCAAATGACCCCCCCCCCAGACAAAATATGTCACTCCCCAATTCGTCCATAGGTTCAGGCTTTCATACCTCCGAGTTATATCCAAAGGCACGGGTTGTTATTCAATAGGTGTAGACAGTAGGGTAATTAAGACCCCCCCCCTGATTAGAACCCCCCCAGTTGTTCCCAAGAAGTGGGGTAACCCCCCAGTATCCCCCCAATTAAAGACCCCCCACCCAAGTAGACCCCCCAAATGACCCCCCAACCCCCCCAAATCTCCCAGTAGACCCCCCAATTCTCCAGTACACCCCCAGTAGACCCCCAAATGACCCCCCCAGACAAAATATGTCACTCCCCAATTCGTCCATAGAGTTCAGGCTTTCATACCTCCGAGTTATATCCAAAGGCACGGGTTGTTATTCAATAGAGTGTAGACAGTAGGGGAAACTAGACCCCCCAAATGACCCCCAACCCCCCAGTTGTTCCCAAGAAGTGGGGTAACCCCCAGTATCCCCCCAATTAAAGACCCCCCACCCAAGTAGACCCCCCAAATGACCCCCCAACCCCCCAAATCTCCCAGTAGACCCCCAATTCTCCAGTACACCCCCCAGTAGACCCCCCCAAATGACCCCCCCCCAGACAAAATATGTCACTCCCCAATTCGTCCATAGGTTCAGGCTTTCATACCTCCGAGTTATATCCAAAGGCACGGGTTGTTATTCAATAGGTGTAGACAGTAGGGGAAACTAGACCCCCCGAATGACCCCCAACCCCCCAGTTGTTCCCAAGAAGTGGGGTAACCCCCCAGTATCCCCCCAATTAAAGACCCCCACCCAAGTAGACCCCCCAAATGACCCCCCAACCCCCCCAAATCTCCCAGTAGACCCCCCAATTCTCCAGTACACCCCCCAGTAGACCCCCCAAATGACCCCCCCCCAGACAAAATATGTCACTCCCCAATTCGTCCATAGGTTCAGGCTTTCATACCTCCGAGTTATATCCAAAGGCACGGGTTGTTATTCAATAGGTGTAGACAGTAGGGGAAACTAGACCCCCCAAATGACCCCCAACCCCCCAGTTGTTCCCAAGAAGTGGGGTAACCCCCCAGTATCCCCCAATTAAAGACCCCCCACCCAAGTAGACCCCCCAAATGACCCCCAACCCCCCCAAATCTCCCAGTAGACCCCCCAATTCTCCAGTACACCCCCAGTAGACCCCAAATGACCCCCCCCCAGACAAAATATGTCACTCCCCAATTCGTCCATAGGTTCAGGCTTTCATACCTCCGAGTTATATCCAAAGGCACGGGTTGTTATTCAATAGGTGTAGACAGTATGGGAAACTAGACCCCCAAATGACCCCCAACCCCCCAGTTGTTCCCAAGAAGTGGGGTAACCCCCCAGTATCCCCCAATTAAAGACCCCCCACCCAAGTAGACCCCCAAATGACCCCCCAACCCCCCCAAATCTCCCAGTAGACCCCCCAATTCTCCAGTACACCCCAGTAGACCCCCCAAATGACCCCCCCCCAGACAAAATATGTCACTCCCCAATTCGTCCATAGGTTCCAGGCTTTCATTACCTCCGAGTTATATCCAAAGGCACGGGTTGTTATTCAATAGGTGTAGACAGTAGGGGAAACTAGCCCCCCCAGTTCACCCCCCAACCCCCCCCAGTTGCCCCCTAGAAGTCGGGGACCCCCCCAGTATCCCCCCAAGTAAAGACCCCCCGCCCAAGTAGACCCCCCAAATGACCCCCCAACCCCCCCAAATCTCCCAGTAGACCCCCAATTCTCCAGTACACCCCCCAGTAGACCCCCCAAATGACCCCCCCCCAGACAAAATATGTCACTCCCCAATTCGTCCATAGGTTCAGGCTTTCATACCTCCGAGTTATATCCAAAGGCACGGGTTGTTATTCAATAGAGTGTAGACAGTAGGGGAAACTAGACCCCCAAATGACCCCCAACCCCCCCAGTTGTTCCCAAGAAGTGGGAGTAACCCCCAGTATCCCCCAATTAAAGACCCCCCACCCAAGTAGACCCCCAAATGACCCCCAACCCCCCAAATCTCCCAGTAGACCCCCCAATTCTCCAGTACGCCCCCAGTAGACCCCCCAAATGACCCCCCCCCCCACACAAAATATGTCACTCCCCAATTCGTCCATAGGTTCAGGCTTTCATACCTCCGAGTTATATCCAAAGGCACGGGTTGTTATTCAATAGGTGTAGACAGTAGGGGAAACTAGACCCCCCAAATGACCCCCAACCCCCCCCAGTTGTTCCCAAGAAGTGGGGTATCCCCCAGTATCCCCCCAATTAAAGACCCCCCACCCAAGTAGACCCCCCAAATGACCCCCAACCCCCCAAATCTCCCAGTAGACCCCCAATTCTCCAGTACACCCCCAGTAGACCCCCCAAATGACCCCCCCAGACAAAATATGTCACTCCCCAATTCGTCCATAGGTTCAGGCTTTCATACCTCCGAGTTATATCCAAAGGCACGGGTTGTTATTCAATAGGTGTAGACAGTAGGGGAAACTAGACCCCCCAAATGACCCCCCAACCCCCCCAGTTGTTCCCAAGAAGTGGGGTAACCCCCCAGTATCCCCCCAATTAAAGACCCCCCACCCAAGTAGACCCCCCAAATGACCCCCCAACCCCCAAATCTCCCCAGTAGACCCCCAATTCTCCAGTACACCCCCAGTAGACCCCCCAAATGACCCCCCCAGACAAAATATGTCACTCCCCAATTCGTCCATAGGTTCAGGCTTTCATACCTCCGAGTTATATCCAAAGGCACGGGTTGTTATTCAATAGGTGTAGACAGTAGGAAACTAGACCCCCCAAATGACCCCCAACCCCCCAGTTGTTCCCAAGAAGTGGGGTAACCCCCAGTATCCCCCAATTAAAGACCCCCCACCCAAGTAGACCCCCCAAATGACCCCCCAACCCCCCAAATCTCCCAGTAGACCCCCCAATTCTCCAGTACACCCCCAGTAGACCCCCCAAATGACCCCCCCCCCCAGACAAAATATGTCACTCCCCAATTCGTCCATAGGTTCAGGCTTTCATACCTCCGAGTTATATCCAAAGGCACGGGTTGTTATTCAATAGGTGTAGACAGTAGGGGAAACTAGACCCCCAAATGACCCCCAACCCCCCAGTTGTTCCCAAGAAGTGGGGTAACCCCCCAGTATCCCCCCAATTAAAGACCCCCCACCCAAGTAGACCCCCCAAATGACCCCCCAACCCCCCAAATCTCCCAGTAGACCCCCCAATTCTCCAGTACACCCCCCAGTAGACCCCCCAAATGACCCCCCCCCCCAGACAAAATATGTCACTCCCCAATTCGTCCATAGGTTCAGGCTTTCATACCTCCGAGTTATATCCAAAGGCACGGGTTGTTATTCAATAGGTGTAGACAGTAGGGGAAACTAGACCCCCCAAATGACCCCCCAACCCCCAGTTGTTCCCAAGAAGTGGGGTAACCCCCAGTATCCCCCCAATTAAAGACCCCCCACCCAAGTAGACCCCCCAAATGACCCCCAACCCCCCAAATCTCCCAGTAGACCCCCCAATTCTCCAGTACACCCCCCAGTAGACCCCCCAAATGACCCCCCCCCAGACAAAATATGTCACTCCCCAATTCGTCCATAGGTTCAGGCTTTCATACCTCCGAGTTATATCCAAAGGCACGGGTTGTTATTCAATAGGTGTAGACAGAAGGGGAAACTAGACCCCCCAAATGACCCCCAACCCCCCCAGTTGTTCCCAAGAAGTGGGGTAACCCCAGTATCCCCCCAATTAAAGACCCCCCACCCAAGTAGACCCCCAAATGACCCCCCAACCCCCAAATCTCCCCAGTAGACCCCCCAATTCTCCAGTACACCCCCAGTAGACCCCCCAAATGACCCCCCCCCAGACAAAATATGTCACTCCCCAATTCGTCCATAGGTTCAGGCTTTCATACCTCCGAGTTATATCCAAAGGCACGGGTTGTTATTCAATAGGTGTAGACAGTAGGGGGAAACTAGACCCCCAAATGACCCCCAACCCCCCAGTTGTTCCCAAGAAGTGGGGTAACCCCCCAGTATCCCCCAATTAAAGACCCCCCACCCAAGTAGACCCCCCAAATGACCCCCCAACCCCCCAAATCTCCCAGTAGACCCCCCAATTCTCCAGTACGCCCCACTAGCCCCCCCAAATGACCCCCCCCCCAGACAAAATATGTCACTCCCCAATTCGTCCATAGGTTCAGGCTTTCATACCTCCGAGTTATATCCAAAAGGCACGGGTTGTTATTCAATAGAGTGTAGACAGTAGGGGAAACTAGACCCCCAAATGACCCCCCAACCCCCCCAGTTGTTCCCAAGAAGTGGGGTAACCCCCCAGTATCCCCCAATTAAAGACCCCCCACCCAAGTAGACCCCCCAAATGACCCCCCACCCCCCCCACATCTCCCAGTAGACCCCCCAATCCTCCAGTACACCCCCCAGTAGACCCCCCAAATGACCCCCCCAGACAAAATATGTCACTCCCCCAATTCGTCCATAGGTTCAGGCTTTCATACCTCCGAGTTATATCCAAAGGCACGGGTTGTTATTCAATAGGTGTAGACAGTAGGGGAAACTAGACCCCCCCAATGACCCCCCAACCCCCCAGTTGTTCCCAAGAAGTGGGGTATCCCCCAGTAACCCCCCAATTAAAGACCCCCACCCAAGTAGACCCCCAAATGACCCCAACCCCCCCAAATCTCCCAGTAGACCCCCCAATTCTCCAGTACACCCCCAGTAGACCCCCAAATGACCCCCCCCCAGACACAATATGCCACTCCCCAATTCGTCCATAGGTTCAGGCTTTCATACCTCCGAGTTATATCCAAAGGCACGGGTTGTTATTCAATAGGTGTAGACAGTGGGGGAAACTAGACCCCAAATGACCCCCAACCCCCAGTTGTTCCCAAGGAGTGGGGTAACCCCCCAGTAACCCCCCAATTAAAGACCCCCCACCCAAGTAGACCCCCCAAATGACCCCCCAACCCCCCCAAATCTCCCAGTAGACCCCCAATTCTCCAGTACACCCCCAGTAGACCCCCCAAATGACCCCCCCCCCAGACAAAATATGTCACTCCCCCAATTCGTCCATAGGTTCAGGCTTTCATACCTCCGAGTTATATCCAAAGGCACGGGTTGTTATTCAATAGGTGTAGACAGTAGGGGAAACTAGACCCCCCAAACGGGCCCCCAACCCCCCAGTCGTTCCCAAGCAGTGGGGGACCCCCCCCGTACCCCCCCAACTAAAGACCCCCCCGCCAACGAGACCCCCCAAATGCCCCCCCAACCCCCCCAAATCTCCCAGTAGACCCCCCAATTCTCCAGTACACCCCCCAGTAGACCCCCCAAATTACCCCCCCCAGACAAAATATGTCGCTCCCCAATTCGTCCATAGGTTCAGGCTTCCATACCTCCGAGTTATATCCAAAGGCACGGGTTGTTATTCAATAGGTGTAGACAGTAGGGGAAACTAGACCCCCAAATGACCCCCCAACCCCCCCAGTTGTTCCCAAGAAGTGGGGTAACCCCCCAGTATCCCCCAATTAAAGACCCCCACCCAAGCTAGACCCCCCAAATGACCCCCCAACCCCCCAAATCTCCCCAGTAGACCCCCCAATTCTCCAGTACACCCCCAGTAGACCCCAAATGACCCCCCCCCCCAGACAAAATATGTCACTCCCCCAATTCGTCCATAGGTTCAGGCTTTCATACCTCCGAGTTATATCCAAAGGCACGGGTTGTTATTCAATAGGTGTAGACAGTAGGGGAAAATAGACCACCCAAATGACCCCCCAACCCCCAGTTGTTCCCAAGAAGTGGGGTAACCCCCAGTATCCCCCAATTAAAGACCCCCACCCAAGTAGACCCCCCAAATGACCCCCAACCCCCCAAATCTCCCAGGAGACCCCCCAATTCTCCAGTACACCCCCCAGTAGACCCCCCAAATGACCCCCCCCAGACAAAATATGTCACTCCCCAATTCGTCCATAGGTTCAGGCTTTCATACCTCCGAGTTATATCCAAAGGCACGGGTTGTTATTCAATAGGTGTAGACAGTAGGGGAAACTAGACCCCCCAAATGACCCCCAACCCCCAGTTGTTCCCAAGAAGTGGGGTAACCCCCAGTATCCCCCCAATTAAAGACCCCCCACCCAAGTAGACCCCCCAAATGACCCCCAACCCCCCAAATCTCCCAGTAGACCCCCCAATTCTCCAGTACACCCCCAGTAGACCCCCCAAATGACCCCCCCCCCAGACAAAATATGTCACTCCCCCAATTCGTCCATAGGTTCAGGCTTTCATACCTCCGAGTTATATCCAAAGGCACGGGTTGTTATTCAATAGGTGTAGACAGTAGGGAAACTAGACCCCCAAATGACCCCCAACCCCCCAGTTGTTCCCAAGAAGTGGGGTAACCCCCAGTATCCCCCCAATTAAAGACCCCCACCCAAGTAGACCCCCAAATGACCCCCCAACCCCCCCAAATCTCCCAGTAGACCCCCCAATTCTCCAGTACACCCCCAGTAGACCCCCCAAATGACCCCCCCCCCCCAGACAAAATATGTCACTCCCCAATTCGTCCATAGGTTCAGGCTTTCATACCTCCGAGTTATATCCAAAGGCACGGGTTGTTATTCAATAGAGTGTAGACAGTAGGGGAAACTAGACCCCCCAAATGACCCCCAACCCCCCCAGTTGTTCCCAAGAAGTGGGGTAACCCCCAGTATCCCCCCAATTAAAGACCCCCACCCAAGTAGACCCCCCAAATGACCCCCCAACCCCCCCAAATCTCCCAGTAGACCCCCCAATTCTCCAGTACACACCCCCCAGTAGACCCCCCAAATGTTTCCCCCCCCCCCCAGACAAAATATGTCACTCCCCCAATTCGTCCATAGGTTCAGGCTTTCATACCTCCAGAAGGTTATATCCAAAAGGCACGGAGTTTATTTTATTCAATAGGGTGTAGACAGTAGGGGAAACTAGACCCCCCAACCACTGACCCCCAACCCCCCCCCAGTTGTTCCCAAGAAGTGGGGTAACCCCCCAGATATCCCCCCAATTAAAGACCCCCCACCCAAGTAGACCCCCCAAATATGACCCCCAACCCCCCCAAATCTCCCAGTAGACCCACCCAATTCTCCAGTACACCCCCCAGTAGACCCCCCAAATGACCCCCCCCCCCAGACAAAATATGTCACTCTCCCCAATTCGTCCACTTAGGTTCAGGCTTTCATACCTCCGAGTTATGGCATCCAAAGGCACGGAGTTGTTATTCAGCCATGGAGGTGTAGACAGTAGGGGAAACTAGACCCCCCAAATGACCCCCCAACCCCCCAGTTGTTCCCAAGAAGTGGGGTAACCCCCAAGTATCCCCCAATTAAAGACCCCCACCCAAGTAGACCCCCCAAATGACCCCCCAACCCCCCCAAATCTCCCAGTAGACCCCCCAATTCTCCAGTACACACCCCCAGTAGACCCCCCAAATGACCCCCACCCCCAGACAAGGAAATATGTCCACTCCCCAATTCGTCCACGCAGGTTCCAGGCTTTCATACCTCCGAGAGTTTATATCCAAAGGCACGGGTTGTTCATTCAATAGGTGTAGACAGTAGGGGGAAACTAGACCCCCCAAATGACCCCCCAACCCCCCCAGTTGTTCCCAAGAAGTGGGGTAACCCCCCAGTATCCCCCCCAATTAAAGACCCCCACCCAAGTAGACCCCCCAAATGGCCCCCCAACCCCCCAAATCTCCCAGTACAAAGACCCCAATTCTCCAGTACACCCCCCAGTAGACCCCCCAAATGACCCCCCCCCCCCCCCCAGACAAAATATGTGTCACTCCCCAACAGTTCGTCCATAGGTTACAGGCTTTTCATACCTCCGAGTTATATCCAAAGGCACGGGTTGTTATTCAGCCATAGGTGTAGACAGTAGAGGGAAACTGGACCCCCAAATGACCCCCAACCCCCCAGTTGTTCCCAAGAAGTGGGGTAACCCCCCAGTATCCCCCCAATTAAAGACCCCCCACCCAGAAGTAGACCCCCCAAATGACCCCCAACCCCCCAAATCTCCCAGTAGACCCCCAAATTCTCCCAGTACACCCCCCAGCAGTAGACCCCCCAAATGACCCCCCCCCCCAGACAAAATATGTCACTCCCCAATTCGTCCACGGTTCAGGCTTTCCTTACCTCCGAGTTATGTCCAAAGGCACGGGTTGTGTTCAATAGGTGTAGACAGTAGGGGAAACTAGACCCACCCCCACAAATGACCCCCCAACCCCCCAGTTGTTCCCAAGAAGTGGGAGCACAACCCCCAGTATCCCCCCAATTAAAGACCCCCACCCAAGTAGACCCCCCAAATGACCCCCCAACCCCCCAAATCTCCCAGTAGACCCCCAAATTCTCCAGTACACCCCCCCCAGTAGACCCCACCCCAAATGACCCCCCCCCCCAGACAAAATATGTCACTCCCCAATTCGTCCATAGGTTCCAGGCTTTCATACCTCCGAGTTATATCCAAAGGCACGGGTTGTTATTCAATAGATGTATGAGCAGTAGGGGAAACTAGACCCCCCAAATGACCCCCAACCCCCCAGTTGTTCCCAAGAAGTGGGGTAACCCCCAGTATCCCCCCAATTAAAGACCCCCACCCAAATAGAACCCCCAAATGACCCCACAACCCCCCCCAAATCTCCCAGTAGACCCCCCAATTCTCCAGTACACCCCCCAGTAGACCCCCCAAATGACCCCCCCCCAGACAAAGATGTCACTCCCCAAGTTCATCCCTTTAAGGTTCAGGCTTTCATGCCTCAGAGTTATGTCTCCAGGCACGGGTTGTTTATTCAATGAGGTGTAGACAGTAGGGGAAACTAGACCCCCAAACTGACCCCCAACCCCCCAGTTGTTCCCAAGAAGTGGGGTAACCCACAGTAATCCCCCAATTAAAGACCCCCCACCCAAGTAGACCCCCCAAATGACCCCCAACCCCCCAAGTCTCTAGTAGACCCCCCAGTTGTCCAGTACACCCCCAGTAGCTGAGCCCCCAAACATTTGACCCCCCCCCCCAGACTAAAATATTAACCACTCCCCAATTCAAGTCCCTAGGTTCAGGCTTTCATACCTCCGAGTTATATCCAAAGGCACAGGTTGAAACATTCAATAGGTGTAGACAGTAGGGGAAACTAGACCCTAGGCATTTGACCCCCAACCCCCCAGTTGTTCCCAAGAGGTGGGGTAACCCCCTAAATGTCCCCCCAATTAAAAATTTACCCAAGTAGACCCCCCAAATGACCTTCAACCCCCCCAAATCTCCCATTAAGGCCCCCAATTCTCCAGTACATTTTGAAGTAGACCCCCCAAAGGACCCATTCCCCCAGACAAAATATGTCACTCCCCAAATTCTACGTCCATAGGTTCAGGCTTTCATACCTCCAGAGTTATATCCAAAGGCACGGGTTGTTATTCAATAGAGTGTAGACAGTAGGGGAAACTAGAGACCCCCAAATGACCCCCATTTCTTCCCCAGTTGTTCCCAAGAACAGGTGGTAACTTCCAATGTCCCCCCAATTAAAGACCCCACCCCCAAGTAGAGCCCCTAAGATGACCCCCCAGCTGATGTCCCAGTAGAGCCACCAATTATAAAGGTACACCCCCAAATGACCCACCAAATGACCCCCCCCCCAGACAAACCTGTCACTCCCCAATTCGTCCATAGGTTCAGGCTGTGCCTCCGAGTTATATCCAAAGGCACGGGTTGTTGTTCACGTAAATTGTGAACAGTAGGGGAAGCTAGACCCCCCAAACGACCCCCAACCACCCAGTTGTTCCCAAGAAGTGGGGTGTACACTTCCCTAGTGTCCCCCCAATTAAAGACCCCACACCCAAGTAGAACCCCCAAAGGACCATTTAACCCCCCAAATCTCCCAGTAGAGGCCCCAATTTATCCCATTACACACACAGTAGAACCCCCAAATGACCCCCCCCCCAGAACCAAAATATGTGCTCCCCAATTCGTCCATAGGTTCAGAAGCTTTCATACCTCCGAGTTATGTCCAAAAGCCTTTGGGTTGTTATTTCAATGGGTGTAGACAGTAGGGAAACTGAACCCAAATGACACCTTTGATTGTTACAGTGAGATGCTTCAATGTCCCTAATTGGGAGCCCACCCAGAAGTAGACCCACAAATGACCCCCAACCCCCAAATCTCTGATGAGCCCCCAATTCATCAGTGCACTGATGAACCCCAGTGACCCCCCCCACAGAACTAAAATATGTCACTCTAATTCATTCCATAGGTTCAGACTTTCATGCACTCAGTTCCTATCAAAGGCTTTGGGTTGTTCAATAGTGTAGACAGTAAGGAGGCTAGACCCCAAACTGATACCCCCAGCCCCCCAGTTGAGCCACAAGAAGTGGGGGTAACCCACAAAATATCCCCCCAATTAAAGACCCCACACCCAAGTAGACCCTAAATGACCCCCAACCCCCCAAATCTCCCAGTAGACCCCCCAATTATCCAGTACACCCCCAGTAGACCCCCCAAATGACCCCCCCCCCCAGACAAAATATCCTTCACTCCCTAATTATTCCATAGGTTCAGGCTTTCATGCCTCAGAGTTATATCCAAAGGCACGGTTTGTTGTTCAATCCCAGGTGCTTCAGACAGTGGGGAAACTAGACCCCCCAAATGACCCCCAACCCCCCCAATTGTTCCCAAGAAGTGGGGTAACCCCCAGTATCCCCCAATTAAAGACCCCTACCCAAGTTAGACCCACCCAGTGAATTTAAACATTTTATTTAAATCCCAGTGAACCCCCCAATTCTCCAGTACACCCCCCAGTAGGGCCCCCAAATGACCCCCCACCCAGACAAAATATGTCACTCCCCAGAACAATTCGTCCATGAGTTGGAGGGCTTTCATACCTCCGAGTTATATCCAAAGGCACGGGTTGTTATTCAATAGGTGTGAACAGTAGGGGAAACTAGACCCCCCAAATGACCCCCAACCCCCCCCCAGTTGTTCCCAAGAAGTGGGGTAACCCCCAGTATCCCCCCAATTAAAGACCCCCACCCCAAGTAGACCCCCCAAATGACCCCCCAACCCCCCAAATCTCCCAGTAGACCCCCCAATTCTCTGTTTTTTAGTAGACCCCCCAAATGACCCCCCCCCAGACAAAATATGTCACTCCCCAATTCGTCCATAGGTTCAGGCTTTCATACCTCCGGGTTATATCCAAAGGCACGGGTTGTTATTCAATAGGTGTAGACAGTAGGGAAACTAGACCCCCCAAATGACCCCCAACCCCCCCAGTTGTTCCCAAGAAGTGGGGTAACCCCAAGTGTCCCCCCAGTTACAGACCCCCCACCCAAGTAGACCCCCCAAATGACCCCCCAACCCCCCCAAAATCTCCCAGTAGACCCCCCAATTCTCCAGTACACCCCCCAGTAGACCCCCCAAATGACCCCCCCCCCCCCAGACAAAATATGTCACTCCCCAATTCGTCCATAGGTTCAGGCTTTCATACCTCCGAGTTATATCCAAAGGCACGGGTTGTTATTCAATAGGTGTAGACAGTAGGGGAAACTAGACCCCCCAAATGACCCCCAAAACCCCCCAGTTGTTCCCAAGAAGTGGGGTAACTTCCAGTATCCCCCCAATTAAAGACCCCCCACCGGTAGAGCCCCCAAACCAGCCCCCAACCCCCCAAATCTCCCAGTGAACCCCCCAATTCTCCAGTACACCCCCCAGTAGACCCCCCAAATGACACCCCCCCCCCAGACAAAATATATGTCACTCCCCAAATTCGTCCATAGGTTCAGGCTTTCATACCTCCGAGTTATATCCAAAGGCACGGGTTGTTATTCAATAGGTGTGGACAGTAGGGGGAACTAGACCCCCCAAATGACCCCCAACCCCCCCAGTTGTTCCCACAGAAGTGGAGTAACCCCCAGTATCCCCCCAATTAAAGACCCCCACCCAAGTAGACCCCCCCCAAATGACCCCCCAACCCCCCAAATCTCCCAGTAGACCCCCCAATTCTCCAGTACCCCCCCAGTAGACCCCCCAAGTGACCCCCCCCCCCAGACAAAATATGTCACTCCCCAATTCGTCCATAGGTTCAGGCTTTCATACCTCCGAGTTATATCCAAAGGCACGGGTTGTTATTCAATAGGTGTAGACAGTAGGGGAAACTAGACCCCCCAAATGACCCCCAACCCCCCCAGTTGTTCCCAAGAAGTGGGGTAACCCCCAAATATCCCCCCAATTAAAGACCCCCCACCCAAGTAGACCCCCCAAATGACCCCCCAACCCCCCAAATCTCCCAAGTAGACCCCCCAATTCTCCAGTACACCCCCAGTAGACCCCCCAAATGACCCCCCCCCCCCCAGACAAAATATGTCACTCCCCAATTCGTCCATAGGTTCGAGCTTTCATACCTCCGAGTTATATCCAAAGGCACGGGTTGTTATTCAATAGGTGTAGACAGTAGGGAAACTAGACCCCCCAAATGACCCCCAACCCCCCAGTTGTTCCCAAGAAGTGGGGTAACCCCTGATATCCCCCCAATTAAAGACCCCCACCCAAGTAGACCCCCCAAATGACCCCCAACCCCCAAAATCTCCCAGTAGACCCCCCAATTCTCCAGTACACCCCCCAGTAGACCCCCCAAATGACCCCCCCCCAGACAAAATATGTCACTCCCCAATTCGTCCATAGGTTCAGGCTTTCGCCTCCGAGTTATATCCAAAGGCACGGGTTGTTATTCAATAGGTGTAGACAGTAGGGGGAAACTAGACCCCACAAATGACCCCCAACCCCCCCAGTTGTTCCCAAGAAGTGGGGTAACCCCCAGTATCCCCCCAATTAAAGACCCCCCACCCAAGTAGACCCCCCAATGACTGTTCTTCCCCCCAAATCTCCCAGTAGAGGCTTTAATTCTCGAGTACACCCCCCAGTAGACCCCCCAAATGACCCCCCCCCCCCCCAGACAAAATATGTCACTCCCCAATTCGTCCATAGGTTCAGGCTTTCATACCTCCGAGTTATATCCAAAGGCACGGGTTGTTATTCAATAGGTGTAGACAGTATGGGAAACTAGACCCCCCAAATGACCCCCCAACCCCCCAGTTGTTCCCAAGAAGTGGGGTAACCCCCAGTATCCCCCCAATTAGAGACCCCCACCCAAGTAGACCCCCCAAATGACCCCCCAACCCCCCAAATCTCCCAGTAGACCCCCCAATTCTCCAGTACACCCCCAGTGAACCCCCCAAGTGACCCCCCCCCCCTGACAAAATATGTCACTCCCCAATTCGTCCATAGGTTCAGGCTTTCATACCTCCGAGTTATATCCAAAGGCACGGGTTGTTATTCAATAGGTGTAGACAGTAGGGGAAACTAGACCCCCCAAATGACCCCCCAACCCCCCCAGTTGTTCCCAAGAAGTGGGGTAACCCCCCAGTATCCCCCAATTAAAGACCCCCCACCCAAGTAGGCCCCCCAAATGGCCCCCCAACCCCCCAAATCTCCCAGTAGAACCCCCAATTCTCCAGTACACCCCAGTAGACCCCCAAATGACCCCCCCCCCCAGACAAAATATGTCACTCCCCAATTCGTCCATAGGTTCAGGCCTTCATACCTCCGAGTTATATCCAAGAAGCACGGGTTGTTATTCAATAGGTGTAGACAGTAGGGGAAACTAGACCCCCCAAATGACCCCCCAACCCCCCGGTTGTTCCCAAGAAGTGGGGTAACCCCCAGTATCCCCCCAATTAAAGACCCCCACCCAAGTAGACCCCCCAAATGACCCCCCAACCCCCCAAATCTCCCAGTAGAACCCCAAATTCTTCCAGTACACCCCCCGGTAGACCCCCCAAATGACCCCCCCCCAGACAAAATATGTCACTCCCCAATTCGTCCATAGGGTCAGGCTTTCATACCTCCGAGTTATATCCAAAGGCACGGGTTGTTATTCAATAGGTGTAGACAGTAGGGGAAACTAGACCCCCCCCAAATGACCCCCCAACCCCCCCAGTTGTTCCCAAGAAGTGGGGTAACCCCCAGTATCCCCCCAATTAAAGACCCCCCACCGTGGAGCCCCCCAAATGACCCCCCAACCCCCCAAATCCCCCAGTAGACCCCCCAAGTCCACAGTACACCCCCCAGTCGACCCCCCAAATAGCCCCCCCCCCAGACAAAATCCTTGTGCTCTTAATTCGTCCATAGGTTCAGGCTTTCATACCTCTAGAGTTATATCCAAAGGCACGGGTTGTTATTCAATAGGTGTGAACAGTAGGGGAAACTAGACCCCCAAATGACCCCCCAACCCCCCCAGTTGTTCCCAAGAAGTGGGGCCGCCCCCAGTATCCCCCCAATTAAAGACCCCCACCCAAGTAGACCCCCCAAATGACCCCCCAACCCCCAAATCTCCCAGTAGACCCCCCAATTCTCCAGTACACCCCCCAGTGGTCCCCCCAGGCTGACCCCCCCCCCCCCCAGACAAAATATGTCACTCCCAAATTCATCCACACATAGAGTTCCGAGCTTTCCTTACCTCCGAGTTATATCCAAAGGCACGGGTTGTTATTCAATAGGTGTAGACAGTAGGGGAAGCACTAGACCCCCCAAATGACCCCCCAACCCCCCCCAGTTGTTCCTAAGAAGTGGGGTAACTGAGTATCCCCCCAATTAAAGACCCCCCACCCAAGTAGACCCCCCAAATGACCCCCCAACCCCCCAAATCTCCCAGTAGACCCCCCAATTCTCCAGTACACCCCCAGTAGACCCCCCAAATGACCCCCCCCCCAGACAAAATATGTCACTCTAATTCATCCATAGGTTCGGGCTTTCATACCTCCGAGTTATATCCAAAGGCACGGGTTGTTATTCAATAGGTGTAGACAGTAGGGGAAACTAGACCCCCCAAATGACCCCCAACCCCCCCAGTTGTTCCCAAGAAGGGGGGTAACCCCCCAGTATCCCCCCAATTAAAGACCCCCCCACCCAAGTAGACCCCCCAAATGACCCCCCAACCCCCCAAATCTCCCAGTAGACCCCCCAATTCTCCAGTACACCCCCAGTAGACCCCCCAAATGACCCCCCCAGACAAAATATGTCCACTCCCCAATTCGTCCATAGGTTCAGGACTTTCATACCTCCGAGTTATATCCAAAGGCACGGGTTGTTATTCAATAGGTGTAGACAGTAGGGAAGCTAGACTACCCCCAAATGACCCCCCAACCCCCCCAGTTGTTCCCAAGAAGTGGGGTAACCCCCAGTATCCCCCCAATTAAAGACCCCCCACCCAAGTGAACCCCCCAAATGACCCCCAACCCCCCAAATCTCCCAGTAGACCCCCCAATTCTCCAGTACACCCCCCAGTAGACCCCCCAAATGACCCCCCCCCAGACAAAATATGTCACTCCCCAATTCGTCCATAGGTTCAGGCTTTCATACCTCCGAGTTATATCCAAAGGCACGGGTTGTTATTCAATAGGTGTAGACAGTAGGGGAAACTAGACCCCCCAAATGCCCCCCCAGTTGTTCCCAAGAAGTGGGGTAACCCCCCAGTATCCCCCCAATTAAAGACCCCCCACCCAAGTAGACCCCCCAAATGACCCCCAACCCCCCCAAATCTCCCAGTAGACCCCCCAATTCTCCAGTACACACCCCAGTAGAACCCCCAAACTGACCCCCCCCCCCAGACAAAATATGTCCATCCCCAATTCGTCCATAGGTTCAGGCTTTCGCTACCTCAGAGTTATATCCAAAGGCACGGGTTGTTATTCAATAGGTGTGAACAGTAGGGGAAATGAGACCCCCCAAATGACCCCCAACCCCCCAGTTGTTCCCAAGAAGTGGGGTAACCCCCCAGTATCCACACAATTAAAGACCCCCACCCAAGTAGACTACCCCAAATGACCCCCAACCCCCCAAATCTCCCAGTAGACCCCCCAATTCTCCAGGACACCCCCCCGGAGACCCCCCAAATGCCCCCCCCCCCCAGACAAAATATGTCACTCCCCCAATTCGTCCATAGGTTCAGGCTTTCATACCTCCGAGTTATATCCAAAGGCACGGGTTGTTATTCAATAGGTGTAGACAGTAGGGGAAACTAGACCCCCCAAATGACCCCCCAACCCCCCCAGTTGTTCCCAAGAAGTGGGGTAACTGAGTATCCCCCCAATTAAAGACCCCCCACCCAAGTAGACCCCCCAAATGACCCCCCAACCCCCCCCCAAATCTCCCATTGGAGCCCCCAATTCTCCAGTACACCCCCCAGTAGACCCCCCAAATGACCCCCCCCCCCAGACAAAATATGTCACTTAATTCGTCCATAGGTTCAGGCTTTCATACCTCCGAGTTATATCCAAAGGCACGGGTTGTTATTCAATAGGTGTAGACAGTAGGGGAAACTAGAGCCCCCAAATGATCCCCCAACCCCCCCAGTTGTTCCCAAGAAGTGGGGTAACCCCAAGTGTCCCCCCAGTTAAAGACCCCCCACCCAAGTTGAGGCCCCAAATGACCCCCAACCCCCCCAAATCTCCCCAGTAGACCCCCCAATTCTCCAGTACACCCCCGATGGAGCCCCCCCCAAATGACCCCCCCCCCCAGACAAACTATGTCCCTCCCCAATTCGTCCATAGGTTCCGGCTTTCATACCTCCGAGTTATATCCAAAGGCACGGGTTGTTATTCAATAGGTGTAGACAGTAGGGGAAACTAGACCCCCCAAATGACCCCCAACCCCCCAGTTGTTCCCAAGAAGTGGGGTAACCCCCCAGTATCCCCCCAATTAAAGACCCCCACCCAAGTAGACCCCCCAAATGACCCCCAACCCCCCAAATCTCCCAGTAGACCCCCCAATTCTCCAGTACACCCCCCAGTAGACCCCCCAAATGACCCCCCCCCCCAGACAACATATGTCACTCCCCAATTCGTCCATAGGTTCAGGCTTTCATACCTCCGAGTTATATCCAAAGGCACAGGGTTGTTCTTCAATCGGTGTAGACAGTAGGGGACACTAGACCCCCCAAATGACCCCCCAACCCCCCCAGTTGTTCCCAAGAAGTGGGGTAACCCCCCAGTATCCCCCCAATTAAAGACCCCCCACCCCAAGTAGACCCCCCAAATGACCCCCATTCTTTAATCTCTGAGTGGGCCCCCCAATTCAATTTTATTAGACCCCCCAAATGACCCCCCCCCAGGACAAAATATGTCACTCCCACAAATTCAAGTCCATGGGTTCAGGCTTTCATGCCTCCGAGTTATATCCAAAGGCACGGGTTGTTATTCAATAGGTGTAGACAGTAGAGGAAACTAGAACCACCAAATGACTAACCCCCCCAGACATTGTTCCCAAGAAGTGAGGTAACCCCCTTTCATCCACCCAAACAAGACACCCACCCAAGTAGACCCCCCAAACTGGCCCCCAACCCCCCAAATCTCCCCAGTAGAACCCCCCCAATTCTCCAGTACACCCCCCAGTAGACCCCCCAAATGACCCCCCCCCCCTAGGACAAAATATGTCACTCCCCAATTCGTAAATTATAGGTTCAGGCTTTCATACCTCCGAGTTATATCCAAGAGCACGGGTTGTTATTCAATGGGTGTGAGACGGTAGGGGAAACTAGACCCCCCAAATGACCCCCCAACCCCCCAGGTTGTTCCTAAGAAGTGAGGTAACCTTCAGTGTCCCCCAGTTTCCAGACCCCCACCCAAGTAGACCCCCCAAATGACCCCCCAACCCCCCAAATCTCCCAGTAGACCCCCCAGTTCTCCATTTTACCCCCCAGTAGACCCCCCAAATGACCCCCCCCCCCAGACAAAATATGTCACTCCCCAATTCGTCCATAACACGGTTCAGGCTTTTTACCTCCGAGTTATATCCAAAGGCACGGGTTGTTATTCAATGGGTGTGAACAGTAGGGGAAACTAGACCCCCCAAATGACCCCCCAACCCCCCAGTTGTTCCCAAGAAGTGGGGTATCCCCCAGTATCCCCCCAATTAAAGACCCCCACCCAAGTAGACCCCCCAAACTGACCCCCAGCCCCACCCAAATCTCCCAGTAGACCCCCCAATTCTCCAGTACACCCCCCAGTAGACCCCCCAAATGACCCCCCCCCAGCTAAAATATGTCACTCCCCAATTCGTCCATAGGTTCAGGCACCATACCGCCGAGTTATATCCAAAGGCACGTGTTGCTATTCAGTAGGCGTAGACAGTAGGGGAAACTAGACCCCCCAAATGACCCCCAACCCCCCCAGTTGTTCCCAAGAAGTGGGAGGTAACCCCCCAGTATCCCCCCAATTAAAGACCCCCACCCCAGTAGACCCCCCAAATGACCCCCCAACAACCCCCCCCAAATCTCCCAGTAGACCCCCCAATTCTCGAGAGTACACCCCCCAGTAGACCCCCCAAATGACCCCCCCCCCCAGACAAAATATATCACTCCCCAATTCAAATGCCATAGGTTCAGGCTTTCATACCTCCGAGTTATATCCAAGAGCACGGGTTGTTATTTAATAGGTGTAGACAGTAGGGGAAACTAGAGCCCCCAAATGACCCCCCAACCCCCCAGTTGTTCCCATGAAGTGGGGTAACCCCAAATATCCCCCCAATTAAAGACCCCCCACCCAAGTAGAGCCCCCCAAATGACCCCCAACCCCCCCAAATCTCCCAGTAGACCCCCCCAATTCTCCAGTACACCCCCCAGTAGACCCCCAAACTGACCCCCCCCCCCAGACAAAATATGTCACTCCCCAATTCGCCCACAGGGTCAGGCTTTCATACCCCCGAGTTATATCCAAAGGCACGGGTTGTTATTCAATAGGTGTAGACAGTAGGGAAACTAGACCCCCCAAATGACCCCCAACCCCCCCAGTTGTTCCCAAGAAGTGGGGTAACCCCCCAAGTATCCCCCCAATTAAAGACCCCCACCCAAGTAGACCCCCCAAATGACCCCCCAACCCCCCAAATCTCCCCAGTAGACCCCCCAATTCTCCAGTACACCCCCCAGTAGACCCCCCAAATGACCCAGCCCCCAGACAAAATATGTCACTCCCCAATTCGTCCATAGGTTCAGGCTTTCCTTACCTCCGAGTTATATCCAAAGGCACGGGTTGTTATTCAATAGGTGTGAACGGTAAGGGAAACTAGACCCCCCAAATGACCCCCCAACCCCCCCAGTTGTTCCCAAGAAGTGGGGTAACCCCCAGTATCCCCCCAATTAAAGACCCCCACCCAAGTAGAGCCCCCAAACCCAAGCCCCCCCAACCCCCAAATCTCCCAGTAGGTCCCCCAATTCTCCAGTACACCCCCCAGTAGACCCCCCAAATGACCCCCCCCCCAGACAAAATATGTCACTCCCCAATTCGTCCATAGGTTCAGGCTTTCATACCTCCGAGTTATATCCAAAAGGCACGGGTTGTTATTCAATAGGTGTAGACAGTAGGGGAAGCTGTACCCCCCAAATGACCCCCCAACCCCCCAGTTGTTCCCAAGAAGTGGGGTAACCCCCCAGTATCCCCCCAATTAAAAGACCCCCACCCCAGAAGTAGACCCCCCAAATGACCCCCAACCCCCCAAATCTCCCAGTAGACCCCCCAATTCTCCAGTACACCCCCCAGTAGACCCCCCAAATGACCCCCCCCCCCCCCAGACAGGCCTGTCACTCCCCCAATTCGTCCATAGGTTCAGGCTTTCATACCTCCGAGTTATATCCAAAGGCACGGGTTGTTATTCAATAGAGTGTAGACAGTAGTGGAAACTAGACCCCCCAAATGACCCCCCAACCCCCCCAGTTGTTCCCAAGAAGTGGGGTAACCCCCAGTATCCCCCCAATTAAAGACCCCCACCCAGAAGTAGACCCCCCAAATGACCCCCCAACCCCCCCAAATCTCCCAGTAGACCCCCCAATTCTCCAGTACACCCCCCAGTGAACCCCCCAAATGACCCCCCCCCCAGACAAAATATGTCACTCCCCAATTCGTCCATAGGTTCAGGCTTTCATACCTCCGAGTTATATCCAAAGGCACGGGTTGTTATTCAATAGGTGTAGACAGTAGGGAAACTGGAGCCCCCAAATGACCCCCAACCCCCCAGTTGTTCCCAAGAAGTGGGGTAACCCCCAGTATCCCCCCAATTAAGGCCACCCACCCAAGTGGAGCCCCCAAATGACCCCCCAACCCCCCCAAATCTCCCAGTAGACCCCCCAATTCTCCAGTACACCCCCCAGTAGACCCCCCAAATGACCCCCCCCCCAGACAAAATATGTCACTCCCCAATTCGTCCATAGGTTCAGGCTTTCATACCTCCGAGTTATATCCAAAGGCACGGGTTGTTATTCAATAGGTGTAGACAGTAGGGGAAACTAGACCCCCCCAATGACCCCCCAACCCCCCAGTTGTTCCCAAGAAGTGGGGTAACCCCCAGTATCCCCCCAATTATAGACCCCCACCCAAGTGGAGCCCCCAAATGACCCCCAACCCCCCAAATCTCACAGTAGACCCCCCAAGTCTCCAGTACACCCCCCAGTAGACCCCCCAAATGACCCCCCCCCCCAGACAAAATATGTCACTCCCCAATTCGTCCATAGGTTCAGGCTTTCATACCTCCAGGTTATATCCAAAGGCACGGGTTGTTATTCAATAGGTGTAGACAGTAGGGGAAACTAGACCCCCCAAATGACCCACAACCCCCCCAGTTGTTCCCAAGAAGTGGGGTAACCCCCCAATGTCCCCCCAATTAAAGACCCCCACCCAAGTAGACCCCCCAAATGACCCCCAACCCCCCCAAATCTCCCCATTGAACCCCCAATTCTCCAGTACACCCCCCCCAGTAGACCCCCCAAATGACCCCCCCCCCAGACAACATATGTCACTCCCCAACTCGTCCATAGGTTCAGGCTTTCCCACCTCCGATTGCTGTACTCCAGAGGCACAGGTTGTTATTCAATAGGTGTAGACAGTAGGGGCAACTAGACCCCCCAAATGACCCCCAACCCCCCCCAGGTTGTTCCCCCAAAGTGGGGTAACCCCCAGTATCCCCCCAATTAAAGACCCCCACCCAAGTAGACCCCCAAATGACCAGCCCCCAACCCCCCCAAATCTCCCAGTAGACCCCCCAATTCTCCAGTACACCCCCCCAGTAGACCCACTGAATGACCCCCCCCCCCAGACAAGAATATGTCACTCCCCAATTTCGTCCATAGGTTCAGGCTTTCATACCTCCAGAGTTATATCCAAAAGGCACGGGTTGTTGTTATTCAATAGGTGTAGACAGTAGGGGAAACTAGACCCCCAAATGACCCCCCAACCCCCCAGTTGTTTTAAGAAGTGGGGGTAACCCCCAATATCCCCCCAATTAAAGACCCCCCACCCAAGTAGACCCCCCAAATGACCCCCCAACCCCCCAAATCTCCCAGTAGACCCACCAATTCTCCAGTACACCCCCCAGTAGACCCCCCAAGTGCCCCCCCCCCCCCAGACAAAATATGTCACTCCCCAATTCGTCCATAGGTTCAGGCTTTCATACCTCCGAGTTATATCCAAAGGCACGGGTTGTTATTCAATAGGTGTAGACAGTGGGGGAAACTAGACCCCCCAAATGACCCCCCAACCCCCCAGGTTGTTCCCAAGAAAGTGGGGTAACCCCCAGTATCCCCCCAATTAAAGACCCCCACCCCAGTGAACCCCCCAAATGACCCCCCAACCCCCCAAATCTCCCAGTAGACCCCCCAATTCTCCAGTACACCCCCCAGTAGACCCCCCAAATGACCCCCCCCCAGACAAAATATGTCACTCCCCAATTCGTCCATAGGTTCAGGCTTTCATACCTCCGAGTTATATCCAAAGGCACGGGTTGTTATTCAATAGGTGTAGACAGTAGGGGAAACTAGAGCCCCCAAATGACCCCCAACCCCCCCAGTTGTTCCCAAGAAGTGGGGTAACCCCCAGTATCCCACCAATTCCAGACCGCCCACCCAACTAGACCCCCCAAATGACCCCCCAACCCCCCCAAATCTCCCAGTAGACCCCCCAATTCTCCAGTACACCCCCAGTAGACCCCCCAAATGACCCCCCCCCAGACAAAATATGTCACTCCCCAATTCGTCCATAGGTTCAGGCTTTCATACCTCCGAGTTATATCCAAAGGCACGGGTTGTTATTCAATAGGTGTAGACAGTAGGGAAACTAGACCCCCCAAATGACCCCCAACCCCCCAGTTGTTCCCAAGAAGTGGGGTAACCCCCAGTATCCCCCCAATTAAAGACCCCCACCCAAGTAGACCCCCCAAATGACCCCCCAACCCCCCAAATCTCCCAGTAGACCCCCCAATTCTCCAGTACACCCCCAGTAGACCCCCCAAATGACCCCCCCCCAGACAAAATATGTCACTCCCCAATTCGTCCATAGGTTCAGGCTTTCATACCTCCGAGTTATATCCAAAGGCACGGGTTGTTATTCAATAGGTGTAGACAGTAGGGGAAACTAGACCCCCCAAATGACCCCCAACCCCCCAGTTGTTCCCAAGAAGTGGGGTAACCCCCAGTATCCCCCCAATTAAAGACCCCCCACCCAAGTAGACCCCCCAAATGACCCCCAACCCCCCAAATCTCCCAGTAGACCCCCCAAGTCTCCCGTCCACCCCCCACTAGACCCCCCAAATGACCCCCAGTAGCCCCCCCCCTGTCAAGATACGGCGCCCCCCGAGTCGTCCACAGGTTCCGGCCTCCACGCCCCCGCGTTATATCCAAAGGCACGGGTTGTTATTCAATAGGTGTAGACAGTAGGGGAAACTAGACCCCCCACATGGCCCCCAACCCCCCCAGTTGTTCCCAAGAAGTGGGGTAACCCCCAGTATCCCCCCAATTAAAGACCCCCACCCAAGTAGACCCCCCAAATGACCCCCAACCCCCCAAATCTCCCAGTAGACCCCCCAATTCTCCAGTACACCCCCCAGTAGGCCCCCCAAATGACCCCCCCCCAGACAAAATATGGCACTCCCCAATTCGTCCATAGGTTCAGGCTTTCATACCTCCGAGTTATATCCAAAGGCACGGGTTGTTATTCAATAGGTGTAGACAGTAGGGGAAACTAGACCCCCCAAATGACCCCCCACCCCCCAGTTGTTCCCAAGAAGTGGGGTAACCCCCAGTATCCCCCCAATTAAAGCCCCCCCACCCAAGTAGACCCCCCAAATGCCCCCCCAACCCCCCCAAATCTCCCAGTAGACCCCCCAATTCTCCAGTACACCCCCCAGTAGACCCCCCAAATGCCCCCCCCCCCCCAGACAAAATATGTCACTCCCCAATTCGTCCATAGGTTCAGGCTTTCATACCTCCGAGTTATATCCAAAGGCACGGGTTGTTATTCAATAGGTGTAGACAGTAGGGGAAACTAGACCCCCAAAATGACCCCCAACCCCCCCAGTTGTTCCCAAGAAGTGGGGTAACCCCCAGTATCCCCCCAATTAAAGACCCCCACCCAAGTAGACCCCCCAAATGACCCCCAACCCCCCCAAATCTCCCAGTAGACCCCCCAATTCTCCAGTACACCCCCAGTAGACCCCCCAACTCACCCCCCCCCCAGACAAAATCTGTCACTCCCCAATTCGTCCATAGGTTCAGGCTTTCATACCTCCGAGTTATATCCAAAGGCACGGGTTGTTATTCAATAGGTGTAGACAGTAGGGAAACTAGACCCCCCAAATGACCCCCAACCCCCCCAGTTGTTCCCAAGAAGTGGGGTAACCCCCAGTATCCCCCCAATTAAAGACCCCCACCCAAGTAGACCCCCCAAATGACCCCCCAACCCCCCAAATCTCCCAGTAGACCCCCCAATTCTCCAGTACACCCCCCAGTAGACCCCCCAAATGACCCCCCCCCCAGACAAAATATGTCACTCCCCAATTCGTCCATAGGTTCAGGCTTTCATACCTCCGAGTTATATCCAAAGGCACGGGTTGTTATTCAATAGGTGTAGACAGTAGGGGAAACTAGACCCCCCAAATGACCCCCAACCCCCCAGTTGTTCCCAAGAAGTGGGGTAACCCCCAGTATCCCCCCAATTAAAGACCCCCACCCAAGTAGACCCCCCAAATGACCCCCCAACCCCCCAAATCTCCCAGTAGACCACCCAATTCTCCAGTACACCCCCAGTAGACCCCCAAATGACCCCCCCCCCAGACAAAATATGTCACTCCCCAATTCGTCCATAGGTTCAGGCTTTCATACCTCCGAGTTATATCCAAAGGCACGGGTTGTTATTCAATAGGTGTAGACAGTAGGGAAACTAGACCCCCCAAATGACCCCCCAACCCCCCAGTTGTTCCCAAGAAGTGGGGTAACCCCCAGTATCCCCCCAATTAAAGACCCCCACCCAACTAGACCCCCCAGATGACCCCCCAACCCCCCCAAATCTCCCAGTAGACCCCCCAATTCCCCAGTACACCCCCCAGTAGACCCCCCAAATGACCCCCCCCCCCAGACAAAATATGTCACTCCCCAATTCGTCCATAGGTTCAGGCTTTCATACCTCCGAGTTATATCCAAAGGCACGGGTTGTTATTCAATAGGTGTAGACAGTAGGGAAACTAGACCCCCCAAATGACCCCCAACCCCCCAGTTGTTCCCAAGAAGTGGGGTAACCCCCAGTATCCCCCAATTAAAGACCCCCACCCAAGTAGACCCCCCAAATGACCCCCAACCCCCCAAATCTCCCAGTAGACCCCCCAATTCTCCAGTACACCCCCAGTAGACCCCCCAAATGACCCCCCCCCCCAGACAAAATATGTCACTCCCCAATTCGTCCATAGGTTCAGGCTTTCATACCTCCGAGTTATATCCAAAGGCACGGGTTGTTATTCAATAGGTGTAGACAGTAGGGGAAACTAGACCCCCCAAATGACCCCCAACCCCCCCAGTTGTTCCCAAGAAGTGGGGTAACCCCCAGTATCCCCCCAATTAAAGACCCCCACCCAAGTAGACCCCCAAATGACCCCCAACCCCCCCAAATCTCCCAGTAGACCCCCCAATTCTCCAGTACACCCCCCAGTAGACCCCCCAAATGACCCCCCCCCCCAGACAAAATATGTCACTCCCCAATTCGTCCATAGGTTCAGGCTTTCATACCTCCGAGTTATATCCAAAGGCACGGGTTGTTATTCAATAGGTGTAGACAGTAGGGGAAACTAGACCCCCAAATGACCCCCAACCCCCCCAGTTGTTCCCAAGAAGTGGGGTAACCCCCAGTATCCCCCCAATTAAAGACCCCCACCCAAGTAGACCCCCCAAATGACCCCCCAACCCCCCAAATCTCCCAGTAGACCCCCCAATTCTCCAGTACACCCCCAGTAGACCCCCCAAATGACCCCCCCCCCCCAGACAAAATATGTCACTCCCCAATTCGTCCATAGGTTCAGGCTTTCATACCTCCGAGTTATATCCAAAGGCACGGGTTGTTATTCAATAGGTGTAGACAGTAGGGGAAACTAGACCCCCCAAATGACCCCCAACCCCCCCAGTTGTTCCCAAGAAGTGGGGTAACCCCCAGTATCCCCCAATTAAAGACCCCCCACCCAAGTAGACCCCCCAAATGACCCCCAACCCCCCAAATCTCCCAGTAGACCCCCAATTCTCCAGTACACCCCCCAGTAGACCCCCCAAATGACCCCCCCCCCAGACAAAATATGTCACTCCCCAATTCGTCCATAGGTTCAGGCTTTCATACCTCCGAGTTATATCCAAAGGCACGGGTTGTTATTCAATAGGTGTAGACAGTAGGGAAACTAGACCCCCCAAATGACCCCCAACCCCCCCAGTTGTTCCCAAGAAGTGGGGTAACCCCCAGTATCCCCCCAATTAAAGACCCCCACCCAAGTAGACCCCCAAATGACCCCCCAACCCCCCAAATCTCCCAGTAGACCCCCCAATTCTCCAGTACACCCCCAGTAGACCCCCAAATGACCCCCCCAGACAAAATATGTCACTCCCCAATTCGTCCATAGGTTCAGGCTTTCATACCTCCGAGTTATATCCAAAGGCACGGGTTGTTATTCAATAGGTGTAGACAGTAGGGGAAACTAGACCCCCCAAATGACCCCCAACCCCCCAGTTGTTCCCAAGAAGTGGGGTAACCCCCAGTATCCCCCCAATTAAAGACCCCCACCCAAGTAGACCCCCCAAATGACCCCCCAACCCCCCAAATCTCCCAGTAGACCCCCCAATTCTCCAGTACACCCCCAGTAGACCCCCCAAATGACCCCCCCCCCCAGACAAAATATGTCACTCCCCAATTCGTCCATAGGTTCAGGCTTTCATACCTCCGAGTTATATCCAAAGGCACGGGTTGTTATTCAATAGGTGTAGACAGTAGGGAAACTAGACCCCCAAATGACCCCCAACCCCCCCAGTTGTTCCCAAGAAGTGGGGTAACCCCCAGTATCCCCCAATTAAAGACCCCCACCCAAGTAGACCCCCCAAATGACCCCCCAACCCCCCAAATCTCCCAGTAGACCCCCCAATTCTCCAGTACACCCCCAGTAGACCCCCCAAATGACCCCCCCCCCAGACAAAATATGTCACTCCCCAATTCGTCCATAGGTTCAGGCTTTCATACCTCCGAGTTATATCCAAAGGCACGGGTTGTTATTCAATAGGTGTAGACAGTAGGGGAAACTAGACCCCCCAAATGACCCCCCAACCCCCCCAGTTGTTCCCAAGAAGTGGGGTAACCCCACAGTATCCCCCCAATTAAAGACCCCCCACCCAAGTAGACCCCCCAAATGACCACCCACCCCCCCCAAACCTCCCAGTAGCCCCCACAATTCTCCAGTACACCCCCCAGTAGACCCCCCAAATGACCCCCCCCCCCAGACAAAATATGTCACTCCCCAATTCGTCCATAGGTTCAGGCTTTCATACCTCCGAGTTATATCCAAAGGCACGGGTTGTTATTCAATAGGTGTAGACAGTAGGGGAAACTAGACCCCCCACAGGCCCCCCAACCCCCCAGTTGTTCCCAAGAAGTGGGGTAACCCCCAGTATCCCCCCAATTAAAGACCCCCACCCAAGTAGACCCCCCAAATGACCCCCAACCCCCCAAATCCCCCAGTAGACCCCCCAATTCTCCAGTACCCCCCCCAGTAGACCCCCCAAATGACCCCCCCCCCCAGACAAAATATGTCACTCCCCAATTCGTCCATAGGTTCAGGCTTTCATACCTCCGAGTTATATCCAAAGGCACGGGTTGTTATTCAATAGGTGTAGACAGTAGGGGAAACTAGACCCCCCAAATGACCCCCCAACCCCCCCAGTTGTTCCCAAGAAGTGGGGTAACCCCCAGTATCCCCCAATTAAAGACCCCCACCCAAGTAGACCCCCCAAATGACCCCCAACCCCCCAAATCTCCCAGTAGCCCCCCCAATTCTCCAGTACACCCCCCAGTAGACCCCCCAAATGACACCCCCCCCCCAGACAAAATATGTCACTCCCCAATTCGTCCATAGGTTCAGGCTTTCATACCTCCGAGTTATATCCAAAGGCACGGGTTGTTATTCAATAGGTGTAGACAGTAGGGGAAACTAGACCCCCCAAATGACCCCCAACCCCCCCAGTTGTTCCCAAGAAGTGGGGTAACCCCCAGTATCCCCCCAATTAAAGACCCCCCACCCAAGTAGACCCCCCAAATGACCCCCCAACCCCCCAAATCTCCCAGTAGACCCCCAATTCTCCAGTACACCCCCCAGTAGACCCCCAAATGACCCCCCCCCAGACAAAATATGTCACTCCCCAATTCGTCCATAGGTTCAGGCTTTCATACCTCCGAGTTATATCCAAAGGCACGGGTTGTTATTCAATAGGTGTAGACAGTAGGGAAACTAGACCCCCCAAATGACCCCCAACCCCCCCAGTTGTTCCCAAGAAGTGGGGTAACCCCCAGTATCCCCCCAATTAAAGACCCCCCACCCAAGTAGACCCCCAAATGACCCCCAACCCCCCAAATCTCCCAGTAGACCCCCCAATTCTCCAGTACACCCCCAGTAGACCCCCCAAATGACCCCCCCCCCCAGACAAAATATGTCACTCCCCAATTCGTCCATAGGTTCAGGCTTTCATACCTCCGAGTTATATCCAAAGGCACGGGTTGTTATTCAATAGGTGTAGACAGTAGGGGAAACTAGACCCCCCAAATGACCCCCAACCCCCCAGTTGTTCCCAAGAAGTGGGGTAACCCCCAGTATCCCCCCAATTAAAGACCCCCACCCAAGTAGACCCCCCAAATGACCCCCAACCCCCCAAATCTCCCAGTAGACCCCCCAATTCTCCAGTACACCCCCAGTAGACCCCCAAATGACCCCCCCAGACAAAATATGTCACTCCCCAATTCGTCCATAGGTTCAGGCTTTCATACCTCCGAGTTATATCCAAAGGCACGGGTTGTTATTCAATAGGTGTAGACAGTAGGGAAACTAGACCCCCCAAATGACCCCCAACCCCCCAGTTGTTCCCAAGAAGTGGGGTAACCCCCAGTATCCCCCCAATTAAAGACCCCCACCCAAGTAGACCCCCCAAATGACCCCCAACCCCCCAAATCTCCCAGTAGACCCCCAATTCTCCAGTACACCCCCCAGTAGACCCCCCAAATGACCCCCCCAGACAAAATATGTCACTCCCCAATTCGTCCATAGGTTCAGGCTTTCATACCTCCGAGTTATATCCAAAGGCACGGGTTGTTATTCAATAGGTGTAGACAGTAGGGGAAACTAGACCCCCCAAATGACCCCCCAACCCCCCCAGTTGTTCCCAAGAAGTGGGGTAACCCCCAAGTATCCCCCCAATTAAAGACCCCCCACCCAAGTAGACCCCCCAAATGACCCCCAACCCCCCAAATCTCCCAGTAGACCCCCCAATTCTCCAGTACACCCCCCAGTAGACCCCCCAAATGACCCCCCCCCCAGACAAAATATGTCACTCCCCAATTCGTCCATAGGTTCAGGCTTTCATACCTCCGAGTTATATCCAAAGGCACGGGTTGTTATTCAATAGGTGTAGACAGTAGGGGAAACTAGACCCCCCAAATGACCCCCCAACCCCCCCAGTTGTTCCCAAGAAGTGGGGTAACCCCCAGTATCCCCCCAATTAAAGACCCCCACCCAAGTAGACCCCCCAAATGACCCCCAACCCCCCAAATCCCCCAGTAGCCCCCCCCATTCCCCCGTACCCCCCCCAGTAGACCCCCCAAATGACCCCCCCCCCCCCAGACAAAATATGTCACTCCCCAATTCGTCCATAGGTTCAGGCTTTCATACCTCCGAGTTATATCCAAAGGCAGGGGTTGTTATTCAATAGGTGTAGACAGTAGGGGAAACTAGACCCCCCAAATGACCCCCAACCCCCCAGTTGTTCCCAAGAAGTGGGGTAACCCCCAGTATCCCCCCAATTAAAGACCCCCACCCAAGTAGACCCCCAAATGACCCCCCAACCCCCCAAATCTCCCAGTAGACCCCCCAATTCTCCAGTACACCCCCAGTAGACCCCCCAAATGACCCCCCCCCCAGACAAAATATGTCACTCCCCAATTCGTCCATAGGTTCAGGCTTTCATACCTCCGAGTTATATCCAAAGGCACGGGTTGTTATTCAATAGGTGTAGACAGTAGGGGAAACTAGACCGCCCAAATGACCCCCAACCCCCCCAGTTGTTCCCAAGAAGTGGGGTAACCCCCAGTATCCCCCAATTACAGACCCCCCTCCCAAGTAGACCCCCCAAATGACCCCCAACCCCCCAAATCTCCCAGTAGACCCCCCAATTCTCCAGTACACCCCCAGTAGACCCCCCAAATGACCCCCCCAGACAAAATATGTCACTCCCCAATTCGTCCATAGGTTCAGGCTTTCATACCTCCGAGTTATATCCAAAGGCACGGGTTGTTCTTCAATAGGTGTAGACAGTATGGAAACTAGACCCCCCAAATGACCCCCAACCCCCCCAGTTGTTCCCAAGAAGTGGGGTAACCCCCAGTATCCCCCCAATTAAAGACCCCCACCCAAGTAGACCCCCCAAATGACCCCCAACCCCCCAAATCTCCCAGTAGACCCCCCAATTCTCCAGTACACCCCCCAGTAGACCCCCCAAATGACCCCCCCCCCCAGACAAAATATGTCACTCCCCAATTCGTCCATAGGTTCAGGCTTTCATACCTCCGAGTTATATCCAAAGGCACGGGTTGTTATTCAATAGGTGTAGACAGTAGGGAAACTAGACCCCCCAAATGACCCCCAACCCCCCCAGTTGTTCCCAAGAAGTGGGGTAACCCCCAGTATCCCCCCAATTAAAGACCCCCACCCAAGTAGACCCCCCAAATGACCCCCCAACCCCCCAAATCCCCCAGTCGAACCCCAAATTCTCCACTACCCCCCCAAGCCGACCCCCCCACTGACCCCCCCCCCCAGACAAAATATGCCCCTCCCCAATCCGTCCATAGGTTCAGGCTTTCATACCTCCGAGTTATATCCAAAGGCACGGGTTGTTATTCAATAGGTGTAGACAGTAGGGAAACTAGACCCCCCAAATGACCCCCAACCCCCCCAGTTGTTCCCAAGAAGTGGGGTAACCCCCAGTATCCCCCAATTAAAGACCCCCCACCCAAGTAGACCCCCCAAATGACCCCCCAACCCCCCAAATCTCCCAGTAGACCCCCCAATTCTCCAGTACACCCCCAGTAGACCCCCAAATGACCCCCCCCCCCAGACAAAATATGTCACTCCCCAATTCGTCCATAGGTTCAGGCTTTCATACCTCCGAGTTATATCCAAAGGCACGGGTTGTGATTCGATAGGTGTCGACAGTAGGGAAACTAGACCCCCCAAATGACCCCCAACCCCCCAGTTGTTCCCAAGAAGTGGGGTAACCCCCAGTATCCCCCAATTAAAGACCCCCCACCCAAGTAGACCCCCCAAATGACCCCCACCCCCCCGCACCTCCCAGCAGCCCCCCCAATTCTCCAGTACCCCCCCCAGTAGACCCCCCAAATGACCCCCCCCCCCCAGACAAAATATGTCACTCCCCAATTCGTCCATAGGTTCAGGCTTTCATACCTCCGAGTTATATCCAAAGGCACGGGTTGTTATTCAATAGGTGTAGACAGTAGGGGAAACTAGACCCCCCAAACGACCCCCCAACCCCCAGTTGTTCCCAAGAAGTGGGGTAACCCCCCAGTATCCCCCAATTAAAGACCCCCACCCAAGTAGACCCCCCAAATGGCCCCCCACCCCCCAAATCTCCCAGTAGCCCCCCCAATTCTCCAGTACCCCCCCCAGTAGCCCCCCCAAATGACCCCCCCCCCCAGACAAAATATGTCACTCCCCAATTCGTCCATAGGTTCAGGCTTTCATACCTCCGAGTTATATCCAAAGGCACGGGTTGTTATTCAATAGGTGTAGACAGTAGGGGAAACTAGACCCCCCAAATGACCCCCCAACCCCCCCAGTTGTTCCCAAGAAGTGGGGTAACCCCCCAGTATCCCCCCAATTAAAGACCCCCCACCCAAGTAGACCCCCCAAATGACCCCCCAACCCCCCCAAATCTCCCAGTAGACCCCCCAATTCTCCAGTACACCCCCAGTAGACCCCCCAAATGGCCCCCCCCCCCAGACAAAATATGTCACTCCCCAATTCGTCCATAGGTTCAGGCTTTCATACCTCCGAGTTATATCCAAAGGCACGGGTTGTTATTCAATAGGTGTAGACAGTAGGGGAAACTAGACCCCCCAAATGACCCCCCAACCCCCCAGTTGTTCCCAAGAAGTGGGGTAACCCCCAGTATCCCCCCAATTAAAGACCCCCCACCCAAGTAGACCCCCCAAATGACCCCCAACCCCCCAAATCTCCCAGTAGACCCCCCAATTCTCCAGTACACCCCCAGTAGACCCCCCAAATGACCCCCCCCCAGACAAAATATGTCACTCCCCAATTCGTCCATAGGTTCAGGCTTTCATACCTCCGAGTTATATCCAAAGGCACGGGTTGTTATTCAATAGGTGTAGACAGTAGGGAAACTAGACCCCCCAAATGACCCCCAACCCCCCAGTTGTTCCCAAGAAGTGGGGTAACCCCCCAGTATCCCCCCAATTAAAGACCCCCCACCCAAGTAGACCCCCCAAATGACCCCCCAACCCCCCAAATCTCCCAGTAGACCCCCCAATTCTCCAGTACACCCCCCAGTAGACCCCCCAAATGACCCCCCCCCCAGACAAAACATGCCACCCCCCCATTCGTCCACAGGTTCAGGCTTTCATACCTCCGAGTTATATCCAAAGGCACGGGTTGTTATTCAATAGGTGTAGACAGTAGGGAAACTAGACCCCCCAAATGACCCCCAACCCCCTCAGTTGTTCCCAAGAAGTGGGGTAACCCCCAGTATCCCCCAATTAAAGACCCCCCACCCAAGTAGACCCCCCAAATGACCCCCCAACCCCCCAAATCTCCCAGTAGACCCCCCAATTCTCCAGTACACCCCCCAGTAGACCCCCCAAATGACCCCCCCCCCAGACAAAATATGTCACTCCCCAATTCGTCCATAGGTTCAGGCTTTCATACCTCCGAGTTATATCCAAAGGCACGGGTTGTTATTCAATAGGTGTAGACAGTAGGGAAACTAGACCCCCCAAATGACCCCCCAACCCCCCCAGTTGTTCCCAAGAAGTGGGGTAACCCCCAGTATCCCCCCAATTAAAGACCCCCCACCCAAGTAGACCCCCAAATGACCCCCAACCCCCCAAATCTCCCAGTAGACCCCCCAATTCTCCAGTACACCCCCAGTAGACCCCCCAAATGACCCCCCCCCAGACAAAATATGTCACTCCCCAATTCGTCCATAGGTTCAGGCTTTCATACCTCCGAGTTATATCCAAAGGCACGGGTTGTTATTCAATAGGTGTAGACAGTAGGGGAAACTAGACCCCCCAAATGACCCACCAACCCCCCCAGTTGTTCCCAAGAAGTGGGGTAACCCCCCAGTATCCCCCCAATTAAAGACCCCCCACCCAAGTAGCCCCCCCACCCGCCCCCCCCCCCCCCCCCAATCTCCCCGTAGACCCCCCAATTCTCCAGTACACCCCCCAGTAGACCCCCCAAATGACCCCCCCCCCACCAGACAAAATATGTCACTCCCCAATTCGTCCATAGGTTCAGGCTTTCATACCTCCGAGTTATATCCAAAGGCACGGGTTGTTATTCAATAGGTGTAGACAGTAGGGAAACTAGACCCCCCAAATGACCCCCAACCCCCCCAGTTGTTCCCAAGAAGTGGGGTAACCCCCAGTATCCCCCAATTAAAGACCCCCACCCAAGTAGACCCCCCAAATGACCCCCAACCCCCCAAATCTCCCAGTAGACCCCCCAATTCTCCAGTACACCCCCCAGTAGACCCCCAAATGGCCCCCCCCCCCCAGACAAAATATGTCACTCCCCAATTCGTCCATAGGTTCAGGCTTTCATACCTCCGAGTTATATCCAAAGGCACGGGTTGTTATTCAATAGGTGTAGACAGTAGGGAAACTAGACCCCCCAAATGACCCCCCAACCCCCCAGTTGTTCCCAAGAAGTGGGGTAACCCCCCAGTATCCCCCAATTAAAGACCCCCACCCAAGTAGACCCCCCAAATGACCCCCCAACCCCCCAAATCTCCCAGTAGACCCCCCAATTCTCCAGTACACCCCCCAGTAGACCCCCCAAATGACCCCCCCCCCCAGACAAAATATGTCACTCCCCAATTCGTCCATAGGTTCAGGCTTTCATACCTCCGAGTTATATCCAAAGGCACGGGTTGTTATTCAATAGGTGTAGACAGTAGGGGAAACTAGACCCCCCAAATGACCCCCCAACCCCCCAGTTGTTCCCAAGAAGTGGGGTAACCCCCAGTATCCCCCCAATTAAAGACCCCCCACCCAAGTAGACCCCCCAAATGACCCCCCAAATCCCCCCAAACCTCCCCGTAGACCCCCCAATTCTCCAGTACACCCCCCAGTAGACCCCCCAAATGACCCCCCCCCCCAGACAAAATATGTCACTCCCCAATTCGTCCATAGGTTCAGGCTTTCATACCTCCGAGTTATATCCAAAGGCACGGGTTGTTATTCAATAGGTGTAGACAGTAGGGAAACTAGACCCCAAATGACCCCCAACCCCCCAGTTGTTCCCAAGAAGTAGGGTAACCCCCCAATGTCCCCCCAATTAAAGA